>CM054059.1:232147277-233347277 GCA_028641055.1 Alopecurus myosuroides
TAAGACACTTAGCAAAACTCTTGGATCAAGGTGCTAGTTGATTGGGGATAAAACCTTGCATGCATTGGTGGGAAATGCATCCAACCACTAACTGAGAGAGAGTTAATGCGATTTGTGCCTAGGAGAAGGAGGGTTACGGGACAAAATGGTTTTGGGATTATGCCCTATACACCAGGACGGAGGGAGTATTAAATATCAATTCCCACTTAAGAAAGGTATGGAACACTTTTCTAGAAAGAGAATGAAGCTACATTTTGACTCTATTATTAGAGAAAGCTATGATGTTGATGCTTCCTCACTTCAAAATACTTGAGTTGCTTTCAATGCCTAGCTGAAAGGCGTTAAAGAAAAGCGCTACCGGGAGACAACCCGTTTTATTTCTCCGTTTTCAACCTGTTTTCTGTCGTTTCTTTCTGTGTGCTTTGCACCTAGGTGTTGTCTATTTCCCGAGCAACCCCGCAGTAGTTTTTCTTTTGTGTCTTTGTTGAGCCAAGTAAAGCCTCTAGTGGAAAATTGAGACTATATTTCGGATTTCTGCGCAAGAAACAGATTTCTGTTGTCCACTGTTAAATTCGTACAAAATCACAGAAAATTCAAAATGACCTGAGTTTGTTTGTGTGTAATCCTGGGCTATATACGAAACTTTTTTTTTAGTTGAACACTTTTTGATTTGAGAAATAGAAGATTTTCGAAAAAAATCATATTTACCTGCTGTCCTGTTTTGACAGATTTCTGCCAATAATTTCATTTCCATCTTAATCTCTTTCTTTTGGTGTTATTTTGATCAAAAGAGTTTGAATATAAGTTGTGGCAGTAGCTAATGTGTTTATGAGTGTTAGTCTTGTGTTGAAACTGAACCTTGTGAATTTATTATTTTGATTGCACTAACGTTGCTAATGAAGATTGTGAGAAGTTTGGTGTGAACGAAGTTTTCAAGGGTCAAGAGAAGAGGATGATATGACATGATCAAGAAGAGTGAAGATCCTAACCCTGGGGATGGCCCGGAGGTACATCCCATCAAATTCCAAGAAGACTCAAGCGTCTAAGCTTGGGGATGCCCAAGACATCCCTTCTTCATCGACAAATTATCAGGTCACTTCTAGTGAAACTATATTTTTATTCGGTCACATCTTATGTGATACTGGGAGCGTCTTCTATTTTTGCTTTCAGTTTGTTTTTATTTTTGCAATAATCTTGGTTGTACCCCATCATTCTTTTATTGGAGAGTGACACGCTCCGTTTTTTCATGGGAATAGTTAGTATTCTTAGTTTTTCTTCTAGTTGCTGCAAAAATTCATGTTTAGCTCTTGTTTTCATTGCATCTCTTATTTAGAGCTGTTAGTTTTAGTACTCCCTTTGATCCATATTAATGGTCGCTAAATCGGATGTATCTAGCACTAAAATATGTCTAGATACATCCGATTTAGCGACCATTAATATGGATCGGAGGGAGTAGTTTTATGAGATTCCTCTCATTTTTGCTTGCTGTAGAATTTGGAGAGTTTCCGTTAAACCATGTTTTGTATGGTGCTTGTTGGGAAAAGAAACTGCTGGTTGAGGTAGAATTTATAACGGTGCAAATAGAAGCTTATGTAGACTGTGGTTAGACTTTTTCATATCATGATAGATGTTATTTTAGGTTTAAAGCCGTGTGGTTATTGAGTAGCATGATTAGCCTTAAATGACTGAGAATGATTAATGTGCTATTGAAAGAATCATGAGTTGTTCTTGTCATATTGAAGCATAAATTTGTGGTGTTCTCCTTTGAATGTTTTATTTGGTTGACTTGGCGTATGCTCACACCATGTTTATGACTATGAACCAGTCACTAAAAGCCTCTATGATCATTTATTTATAGGATTTGTGGTACCACTTGTGCTTTGATTAATGATGTTTATGTCGCTATGCATGATTATGGCTCTTACGCTCTCTTGATTTGTCGCTCCCAGTCTTTTGCTAGCCTCCACCTGTACTGAGTATGAAATCTACTCGTCATCCAACTCACTAAAACCAAAGTTTTCCCATTGTGTCCACCATACCTACCTACATGTGGTATTTAACTGCCACTCCAAGTAAATTGCTCATGTGTTACCTTTAAAACCTTCAAAATTACTCCTGCTTTGTGTTCCTATTTTTGCTCATGAGGACGTAAATAGAGAATATTTATCTCACTTGTTGATTGGATTTCACACCCTGGACTAGTGGCTTCATCCGCTTATCTAATTGATAGAAGAGCTAGCAGCGGGGTGCCTAGCCCCAAATTAACACACACAAAATCTCTTCACTATTTTTGCCCTTGATTTATTAGTCAAAACATAATTGTCTAAACAAAAGAGAAAGAGGGACGACCTTTTACACCAGTTGCGTCGTTCACATGGGAGCCGCTCTTGTAAACTCTAGTTGGCTTATGACGTACTGTATTTTCTGTTTACCATTCGTTGACATTAGCATACATCTCCCAAAATATAGACACTCCTCCATGGTATGTGATTGTTGGTAGGCACCCGAGGATTTGGTTAGCCATGGTTTGTGTAAGATGGATGGGAGGAGTGTCAAATTTTTAATAACTCTATTTAATAAAATAAAAGCTCTAGCACCTGAGTTGATCCTTGCTTCCCTCTGCGAAGGGCCTTTCTTTTACTTTTATGTTGAGTCTCCATCTTCTAACTTTATGCACAGTTGAGAGAGCATTTTTGCCATTCTGAGTTTTATGTGCAATTGTCCCAGAAACATTATTAATTAATTCATGATGTGTTATTGATTATTCTCTAATTATTTGTTCTAGTCTTCCTCATGAACTTTGAAGGTGTCCTGGCATTTATGTTTTGCCCCACTCTTAAGGACTAGCAAAATATCACTTTGACATGTTCTCTCTATACTTAAAACAAACGTATATATTTCTTTGCATTGTTATTCATGATCTTTTATTTGAGTTACTTCTTATGATGCAAAGTGATTGCTATAATTTATTATTAAACTTATATTTATCATGCTTGTGTAAAAGTTCTACGATCTCAGCTTACTTATGCTTTTACATTATCGATAATAAAGTTATGTTGGTAGCATATCACCTCAGAAATTATTGTGTTTTTATCGTTTACCTACTCGAGGACGAGTAGGAACTAAGCTTGGGGATGCTTGATACATCTCTAATGTATCTATAATTCCTGATGTGCCATGTTGATATTATGCCAATTGCTACATGTTTTCTCCCTTCTTTATAGCATTTTTACACGTTTTCCGGGACTAACCTATTAACAAGATGCTTGTAATGCCCGCACTAAATATCATAGTAGTCATCATGTCATGAATGTGCACTACGGTGCAACCTCTATTTGTCAATTGCCCAGCTGTAATTTGTTTACCCAGCATGCTATCTTTTATGGAGAGACGCCACTAGTGAACCTATGAACCCCGGTCCATTTTTCCTACACTGTTAGACAAACCACTACAATTCCGTGATATCTTTACTTACTGCAAGCATACACCATTTTCCACACTATATGTCTAATCTTTGTTTTCAGCAAGATCGGTAAGATTGATAACCTCACTGTACCGTTGGGACAAAGTATTTTTGTTGTGTTGTGTGTAGGTTCTGCGTTGTTGCTGACACCGGTGAGGCGCCATCACCACCGTCAGTAGCATCAACCTTCCGAAGATCCTCTTTCTTCTACTGGATTGATAACCTTGGTTCTTAACTGAGAGAAGTTCTTACCGCTGTACTCATCACACCCTCCTCTTGGGGTTCCCAACACGCCATCACAAGCATCAAGAATTTCTGGCATCGTTGTCGGGGACTTAAAATTCATCATCATCAAGAAGTATCCCCGTCAAGGCACCATCAAGGCGTAGCAGCCCCCAAGTCTTTGGGGGCACAAAAATGCGCCCATTTGACCATGTGATACGTCTATTCTGGCCATTTCTCGGCGACTAGAAGAAGCTCGAGAGTTCCTTATCAAATGCTTTACGAGCCCCTTACGGGAGGATATAAAGTCCCATCATATACATGGGGAGACTGGACAGGAAGGAGTCAATAATCACCGATTTGCTCGCCTTAGAGATCTATCGCGCCATGGACCGGCCTTTGTCTTAACCCTCCCCATCATAGGCTCAAGGTATGTCATCCTAATCTTGGAATCTCCAAACGGTACCCCTATTTATTCAACCGGGAATGAAGATAGATTATAGTTAAACTCATCCAATCCCTACCATACCCTTCAGCCTACAGCGGGGGAATTACTCACACATGGATGGGGGAAACATGGATGGCCGATGGAGAGGCATTGATGATGACGGTGGCGATGATATCCTCCGATTCCCCATCCCGGCAGGGTGCCAGAACGGAGTTTCTGAGCCCCGAAAAAGGATTCGCGATGGCGGCAGAGCTACGGACTTATTTCCGGAAAACTATCGAATCCCCTCGTGTTTTAGGGTTGAAGGCTATTTGTAGTCAAAAGGGGTGACCGACGGGGCTCTGGGTGGCCCACACCATATGTTGGCGCGGCCAGGGGGCCGCGCCAGGGGGTGGTGTGGCCCCCCTGTGGCTCTTCTTCTGGCCTCCTTCTGGCTCCCGGGGTCTTCTGGTGTTTTAGGAGCAACATAGTCTTTTCTGGGAAATTTCCCAAAAGTTTATTTTTCTGCACAAAAACGAGATACCAAGGTAATTCTGCTGAAAACAGCGTTAGTCCGTGTTAGTTGCATTCAAAACACACAAGTTTAGAGGAAAACAATAGGAAAAGTGTTCGGAAAAGGAGATACGTTTTCGACGTATCAACTCCCCGCTTATTGCTTGTCGTCAAGCAATTCAGTGACAACTGAGTGCGATAAAAGACTTTTACGAACACATTTGTTTCATATGATGTAAATATACTCACAATATGATCAGATACTTAATTATGCTCATGATAAGATACATGCAAGATACTGTCACTTAATAGTTATGCAAACCATGAAGAGATAACAACATATTAATAATAAACAACATGAGGCATAACTATTTGCAAGATTGAAGTATTCATAATAGGATCTGAGAAAGTGGTATCTCGGTTGCTCTTATTTGTGGGAAAAAACATAAATGTCAGGGCACCTCTGAAGTTCAAGGGAAGACTTAAAGATATCAAAGATGCAAGTATCAAGATTATACCACAATCAACCGTGCTTTAGGACAAACACATCACACTAAGAATGATAATTATGCTCCCAAGAATGTGCTCAAAGAATATGGCGGAGAATCAACATAAAAGTAAAAAAAAGGCCCTTCACGGAGGGGAGCAGAGATCACTCATGTGCTAGAGCTTTTATTTTATTTAACATAGGTATTGAAAACATTTTTAAAAGAGGTGTATGCTTATGTCAATGAATGGTAAACAGACAATACAGTACGTCACAAGCCAACTGGATTCACAAGAGCGGCTCCCATTGTGAAGGACGCAACTGGTGTAGAAGGTCATCCCTCTTTCTCTTTTGTTTACACAATTATGCTTTGACTGATAAATCAGGGGAAAAAATAGTGAAGAGAATTTGTGTGTATTAATTTGGGGCTGGGCACCCTGCTGCCAGCTCTTCTATCATTTCGATAAGTGGATGAAGCCACTAGTCCAGGGTGTGAAATCCAATCAACAAATGAGATAAAGATTCTCTATTTACGTCCTCATGAGCTAAAACAGGGGCACACAACATGAATAATGTTTAGAAGGTTTTAAAGGTAGCACATGATCAATTTACTTGGAATGGCAGTTAAATACTACATGTAGGTAGGTATGATGTACAATGGGAAACTTTGGTTTTTTGGGAGTTGGATGCACGAGTAGAATTCCATACTCAGTACTTGTGAACGCTAGCAATAGACATGGAGCGACAATCAAGAGAGCAGCAACTATCATAATCATGTTTGCGACAAAGTAAAATTAATTGAGGCATAAAATTGATACTAGAACTCTGAGGCAAAATAAATCATCGAGGCTTATTGAATTTGTGTTTTCAGTCTTAGCATGCGTGAGCATGTGTCAAGGCGATTCAAATGAAACAGTCAGAGGAGGCTACCACAATTTCATACCCTTCTATGAATAGAACAATGCGAACAAATATTTATATGACATGTCATTTACCATTAATAAATTGGAACAAAACATGAGAGACCACGAACTATTAAGCAGCCAATAAATCACATATATCTTATACGAACAAACTAAGCATGCTCACATAGATGGATATATGTACAAAAATGAAAGCAAATAGAATTCATACCAGCCTTTCACCACACTTGAATTGTCGTAGCTCGTCATTATTGCTCTTCACTTGTGTCTTGAATAAAATATAATGAAAACCAAACTCCAATGGAATCACAGACGACAGTTGAGCACTGCACTAAACTTTACAAAACAAGAGAAGAACAACAAAATATTTTTGGACTTTCAAATAAAGCACGAGCAAAAGAGAACAAGAAAACAAAGCAAAATCAAGCAAACAAACAAACAAAATAAAATATTTTGGGGGTTTTAAATATTAAAATGTAACTAAAGGATAAAGCAAACCAACTAAAGAAAAAAATAGAGAGGAACAACAGAAATATTTTTGGTCTTTTTGTGTTTTGGAAAGCGAACACAAAACAATAAAAACAAAAGAAATGAAAGAAACGAAAACAAGCGAAAGAAACAAAAAGAAGCGAAAGAAGAGAAAACATGGATGTACAAAGAACCGACAGAACATGATATATAAATGAGTGTGATGTCGTTATACCCCCCCCCAAGCTTAGGCTTTTGGCCTAAGTGAAGATCAATCATGGCGCGTGAAGTATCCCCACTGCGGTGGGTCATCCCTCGTGTGGTCGTACTCGACCGCATAACAGGAAGATGATGGAACGGGCGCGTAATCATAGCCGGGGTGCTGATATGGAATTTCCGTGGTGTCGTAGGGCTGGACGAAATCACTATCGGTCCCCTCTCCGGCGTCCTGCCCTTGCTGGGGAAGATGCTCAATGTATGTGTCCATCTCACTCTCAGAAAGCTCCCATCCTTGCTTGCCATTAGGATCAAACAAAGGGTGTGCAGGCAAAAGTACTTCCCTAACAGTTTTAATAACCCTCCACCTAGATTGTTTGGAGAAAGTTATTTCAAAGGACAAGTTGTGCAAGTGAGCATGGGTAGAAAGAAACTTATGTTGAACCATGGAAACAAGATTAAGCCTCTCTAAAGGAAACTGCACGTTTATATGGTGTGGCTCCAAACGATGCAAAGCTAGCAAGCGTGAGGCAATAAGGCCTCCACAAACTCCGCCCTTCTCACGGTTATGCGAGAGACGGTAGGCAATCAAAGCGCCAAGGTTATAAGACCTATCACATTTTAAGGCAACTGAAATAAACGCCAAATCATAAACAGATAGCTTACTGGCAGTTTTTCTAGCTAACACACATTTAGAAATAAATAGGCAAAATATCGAATGCTAGGGAGTTAGATTTCTCGAATTTTACCACACTCCCCTGTGAAGCTTCTGCCTTGGCAAATATCTTCATATAAATCCAGCAGTGGTTTGGGTTGCCCACTTATCTTCCCACAAGAACCCCACTCTGGTACCTTAATAGCTGCACAGAAAACACTGTATGGCGAACTCACAGCTTTATTGTAAATTTTATAGTGGACCATTGGGTTAGTTGAGGACCAGTTGAAACAAAAATCCTGCACCACAGACATAGTTAGTTTCACTTGTTGGATAGGTTCATACTCAATGAAACGGTCCAAGCCCGCATTCCGCACAAGAGTGTTGAAGTCTTGCAAAATTCCTGTAATCCGCATAAATTCCTGACACGGATAGATTGATGGGAACACTCTCTTCGCGGTGCACGAGCATGACCTCATGCACCTCCAACTCATGCTGGTTTAGTTGATAAGCATTGTGCTCCATCTCTGAAATTTTTCAACAATCATTACAAAAATTAATTTCAAGCAACTATAAGGTGGAGAGTACCATAGGGACTTATATGAGAGCTAAACATACATACAAATAAATTATTTCTACTCAAATCAAGCATGCAAACTCACATAGTGTCGCACCCGGACTTCTAAGGGATACTCACAGTCCGTTAAACAGTAGATAAATGGCTTACGGGGCATACCGGCACCCGCATCTCAATATGAGTAGGCCAACACGTAAATGTGTGACAACAATTCTCTTACTATTCACCGTCTGCGCAAACCATCCCATAGAAATCCAGATACTTCCGTTGACGTACTTCAAAACATACACACATGGTACGTCAACGGAATTGGAACAAGTGATATCACAACAGATCTCTACGACACAAAAGATGGAAATAAGTTGCAAATAGCTCTCATTAGAGCAGAGATAGCAAATACAATCATCCAGAGGACACATGTCCCAACAATTCATCATTACATCACAGCGGAAGCATTCAACATGTCTGGGTACAGACAAGATCCAAATAGGCCTAAGAGGCCGGAAACGAAAAGACGGAGCCCATCCACGAAGTCTCGGATCCTGCCCGGGTCCGCTATCTACTCGTCAGCAGTCTCGTCATACTCCACGTCGTAGCCACCATGGGGATCCTCGGAAACGTAGTCTGCGGAAACCACAGCCCCAAAGGGGTCATTACATAAACGTACTGGCAAGCAAGACTCACAATTCACCAAAGTGTAACCCGTCAACACCAAGCACAGATGCTTTGGGTTCAACGGAAGAAAGGGTGATACAAAAGATGCGACAGCTGGCTGCTCTAACCAACTACAGAAACATACTACAACCTCCGACTAACATAAAGGAGATAAGATAGCGTATCGTAACACACTATAACTAACCACCAAACAAACCCATCCTGGACCTCGCCCCTTATCCAAAGAAGCAATCCGAGGATAACTCACACAGTTGGATTAATGATGGTTCAAGTTATTGTGTCAATAAGCCTATTACTAGTCAAGTTATCATTAGTTAGGTGTAAGTTGTTCTGAGTACTTGTTAGCCAGTACTTTCACCAAGTAATCCATAACCGCGGAAAACACGGCTTCTCGAGAAGATTTAACCCTGCAGGGATGCACCAATTTGGCCGTACACGTAAGAATGACCCGCCAGGCGGGGAGCTAACCCACCAAGCGAGGCACTCAACACAACTCAACTCTTCTTCGCATCAAGCCCAAAGAACCCCGTGCAGTGAGCGCACGGCTAAACAAGCCCCACGAAGAAAAGGGGACCCTCATAGCACTCTAAGAACGTGTCTCCCTAAATGCCGACTACAAAAGTTCCACCCTGGCGCCAAGGGTTCGCACCTGCAATATGCATGCGGCAAATGGAAAACCTGAACTAAATGAGGCGATTTGGAAGAGATGCGAATCGAATCAAATTGAGGGGGGCGCCCATACTCGCTTCCCACATGCGGTTAGTGCGCTCATCATGGATCAGTAGACAAGACCCTTTTCCTAATTAGGGTCGACACTAGCAGGCCTCAAAACCACGCCGGGCCTCCTGCCGGTGCCTTATCAGCAAATTATTAATACCTAAAAATTAACAGGTTGTTGTTTAACATCGAGCCCCAGAACATAAATGAAATAGTAACAGAAAGTAACGGGTAACAGACTCGAGCAAAACAACCCTAAGCATGCTAGTAAGACACGGGCTCAAACAACGGGGTTATGGGAGTGGAGGTGAGGCAATATCAGGCTTACATGATACATGTGATAGGTTTGTAACAGAAGCAACGATTCATAGAGCTAGCAGAATAGACAACGGAAAGTATCGGTATCCAATGTTGAAAGGAACACAATGGTTCGTGTGAGTGAATACTTGCCTGCAAACTCAGCAGCCTGGTACTGAGCTAGATCCTTAGAAGGGGTGTCGTAAAGCTCGTCTGTCTCAACGTCGTCGTCTATTCGAGAAGAAGCAAACAAACAACGCAGAGAGACAAACAATCAATAACATGGCATAGTGCACAAACATGAAATGATGCATGACCATTTAATTGATGCATCAAAATAAACTAGTGGACATGGTAACATAACATGATTAAATGGACCCACATGCAATTGGATTGCATATGGAAAGCCCATGAATTAAGGTTGAAACAATTGTTTTACAACTAACCAACAGGTGAAAGTGGATTAGTATGATGCATGGATGAGGAAAACAGAAAAATAACAACAATAGAATCAATTGGAAATAAGGTTTACCAAGTTTGGAAATTCATTTATTAAGTTATGGAATTTTGGTTCCTTAAAGGTGTCACACAAGCATTTGTTGTTTTCACCAATTTTAATTGTTCAAAACTAATAACAAAGTTCATATTTGATTAGAACACAAAATTTTAGGTGGATTACATGTTTCAAATATTGAAAAAGGAATTAGGATGAATTAATTAGGAATTAGACAAGTTTAAACAGGAATTAAATGAATTTAATTCAAACATGAACTTATTTGAATTTTTATTTGTGCAAAACATTAAGTGAGATTCATATTTGAAGAGCTTATACTTTTATGGTTTGAAAACATATTTTATATGTCCCAAAAGAATTTAATTTGATCAAGTTATGAATTTAACAATATTAAATGACTTAAACAAGGTTTAAATTATTTAACCAATTCTAATTATTCAAAACATGAAACAAAATTTATATTTGGAAAGGTGGTTTAATTTTGCATGGAAAACATATTTCATTTGTTGAAATTGGATTTAAAATGACTAAGTTATTATTTTGGCAATTTTAAATGCAATAATTAAGAAACAGTTGTTTTCAGCAATTTAAATTATTCAAAACAGCAAACAAAATTGATATTTGGAAAGTACATGAAAAGTTGATTGGAAAACATATTTAGTTTGTGGAATTTGGAATTTTTATGCCCAAGTTATGAATTTTGCAAAATTAAGTGAATTAAACAAGAATTCAAATATTGCACCAATTTAAAATATTCAAAACAGTAAACAAATTGCATTGAAAAGGTTGAAAACATGTAGCAAATGTTTCACTGAACATTTTGAGTTATTAAACATAATTTTTGGGTGATTATTGAATTTATTATGCAATTTTCCATAATCATTCTTATTCTGCCATTTTTAGTAAACAGAGGGAAACATGCTCAAAATTAATTCAATTGTGACTAAATAAAATACCAATGTGTAGAGTTTGTTAAGACAAATTTTTAGAGCCCAAGTTTTCTTAAATTGGATGAACCAAACTAAAGTTATGAAATTCCAAAGTTTCCAATTTTTATTGCATTTTCAGTAATTAATTATTTAGTGCAAAAATTGTTACAGAAACATGTTTCAAACTTGACATTAATAGAAGGAGCACAAAATTATGAATCCACAGGATTTTGAATCATTCAAATTGGAGTGATATTCAATTTTATATGGATTTTAGAAGTAATTGCTCAGATCTGACTTTCTGAACTTCGGGCAGAAAAAGAAAAACAGAGATAAAAAGGTGGGGGTTAGGGGGATCGAACCCAGCACCTCCCGTGCGCGCACAAGGGTTGCTGCCACTGCGGTGGAGATCTGTTTGTTGACAAAGAGGGGATCGGGGGGGGGGGGGGGGGGAATAAGGTGTAGACTCGCTGTTAACTGAATTTTTTTTCAGTTCGCTGAACTGCACGCACGGACAGAACCACGAGGGATGGTCGCCGGCGAGCGTGCTGCTGCGCCTCGACGTGAGGGCGCCGTGCGCGGTGGCCGTGCAGGTGTTGTGAGATGGAGGAGAGACGAGGGGGAGATGCGATAGGAGGGGGATGCTGCTCACCTCGAGCTGGTACAGAGGGAGGCGCAGGTCGTGGCAGGGAGTCGTCGGCGACTTGGCCTTGACTGCGGCGGCGGCACAGCCCCTCCCGGCCCGTGCCGAGGGGTGGAGGAGGAAGAGGGCGGCCGGGCGTTTCCATTCCCGCGCTCGCCCGGGCCGGAGGGAGCCCGGATCGCCGGCGATCGCCGGAGGAGAAGGGGGCTCGGGTGTGGAGGTTCAGGTACAGAGGATACAGAGCAGAGAGGAGAGAGGTGGGAGGAAGAGGAAGAAGACTGGAGGCGGTGGAGAGGGAGAAGATGGGCTAGGGTAGGGTTAGGGGAACCCTAGGATTAGATATAGGAGGAGGGGGAAGCTCACAGCCGTTGCTCTCCTTCTCTGTATACGTGGCTATGGTGGATGGAGACCGTACAGAGGAAGAAGAAAGGTGGAAGGGGTATGGGCCAAGGGAAAAGGATTTGGGCTGGGCCTCTCTCTCTCCCTGTGTTGTGTTTTTTTTTTGCTCTATTGTTTTTTTTTGCTGAAATGAAATAGGGAGAAAAGAATAGGTTTTGAGGTGTTAGAAAATTTAGAAAAACTTGGTATTGATTAATTATGTAATATTAACAACTTGTCAAGTTTTGTTTTCAAAAAGATTCAAAATAAAAGTGCTGTTGTAACTTGATTCAAATTTGAATGAATTTTGGATTAAATGAATTATTGAAAACAAGAATTTAAATAGGGTGACCATATAGTTTTAATTGGAAGCAAAAGATTATATTTGTGTTGTAATTTTTTATAATTTCCACATAGTTGCTGTTTGGAAAAGGTAATTGTATTTGAAAGGCATTTGAATTAAGTTTGGATTAAGTGAATTATTAAAAGCCATCATTTTAATTAGTTTTGAACCTTATGGTTTGATGGAAACAATGATGGAAGGGTTTTGTCATTTTCATAATTTTCAAAAGGGGTGGTTGTTTTGGAAATTAATTGAATTTGCAAAGGGTTTGGTATTAAATGAATTTTTGATAGAAACGAAATAACAGTTTTGAAATCACACTTTTATGGAAACAATTGATTGTTTTGATTTGAAATATCATTTTGGAAAATTGTAACATCACAAGTATGAAACAAAGGTTTGAAATTTGGTTTGAAATTCAAATAGAAAACAAAGGAAAACAAAGGAAAACAGTTGGAAAACAAAGCAAAACAGAGGAAAACAAATGGAAAACAAGCAAAACAAATGCAATGAACATGATGTCATGATGCAAAACATAAAATAACAGATAGCAAACATTCTAAAGGCTATTTTTCATACTTGGGATGTTACAAAACGCCCCCCCTTGAAGGAATCGCGCCCCGAGATTCCTACTGAGAAAAGAAAAGGTCCGAATACTTCTTGGGAAGGTCCTCTTGAGCTGTTACACGTGAAACACATCGTGCACCTTGGATAGTTTTTCTGGAAGTTCAAGATGATAGGCATTCCTGGCAACTCTTCTGGAAAGATGTCAGGGAATTCGGAAACCACCGGAACATTTTTGAGTAGAGGTAGAGGTTTTGCATCGAGGGTGTAAAGCTGAATAGAACTTGATTTATTTGGAGAATAGACTATCTGGCCAGAAGGGTGGAACAGGGTTACTGATTAGACGCCGGTAGAATAACTCTAGTGGAAGCAACAACAAGGTTTGAACGGACGAAAAGGATGTTGAGAAGAACAGGATAACGAAGCAACATCGGGAAAACGAGATCAAAACACTCCTGAGGTACTACGGAAAACCCATCCGGGCTTCTAAAGGATCAATATCTACTGCTTAAGGAATAGAGGATCTTCTTCCGGGGCTTACACGCCTCCGTTCTCAATCGTGAGTAGGCAACATGATAAATCATGTCACAACCACCTCCATTCCTATGGTCTAGTAGATATAACCATCCTAGAGAAACCAGGATTCGTGAAAACCTAACTTGAAAGTTTAGATGAGAAGGGAAAACAACGTTGCACTTCCTTACCAGAAAAGGGAGGGTGGGTGGGGAAATAAATAAAAGAACAAAATTCCTACTCTCACGTTTCATTTTTCCTATATAGCTACAAAATAGTTTCTAGACTCAACTGCGACCAGTAAAAGGGATCCTACAGGCAGACAGGCTCTGATACCATTTGTCGCACCCGGACTTCTAAGGGATACTCACAGTCCGTTAAACAGTAGATAAATGGCTTACGGGGCATACCGGCACCCGCATCTCAATATGAGTAGGCCAACACGTAAACGTGTTACAACCATTCTCTTACTATTCACCGTCTGCGCAAACCATCCCATAGAAATCCAGATACTTCCGTTGACGTACTTCAAAACATACACACATGGTACGTCAACGGCATTGGAACAAGTGATATCACAACAGATCTCTACGACACAAAAGATGGAAATAAGTTGCAAATAGCTCTCATTAGAGCAGAGATAGCAAATACAATCATCAAGAGGACACATGTCCCAACAATTCATCATTACATCACAGCGGAAGCATTCAACATGTCTGGGTACAGACAAGATCCAAATAGGCCTAAGAGGCCAGAAACGAAAAGACGGAGCCCATCCACGAAGTCTCGGATCCTGCCCGGGTCCGCTATCTACTCGTCAGCAGTCTCGTCATACTCCACGTCGTAGCCACCATGGGGATCCTCGGAAACGTAGTCTGCGGAAACCACAGCCCCAAAGGGGTCATTACATAAACGTACTGGCAAGCAAGACTCACAATTCACCAAAGTGTAACCCGTCAACACCAAGCACAGATGCTTTGGGTTCAACGGAAGAAAGGGTGATACAAAAGATGCGACAGCTGGCTGCTCTAACCAACTACAGAAACATACTACAACCTCCGACTAACATAAAGGAGATAAGATAGCGTATCGTAACACACTATAACTAACCACCAAACAAACCCATCCTGGACCTCGCCCCTTATCCAAAGAAGCAATCCGAGGATAACTCACACAGTTGGATTAATGATGGTTCAAGTTATTGTGTCAATAAGCCTATTACTAGTCAAGTTATCATTAGTTAGGTGTAAGTTGTTCTGAGTACTTGTTAGCCAGTACTTTCACCAAGTAATCCATAACCGCGGAAAACACGGCTTCTCGAGAAGATTTAACCCTGTAGGGATGCACCAATTTGGCCATACACGTAAGAATGACCCGCCAGGCGGGGAGCTAACCCACCAAGCGAGGCACTCAACACAACTCAACTCTTCTTCGCATCAAGCCCAAAGAACCCCGTGCAGTGAGCGCACGGCTAAACAAGCCCCACGAAGAAAAGGGGACCCTCATAGCACTCTAAGAACGTGTCTCCCTAAATGCCGACTACAAAAGTTCCACCCTGGCGCCAAGGGTTTGCACCTCCAATATGCATGCGGCAAATGGAAAACCCGAACTAAATGAGGCGATTTGGAAGAGATGCGAATCGAATCAAATTGAGGGGGGCGCCCATACTCGCTTCCCACATGAGGTTAGTGCGCTCATCATGGATCAGTAGACAAGACCCTTTTCCTAATTAGGGTCGACACTAGCAGGCCTCAAAACCACGCCGGGCCTCCTGCCGGTGCCTTATCAACAAATTATTAATACCTCAAAATTAACAGGTTGTTGTTTAACATCGAGCCCCAGAACATAAATGAAATAGTAACAGAAAGTAACGGGTAACAGACTCGAGCAAAACAACCCTAAGCATGCTAGTAAGACACGGGCTCAAACAACGGGGTTATGGGAGTGGAGGTGAGGCAATATCAGGGTTACAGGATACATGTGATAGGTTCGTAACAGAAGCAACGATTCATAGAGCTAGCAGAATAGACAACGGAAAGTATCGGTATCCAATGTTGAAAGGAACACAATGGTTCGTGTGAGTGAATACTTGCCTGCAAACTCAGCAGCCTGGTACTGAGCTAGATCCTTAGAAGGGGTGTCGTAAAGCTCGTCTGTCTCAACGTCGTCGTCTATTCGAGAAGAAGCAAACAAACAACGCAGAGAGACAAACAATCAATAACATGGCATAGTGCACAAACATGGGATGATGCATGACCATTTAATTGATGCATCAAAATAAACTAGTGGACATGGTAACATAACATGATTAAATGGACCCACATGCAATTGGATTGCATATGGAAAGCCCATGAATTAAGGTTGAAACAATTGTTTTACAACTAACCAACAGGTGAAAGTGGATTAGTATGATGCATGGATGAGGAAAACAGAAAAATAACAACAATAGAATCAATTGGAAATAAGGTTTACCAAGTTTGGAAATTCATTTATTAAGTTATGGAATTTTGGTTCCTTAAAGGTGTCACACAAGCATTTGTTGTTTTCACCAATTTTAATTGTTCAAAACTAATAACAAAGTTCATATTTGATTAGAACACAAAATTTTAGGTGGATTACATGTTTCAAATATTGAAAAAGGAATTAGGATGAATTAATTAGGAATTAGACAAGTTTAAACAGGAATTAAATGAATTTAATTCAAACATGAACTTATTTGAATTTTTATTTGTGCAAAACATTAAGTGAGATTCATATTTGAAGAGCTTATACTTTTATGGTTTGAAAACACATTTTATATGTCCCAAAAGAATTTAATTTGATCAAGTTATGAATTTAACAATATTAAATGACTTAAACAAGGTTTAAATTATTTAACCAATTCTAATTATTCAAAACATGAAAAAAAAATTATATTTGGAAAGGTGGTTTAATTTTGCATGGAAAACATATTTCATTTGTTGAAATTGGATTTAAAATGAGTAAGTTATTATTTTGGCAATTTTAAATGCAATAATTAAGAAACAGTTGTTTTCAGCAATTTAAATTATTCAAAACAGCAAACAAAATTGATATTTGTAAATTACATGAAAAGTTGATTGGAAAACATATTTAGTTTGTGGAATTTGGAATTTTTATGCCCAAGTTATGAATTTTGCAAAATTAAGTGAATTAAACAAGAATTCAAATATTGCACCAATTTAAAATATTCAAAACAGTAAACAAATTGCATTGAAAAGGTTGAAAACATGTAGCAAATGTTTCACTGAACATTTTGAGTTATTAAACATAATTTTTGGGTGATTATTGAATTTATTATGCAATTTTCCATAATCATTCTTATTCTGCCATATTTAGTAAACAGAGGGAAACATGCTCAAAATTAATTCAATTGTGACCAAATAAAATACCAATGTGTAGAGTTTGTTAAGACAAATTTTTAGAGCCCAAGTTTGCTTAAATTGGATGAACCAAACTCAAGTTATGAAATTCCAAAGTTTCCAATTTTATTGCATTTCCAGTAATTAATTATTTAGTGCAAAAATTGTTACAGAAACATGTTGCAAACTTGACATTAATAGAAGGACCACAAAATTATGAATCCACAGGATTTTGAATCATTCAAATTGGAGTGATATTCAATTTTATATGGATTTTAGAAGTAATTGCTCAGATCTGACTTTCTGAACTTCGGGCAGAAAAAGAAAAACAGAGATAAAAAGGTGGGGGTTAGGGGGATCGAACCCAGCACCTCCCGTGCGCGCACAAGGGTTGCTGCCACTGCGGTGGAGATCTGTTTGTTGACAAAGAGGGGATCGGGGGGGGGGGGGGGGGGGGGATAAGGTGTAGACTCGCTGTTAACTGAATTTTTTTTCAGTTCGCTGAACTGCACGCACGGACAGAACCACGAGGGATGGTCGCCGGCGAGCGTGCTGCTGCGCCTCAACGTGAGGGCGCCGTGCGCGGTGGCCGTGTAGGTGCTGTGAGATGGAGGAGAGACGAGGGGGAGAGGCGATAGGAGGGGGATGGCGCTCACCTCGAGCTGGTACAGAGGGAGGCGCAGGTCGTGGCAGGGAGTCGCCGGCGACTTGGCCTTGACGGAAACGGCGGCACAGCCCCTCCCGGCCCGTGCCGAGGGGTGGAGGAGGAAGAGGGCGGCCGGGCGTTTCCATTCCCGCGCTCGCCCGGGCCGGAGGGAGCCCGGATCGCCGGCAATCGCCGGAGGAGAAGGGGGCTCGGGTGTGGAGGTTCAGGTACAGAGGATACAGAGCAGAGAGGAGAGAGGTGGGAGGAAGAGGAAGAAGATTGGAGGCGGGGGAGAGGGAGAAGATGGGCTAGGGTAGGGTTAGGGGAACCCTAGGGTTAGATATAGGAGGAGGGGGAAGCTCACAGCCGTTGCTCTCCTTCTCTGTATACGTGGCTATGGTGGATGGAGACCGTACAGAGGAAGAAGAAAGGTGGAAGGGGTATGGGCCAAGGGAAAAGGATTTGGGCTGGGCCTCTCTCTCTCCCTGTGCTGTGTTTTTTTTTTGCTCTATTGTTTTTTTTTGCTGAAATGAAATAGGGAGAAAAGAATAGGTTTTGAGGTGTTAGAAAATTTAGAAAAATTTGGTATTGATTAATTATGTAATATTAACAACTTGTCAAGTTTTGTTTTCAAAAAGATTCAAAATAAAAGTGCTGTTGTAACTTGATTCAAATTTGAATGAATTTTGGATTAAATGAATTATTGAAAACAAGAATTTAAATAGGGTGACCATATAGTTTTAATTGGAAGCAAAAGATTATATTTGTGTTGTAATTTTTTATAATTTCCACATAGTTGCTGTTTGGAAAAGGTAATTGTATTTGAAAGGCATTTGAATTAAGTTTGGATTAAGTGAATTATTAAAAGCCATCATTTTAATTAGTTTTGAACCTTATGGTTTGATGGAAACAATGATGGAAGGGTTTTGTCATTTTCATAATTTTCAAAAGGGGTGGTTGTTTTGGAAATTAATTGAATTTGCAAAGGGTTTGGTATTAAATGAATTTTTGATAGAAACAAAATAACAGTTTTGAAATCACACTTTTATGGAAACAATTGATTGTTTTGATTTGAAATATCATTTTGGAAAATTGTAACATCACAAGTATGAAACAAAGGTTTGAAATTTGGTTTGAAATTCAAATAGAAAACAAAGGAAAACAAAGGAAAACAGTTGGAAAACAAAGCAAAACAGAGGAAAACAAATGGAAAACAAGCAAAACAAATTCAATGAACATGATGTCATGATGCAAAACATAAAATAACATATAGCAAACATTCTAAAGGCTATTTTTCATACTTGGTATGTTACACATAGGCTGTCACCTATAGTACCAAAATACTCAACAAATACTTCACTAAATAAAATTCTACTTTGGATCATCAGAGGAGTCACATACCAGAGATCAAACACACCAAATATCAACACAAATGATGGGTTGAAGAAGGAGATCGAAAATCCAGAAGAAGAACAGCAAGAACACGGGTTCCAGGAAATGTTTTTAGTTTGTGAGGTGAGAGAGAAGACTTTGGCAGGGCAGAGAGTTAGTTGAGGGCCAGGGGGCCCCACACCATGTGCTGGCACCACCCTATGGTGTGCCTGACTGGTGGGTCCCCTTGGGGCCTCCCAGGTGGCTTTCTGCCTCATTTTTAACGTAAAAATTTATTATAAATTTTCTGGAATTTTTCGAGAAACTTTATTTTCCGGATTTTTTCAGAATTTTAATAAATAATAATATTTCTGGAAAACAAAAGTGAAAAGGTGAAAAACAGGCAGAACTATTCACTAAGCCAACAGGTTAGCAAAGGCACTTTTTCCGGTCTTGCTGCTTTAAAGCGAACGAGTCTTCCTGATTACTATGGTCATTAGAATAACCTGTTCATCCTCTTGGACACTCTGAACTCATAGGTAGTTGTGGTTCGGTTTACCTTCTTTCGCTTTGCCTTGGGTTCGGTGGTAGTAATAGTCCTTCTTTAGCTCGCTTCTTTGAAGAGGAATTTCCCGTCAATTCCTTTGAGTTTTGGTCTTGCGACCGTACTCCCCAGGCCCAAAACCATCACTACAGAGGTTCTATGACACTCTAATGGAATAATATCCAAAGAAAACAAAGGTGGTAGTGGTGAAAACAAAAGTATGGATGGTGAAAACATGCATATCCTCAGAAATCAGAGTGAAAATATCAGGAAAACATGCATCAGGATGATGGAAAACATGATTGCACTCAAGTAGCAATGTTATAACAGAAGTAAACATGGTGAAAACATAATGGGAAAGGTGAAAACATAGTGAAAACAATATCCTCTTCACTAAAAAATCATTTTGTTAACAAGGGTGATCAAGTCTTGTTACTAGAATAATTTATATATGAAGAAAAAATTTGCTAATCACCAAATAATTATGTTACCTCAACCTTGATAGGCATAGTCCCAATCATAATAATTTCATATTCCTTTGGTGGTACTGGAACGGGACAATAAAATTCTCCAATCTTGATGGTCTCAATATTTTCAGTTGAATTTATACCATATTTCTTATCAATCTTCTTATGAAAATAAATAGTGTGCTCTTGATCATTAACATTAAAAGTAACTTTTCCTTGATTGCAATCAATAACATCCCCTGCAGTATTAAGAAAAGGTCTTCCAAGAATAATAGACATATTATCATCTTCAGGCATTTCCAACACAACAAAGTCAGTTAATATAAGACAATTATTAGCAACCTGAACAGAAACATCCTCACATATACCCACAGGAATAGCAGTGGATTTATCAGCCATTTGCAAAGATATATCATTTGGTATCAATTTTTCTAGGAGGAGTCTTTTATAGAGAGTAAAAGGCATGACACTAACTCCAGCTCCCAGATCACACAAAGCAGTTCTAACATAATTGTTTTTAATAGAACAGGGAATAGTTCGTATACCAGGATCTCCAAGTTTCTTAGGAACCTTGCCGTTAAAAGAACAAGGGGCGGCACCCCAGCCCATCTCGACGCCAACCAGCGCGAACGCCGGCGGCGGGAGAGGCCGGACTCAAAGAAGCTCGGCGGACTCTCAAGAGCGGCAGGGGAACTATAGGAGTATCCTTAATTGCAATACATATTGATACCGTCTTTGATTCCCACAGTAATGTGTTGGGCTTCCTTCTAACTTTTCTACAAAAATGTCCGTCCTAGTGAATTGTTGGGTATGCCTGTTGGTTCTAGTGATTATTCTATGGAAACAGTAGGACTCTGCTGTGTACTTTTTTTCCTAATTTTGTAAAGTAGTAAGTATATAAGAGATTTGTAAAGAAGAAAAAGAAGAAAAAAGATGAATTGAAGCTATCTATCCAAGCTAAAAAAAAGAGTACATATTTCTTCCCTGTGTCACCGTATTTATAATATGCCGGTTTAAATGAATTTAAAATATATCGGTTGATTGTTCCTTTTCACTAACACGTCTGCAAGAATTTGTGTAGAGCTCTTTTTTTTTTCAAAAAAACTCTTAGCTCAATTCACATTAATACGGTAGAATATTTTTCGCCATTTAATTCCAAAATTTGTGTGCGCTATATGTGTTTCTGTTAGGCTTACACATTGCCATGGTCGATATATTGCTGATACTGGCAAAAGTTTACAGCGTTTATGTTTTATAATAGAGAAACATATGGAGCAGTCAAAAGAAAAATGCATGGCACGAGACAATATTGACCAAGTTCTAGACCCTTTGTATGACCGATGTTCAGGGCTGCGTGGTGCACTGAAAAGCAAATAAACACGGCATGCGTGAGGACAAGCTAGGGAAGAGCCTGCAATTTCGTTTTTCTTTCCATAGAGAGGTTCGTAACCTTGTTCTTTTGGACACAGTATTGAAGTGTTTTTCTTTCGAAGAGGATTTCGTACCTTTCTTTTTATGAGAAGTGTTGGAGGATGCGATTCTTTAGTCAGAACATTTTTCAAGTTTGTACGATTGGGTTTCCTTTGGACGTCACTTTTACCGTGATACACTAATTGGCAAATTGGTAACGTGTTCATGGCAAAAAAAAAAAGATTACATACGTGTTGGAATTGTGTACGTGTACTATTTTTCCTTTAGAGATTAGAGATAGAAAAGTTGTGTACGTGCATCCTTAAAAGTTAAACACCATCTGGATATGCCTTAAAAGTTAAAACACCATCCGGATATGCAATACGTGACAATATCGATTCATTGCGTGGTTCATGTTTGTTTAGAGAAGTTGTGTACGTGAATCTTTAAAACAGCCTAGATAGCGTACGTGTAAGAGAGACATACAATACGTGATATGATCAAATCATTACCTACACGGTTCACGTTAGGTACATTTATATAGATATAATAGACGATAAATCATAACCACAAAGTTTAGATCTAACCATCTAAATAATTCAGATGATTTGGCTTAACCTCGTGTCTCTATTTTAGACCTTCGTATTGTGCTTTTAGTATATAATAGAATCTTTTTGGGTTTTTTGAAACGAAACAAGAATAAAAGCAAGCAAGCAAACAAACAAACAAAATAAAATATTTTTAGGGTTTTGAATATTAAAATGCAACTAAAGGATAAAGCAAACCAACTAAAGAAACAAATATGGAGGAACAACAGAAATATTTTTGGTCTTTTTATGTTTTGAAAAGCGAAAACAAAACAATAAAAACAAAAGAAATGAAAGAAACGAAAACAAGCGAAAGAAACAAAAATAAGCGAAAGAAGAGAAAACATGGATATACAAAGAACCGACAGAACATGATATATAAATGAGTGTGATGTCATTATATCCCCCCCCCCCAAGCTTAGACTTTTGGCCTAAGTGAAGATCAATCATGGCGCGTGAAGTATCCCCACTGCGGTGGGTCATCCCTCGTGTGGTCGTACTCGGGCGCATAAGAGGAAGATGATGGAACGGTTGCGTAATCATAGCCGGGGTGCTGATATGGAATTCCCGTGGTGTCGTAGGGCTGGACGAAATCACTATCGTCCCCCTCTCCGGCATCCTCCCCTTGCTGGGGAAGATGCTCAATGTATGTGTCCATCTCACTGTCAGAAAGCTCCCATCCTTGCCTGCCATTAAGATCAAACAAAGGGTGTGCAGGCAAAAGTACTTCCCTAACAGTTTTAATAACCCTCCACCTAGATTGTTTGGAGAAAGTTATTTCAAAGGACAAGTTGTGCAAGTGAGCATGGGTAGAAAGAAACTTATGTTGAACCATGGAAACAATATTAAGCCTCTCTAAAGGAAACTGCACGTCTATATGGTGTGGCTCCAAACCATGCAAAGCTAGCAAGCGTGAGGCAATAAGGCCTCCACAAACTCCTCCCTTCTCACGGTTATGCGAGAGACGGTAGGTAATCAAAGCGCCAAGGTTATAAGACCTATCACATTTTAAGGCAACTGAAATAAACGCCAAATCATAAACAGATAGCTTACTGACAGTTTTTCTAGCTAACAGACATTTAGAAATAAAATAGGCAGAATATCGAATGCTAGGGAGTTGGATTTCTCGAATTTTACCACACTCTCCTGTGAAGCTTCTGCCTTGGAAAATCTCTTCATATAAATCCAGCAGTGGTTTCGGTTGCCCACTTATCTTCCCACAAGAACCCCACTCTGGTACCTTAATAGCTGCACAGAAAACACTGAAAGGCAGACTCACAGCTTTATTGTAAATTTTATAGTGGACCATTGGGTTAGTTGAGGACCACTTGAAACGAAAATCCTGCACCACAGACATAGTTAGTTTCACTTGTTGGATAGGTTCATACTCAATGAAACGGTCCAAGCCCGCATTCCACACAAGAGTGTTGAAGTCTTGCAAAATTCCTGTAATCCGCATAAATTCCTGACACGGATAGATTGATAGGAACACTCTCTTCGTGGTGCACGAGCATGACCTCATGCACCTCCAACTCATGCTGGTTTAGTTGATAAGCATTGTGCTCCATCTCTGAAATTTTTCAACAATCATTACAAAAATTAATTTCAAGCAACTATAAGGTGGAGAGTACCATAGGGACTTATATAAGAGCTAAACATACATACAAAATAAATTATTTCTACTCAAATCAAGCATTCAAACTCACATAGGCTGTCACCTATAGTACCAAAATACTCAAGAAATACTTCACTAAATAAAATTCTACTTTGGATCATTAGAGGAGTCACATACCGGAGATCAAACACACCAAATATCAACACAAATGATGGGTTGAAGAAGGAGATCGAAAATCCAGAGGAAGAACAGCAAGAACACGGGTTCCAGGAAATGTTTTCAGTTTGTGAGGTGAGAGAGAAGACTTTGGCAGGGCAGAGAGTTAGTTGAGGGCCAGGGGGCCCCACACCATGTGCTGGCACCACCCTATGGTGTGCCTGACTGGTGGGTCCCCTTGGGGCCTCCCAGGTGGCTTTCTGCCTCATTTTTAACGTAAAAATTTATTATAAATTTTCTGGAATTTTTCGAGCAACTTTATTTTTCGGATTTTTTCAGAATTTCAATAAATAATAATATTTCTGAAAAACAAAAGTGAAAAAGGTGAAAAACTGGCAGAACTATTCACTAAGCCAACAGGTTAGCGAAGGCACTTTTTCCGGTCTTGCTGCTTTAAAGCGAACGAGTCTTCCTTATTCCTATGGTCATTAGAATAACCTATTCATCCTCTTGGCCACTCTGAACTCATAGGTAGCTGTGGTTCGGTTTACCTTCTTTCGCTTTGCCTTGGGTTCGGTGGTAGTAATAGTCCTTCTTTAGCTCGCTTCTTTGAAGAGGAATTGCCCGTCAATTCCTTTGAGTTTCGGTCTTGCGATCGTACTCCCTAGGCCCAAAACCATCACTACAGAGGTTCTATGACACTCTAATGGAATAATATCCAAAGAAAACAAAGGTGGTAGTGGTGAAAACAAAAGTATGGATGGTGAAAACATGCATATCCTCAGAAATCAGAGTGAAAATATCAGGAAAATATGCATCAGGATGATGGAAAACATGATTGCACTCAAGTAGCAATGTTATAACAGAAGTAAACATGGTGAAAACATAATGGGGAAGGTGAAAACATAGTGAAAACAATATCCTCTTCATTAAAAATCATTTTGTTAACAAGGGTGATCAAGTCTTGTTACTAGAATAATTTATATATGAAGAAAAAATTTGCTAATCACCAAATAATTATGTTACCTCAACCTTGATAGGCATAGTCCCAATAATAATAATTTCATATTCCTTTGGTGGTACTGGAATGGGACAATAAAATTCTCCAATCTTGACGGTCTCAATATTTTCAGTTGAATTTATACCATATTTCTTATCAATCTTCTTAGGAAAATAAATAGTGTGCTCTTGATCATTAACACTAAAAGTAACTTTTCCTTGATTGCAATCAATAACATCCCCTGCAGTATTAAGAAAAGGTCTTCCAAGAATAATAGACATATTATCATCTTCAGGCATTTCCAACACATCAAATTCAGTTAATATAAGACAATTATTAGCAACCTGAACAGGAACATCCTCACATATACCCTCAAGAATAGCAGTGGATTTATCAGCCATTTGCAAAGATATATCATTTGGTATCAATTTTTCTAAGAGGAGTCTTTTATAGAGAGTAAAAGGCATGACACTAACTCCAGCTCCTAGATCACACAAAGCAGTTCTAACATAATTATTTTTAATAGAACAGGGAATAGTTCGTATACCAGGATCTCCAAGTTTCTTAGGAACCTTGCCGTTAAAAGAACAAGGGGCAGCACCCCAGCCCATCTCGACGCCAACCAGCGCGAACGCCGGCGGCGGGAGAGGCCGGACTCAAAGAAGCCCGGCAGACTCTCAAGAGCGGCAGGGGAACTATAGGAGTATCCTTAATTGCAATACATATCGATACCGTCTTTGATTCCCACAGTAATGTGTTGGGCTTCCTTCTAACTTTTCTACAAAAATGTCCGTCCTAGTGAATTGTTGGGTATGCCTGTTGGTTCTAGTGATTATTCTATGGAAACAGTAGGACTCTGCTATGTACTTTTTTTTTTCCTAATTTTGTAAAGTAGTAAGTATATAAGAGATTTGTAAAGAAGAAAAAGAAGAAAAAGATGAATTGAAGCTATCTATCCAAGCTAAAAAAAAAGAGTACATATTTCTTCCCTGTGTCACTGTATTTATAATATGCCGGTTTAAATGAATTTAAAATATATCGGTTGATTGTTCCTTTTCACTAACACGTCTGCAAGAATTTGTGTAGAGCTCTTTTTTTTTCAAAAAAACTCTTAGCGCAATTCACATTAATACGGTAGAATATTTTTCGCCATTTAATTCCAAAATTTGTGTGCGCTATATGTGTTTCTGTTAGGCTTACACATTGCCATGGTCGATATATTGCTGATACTGGCAAAAGTTTACAGCGTGTATGTTTTATAATAGCGAAACATATGGAGCAGTCAAAAGAAAAATGCATGGCACGAGACAATACTGACCAAGTTCTAGACCCTTTGTATGA
Organism: Alopecurus myosuroides; assembly: GCA_028641055.1. Taxonomy (NCBI): domain Eukaryota; kingdom Viridiplantae; phylum Streptophyta; class Magnoliopsida; order Poales; family Poaceae; genus Alopecurus; species Alopecurus myosuroides. Next base: position 232,173,319 of record CM054059.1, read on the forward strand.
CCGATGTTTAGGGCTGCGTGGTGCACTGAAAAGCAAATAAACACGGCATGCGTGAGGACAAGCTAGGCCAGAGCCTGCAATTTTGTTTTTCTTTCCATAGAGAGGTTCGTAACCTTGTTCTTTTGGACACAGTATTGAAGTGTTTTTCTTTCGAAGAGGATTTCGTAGCTTTCTTTTTATGAGAAGTGTTGGAGGATGCGATTCTTTAGTCAGAACATTTTTCAAGTTTGTACGATTGGGTTTCCTTTGGACGTCACTTTTACCATGATACACTAATTGGCAAATTGGTAACGTGTTCATGGCAAAAAAAAAGATTACATACGTGTTGGAATTGTGTACGTGTACTATTTTTCCTTTAGAGATTAGAGATAGAAAAGTTGTGTACGTGCATCCTTAAAAGTTAAACACCATCTGGATATGCCTTAAAAGTTAAAACACCATCCGGATATGCAATACGTGACAGTATCGATTCATTGCGTGGTTCATGTTTGTTTAGAGAAGTTGTGTACGTGAATCTTTAAAACAGCCGAGATAGCGTACGTGTAAGAGAGACATACAATACGTGATATGATCAAATCATTACCTGACACGGTTCACGTTAGGTACATTTACATAGATATAATAGACGATAAATCCTAACCACAAAGTTTAGATCTAACCATCTAAATAATTCAGATGATGTGGCTTAACCTCGTGTCTCTATTTTAGACCTTCGTATTGTGCTTTTAGTATATAATAGATAATTAGCAAGCCTAGAGGAAATTTCCTCATTAGGAATCTTCCTTTTGTTAGAGACAATATCTTTCATATATTTGGCATAAGGAGACAATTTAATAGCATCAAAAGAATTTGCAAGAACAAAGGTTTCATCCATTCACAAATCTTGTTATAGTGTTCTTCTTCTTTTTGACTTGTGTTTCTTATTAGGATAATGCATTGGTTTTTGTACCCAAGGTTCACTCTCATCACCATGTTTATTAGCAATAAAATCTTCCTTAGTGTACTTTGTATTTTTAGTTCACTTTTCAGATTCCTTTTCAATGTCTTCTTTATCAGAAGCATCATTCTTTTCATTACCACTTTCAGTTTCAGCATCAGAGATAGATATACTATTAGAATCTTTAGCAGGTTCAGACGATTCTACAGCAGTTTTATGTTTCTTCTTCTTTTTCTTCTTAGTATGAATAACATCATTATTAGTTTGCTGAGAATCTTGTTCAATTCTTTTAGGATGTACCTCAGGATATAAAGGATCTTGTGTAGCAATACCACTTCTAGTTCTTATTTCATAAGCATATTTTTCTTTAGAAGCATTAACTAGCAAATCTTTTTGCACTTTAGCAAGTTGATCAATTTGAGTTTGAACCATTTGGAGATATTTAAAAAGCATTTTAACATCATTAGAGGTTCTTCCTATAATACCATGCAAATCATTAATAGCTTTAGAGTTTTCCATTAGGTGATTTTGCACTCTCATATTAAAATTATCTTGCTTAATAACATAATTATCAAATTCATCTAAGCATTGGTCAGGAGGTTTTCTATAGGGAATATCTCTACTATCAAAATATTGGAGAGAGAGTGTACCTCAATGGGTGATGAGTGAGGGATTGGCTTACATAATTCTTCTATAGGTGGAAGATTCTTCACATCTTCAGATTTAATACCCCTCTCTTTAAGATATTTCTTGGCTTCTCTCATCACTTTATCATTTAATTCAATCATTCCCTCTTCTTGGGTGTTGGTGTTGATATTGCTATTGGAGTAGGGGTCGGCTCAGGCTCAACCATAGTCCAATCATCATGATTTTGGCTTATTTTAGCCATCAATTCCTCAACTTCTTCCGGAGTTCTTTGCCTGAAAACACAACCAGCACAACTATCCAGGTATGTCCTAGATTCAACAGTTAGTCCATTATAGAATATATCAAGAAGTTTATTATCTTCTAGGTTATGCCCAGGTGTAGCCCTTACTAAAGAATAGAACCTTGCCCAAGATACATGCAATTTATATTCTTCCAATTGCTTGAAATTAAATATATTTTGTAAAGCAGCATGTTGAGCACTACTAGGAAAATATTTCTGAAAGAAAGCATTAACCAAACCAATTGGAGTATCAATAGATCCAGGAGACAAATTATTAAACCAAGTTTTAGCTTAATCCTTTAATGAGAAAGGGAATATTCTAGTAACAAGGTAGCTGCGTTTCTTAAGATCATTAGAGAATAAACTACTCAAAGAGGAGAGCTCATTCATATGTTTCATAGCACTTTTATTTTCAGTACCACAAAAAGGTTCTTTCTCAATAATAAATATATAATATAAATCAAGAGAGAAATCATAATCCTTATCCCTAATATTAATAGGAGAAGTGGAAAACTTAGCATCAGGAGATAATTTATATTTAACAGCACGACTTTCCATAAGACGTATAACAACATCATTATCCTCCATAGATTGTATTTTATCAATAAGATCATCACTAAGTTCAATATAGGAATCATCAAAATCATCACTAGGATTTTCTCTAAACTCAGGTGAAAAAGCAGGAGTAACACGATTTTTATAAGGAGTTTGAGTGTTTGAAATATTTTTAGCTTTAGAAATAGTAGCATCTAAGAAAGGACCGAGAGAACCAATCTCATCAAGCACAGTAGAAGCATCATCAAAAGTATCAGAAGTATTTTCAGATTCAGCAGAAGTAGCATGTGTATGTGGTGGTGTAAGAAGCTTACTCATAACAGACAGTGAATCAAGAGCAACAGAGGTGTTCAAAGTTGTACCTTTTCTTGTAGTGGATGGTAATATAGGAGCTCTTACATCATGAGACTTACCCATGATGAATGGTTGGCATTAGTTAATAGTACTCTTTGGTGAGCTTGGAAATAAAGCTATGCTCCCCAGCAACGGCGCGAGAAAATAGTCTTGATGACCCACAAGTATAGGGGATCACAACAGTCTTCAAGGGAAGTAAAACCAAATTTATTGATTCGACACAAGGGGAGCCAAAGAATATTTGTGAGCCTTAACAAGTGAGTTGTCAATTCACCTGCACCTGAAAGTGGACTTGTTCGCAGTGGTTTATCAGTAGTAACAGTTTTATAGTAGCAGCAGTAGTGAAATAATAACAACAATTGTACGAAAACAGCCGCAATGGTGATTGAAGTAAACACCGGGATTAAATACTGTAGGCATAGGGATGGATGAACGGGCGTTGCATGGATAAGATAGTTCATATAATGATCAAGTCATGGGCATTGCAGATAAATAAGATAAAGCATCCAAGCACTGAGTAACCATAGGCATGTGTTCCGTAAATAGTCGTACGTGCTCGCACTGAGAACTTGCACAGCATCAATTGTCCTACCAGCCCGTTTTCAAAAGGGCCTCAAGGGAACTACTGGTAATTAATGTGGTCCTTTTAATAGAACACCGGAGCAAAGCATTAACACTCCGTGAACACATTTGATCCTCACATCACAACATCCCCTCCGGTTGTCCCAATTTCTGTCACTTCGGGGCCTTGGGTTCCGGACAACGATATGTGTAAACAACTTGCAGGTATGATCAAGAAATAATAATTATCATCATGATTCAATAACATGTTCAGATCTGAGATCATGACACTCGGGTCCAAAGTGGCAAGTATTAAGCGTAAAAAGTTACAACAATGTCAATAGCACTAATAGAAGATACTGGGCACTGTGCCCTAACAATCACGACATTATTACATGAACAAACTCATTCAATAGCACTAATAGAAGATACTAGGCACTGTGCCCCTACAATGAGGGAATTACTCACACATGGATGGGGGAAACATGGATGGTCGATGGAGAGGCGTTGGTGATGACGGTGGCAACGATCTCCTCCAATTCCCCGTCCCGGCATGGTGCCAGAACGGAGTTTCTGAACCACGAAAAAGGATTCGCGATGGCGGCGGAGCTACAGACTTCTTTCTGGAAAACTATCGAACCCCCTCGTGTTTTAGGGTTGAAGGATATTTGTAGTCGAAAGGGGAGACCGAGGGGGGCTCTAGGTGGCCCACACCATATGCTGGCGCGGACGCGCTGGGGGGGCAGGGGGTGTGGCCCTCCTGTGGCTCTTCTCCTGGCCTCTTTCTGGCTCCCGGGGTCTTCTGGTGTTTTAGGAGCAACGGGGTCTTTTCTGGGCAATTTCCCGAAAGTTGGTTTTTCTGCACAAAAACGAGACACCAATGCAATTCTGCTGAAAAAAACGTTAGTCCGTGTTAGTTGCATTCAAAACACACAAGTTTAGAGGAAAACAATAGGAAAAATGTTCGGAAAACAAGATACGTTTTCGACGTATCAACTATACTGTCATGGCAAGTGGTGGCGGTTTAGTCCCACATGGCTAGTTGGGAGAGTTATGTACTAGCTTATAAGGTGAGCTCTTATTCCATTAGTATGAGATGTGGCGAGGATTGCAGGGATGAGGCGAGCATATTCTTTCATTTTGGACGTAAAAAACGGAGAGTCTCTATTAAACGCTACCGGAATCTGAAATGTAGATTGCGTAAACGGACTAATAAAGCATCATAATACTAAGACATTTACTGTGGAGTAAATACGCCAGGTCTCGGGGGAATTACCCCTGGATGAGCTAATTGCCACAGAATATCAAGAGACCAGGGCAGGAAGCAAGATTGGTCGGCTGGTTTCCAAACTCCCAGGCGGGAAGCGGCCGGCTAACTCATGACTGGGTGGCCTTTTCTAGCCAGTTTAGCTCTGTCACTCAAGGACGGCTTGGGCAAAAGGAAGACTAGACCTCACCTCCAATGTCAACTTAGCTTTATTCAGAGGGAGCAGGCGGCCGTACGCATAAACTTTGTCCGCCTACATCATGAACCATGGTGGACCGCCTTTTCGGATCATGTACGACCCTGGCGTACCTAGAAGGAGATCTCCAATAGATGACCATTTAGTGGGCTCTAGCCAGCTGGCCGTACAAGCGACCCCATGTGTCAGTCGGATTGCCATACTCTATATAAGGCAATCCATGCCTCACTTAAACGGAGCAAATTCACTTAGTAAGAACGGCTCCTAGAGCACCTTGTAACACTAGATATACCCACCATATAGTTCATCCATGCAGGAGTAAGGACCTCATAAGGATGAGTTCCCGAAGCTGAGTACATCGTATATCGTATCTCTTGCATGCTTGTTACCCAATCCCGCTGTCGCACCCTGGCTGCTAAGGGATACTCATCGTACGAACTGGATAGTAGGTGCTTGGATTATGGGGCATAACTGCTCCCACGTCCCAGCTTCCTGGTAGGCCTGCGCTTATGCGCGACAACACAAGCCCTACTATTCCACCGTCGATGTAAACTATCCATTAGGAGTCACAGGCACTACTGTCGACGTACTTCATAACAAGCACGCACTGTACGTCAACAGCTTTGAACGAATGATTATCACAACTCATCTCTACGACACAAAAGATAGAACTAAAGTTGCAACTGGCCTTCACTAAGGCAGAAATAGCGAATACAATCATCCAGAGGACACATGTCCCAACATATCATCCATTACAACAGCGGAAGCAATCAAAGGTGTCTGGGTACAGACAAATCCAACAGGCTTAAGAAGCCGGAGAAAATAAATAAGACGAAGCCCATCCACGTAGGTCCTGGATCCAGCCCTGGTCCAGCTAACTACTCGTCTGCAGTCTCGTCGAACTCCACAAAGTAGCCACCCTGGGAAGCATCGTAGTCGTAGTCGTACTCTGCGTAAACCACAGCCCCAACGGGGTCAGTACATCCAAGTACTGGCAAGCAAGACTCACAGTTCATCAAAGAGTTACCCGTCAACACAAGCATAGATGTTGGGGATCAACGGAAGGAAGGGTGATATGCAAAGTTGCTGCTGGCTGCTCTAACAAACTACAGAAGATAACTACAAATTCCGGCTAACAGAAAAGATAAGATCGAGGATTGTAACCAACTGAAAGATAACTTCAACCAAACCCATCCTGGATCTCGCCCCTTATCCAAAGAAGCAATCCGAGGATAACTCACACAGTTGTGATAAAGTGAATCAAGTTATTGTGTGAGTAACCTATTACTAGTCAAGTTATTAATCATTGGGTGAAACATGATTGATCATTATGTTGAAGTTGTCCTGAGTACTTGTTAGCCAGTACTTTCACCAAGTAATCCATAACCGCGGAAAACACGGCTTCTCGAGAAGATTATCCCTGCAGGGTTGCACCAATTTGGCCGTACACGCAAGAATAACCCGCCAGATGGGATGCCTCCCACCAAGCGGGGTACTCTACACAACCAACCATTCTCCGCATCAAGCCCAAAGCACCTTGGGCGCACGGCTAATCGAGCCCAGAAGAAAATGGACCCTCATAGCACTCTAAGAACGTGTCCCCCTATATGCCGACTACAAAAGTTCCACCCTGCGCTGGGCTCGCAAAAACATGCATGCGGCAAATAGAAAGCACGAACTAAATGAGATGATTTGGACGAGATGCGAATCAGGTCAAGTTGAGGGGGGCGCCCATACTCGCTTCCCACATGCGGGTAGTGCGCTCATCATGGATCAGTAGACAAGACCCTTTTCCTATTAGGGTCGACACTAGCAGGCTCCAAAACCTCTCATGGGCCTCCTGCCGGTGCCTTATCATCAAATTATTATTACCATTAGCAATTAACAGGATTGATTGATTAACATCGAGCCCCCGGTACAATTAATGAGATAGTAAAAGTAGTAACTGGCAACAGACTCGAGTAAAAGCAACCCTAAGCATGCTAGATAATACTAAGGCACAAACAAAGGCTGTAGGTATGGAGGTGAGGCAGTATCATTGGTTCAGGGTATCATGTGATAGGTTCGGAGAACAAGCAACGATACATAGGGCTAGCAATAGTAGACAAAAGGATAGTATCGACAACAAGTGTGGAAAGGAACTCGATGATTCATGTGAGTGATAACTTGCCTGGCAGCTCAGTAGCCGGGTACTGGGCTAGGTCCTGAGTGGTGGTGTCGTAAGGATCGTCGGTCTCAACGTAGTCGTCGTCTAACCGAGAAGAAGCAAACAGACAAAACAGGAATGTAAACAATCATGTTCATGGCATTGTGCACAGTCAATATGATGCATGACAATTTAATAGGTGCATCTAGATAAACTGACTAACATGATAGCACAAATTAAATGGACCCATATGCAAGGGTTGCATATGGAAAAGGATCCATTGAAACAATTGGAACAAATGGTTTACAACTATTTATTAGGTGTTGGTTGTTATCATGATGCATGCATGATGAATAACAATAACATAACAATTTAAATGCAATTGGAATGATAGTTAACAATTTAGAAAAGCATTTATTAAGTTTGGAATTTTGTTACTTAAACATGGTACACAAACAATTATTGTTTTCATCAAGTTAGGGTGTGCAAAACAATTTACAAATTTTATATTTGAAAAGGTTATCAAATTTTAGTTGGATTACATGTTTCACATTTTGAAATTGGACTTTGGATTATTTAGTTATGAATTAAACAATATTAAACAAGTTTTAATTGAATTTAAAACAAGCTTAAATATTAATTGAATTTTATTTGTTCAAACTATAAATTCAAATCCACATTTGAAAAGTTCACACTTTGGTGGTTTGGAAACATAATTTGCATGTTCAAAAATATTTTATATTGATCAAGTTATGATTTTATCAAATTTTATTGAATTAAACAAGGTTTAAATTGTTTAGGCAATTTAAATTATTCAAACCAGAAAACAAAAATTATATTTGAATAGAACATTCAAAAAGGTGTGAAAAACATATTTTATTTGAATTATTTGAAAACAGTATGAGTTAGTTATGAATTATTTCAATTTGCATTTGAATTATTCAATTTTGAAATTTAAAAGTATTTTGAAAATTCAAAACAGAACACAAGTTGGATATTTGGATAGATTAGGAAATTTGGATCAGAATAGATATAAAGTTTGTGTTTATTGGACTTATAAAAATAAAGATATTGAATTTCAAAGTTTCTATTCAATTCTGTTATTTAAAAAGGAATTTGTAATTTTAGAATTGCACAGAAAACTTTTGTTACACAGCTCCACGCTACACGCAGTCACTGCGCAGCGGGCCAGTGGACAGCGTGGCCCTGCGCGAGCACACGTGGCAACCCAGGTCGATGACAGTGGGCCAGCCACGCTGCGGAAGAAATTCCACAAAAAAAAGGTTTGTGCTCGAGGGGTTTCGAACCCGCAACCACGAGCTGCGCGCACAAATTCAGAACCACTGCGGTACGCTGCGTTGTGTTGACAGTAGAGGGGGAGGTTTCAGGTTATGGTTCAGTTCCAAAACTCTGAACTTTTCTGACGAAACGTTTGCGCGGCGGTCAGACGAGGTGCTCGCCGGCGGATGCAACGTTGCTGTGCTCGTTGCGGTGGTGATTGGATGCGGATGGACGCGCACAGGTGTACTGAATGGATGCAAGGAGGGAGGAGGAGCAGGCGATGCTCACCACCGGAGTAATCGTAGCTGCGGCTCGGTGATGACGTCCGGTGACGACAGCTGCAGCGGCGAGGAAGTGGACGGCGCCGTCGACGTGGTGCTCCTCCGTGCGCGCCCGCGTGTCCGTGACGTAGAGGAAGGAGAGCCCGAGCGAATCCAGCAAGCAATTGTTGACGAGGAGGCCTGTAACGGCGGCGGGAAGCAAGGATTCAGAAACGTGGCGCGGTGGCCGGAGAGGGAGAAGAAACGCGACGGCGATTTAGGGCTTACCAGTGATCCTTCTGGTGTCCAAGAGGGAGAAGGGAGAACGGGGAAGCGGCTGCGGGTGATGGGTGGCTAGGTGGGAGCTAAACACGGCGGCGCCATGGAATTATTCAGAGCAGCTGCCGCCGGTGGAGTTGCAGCAGAGGGGGGAACCGTCGATGGTGGAGGCGATTGGCGGCGGAGAGGAACCCTAGGGCGATAGGGTGGTACGGGGGTGCCCTAGGCATGCTTATATAGGGTGGAGGCGCAGTGGTGGCCGCCGTGGTCGCGTCGGGGTCGCCGTGGAGGCCTCCGATGCCTTGCCGTACGCGGTGACGAAGGCGATTAGGCGGGCGGCACGAATCTTGGCGCGCGGCGAAACGGTAAGTGGGGAGAGCGGGCTGGGCTGCTGCGCGCGCGTAGGCTAGTTGGGCTGGGCTGCGTTTAGCTGCCGCGCGCGCGCTGGGTTCTCCTTTTTATTCTTTTCTGTTTTTTTTTGTAGCAAATGCTTTTGGAAGAAAACTGTTAGGGTTTTGTTTATAGAAAAATTTGAAAAAAATTAGTTAAGCCTTTTAGGTAATTAGGAACCACATTGCAAATTTGGATTTCAAAAATTTAGCTTTAAATTGATAGTTTGCTTTGAATCCAAATTTAGAGGAATTTTAATATTCATAAACCATTAAGGAAAACATGCTTTGGACTAGGGTTACCCCTTAGGGTTTTGGAAAGGTTTAAAGAGGGAAAAAGGGTGGTGGCTTTTATGGTTTCAAAAGGTACTGAAATTTAAGGGTTGGTTTGAATTTGAAATGACTTAGAAAATAATGATTGAAATGGTTGATTGATTAATGGTGTGATTAAAACCAACAATTTGAGAAGTGAACATTAATTGAATTATTTGGAAAACAATGAAAGGTTTTGTTTTGCAATTCTTTGTTTGAAAGATTGTAACAGACAAGTGTGAAAACAAGGTTTGAATCATTATGAAAACAATGCAAACATAAATAAAACAAATGCAATGAGATGATGACATGATGCATTGCATAAATTAAACAAAGAACAGAAACACTGGGGTGTTTTCATACTTGGATGTTACAAAACGCCCCCCCTTGAAGGAATCGCGCCCCGAGATTCCCTACTGAGAAATGAACAGGTCCGGATACTTCTTGCGAAGATCCTCTTCGGTCTCCCACGTTGCCTCTTTATCAGAATGATGCGACCATTGGACTTTCAAGAACTTGGTGCTCTTGTTGCGAGTCTTACGCTCGGTCTCATCGAGAATACGAATAGGGTGCTCCTCATAAGATAGATCATCTTGCAGTTCAATGGAATCATGATCAACTGCACGATCTGGATCTTTGAAACACTTCTTGAGCTGTGACACGTGGAACACATCGTGCACTTTGGATAGTTTTTCTGGAAGTTCAAGACGATAAGCATTCTCTGCACGTCTTGAGAGGATGTTGAAAGGGCCAATGTATCTTGGTGCAAGCTTTCCTTTCACACCAAAACGATGAGTGCCTCTGAGGGGAGTTACACGGAGATATGCCTTATCACCAGGTGCATAGACCATATCCCTGTGCTTGCTATCATAATAGCTCTTCTGACGAGACTGAGCAATCCTGAGATTGTCACGAATGATACGAACTTTCTCCTCGGCTTCCTTAACAATGTCAGGGCCTAAAAGTGAACGTTCACCAGCTCCAGACCAATTGATTGGACTCCTGCATCTGCGACCATACAGTGCCTCAAATGGTGCCATGCCTAGGCTTGCCTGGTAGCTGTTGTTGTAGGAGAATTCAGCATATGGAAGGCAATCCTCCCATTTCATGCCAAAGGAGAGACCACATGCCCTGAGCATATCCTCGAGAATCTGATTGACTCTTTCGACTTGCCCCTGAGACTGAGGGTGGTACGCTGTGCTGAACAGAAGTTTGGTGCCCAATGCTTCTTGAAAGCTTTTCCAGAAATGAGAAGTGAAAATACTTCCACGGTCTGAGCTTATTTCCAATGGAACACCATGAAGAGGAACAACCTTTGCTGTGTAGAGCTCTGCTAACTGGCTAGCTGAGATAGTTTCCTTTACAGCATAGAAGTGAGCAACCTTAGTGAGACGATCAATAACAACGAAGATTGCATCGTTGCCCTTCTTGGACTTTGGAAACCCAGTAACGAAGTCCATTTCAATCATGTCCCACTTCCACTCAGGAATTTTCAGAGGTTGGAGTAGACCTGCTGTCTTCTGATGGACTGCCTTAACACGTTGACAAACGTCGCATTCAGAAACGTATTGAGCAATTTCACGTTTCATGCCAGGCCACCAATACAGAGTCTTGAGATCATGGTACATCTTTGTACTTCCAGGGTGAATGGATAGAGGAGTTTCATGAGCCTCCTTGAGAATGATATCCTTGAGACTTTGAATCTGAGGGACTGCAATGCGTCCTTCGAAGAACACAGTTCCCTTGTCATCAATTGAGAAGGACTTGAACTTATCACTGCCCTCTTTGATTTGCTCTACCATCTTCTTGATTTCATTATCACGAAGTTGTTCAGAACGAATCTTGTCCTCGAGAGTTGGGCTGGCTGTCAAGCTAGCAAGGTATCCTTCCGGAACAAGACCAAGGTTCAGCTTCTGGAATTCTTCATGAAGTGGAGGTTGGCTTTCCATGATCATGAGATTATTGCAATAGGATTTGCGACTGAGAGCATCGGCCATAACATTAGCCTTGCCTGGAGTGTAAGAAATGGTGAGATCAAAGTCTTTAATCTTCTCAATCCATCTCCTTTGCCTGAGGTTCAGATCTGGCTGAGTGAAGATGTATTTCAGACTCTTATGATCGGAAAAGATTTCAGTTTTGTTACCCAACAAGTATTGTCTCCATTTCTTGAGGGCAAACACAACTGCTGCAAGTTCAAGATCATGAGTGGGATAGTTTTGCTCATGTGGGTTCAACTGACGTGAAGCATAAGCCACAACTTGACGTTCTTGCATAAGAACTGCTCCTAGGCCTTGGAGAGATGCATCACAGAATATCTGGAAAGGTTTGGTAGTGTTGGGGCCAACTAGAACAGGTGTGGAAGTGAGTTTAGTCTTCAGGAGGTTGAAACTCTCATCACATTGTGGAGTCCAAACGAACTTTTTGTCCTTCTTTGTGAGATCAGTGAGAGGTTTGGCAATCTTGGAAAAGTTTTGGACGAAACGACGGCAATAGCTAGCCAAGCCAAGAAAGCTTCTAACTTGTTTCACCGTCTTAGGGGGTTTCCAATCAACAATTGCCTTAACCTTTTCAGGATCAATGGCAATGCCTTTGGCAGAGATGATATGACCAAGATATGCAACTTCTGGAATCCAGAACTCACATTTGGAAAACTTGGCATATAGACGATGCTCGCGAAGTTTCATGAGAGTGAGACGAAGATGTTCTCCATGTTCTTCCTCGGATTTGGAATAGACTAGAATGTCATCAAGATATACCACAACGAACTTGTCGAGGTATTCATGGAAGACAGAATTCATGAGTCTTGAGAACGTTGCCGGTGCATTGGTGAGACCAAAGGACATGACGGTGTATTCATATAGACCGTAACGAGTGGTGAAAGCTGTCTTAGGAATATCTTCCTTTCTGATCTTTATCTGATGGTAACCCATCCTCAAATCCAACTTTGAGAATATTGAGGCTCCAGCAAGTTGATCAAAAAGATCATCGATACGAGGAAGTGGATACTTGTTCTTGATGGTTTTCTCGTTGAGAGGACGATAGTCAACCACGAGTCTTTTTGTTTGATCCTTCTTGGCAACAAACAGAGTTGGGCAACCCCAAGCGGAGGAACTAGGCTGAATGAAACCTTTGTCCATGTACATATCGATTTGCTCCTTCAACAATTTCAGTTCAGGAGGAGCTATCTTATATGGATGCTTAGAGATTGGAGCAGTACCTGGCTCAAGCTCGATCACGAACTCAACTGCTCTATCCGGGGGCATCCCTGGCAACTCTTCTGGAAAGACGTCAGGGAATTCACAAACCACCGGAACATTTTCAATTGCAGGAAGGGGTTTGGCATCGAGGCTGAACAGCTGAACAGAACTTGATCCATATGGAGAATAGACTATCTGGCCTGAAGTGTGGGAAAGAGTTATTGACTTTTGAGCACAGTCAATTTTAGCTTTGTGGGTCTTCAACCAATCCATACCCAGAATGACATCAATGTCAGAATTTCCCAGCAACATGAGTGAAGCAAGGAATATGCGACCTCCAATTAGGATCTCATTGTCCATGCTTATCTTGGAAGTCAACATTTGCGGTCCCGGAGAGTGAACAGTCATTTGATTGCTTAGCGGAACCAGAACTAGGTTGTATGCTTTTGCAAAAATCTTTGACACAAATGAATGCGATGCTCCAGTATCAAACAACACTTTAGCTGGAATAGAGTTTACGGGTAATATACCGAGAACGACGTCAGCAGCTTCCTCGGCTTTGTCGGCCTTGATATGGTTCACCCTCGCGTTCCTCCCGACAGGCCTGTTGTTGGAGTTGAAGGCTTTAGCCGGGGGAGCACGAACCATAGCCTGGTTGGTGTTGGGGCGAGGAGGTAGGGGTAGCTGCTTCTGAGTGCACTTATCAGCATAGTGTCCAGTATCCTTGCACTTGTAGCAAGTGACGACACGAGAAGGACCTGGCCTTGGCTGCCCCATCGGAAACCTCTGACCCTGCATCTGAGATGGGTTGGGTGGGCGGGGACCAAAGCCTGGAGAAGCTTGGGCATTTGGAGCCCGAGTGACAGCACCATTTGGCACCCAGATGCGGCGCTTCTGCGGAGGGGTGGTCATGTTGGAGGAGGAACCACCCTCACGCGAGTGCTTGCGGGACTCTTCGAACGCCTTGCGCCCATTCTCCTCATTGAGCGCGGTGTTCACAAGCTCCACGAAGTCCTTGCACTTGATGTTGGTGAGAGCGTACTTCAGTTCCGGGTTAAAACCTCGGCGGAACCTTGCCATCTTGTTGGCTTCAGTGGACACTTCGTCACCAGCATACCGAGCGAGACGATTGAACTCGTTCTGGTAGCCGAGAACGTCCAGCTTGCCCTGTCTGAGAGAACAGAATTCCTCACGCATCTTTTCCATGAGACCATCCGGGATGTGGTGCTTCAGGAAGGCATCCTTGAAACATCCCCAGGTGATAGGATAGCCAGCTCTCATGGTCTGGTAGTTCTCCCACCAAGTAGCTGCCTGACCCTTCAGTAGGTAGGTGGCGTACTTGACCTTATCCTCTTCTGCAACATGAGCAATCTCCAGAGCTCTTGCTACGTCACGGATCCAGTCATCAGCATCCAGGGGCTCACGTGTTGCCACGAAAGCTTTTGGGCCCAAGCTGAGGAAGTCCTTGATGGTGACCCTTGGAGCATTCTGGTTGTGGTGCTGGTTAGCCTGGATCTGGGCCATCTGTGTCAAAACTTGGGTCATCTGAGCCAACAGTTCCCCCATTGGTGGTGGCGGAGGCGGGTTGTTCCTGGTTGGAGGCATCCTGAACAGAAATTCATTTTAGCACAACAACAGAAAAGGATAGACTTGGTAACCGAAAGATAGATTATTCCGACGCATGAATAGATAACCAACAGTTACATCATCACATGTTCAAATACATCAGAATATCCAACAGACCAATACATGGTTCGAAAAACGAAAGGATAAACTAGACACAGCTAGTAATGGATACATCGGTACTCCCATGCTCATCACGCAGGACGGCGGTGAGTAGTACGACGAGAGCTACGGTGAGGAGGAACCCCACGGAAGTAGGTATCACGACGATCCATGTAGATAGGAACTGCTCTGAGAGCAACTCTCGGTGTGGTGAAGTAGAAAGCGTCGTGTCCCTGTGCTCCATAGCGGGGAATCCCTGTGTAACCAGCTCCGAGGTCGAGAAGTGGGCCTCTGATCGGCTCGTAACCTCCAGCATCTGGCAGAGGAAAACCCAGTGTCTGCTGGAAACGTGCAAAGCGCTCGTCTCCAACAAAGTCTGTGGTGTACGTCGCCAGACGAGTGAGAGCAAGGTGGAGCTGCTCCCTGACTGAGGCTAACTCCTGAGAAAGTGCGGAAGCAACGGCGTCACTGTGCCACACAAACTGGGCAGTGGTCTGCAGCCTGGAGCTATCAGTCTCGTAGGTATCCAGGTCGCGGTGGACAGTGAAGTGAACTCCCGCTGCCGTGATGTAACCACGGGGGATGTGACGAAAACTGGACTTATCAAACCCCCAGTAGTCAGCACGGAGGACGGTGAGACTCACATACGCTGCCTGCTGCACTGCCATATCCACTGTGGACCCTACTGCCTCGTACTGGTGTGCAATGCTCCTGCCATCATCCGACAGAATGTAGACGATAGCCCGGTAGCAAGTCTGGTCAAACTCTCGCTGGTGCTCGTAGACCTGGTACTCTGGTGCCCAACGGAACCCCAGATAGGTAACCATGTCTCTCAGCATCTCCGGAAAACCGGCGGTGCTCTCACAGCGAGTCATACGAACCACCTGCGGGTAGTAGCTGAGACCCATCTGCAGATGATTTGGGAAAGGTTTTGATTAGACTCCGGTAGATGAACAAGGATGTGGAAAACAACAACAAGGTTCCACGGACGATAATGATGTTGAAAAGAACATGATATCGAAGCAACATCGGGAAAACGAGACCAAGAGTCCTGAGGTACTAAGGAGAACCCAAAACATGTGAAATCCTAACTTGAAAAGTTTAGGTGAGAACAGAAAACAACGTTGCACTTCCTTACCAGAAAAAGGGTGGGTGGGTGGGGAAAGAAGAAAAATGGCAGAATTCCTACTCTCACGTTTGCATTTTTCCTATATAGCTACAAAATAGTTTCTAGACTCAACTGCGACCAGTAAAAAGGGATCCTACAGGCAGACAGGCTCTGATACCATTTGTCGCACCCTGGCTGCTAAGGGATACTCATCGTACGAACTGGATAGTAGGTGCTTGGATTATGGGGCATAACTGCTCCCACGTCCCAGCTTCCTGGTAGGCCTGCGCTTATGCGCGACAACACAAGCCCTACTATTCCACCGTCGATGTAAACTATCCATTAGGAGTCACAGGCACTACTGTCGACGTACTTCATAACAAGCACGCACTGTACGTCAACAGCTTTGAACGAATGATTATCACAACTCATCTCTACGACACAAAAGATAGAACTAAAGTTGCAACTGGCCTTCACTAAGGCAGAAATAGCGAATACAATCATCCAGAGGACACATGTCCCAACATATCATCCATTACAACAGCGGAAGCAATCAAAGGTGTCTGGGTACAGACAAATCCAACAGGCTTAAGAAGCCGGAGAAAATAAATAAGACGAAGCCCATCCACGTAGGTCCTGGATCCAGCCCTGGTCCAGCTAACTACTCGTCTGCAGTCTCGTCGAACTCCACAAAGTAGCCACCCTGGGAAGCATCGTAGTCGTAGTCGTACTCTGCGTAAACCACAGCCCCAACGGGGTCAGTACATCCAAGTACTGGCAAGCAAGACTCACAGTTCATCAAAGAGTTACCCGTCAACACAAGCATAGATGTTGGGGATCAACGGAAGGAAGGGTGATATGCAAAGTTGCTGCTGGCTGCTCTAACAAACTACAGAAGATAACTACAAATTCCGGCTAACAGAAAAGATAAGATCGAGGATTGTAACCAACTGAAAGATAACTTCAACCAAACCCATCCTGGATCTCGCCCCTTATCCAAAGAAGCAATCCGAGGATAACTCACACAGTTGTGATAAAGTGAATCAAGTTATTGTGTGAGTAACCTATTACTAGTCAAGTTATTAATCATTGGGTGAAACATGATTGATCATTATGTTGAAGTTGTCCTGAGTACTTGTTAGCCAGTACTTTCACCAAGTAATCCATAACCGCGGAAAACACGGCTTCTCGAGAAGATTATCCCTGCAGGGTTGCACCAATTTGGCCGTACACGCAAGAATAACCCGCCAGATGGGATGCCTCCCACCAAGCGGGGTACTCTACACAACCAACCATTCTCCGCATCAAGCCCAAAGCACCTTGGGCGCACGGCTAATCGAGCCCAGAAGAAAATGGACCCTCATAGCACTCTAAGAACGTGTCCCCCTATATGCCGACTACAAAAGTTCCACCCTGCGCTGGGCTCGCAAAAACATGCATGCGGCAAATAGAAAGCACGAACTAAATGAGATGATTTGGACGAGATGCGAATCAGGTCAAGTTGAGGGGGGCGCCCATACTCGCTTCCCACATGCGGGTAGTGCGCTCATCATGGATCAGTAGACAAGACCCTTTTCCTATTAGGGTCGACACTAGCAGGCTCCAAAACCTCTCATGGGCCTCCTGCCGGTGCCTTATCATCAAATTATTATTACCATTAGCAATTAACAGGATTGATTGATTAACATCGAGCCCCCGGTACAATTAATGAGATAGTAAAAGTAGTAACTGGCAACAGACTCGAGTAAAAGCAACCCTAAGCATGCTAGATAATACTAAGGCACAAACAAAGGCTGTAGGTATGGAGGTGAGGCAGTATCATTGGTTCAGGGTATCATGTGATAGGTTCGGAGAACAAGCAACGATACATAGGGCTAGCAATAGTAGACAAAAGGATAGTATCGACAACAAGTGTGGAAAGGAACTCGATGATTCATGTGAGTGATAACTTGCCTGGCAGCTCAGTAGCCGGGTACTGGGCTAGGTCCTGAGTGGTGGTGTCGTAAGGATCGTCGGTCTCAACGTAGTCGTCGTCTAACCGAGAAGAAGCAAACAGACAAAACAGGAATGTAAACAATCATGTTCATGGCATTGTGCACAGTCAATATGATGCATGACAATTTAATAGGTGCATCTAGATAAACTGACTAACATGATAGCACAAATTAAATGGACCCATATGCAAGGGTTGCATATGGAAAAGGATCCATTGAAACAATTGGAACAAATGGTTTACAACTATTTATTAGGTGTTGGTTGTTATCATGATGCATGCATGATGAATAACAATAACATAACAATTTAAATGCAATTGGAATGATAGTTAACAATTTAGAAAAGCATTTATTAAGTTTGGAATTTTGTTACTTAAACATGGTACACAAACAATTATTGTTTTCATCAAGTTAGGGTGTGCAAAACAATTTACAAATTTTATATTTGAAAAGGTTATCAAATTTTAGTTGGATTACATGTTTCACATTTTGAAATTGGACTTTGGATTATTTAGTTATGAATTAAACAATATTAAACAAGTTTTAATTGAATTTAAAACAAGCTTAAATATTAATTGAATTTTATTTGTTCAAACTATAAATTCAAATCCACATTTGAAAAGTTCACACTTTGGTGGTTTGGAAACATAATTTGCATGTTCAAAAATATTTTATATTGATCAAGTTATGATTTTATCAAATTTTATTGAATTAAACAAGGTTTAAATTGTTTAGGCAATTTAAATTATTCAAACCAGAAAACAAAAATTATATTTGAATAGAACATTCAAAAAGGTGTGAAAAACATATTTTATTTGAATTATTTGAAAACAGTATGAGTTAGTTATGAATTATTTCAATTTGCATTTGAATTATTCAATTTTGAAATTTAAAAGTATTTTGAAAATTCAAAACAGAACACAAGTTGGATATTTGGATAGATTAGGAAATTTGGATCAGAATAGATATAAAGTTTGTGTTTATTGGACTTATAAAAATAAAGATATTGAATTTCAAAGTTTCTATTCAATTCTGTTATTTAAAAAGGAATTTGTAATTTTAGAATTGCACAGAAAACTTTTGTTACACAGCTCCACGCTACACGCAGTCACTGCGCAGCGGGCCAGTGGACAGCGTGGCCCTGCGCGAACACACGTGGCAACCCAGGTCGATGACAGTGGGCCAGCCACGCTGCGGAAGAAATTCCACAAAAAAAAGGTTTGTGCTCGAGGGGTTTCGAACCCGCAACCACGAGCTGCGCGCACAAATTCAGAACCACTGCGGTACGCTGCGTTGTGTTGACAGTAGAGGGGGAGGTTTCAGGTTATGGTTCAGTTCCAAAACTCTGAACTTTTCTGACGAAACGTTTGCGCGGCGGTCAGACGAGGTGCTCGCCGGCGGATGCAACGTTGCTGTGCTCGTTGCGGTGGTGATTGGATGCGGATGGACGCGCACAGGTGTACTGAATGGATGCAAGGAGGGAGGAGGAGCAGGCGATGCTCACCACCGGAGTAATCGTAGCTGCGGCTCGGTGATGACGTCCGGTGACGACAGCTGCAGCGGCGAGGAAGTGGACGGCGCCGTCGACGTGGTGCTCCTCCGTGCGCGCCCGCGTGTCCGTGACGTAGAGGAAGGAGAGCCCGAGCGAATCCAGCAAGCAATTGTTGACGAGGAGGCCTGTAACGGCGGCGGGAAGCAAGGATTCAGAAACGTGGCGCGGTGGCCGGAGAGGGAGAAGAAACGCGACGGCGATTTAGGGCTTACCAGTGATCCTTCTGGTGTCCAAGAGGGAGAAGGGAGAACGGGGAAGCGGCTGCGGGTGATGGGTGGCTAGGTGGGAGCTAAACACGGCGGCGCCATGGAATTATTCAGAGCAGCTGCCGCCGGTGGAGTTGCAGCAGAGGGGGGAACCGTCGATGGTGGAGGCGATTGGCGGCGGAGAGGAACCCTAGGGCGATAGGGTGGTACGGGGGTGCCCTAGGCATGCTTATATAGGGTGGAGGCGCAGTGGTGGCCGCCGTGGTCGCGTCGGGGTCGCCGTGGAGGCCTCCGATGCCTTGCCGTACGCGGTGACGAAGGCGATTAGGCGGGCGGCACGAATCTTGGCGCGCGGCGAAACGGTAAGTGGGGAGAGCGGGCTGGGCTGCTGCGCGCGCGTAGGCTAGTTGGGCTGGGCTGCGTTTAGCTGCCGCGCGCGCGCTGGGTTCTCCTTTTTATTCTTTTCTGTTTTTTTTTTGTAGCAAATGCTTTTGGAAGAAAACTGTTAGGGTTTTGTTTATAGAAAAATTTGAAAAAAATTAGTTAAGCCTTTTAGGTAATTAGGAACCACATTGCAAATTTGGATTTCAAAAATTTAGCTTTAAATTGATAGTTTGCTTTGAATCCAAATTTAGAGGAATTTTAATATTCATAAACCATTAAGGAAAACATGCTTTGGACTAGGGTTACCCCTTAGGGTTTTGGAAAGGTTTAAAGAGGGAAAAAGGGTGGTGGCTTTTATGGTTTCAAAAGGTACTGAAATTTAAGGGTTGGTTTGAATTTGAAATGACTTAGAAAATAATGATTGAAATGGTTGATTGATTAATGGTGTGATTAAAACCAACAATTTGAGAAGTGAACATTAATTGAATTATTTGGAAAACAATGAAAGGTTTTGTTTTGCAATTCTTTGTTTGAAAGATTGTAACAGACAAGTGTGAAAACAAGGTTTGAATCATTATGAAAACAATGCAAACATAAATAAAACAAATGCAATGAGATGATGACATGATGCATTGCATAAATTAAACAAAGAACAGAAACACTGGGGTGTTTTCATACTTGGATGTTACACCCGCCCAGAGTCCGACGCTTGCAACCTATGTCCCTTAGTAAAATCCATTACTCACGATATTGAACTTACCTGATACTATGGATTCTGTTATTGCCGTGAAACAATCTCTGGTTCACTTATACCTTTATCCTGTCTCGTTATCCGGTAAGTTTCTTCTTTCTCGTTAATGTATTATGACATCCCACATATTGTATCATCATCATGCATTGTCTCTAGAACTTATGTATATCAAGATACCGAGTGGGCCCAAGCATGTATCTCTCTTTTTAAGAAAGAGTCATTCCCATCTCAGAAAATCGAGGTAATATACTCCTTGAGGATTACCTAATATTTACCTTTTTGTTCACCCAATTTACATGCGACTCTTGATAGCACCAAAGTAAAAACTCCAAAAATATTATCACGATAACCTCATGGTGAAAGGATGCATTGTAATATAACCTTGATGTGATAGGATTCTAAGGACAAAGATGTCTTAGTGGAATATCTTAGCATATCATTCTACTTAGGGAATACCCAGCCATATTGTTCCCTTCCAACAATATTCTATTCATTGATGTTTACATAAACAATGTCCATGACTAGGAAAACATAGTCATCAAACTTCCAATGAATTAGATGTAAAAGGCAAGACTAAGGTTTATTTTTGTGTTCATGTTTCTACATGTGAGCGTGAGTTTTCCTCTGAAAATCATTTTCAGGAACCATGTCAGTTATAGCATAGTAATATGAATCATAATTATTAAACAAATGTATAAATATTATTGCCTTTTCGGCATACATCCAACACAGTTAAAATGATAACGAGCACATGAGAATGGGATTAAAAGTTGTCACACATTTAAGAAATTCTGGAATGATAGCGGTGGATTATATCCAGTTGGCTAAGAATCTGGCAGATCCCTTTACTCAAGTGTTATCACGTGTTGTGATAGAAAATGCATCGAGGGAGATGGGTACGAGACCCACATGAATTGCCATGGTAGTAACCCAACCTATGTGATTGGAGATCCCGTGAAGTAGGACCTAGGAAAATTGTAGTGGTTAACTGAGGAGAATAGTTTTACTAACCCACTCGGCTGGAAATGCAATACTCTCAAATGCTATATGCTAGGTTGAACTATTTCTTAATGTGTTCCAAGGCTTGTGTAAGAAAGATGCTATCCTACAGAGCGAGCTTTGGAGGAACACAACTACATGCGCCTGACTTCTAGTCATAGTTTATGAGACTGGGTGATCTCTAGTAAGTTCATGAATTGGCCAGGAGTGTGACTAATATGCTCTACCCGAGGGATCAGCCTTCCGTAGCCTAGTACAGGTAGGAAATTTGGTGAAACTACTTTACGCCAAACTGAAAATTGAAGGCATAGTCCATTATTCAGTTGTGAAAGAGTGTATCTAATTTCTCTAGGTGGATGTTCAACCTTAATGGGTCTCTACTAAAAATACTGGTATATCAAAACAATTTTCGGAATCGAGGACAATAGCATGGGTCTTTCGGATCTGGTGGGGGTTGTTGAAATTTGAGGTAAATAGGTGGTGGGCTTTAGGCCCATCCAACAATTTCATGAAAAAACCCTAAGGTCCCATGCTGCAATGGAAAGTGGTGGGATTTTAGTCCCACATGGCTAGTTGGGAGAGTTTTGCACGATCTGATAGGGTGAGCTCTTCTCCCACTAGTACGAGTTGGTGTGAGATGAGGAGAGGTCTTCCACACGTGCGCGCCTAGTTGGTGTGAGATGAGGAGAGGTGTGAGATAAGGTGAGGTTTCAAAAGACGATGTTCATAATTTATTCAGAGATGGTTGAATTATTAGTGCTACTACGGAACCAGAGTCACACAATTCCAGTTATTAATAAATCCAACACAAAGTTTTCAAAATTTGTTTGGATGAAAAGGTGAAAGACACTGGTGTAAGGAACCACATGCACAATGTGAGTAACATCGGATTTCGATAAATGTTATGTCATTACTAACTAGAGTATTATTGACTCTAGTGCAAGTGGGATACTATTGGAGATATTCCCTAGAGACAATAATATTCAGTTATTGTTTTATCTTCGAATTCATAATTAAGTTTATGTCATCATACTAAAACCACTATAGCACTTGAAAAATGAGTTTTCAAAGGAAAATCTTTATACGGGTGTGAAAACATAAACAAACAAGAGTCCCCAATCTTGTCTCTAATATATTATCTTATGTTCTGTGAGATGATCACGTTTTCCTGGTCATAAACTTAGTTAAAGTCTAGCAAAACATAAGAATTTATTATTAGAGTAACAGTAGTACTGAACGGTCCAAAGTATATGATCTTGCTAAAAGAGACTAAACAGTTTTAATGTATTTATCAAAGTACATATAAAGTTGCCATTGACTATAATTCCTACAATATGTGAATATCTACTGACCACATAATCGAAAGTTATAGTTTGGATGTCTTCAACCATGCACCATAATAGGGGATCATAACGTTGACACCTGGGTATAACCTAGAGCGTGTAAAGGACCTGGGTTCATTCAATACTAGTACTTAACTCCTCTAGACAATAGAGAGATACATACTCTGGGCCCTGTCAGTACCACCGATGTCAACCAATCTTTTGTCCACATACAGTGTGATTTATCACAAGGAAATCGGGGATAAGGATGAGAAAAAAAAGACAAAACTAGAACGAATTTTTATGCGTTATGATAAAAAAACTTTGATAAGATCATATCATATAGTCTCACCTCGTGGTATTGTTGATATCCTGAAGCTAAGGAAATAAGTGCAGTGATTAACTTGTAGGGTTTCCTCGATCTTCATGAACACACATGAGTCATCATGAGTGTCCATGGCTCGTTGTTGGTTATTGTTCTTTAAGTTCCCAAACACGTATGTGTGCTATCAAGACTTTATGGGTCACATTCTTAAGTCGTGCTAACCTTTAATTGAGATTATAAATTTGTTTCTATTGGTTTTATGAATGTTAGATATCGATACGATGTCATGGAAACAAGTACAGTTTCATTCAGAGAGGTTTCGGGGAAGTTACTATAAGAGAGAAATAATGTCGATGTTAGGCATAATTTATGTTAGGGAAAACAGAGGGCATGAGATGTCCCGGCATGTTAGAGATATGTTTTCTGGCATCAGTAGATAAGTTCCATGATTTTACCTATTTGGGTCATAAGGTTCTAGAAGAGTTCTATGCAAAAAACCAAGAAGAGCGCGGGGGGGTGGGTGGGGTGCTGGAGGGGGCAGGATTGCCCCCATGGGCGCACCACTTTGTGGCGGCTGGCAGGTGGGCGTCAGGGCCTCCAAGAATGGCGCATAGAACTTTCCGGAGGACTTCCTATTTTGGTTAAAAGAGAAAAAGGAAAATCGAAAGGGAAAAGGAAAAGGGAGAAGAGCCCAATCTGGATGGGGCTAGGAGAGGGGTGCGGCCAAGCCCCCCTCCCTAGCACAAGTAGGACTCCTCCCCCAAGGCAGGCCCCCTTCCCCTCCACCTATAAAAAGGACCCCAAGGCCCATTACAAAGCACTTCAATTGGCTCTCAAGCCTCTCTCTCTCTCTAGAACCCCTCTAATTTAATTAGAGCTTCTTCTAATTGGGTTTTTAGGTGTACTCTCCTATTAGAACTATGAATCATGTGCTGAGAAACTTCCATGTGTTAAGAAAATTTCAGAATCATATAGTTCTAATCACAATTGATTAGACCTACCAATTAGCAACGCCGAAAGACTGTCTCTCTTCGTCGATGCTGAGTCCTAGATGATGGAGCGTTGATGGGTTGACATGAGCGTACACGTGCACACCATAAGAGGTATTACATGTGTGATCCTTCGAGAGGGAAGCTTAGTGACATCCTCAACTATGCCTAGTTGTGAGGATCTACGATTGTTCAGAACTCTTCTATGACTATATCGAATCCACTAATCGGTGAGTCGTGATGTTGATCAATGCATGTATGGGCATGCATCGCTATACACATAGTGATCTTGGAGGTTACGTAGGACAATTTCTTAAATTCTGTAGCTTATCCTCGTATATCTTACGACTAGTTGAATTTTAGGGGAACTTTCTGTATCCAAAATTATCCCTAAAATCAACTCATTTTAGTAACATATTGTAGTCGTCCATTTACACCCCTCTAGTCAACATATTTGATCCCTCACAATCTTTCATTTTCATTCCTATATTTTTTTGTTTAAAAAACATGAACATTTATTGTGAAATACATAAATATCATTTGATGTACAAAAAAAAATTCTTATATGCATTAACATTTGTTTTGAAATACTCCCTCCATATAAAAAATATAAGATGATTTAGCGTTTTCTAGACAAAACGTATCTAGATATGTTTTAGTGTGTTGATTCATATGTAAGCTGTACTAAAACATGTCTGGATACGTGTTGTCCAATAAACGGTAGAACATCTTACATTTCAATAGGGAGGGAATATATCTGTAATGAATCTTGGTATACAAAATAGTTTAATATATGGCATATAATATCACTATGATTTCTATGGGAACATTTTGTAAGTGCACTGTGAAACATTTTATTGAGCATATTTCTTAAGTGGTATAAACAACTTTTTTTAAAGGAGACAACCGTTTCAACTAGCAAAACAGATTTCCTTATTGGTTTAGAAGATCATGTATCTCTTCTAGCTCCGAAATGTCCACACCTCAGATGAAAAAAATATTCTTGATGTCTGAAAGTGGTTTCAATATTTTTTGTATGATGGAAGTGGTGCCAAAGTGGATTTCCGTATTATTTTTAGATATAGAAGTATGTGTTAATGGGCCACACCCATGGACAACCTATGTAGAGTTGGATTCCGGCGAAGCTGGGTTTCCACCCGGGCTGCACTCAAGATCCTCTCGATGGGCTTATTCCCTTTCGTCTACCAATTGAAGCACGGAAGGGCAACACCATCAGCCGTTCTCATGCTGTTTATATCATAACATCTGCACTTCCGTCTCGATCGTATTCCAGCGGTAGATCAACAACAATGACGGGCAACCGAGCGCCGACATGATTGGAATCTAAAAGAAAAACACTTTGTTTATGGGGACCTAAACAAGCGTAGCGTAGGTCGCTCTTCGTTCCCGCACGGGGGAGTCTTCTTGGGCCGGCCTCGAGGCCTATTTAGCAACAATTTGTCTTTTTAGTCTAATTTTTGAGTGAGAATATATTTACAGCAGCCCACTACGTGCAGCCATATATATACGTTAAGTGTTTCGTCATTTTTGATGGATGTTGCGTACGTCTTTAAAATTTGTAACAAATTTGCACGCATTTTGTTGAGAAATCACAACTGAGATGTTGCAATGTTTTTTCTGGACGATTTTGTAAGAAATGCGTATATGTGTTTAGATTCATTTGGAATGATATGTTTTTATGCGCTCCTTCACATGTTGTAAACATGTGATTTTATTGTTGTTATCGTTTTGTTTTTTGTTGAAACGAAGGATAATTTTTGTTGCAACTAGAACGGTGACAAATTATTTTGTTACTTACCAACTTTTTAATTGATGGAGTTTTTTTGTTGCAATAGGTTGTGATTTTTGTTGAATTGTTTGAATTTTTTTGTTGCAGCGAAATAAACACATTGCTTAACTATTCTTTTCTAACATTACTTATATTTTCGATTTTGTTTTGGAACAATTTGATGCAATACTTTTTTTTGTACATGGGGGCGATAATTTACGTTGCGATACCAGTAAATTTGTTGCAATGTCTGTTTTGCTATAATTATCGAGATGACCGGGGACAACGCGATATACCCTTTCGCTTAAGTGGGGCTGCTGTGGACTGCGGGTTCTATACCCAAAAAACTGAAGGCCTCAAATGCAAATACACGTTTTGCTGATTTCTGGCCGTTAGATACTGATCGAATGGCTCACAAGGGGACGTAGGATTAGCAAATCCTAGGCCGACCTACGACTAGCACTGCCCGGTCTTAAAACGAAATTAGTGTTTAGCCTGCTGCGCGCATAAAACATACCGTACCTGTCACGGATTAAACATTAGAGAAAATTCTTTGTTTAGGGGACCTAAGGCCGGCTTCTCTAGCTTGCTCTCGCGCGCATATGAGATTTGCTTTTTTTGACCTTTTTAAGCCCAATAGCTTATATGGGCCTAGTTACTTTTGTTCTTTAGACCCAATTTTCGTATTGGAGTATTTTTTTCAGCAGCCCAACATAATAGCTACGTGCAGTCATATATATGTTAAGTGTTTTCGCCATTTTTACCAATGTTGCGTACGTATTTAAAATTTGTAATGATTTTGTACGTGTTTTGTTGAGAAAACCCAAACGGAATGTTGAAGTGTTTTGTGCATTATTTTTCTACAAAATATATGTGTTATTTTAAAATTTATTTGAAATGATATGTTTATGCGCTTTTTCACATGTTGTAAACATGTATTTATATTATTGCTATCGATATTTTTTTTTGTTGAAATAGGGGATACTTTTTGGTTCAACTGGAACGGTGATAAATTATTTTGTTTCTTACCAATTTTTTAATTTATGCAATTATTTTTGGTAATAGGTTGCGACTTTTGTTGAATTGATTGATTTTTTTGCAACGCAATAAACATATTATTTAACTATATTTTGTAGTATTACTTATATTTTCGATTTTTTTGGAACAATCTGTTAAATAAATTTCTTTTTCTACACGGTGCGATAATTTTTGTTGCGATACAAGTGAATTTGTTGCAATGACAGTTTTGCTGTAATTATCAAGATGACCGGGGCAACAGATTATACCCCTCCGTTTAAGTGGGGTGATGTGGAGTGCGGATTCTATACTCGAAAAAACAGAGATTAAAATGCAAAATTACGCTGGGCTGATTTTGTACCTAGGATGATGATCACACGGCCTCATGAGGGGACCAAAGATTGGTCTGTGCTAGGGACCTGCGCCTAGGGCTTTCCTAAACTTTATATCTCCGGCGGCAGGGTGCTTATCTCGTACTAGTTCTTATCGTCTGCTAGCTACGATCTCGACGTAATCCGGCCACGCCCGCCGTGCTTGCATGGAGACGGATCAGTCCTCTTCGCAGGTGAACAACAATGGCGGGAAACGAGTGAAGCGCAATGGCGACAACGATGGGATCAGCGCGCTCCCCGACGATGTCCTCCTCGACATCCTCCAATCCCTCGATTTGCGCACGGCCGTCAGGACCGGATAGATTGATGGGAACACTCTCTTCGCGGTGCACGAGCATGACCTCATGCACCTCCAACTCATGCTGGTTTAGTTGATAAGCATTGTGCTCCATCTCTGAAATTTTTCAACAATCATTACAAAAATTAATTTCAAGCAACTATAAGGTGGAGAGTACCATAGGGACTTATATGAGAGCTAAACATACATACAAATAAATTATTTCTACTCAAATCAAGCATGCAAACTCACATAGTGTCGCACCCGGACTTCTAAGGGATACTCACAGTCCGTTAAACAGTAGATAAATAGCTTACGGGGCATACCGGCACCCGCATCTCAATATGAGTAGGCCAACACGTAAATGTGTGACAACAATTCTCTTACTATTCACCGTCTGCGCAAACCATCCCATAGAAATCCAGATACTTCCGTTGACGTACTTCAAAACATACACACATGGTACGTCAACGGAATTGGAACAAGTGATATCACAACAGATCTCTACGACACAAAAGATGGAAATAAGTTGCAAATAGCTCTCATTAGAGCAGAGATAGCAAATACAATCATCCAGAGGACACATGTCCCAACAATTCATCATTACATCACAGCGGAAGCATTCAACATGTCTGGGTACAGACAAGATCCAAATAGGCCTAAGAGGCCGGAAACGAAAAGACGGAGCCCATCCACGAAGTCTCGGATCCTGCCCGGGTCCGCTATCTACTCGTCAGCAGTCTCGTCATACTCCACGTCGTAGCCACCATGGGGATCCTCGGAAACGTAGTCTGCGGAAACCACAGCCCCAAAGGGGTCATTACATAAACGTACTGGCAAGCAAGACTCACAATTCACCAAAGTGTAACCCGTCAACACCAAGCACAGATGCTTTGGGTTCAACGGAAGAAAGGGTGATACAAAAGATGCGACAGCTGGCTGCTCTAACCAACTACAGAAACATACTACAACCTCCGACTAACATAAAGGAGATAAGATAGCGTATCGTAACACACTATAACTAACCACCAAACAAACCCATCCTGGACCTCGCCCCTTATCCAAAGAAGCAATCCGAGGATAACTCACACAGTTGGATTAATGATGGTTCAAGTTATTGTGTCAATAAGCCTATTACTAGTCAAGTTATCATTAGTTAGGTGTAAGTTGTTCTGAGTACTTGTTAGCCAGTACTTTCACCAAGTAATCCATAACCGCGGAAAACACGGCTTCTCGAGAAGATTTAACCCTGCAGGGATGCACCAATTTGGCCGTACACGTAAGAATGACCCGCCAGGCGGGGAGCTAACCCACCAAGCGAGGCACTCAACACAACTCAACTCTTCTTCGCATCAAGCCCAAAGAACCCTGTGCAGTGAGCGCACGGCTAAACAAGCCCCACGAAGAAAAGGGGACCCTCATAGCACTCTAAGAACGTGTCTCCCTAAATGCCGACTACAAAAGTTCCACCCTGGCGCCAAGGGTTCGCACCTGCAATATGCATGCGGCAAATGGAAAACCTGAACTAAATGAGGCGATTTGGAAGAGATGCGAATCGAATCAAATTGAGGGGGGCGCCCATACTCGCTTCCCACATGCGGTTAGTGCGCTCATCATGGATCAGTAGACAAGACCCTTTTCCTAATTAGGGTCGACACTAGCAGGCCTCAAAACCACGCCGGGCCTCCTGCCGGTGCCTTATCAGCAAATTATTAATACCTAAAAATTAACAGGTTGTTGTTTAACATCGAGCCCCAGAACATAAATGAAATAGTAACAGAAAGTAACGGGTAACAGACTCGAGCAAAACAACCCTAAGCATGCTAGTAAGACACGGGCTCAAACAACGGGGTTATGGGAGTGGAGGTGAGGCAATATCAGGCTTACATGATACATGTGATAGGTTTGTAACAGAAGCAACGATTCATAGAGCTAGCAGAATAGACAACGGAAAGTATCGGTATCCAATGTTGAAAGGAACACAATGGTTCGTGTGAGTGAATACTTGCCTGCAAACTCAGCAGCCTGGTACTGAGCTAGATCCTTAGAAGGGGTGTCGTAAAGCTCGTCTGTCTCAACGTCGTCGTCTATTCGAGAAGAAGCAAACAAACAACGCAGAGAGACAAACAATCAATAACATGGCATAGTGCACAAACATGAAATGATGCATGACCATTTAATTGATGCATCAAAATAAACTAGTGGACATGGTAACATAACATGATTAAATGGACCCACATGCAATTGGATTGCATATGGAAAGCCCATGAATTAAGGTTGAAACAATTGTTTTACAACTAACCAACAGGTGAAAGTGGATTAGTATGATGCATGGATGAGGAAAACAGAAAAATAACAACAATAGAATCAATTGGAAATAAGGTTTACCAAGTTTGGAAATTCATTTATTAAGTTATGGAATTTTGGTTCCTTAAAGGTGTCACACAAGCATTTGTTGTTTTCACCAATTTTAATTGTTCAAAACTAATAACAAAGTTCATATTTGATTAGAACACAAAATTTTAGGTGGATTACATGTTTCAAATATTGAAAAAGGAATTAGGATGAATTAATTAGGAATTAGACAAGTTTAAACAGGAATTAAATGAATTTAATTCAAACATGAACTTATTTGAATTTTTATTTGTGCAAAACATTAAGTGAGATTCATATTTGAAGAGCTTATACTTTTATGGTTTGAAAACATATTTTATATGTCCCAAAAGAATTTAATTTGATCAAGTTATGAATTTAACAATATTAAATGACTTAAACAAGGTTTAAATTATTTAACCAATTCTAATTATTCAAAACATGAAACAAAATTTATATTTGGAAAGGTGGTTTAATTTTGCATGGAAAACATATTTCATTTGTTGAAATTGGATTTAAAATGACTAAGTTATTATTTTGGCAATTTTAAATGCAATAATTAAGAAACAGTTGTTTTCAGCAATTTAAATTATTCAAAACAGCAAACAAAATTGATATTTGGAAAGTACATGAAAAGTTGATTGGAAAACATATTTAGTTTGTGGAATTTGGAATTTTTATGCCCAAGTTATGAATTTTGCAAAATTAAGTGAATTAAACAAGAATTCAAATATTGCACCAATTTAAAATATTCAAAACAGTAAACAAATTGCATTGAAAAGGTTGAAAACATGTAGCAAATGTTTCACTGAACATTTTGAGTTATTAAACATAATTTTTGGGTGATTATTGAATTTATTATGCAATTTTCCATAATCATTCTTATTCTGCCATTTTTAGTAAACAGAGGGAAACATGCTCAAAATTAATTCAATTGTGACTAAATAAAATACCAATGTGTAGAGTTTGTTAAGACAAATTTTTAGAGCCCAAGTTTTCTTAAATTGGATGAACCAAACTAAAGTTATGAAATTCCAAAGTTTCCAATTTTTATTGCATTTTCAGTAATTAATTATTTAGTGCAAAAATTGTTACAGAAACATGTTTCAAACTTGACATTAATAGAAGGAGCACAAAATTATGAATCCACAGGATTTTGAATCATTCAAATTGGAGTGATATTCAATTTTATATGGATTTTAGAAGTAATTGCTCAGATCTGACTTTCTGAACTTCGGGCAGAAAAAGAAAAACAGAGATAAAAAGGTGGGGGTTAGGGGGATCGAACCCAGCACCTCCCGTGCGCGCACAAGGGTTGCTGCCACTGCGGTGGAGATCTGTTTGTTGACAAAGAGGGGATCGGGGGGGGGGGGGAATAAGGTGTAGACTCGCTGTTAACTGAATTTTTTTTCAGTTCGCTGAACTGCACGCACGGACAGAACCACGAGGGATGGTCGCCGGCGAGCGTGCTGCTGCGCCTCGACGTGAGGGCGCCGTGCGCGGTGGCCGTGCAGGTGTTGTGAGATGGAGGAGAGACGAGGGGGAGAGGCGATAGGAGGGGGATGCTGCTCACCTCGAGCTGGTACAGAGGGAGGCGCAGGTCGTGGCAGGGAGTCGTCGGCGACTTGGCCTTGACTGCGGCGGCGGCACAGCCCCTCCCGGCCCGTGCCGAGGGGTGGAGGAGGAAGAGGGCGGCCGGGCGTTTCCATTCCCGCGCTCGCCCGGGCCGGAGGGAGCCCGGATCGCCGGCGATCGCCGGAGGAGAAGGGGGCTCGGGTGTGGAGGTTCAGGTACAGAGGATACAGAGCAGAGAGGAGAGAGGTGGGAGGAAGAGGAAGAAGATTGGAGGCGGGGGAGAGGGAGAAGATGGGCTAGGGTAGGGTTAGGGGAACCCTAGGATTAGATATAGGAGGAGGGGGAAGCTCACAGCCGTTGCTCTCCTTCTCTGTATACGTGGCTATGGTGGATGGAGACCGTACAGAGGAAGAAGAAAGGTGGAAGGGGTATGGGCCAAGGGAAAAGGATTTGGGCTGGGCCTCTCTCTCTCCCTGTGTTGTGTTTTTTTTTTTGCTCTATTGTTTTTTTTTGCTGAAATGAAATAGGGAGAAAAGAATAGGTTTTGAGGTGTTAGAAAATTTAGAAAAACTTGGTATTGATTAATTATGTAATATTAACAACTTGTCAAGTTTTGTTTTCAAAAAGATTCAAAATAAAAGTGCTGTTGTAACTTGATTCAAATTTGAATGAATTTTGGATTAAATGAATTATTGAAAACAAGAATTTAAATAGGGTGACCATATAGTTTTAATTGGAAGCAAAAGATTATATTTGTGTTGTAATTTTTTATAATTTCCACATAGTTGCTGTTTGGAAAAGGTAATTGTATTTGAAAGGCATTTGAATTAAGTTTGGATTAAGTGAATTATTAAAAGCCATCATTTTAATTAGTTTTGAACCTTATGGTTTGATGGAAACAATGATGGAAGGGTTTTGTCATTTTCATAATTTTCAAAAGGGGTGGTTGTTTTGGAAATTAATTGAATTTGCAAAGGGTTTGGTATTAAATGAATTTTTGATAGAAACGAAATAACAGTTTTGAAATCACACTTTTATGGAAACAATTGATTGTTTTGATTTGAAATATCATTTTGGAAAATTGTAACATCACAAGTATGAAACAAAGGTTTGAAATTTGGTTTGAAATTCAAATAGAAAACAAAGGAAAACAAAGGAAAACAGTTGGAAAACAAAGCAAAACAGAGGAAAACAAATGGAAAACAAGCAAAACAAATGCAATGAACATGATGTCATGATGCAAAACATAAAATAACAGATAGCAAACATTCTAAAGGCTATTTTTCATACTTGGGATGTTACAAAACGCCCCCCCTTGAAGGAATCGCGCCCCGAGATTCCTACTGAGAAAAGAAAAGGTCCGAATACTTCTTGGGAAGGTCCTCTTGAGCTGTTACACGTGAAACACATCGTGCACCTTGGATAGTTTTTCTGGAAGTTCAAGATGATAGGCATTCCTGGCAACTCTTCTGGAAAGATGTCAGGGAATTCGGAAACCACCGGAACATTTTTGAGTAGAGGTAGAGGTTTTGCATCGAGGGTGTAAAGCTGAATAGAACTTGATTTATTTGGAGAATAGACTATCTGGCCAGAAGGGTGGAACAGGGTTACTGATTAGACGCCGGTAGAATAACTCTAGTGGAAGCAACAACAAGGTTTGAACGGACGAAAAGGATGTTGAGAAGAACAGGATAACGAAGCAACATCGGGAAAACGAGATCAAAACACTCCTGAGGTACTACGGAAAACCCATCCGGGCTTCTAAAGGATCAATATCTACTGCTTAAGGAATAGAGGATCTTCTTCCGGGGCTTACACGCCTCCGTTCTCAATCGTGAGTAGGCAACATGATAAATCATGTCACAACCACCTCCATTCCTATGGTCTAGTAGATATAACCATCCTAGAGAAACCAGGATTCGTGAAAACCTAACTTGAAAGTTTAGATGAGAAGGGAAAACAACGTTGCACTTCCTTACCAGAAAAGGGAGGGTGGGTGGGGAAATAAATAAAAGAACAAAATTCCTACTCTCACGTTTCATTTTTCCTATATAGCTACAAAATAGTTTCTAGACTCAACTGCGACCAGTAAAAGGGATCCTACAGGCAGACAGGCTCTGATACCATTTGTCGCACCCGGACTTCTAAGGGATACTCACAGTCCGTTAAACAGTAGATAAATGGCTTACGGGGCATACCGGCACCCGCATCTCAATATGAGTAGGCCAACACGTAAACGTGTTACAACCATTCTCTTACTATTCACCGTCTGCGCAAACCATCCCATAGAAATTCAGATACTTCCGTTGACGTACTTCAAAACATACACACATGGTACGTCAACGGCATTGGAACAAGTGATATCACAACAGATCTCTACGACACAAAAGATGGAAATAAGTTGCAAATAGCTCTCATTAGAGCAGAGATAGCAAATACAATCATCAAGAGGACACATGTCCCAACAATTCATCATTACATCACAGCGGAAGCATTCAACATGTCTGGGTACAGACAAGATCCAAATAGGCCTAAGAGGCCAGAAACGAAAAGACGGAGCCCATCCACGAAGTCTCGGATCCTGCCCGGGTCCGCTATCTACTCGTCAGCAGTCTCGTCATACTCCACGTCGTAGCCACCATGGGGATCCTCGGAAACGTAGTCTGCGGAAACCACAGCCCCAAAGGGGTCATTACATAAACGTACTGGCAAGCAAGACTCACAATTCACCAAAGTGTAACCCGTCAACACCAAGCACAGATGCTTTGGGTTCAACGGAAGAAAGGGTGATACAAAAGATGCGACAGCTGGCTGCTCTAACCAACTACAGAAACATACTACAACCTCCGACTAACATAAAGGAGATAAGATAGCGTATCGTAACACACTATAACTAACCACCAAACAAACCCATCCTGGACCTCGCCCCTTATCCAAAGAAGCAATCCGAGGATAACTCACACAGTTGGATTAATGATGGTTCAAGTTATTGTGTCAATAAGCCTATTACTAGTCAAGTTATCATTAGTTAGGTGTAAGTTGTTCTGAGTACTTGTTAGCCAGTACTTTCACCAAGTAATCCATAACCGCGGAAAACACGGCTTCTCGAGAAGATTTAACCCTGTAGGGATGCACCAATTTGGCCATACACGTAAGAATGACCCGCCAGGCGGGGAGCTAACCCACCAAGCGAGGCACTCAACACAACTCAACTCTTCTTCGCATCAAGCCCAAAGAACCCCGTGCAGTGAGCGCACGGCTAAACAAGCCCCACGAAGAAAAGGGGACCCTCATAGCACTCTAAGAACGTGTCTCCCTAAATGCCGACTACAAAAGTTCCACCCTGGCGCCAAGGGTTTGCACCTCCAATATGCATGCGGCAAATGGAAAACCCGAACTAAATGAGGCGATTTGGAAGAGATGCGAATCGAATCAAATTGAGGGGGGCGCCCATACTCGCTTCCCACATGAGGTTAGTGCGCTCATCATGGATCAGTAGACAAGACCCTTTTCCTAATTAGGGTCGACACTAGCAGGCCTCAAAACCACGCCGGGCCTCCTGCCGGTGCCTTATCAACAAATTATTAATACCTCAAAATTAACAGGTTGTTGTTTAACATCGAGCCCCAGAACATAAATGAAATAGTAACAGAAAGTAACGGGTAACAGACTCGAGCAAAACAACCCTAAGCATGCTAGTAAGACACGGGCTCAAACAACGGGGTTATGGGAGTGGAGGTGAGGCAATATCAGGGTTACAGGATACATGTGATAGGTTCGTAACAGAAGCAACGATTCATAGAGCTAGCAGAATAGACAACGGAAAGTATCGGTATCCAATGTTGAAAGGAACACAATGGTTCGTGTGAGTGAATACTTGCCTGCAAACTCAGCAGCCTGGTACTGAGCTAGATCCTTAGAAGGGGTGTCGTAAAGCTCGTCTGTCTCAACGTCGTCGTCTATTCGAGAAGAAGCAAACAAACAACGCAGAGAGACAAACAATCAATAACATGGCATAGTGCACAAACATGGGATGATGCATGACCATTTAATTGATGCATCAAAATAAACTAGTGGACATGGTAACATAACATGATTAAATGGACCCACATGCAATTGGATTGCATATGGAAAGCCCATGAATTAAGGTTGAAACAATTGTTTTACAACTAACCAACAGGTGAAAGTGGATTAGTATGATGCATGGATGAGGAAAACAGAAAAATAACAACAATAGAATCAATTGGAAATAAGGTTTACCAAGTTTGGAAATTCATTTATTAAGTTATGGAATTTTGGTTCCTTAAAGGTGTCACACAAGCATTTGTTGTTTTCACCAATTTTAATTGTTCAAAACTAATAACAAAGTTCATATTTGATTAGAACACAAAATTTTAGGTGGATTACATGTTTCAAATATTGAAAAAGGAATTAGGATGAATTAATTAGGAATTAGACAAGTTTAAACAGGAATTAAATGAATTTAATTCAAACATGAACTTATTTGAATTTTTATTTGTGCAAAACATTAAGTGAGATTCATATTTGAAGAGCTTATACTTTTATGGTTTGAAAACACATTTTATATGTCCCAAAAGAATTTAATTTGATCAAGTTATGAATTTAACAATATTAAATGACTTAAACAAGGTTTAAATTATTTAACCAATTCTAATTATTCAAAACATGAAAAAAAATTTATATTTGGAAAGGTGGTTTAATTTTGCATGGAAAACATATTTCATTTGTTGAAATTGGATTTAAAATGAGTAAGTTATTATTTTGGCAATTTTAAATGCAATAATTAAGAAACAGTTGTTTTCAGCAATTTAAATTATTCAAAACAGCAAACAAAATTGATATTTGGAAATTACATGAAAAGTTGATTGGAAAACATATTTAGTTTGTGGAATTTGGAATTTTTATGCCCAAGTTATGAATTTTGCAAAATTAAGTGAATTAAACAAGAATTCAAATATTGCACCAATTTAAAATATTCAAAACAGTAAACAAATTGCATTGAAAAGGTTGAAAACATGTAGCAAATGTTTCACTGAACATTTTGAGTTATTAAACATAATTTTTGGGTGATTATTGAATTTATTATGCAATTTTCCATAATCATTCTTATTCTGCCATATTTAGTAAACAGAGGGAAACATGCTCAAAATTAATTCAATTGTGACCAAATAAAATACCAATGTGTAGAGTTTGTTAAGACAAATTTTTAGAGCCCAAGTTTGCTTAAATTGGATGAACCAAACTCAAGTTATGAAATTCCAAAGTTTCCAATTTTATTGCATTTCCAGTAATTAATTATTTAGTGCAAAAATTGTTACAGAAACATGTTGCAAACTTGACATTAATAGAAGGACCACAAAATTATGAATCCACAGGATTTTGAATCATTCAAATTGGAGTGATATTCAATTTTATATGGATTTTAGAAGTAATTGCTCAGATCTGACTTTCTGAACTTCGGCCAGAAAAAGAAAAACAGAGATAAAAAGGTGGGGGTTAGGGGGATCGAACCCAGCACCTCCCGTGCGCGCACAAGGGTTGCTGCCACTGCGGTGGAGATCTGTTTGTTGACAAAGAGGGGATCGGGGGGGGGGGGGATAAGGTGTAGACTCGCTGTTAACTGAATTTTTTTTCAGTTCGCTGAACTGCACGCACGGACAGAACCACGAGGGATGGTCGCCGGCGAGCGTGCTGCTGCGCCTCAACGTGAGGGCGCCGTGCGCGGTGGCCGTGTAGGTGCTGTGAGATGGAGGAGAGACGAGGGGGAGAGGCGATAGGAGGGGGATGGCGCTCACCTCGAGCTGGTACAGAGGGAGGCGCAGGTCGTGGCAGGGAGTCGCCGGCGACTTGGCCTTGACGGAAACGGCGGCACAGCCCCTCCCGGCCCGTGCCGAGGGGTGGAGGAGGAAGAGGGCGGCCGGGCGTTTCCATTCCCGCGCTCGCCCGGGCCGGAGGGAGCCCGGATCGCCGGCAATCGCCGGAGGAGAAGGGGGCTCGGGTGTGGAGGTTCAGGTACAGAGGATACAGAGCAGAGAGGAGAGAGGTGGGAGGAAGAGGAAGAAGATTGGAGGCGGGGGAGAGGGAGAAGATGGGCTAGGGTAGGGTTAGGGGAACCCTAGGGTTAGATATAGGAGGAGGGGGAAGCTCACAGCCGTTGCTCTCCTTCTCTGTATACGTGGCTATGGTGGATGGAGACCGTACAGAGGAAGAAGAAAGGTGGAAGGGGTATGGGCCAAGGGAAAAGGATTTGGGCTGGGCCTCTCTCTCTCCCTGTGCTGTGTTTTTTTTTTGCTCTATTGTTTTTTTTTGCTGAAATGAAATAGGGAGAAAAGAATAGGTTTTGAGGTGTTAGAAAATTTAGAAAAATTTGGTATTGATTAATTATGTAATATTAACAACTTGTCAAGTTTTGTTTTCAAAAAGATTCAAAATAAAAGTGCTGTTGTAACTTGATTCAAATTTGAATGAATTTTGGATTAAATGAATTATTGAAAACAAGAATTTAAATAGGGTGACCATATAGTTTTAATTGGAAGCAAAAGATTATATTTGTGTTGTAATTTTTTATAATTTCCACATAGTTGCTGTTTGGAAAAGGTAATTGTATTTGAAAGGCATTTGAATTAAGTTTGGATTAAGTGAATTATTAAAAGCCATCATTTTAATTAGTTTTGAACCTTATGGTTTGATGGAAACAATGATGGAAGGGTTTTGTCATTTTCATAATTTTCAAAAGGGGTGGTTGTTTTGGAAATTAATTGAATTTGCAAAGGGTTTGGTATTAAATGAATTTTTGATAGAAACAAAATAACAGTTTTGAAATCACACTTTTATGGAAACAATTGATTGTTTTGATTTGAAATATCATTTTGGAAAATTGTAACATCACAAGTATGAAACAAAGGTTTGAAATTTGGTTTGAAATTCAAATAGAAAACAAAGGAAAACAAAGGAAAACAGTTGGAAAACAAAGCAAAACAGAGGAAAACAAATGGAAAACAAGCAAAACAAATTCAATGAACATGATGTCATGATGCAAAACATAAAATAACATATAGCAAACATTCTAAAGGCTATTTTTCATACTTGGGATGTTACACATAGGCTGTCACCTATAGTACCAAAATACTCAACAAATACTTCACTAAATAAAATTCTACTTTGGATCATCAGAGGAGTCACATACCAGAGATCAAACACACCAAATATCAACACAAATGATGGGTTGAAGAAGGAGATCGAAAATCCAGAAGAAGAACAGCAAGAACACGGGTTCCAGGAAATGTTTTTAGTTTGTGAGGTGAGAGAGAAGACTTTGGCAGGGCAGAGAGTTAGTTGAGGGCCAGGGGGCCCCACACCATGTGCTGGCACCACCCTATGGTGTGCCTGACTGGTGGGTCCCCTTGGGGCCTCCCAGGTGGCTTTCTGCCTCATTTTTAACGTAAAATTTTATTATAAATTTTCTGGAATTTTTCGAGAAACTTTATTTTCCGGATTTTTTCAGAATTTTAATAAATAATAATATTTCTGGAAAACAAAAGTGAAAAGGTGAAAAACAGGCAGAACTATTCACTAAGCCAACAGGTTAGCAAAGGCACTTTTTCCGGTCTTGCTGCTTTAAAGCGAACGAGTCTTCCTGATTACTATGGTCATTAGAATAACCTATTCATCCTCTTGGACACTCTGAACTCATAGGTAGTTGTGGTTCGGTTTACCTTCTTTCGCTTTGCCTTGGGTTCGGTGGTAGTAATAGTCCTTCTTTAGCTCGCTTCTTTGAAGAGGAATTTCCCGTCAATTCCTTTGAGTTTTGGTCTTGCGACCGTACTCCCCAGGCCCAAAACCATCACTACAGAGGTTCTATGACACTCTAATGGAATAATATCCAAAGAAAACAAAGGTGGTAGTGGTGAAAACAAAAGTATGGATGGTGAAAACATGCATATCCTCAGAAATCAGAGTGAAAATATCAGGAAAACATGCATCAGGATGATGGAAAACATGATTGCACTCAAGTAGCAATGTTATAACAGAAGTAAACATGGTGAAAACATAATGGGAAAGGTGAAAACATAGTGAAAACAATATCCTCTTCACTAAAAAATCATTTTGTTAACAAGGGTGATCAAGTCTTGTTACTAGAATAATTTATATATGAAGAAAAAATTTGCTAATCACCAAATAATTATGTTACCTCAACCTTGATAGGCATAGTCCCAATCATAATAATTTCATATTCCTTTGGTGGTACTGGAACGGGACAATAAAATTCTCCAATCTTGATGGTCTCAATATTTTCAGTTGAATTTATACCATATTTCTTATCAATCTTCTTATGAAAATAAATAGTGTGCTCTTGATCATTAACATTAAAAGTAACTTTTCCTTGATTGCAATCAATAACATCCCCTGCAGTATTAAGAAAAGGTCTTCCAAGAATAATAGACATATTATCATCTTCAGGCATTTCCAACACAACAAAGTCAGTTAATATAAGACAATTATTAGCAACCTGAACAGAAACATCCTCACATATACCCACAGGAATAGCAGTGGATTTATCAGCCATTTGCAAAGATATATCATTTGGTATCAATTTTTCTAGGAGGAGTCTTTTATAGAGAGTAAAAGGCATGACACTAACTCCAGCTCCCAGATCACACAAAGCAGTTCTAACATAATTATTTTTAATAGAACAGGGAATAGTTCGTATACCAGGATCTCCAAGTTTCTTAGGAACCTTGCCGTTAAAAGAACAAGGGGCGGCACCCCAGCCCATCTCGACGCCAACCAGCGCGAACGCCGGCGGCGGGAGAGGCCGGACTCAAAGAAGCTCGGCGGACTCTCAAGAGCGGCAGGGGAACTATAGGAGTATCCTTAATTGCAATACATATTGATACCGTCTTTGATTCCCACAGTAATGTGTTGGGCTTCCTTCTAACTTTTCTACAAAAATGTCCGTCCTAGTGAATTGTTGGGTATGCCTGTTGGTTCTAGTGATTATTCTATGGAAACAGTAGGACTCTGCTGTGTACTTTTTTTCCTAATTTTGTAAAGTAGTAAGTATATAAGAGATTTGTAAAGAAGAAAAAGAAGAAAAAAGATGAATTGAAGCTATCTATCCAAGCTAAAAAAAAGAGTACATATTTCTTCCCTGTGTCACCGTATTTATAATATGCCGGTTTAAATGAATTTAAAATATATCGGTTGATTGTTCCTTTTCACTAACACGTCTGCAAGAATTTGTGTAGAGCTCTTTTTTTTTCAAAAAAACTCTTAGCTCAATTCACATTAATACGGTAGAATATTTTTCGCCATTTAATTCCAAAATTTGTGTGCGCTATATGTGTTTCTGTTAGGCTTACACATTGCCATGGTCGATATATTGCTGATACTGGCAAAAGTTTACAGCGTTTATGTTTTATAATAGAGAAACATATGGAGCAGTCAAAAGAAAAATGCATGGCACGAGACAATATTGACCAAGTTCTAGACCCTTTGTATGACCGATGTTCAGGGCTGCGTGGTGCACTGAAAAGCAAATAAACACGGCATGCGTGAGGACAAGCTAGGGAAGAGCCTGCAATTTCGTTTTTCTTTCCATAGAGAGGTTCGTAACCTTGTTCTTTTGGACACAGTATTGAAGTGTTTTTCTTTCGAAGAGGATTTCGTACCTTTCTTTTTATGAGAAGTGTTGGAGGATGCGATTCTTTAGTCAGAACATTTTTCAAGTTTGTACGATTGGGTTTCCTTTGGACGTCACTTTTACCGTGATACACTAATTGGCAAATTGGTAACGTGTTCATGGCAAAAAAAAAAGATTACATACGTGTTGGAATTGTGTACGTGTACTATTTTTCCTTTAGAGATTAGAGATAGAAAAGTTGTGTACGTGCATCCTTAAAAGTTAAACACCATCTGGATATGCCTTAAAAGTTAAAACACCATCCGGATATGCAATACGTGACAATATCGATTCATTGCGTGGTTCATGTTTGTTTAGAGAAGTTGTGTACGTGAATCTTTAAAACAGCCTAGATAGCGTACGTGTAAGAGAGACATACAATACGTGATATGATCAAATCATTACCTACACGGTTCACGTTAGGTACATTTATATAGATATAATAGACGATAAATCATAACCACAAAGTTTAGATCTAACCATCTAAATAATTCAGATGATTTGGCTTAACCTCGTGTCTCTATTTTAGACCTTCGTATTGTGCTTTTAGTATATAATAGAATCTTTTTGGGTTTTTTGAAACGAAACAAGAATAAAAGCAAGCAAGCAAACAAACAAACAAAATAAAATATTTTTAGGGTTTTGAATATTAAAATGCAACTAAAGGATAAAGCAAACCAACTAAAGAAACAAATATGGAGGAACAATAGAAATATTTTTGGTCTTTTTATGTTTTGAAAAGCGAAAACAAAACAATAAAAACAAAAGAAATGAAAGAAACGAAAACAAGCGAAAGAAACAAAAATAAGCGAAAGAAGAGAAAACATGGATATACAAAGAACCGACAGAACATGATATATAAATGAGTGTGATGTCATTATATCCCCCCCAAGCTTAGACTTTTGGCCTAAGTGAAGATCAATCATGGCGCGTGAAGTATCCCCACTGCGGTGGGTCATCCCTCGTGTGATCGTACTCGGGCGCATAAGAGGAAGATGATGGAACGGTTGCGTAATCATAGCCGGGGTGCTGATATGGAATTCCCGTGGTGTCGTAGGGATGGACGAAATCACTATCGTCCCCCTCTCCGGCATCCTCCCCTTGCTGGGGAAGATGCTCAATGTATGTGTCCATCTCACTGTCAGAAAGCTCCCATCCTTGCCTGCCATTAAGATCAAACAAAGGGTGTGCAGGCAAAAGTACTTCCCTAACAGTTTTAATAACCCTCCACCTAGATTGTTTGGAGAAAGTTATTTCAAAGGACAAGTTGTGCAAGTGAGCATGGGTAGAAAGAAACTTATGTTGAACCATGGAAACAATATTAAGCCTCTCTAAAGGAAACTGCACGTCTATATGGTGTGGCTCCAAACCATGCAAAGCTAGCAAGCGTGAGGCAATAAGGCCTCCACAAACTCCTCCCTTCTCACGGTTATGCGAGAGACGGTAGGTAATCAAAGCGCCAAGGTTATAAGACCTATCACATTTTAAGGCAACTGAAATAAACGCCAAATCATAAACAGATAGCTTACTGGCAGTTTTTCTAGCTAACAGACATTTAGAAATAAAATAGGCAGAATATCGAATGCTAGGGAGTTGGATTTCTCGAATTTTACCACACTCTCCTGTGAAGCTTCTGCCTTGGAAAATCTCTTCATATAAATCCAGCAGTGGTTTCGGTTGCCCACTTATCTTCCCACAAGAACCCCACTCTGGTACCTTAATAGCTGCACAGAAAACACTGAAAGGCAGACTCACAGCTTTATTGTAAATTTTATAGTGGACCATTGGGTTAGTTGACGACCACTTGAAACGAAAATCCTGCACCACAGACATAGTTAGTTTCACTTGTTGGATAGGTTCATACTCAATGAAACGGTCCAAGCCCGCATTCCACACAACAGTGTTGAAGTCTTGCAAAATTCCTGTAATCCGCATAAATTCCTGACACGGATAGATTGATAGGAACACTCTCTTCGTGGTGCACGAGCATGACCTCATGCACCTCCAACTCATGCTGGTTTAGTTGATAAGCATTGTGCTCCATCTCTGAAATTTTTCAACAATCATTACAAAAATTAATTTCAAGCAACTATAAGGTGGAGAGTACCATAGGGACTTATATAAGAG
Organism: Alopecurus myosuroides; assembly: GCA_028641055.1. Taxonomy (NCBI): domain Eukaryota; kingdom Viridiplantae; phylum Streptophyta; class Magnoliopsida; order Poales; family Poaceae; genus Alopecurus; species Alopecurus myosuroides. The sequence goes on from CM054059.1 coordinate 232,216,589, forward strand.
CTAAACATACATACAAAATAAATTATTTCTACTCAAATCAAGCATTCAAACTCACATAGGCTGTCACCTATAGTACCAAAATACTCAAGAAATACTTCACTAAATAAAATTCTACTTTGGATCATTAGAGGAGTCACATACCGGAGATCAAACACACCAAATATCAACACAAATGATGGGTTGAAGAAGGAGATCGAAAATCCAGAGGAAGAACAGCAAGAACACGGGTTCCAGGAAATGTTTTCAGTTTGTGAGGTGAGAGAGAAGACTTTGGCAGGGCAGAGAGTTAGTTGAGGGCCAGGGGGCCCCACACCATGTGCTGGCACCACCCTATGGTGTGCCTGACTGGTGGGTCCCCTTGGGGCCTCCCAGGTGGCTTTCTGCCTCATTTTTAACGTAAAAATTTATTATAAATTTTCTGGAATTTTTCGAGCAACTTTATTTTTCGGATTTTTTCAGAATTTCAATAAATAATAATATTTCTGAAAAACAAAAGTGAAAAAGGTGAAAAACTGGCAGAACTATTCACTAAGCCAACAGGTTAGCGAAGGCACTTTTTCCGGTCTTGCTGCTTTAAAGCGAACGAGTCTTCCTTATTCCTATGGTCATTAGAATAACCTATTCATCCTCTTGGCCACTCTGAACTCATAGGTAGCTGTGGTTCGGTTTACCTTCTTTCGCTTTGCCTTGGGTTCGGTGGTAGTAATAGTCCTTCTTTAGCTCGCTTCTTTGAAGAGGAATTGCCCGTCAATTCCTTTGAGTTTCGGTCTTGCGATCGTACTCCCTAGGCCCAAAACCATCACTACAGAGGTTCTATGACACTCTAATGGAATAATATCCAAAGAAAACAAAGGTGGTAGTGGTGAAAACAAAAGTATGGATGGTGAAAACATGCATATCCTCAGAAATCAGAGTGAAAATATCAGGAAAATATGCATCAGGATGATGGAAAACATGATTGCACTCAAGTAGCAATGTTATAACAGAAGTAAACATGGTGAAAACATAATGGGGAAGGTGAAAACATAGTGAAAACAATATCCTCTTCATTAAAAATCATTTTGTTAACAAGGGTGATCAAGTCTTGTTACTAGAATAATTTATATATGAAGAAAAAATTTGCTAATCACCAAATAATTATGTTACCTCAACCTTGATAGGCATAGTCCCAATAATAATAATTTCATATTCCTTTGGTGGTACTGGAATGGGACAATAAAATTCTCCAATCTTGATGGTCTCAATATTTTCAGTTGAATTTATACCATATTTCTTATCAATCTTCTTAGGAAAATAAATAGTGTGCTCTTGATCATTAACACTAAAAGTAACTTTTCCTTGATTGCAATCAATAACATCCCCTGCAGTATTAAGAAAAGGTCTTCCAAGAATAATAGACATATTATCATCTTCAGGCATTTCCAACACATCAAATTCAGTTAATATAAGACAATTATTAGCAACCTGAACAGGAACATCCTCACATATACCCTCAAGAATAGCAGTGGATTTATCAGCCATTTGCAAAGATATATCATTTGGTATCAATTTTTCTAAGAGGAGTCTTTTATAGAGAGTAAAAGGCATGACACTAACTCCAGCTCCTAGATCACACAAAGCAGTTCTAACATAATTATTTTTAATAGAACAGGGAATAGTTCGTATACCAGGATCTCCAAGTTTCTTAGGAACCTTGCCGTTAAAAGAACAAGGGGCAGCACCCCAGCCCATCTCGACGCCAACCAGCGCGAACGCCGGCGGCGGGAGAGGCCGGACTCAAAGAAGCCCGGCAGACTCTCAAGAGCGGCAGGGGAACTATAGGAGTATCCTTAATTGCAATACATATCGATACCGTCTTTGATTCCCACAGTAATGTGTTGGGCTTCCTTCTAACTTTTCTACAAAAATGTCCGTCCTAGTGAATTGTTGGGTATGCCTGTTGGTTCTAGTGATTATTCTATGGAAACAGTAGGACTCTGCTATGTACTTTTTTTTTTCCTAATTTTGTAAAGTAGTAAGTATATAAGAGATTTGTAAAGAAGAAAAAGAAGAAAAAGATGAATTGAAGCTATCTATCCAAGCTAAAAAAAAAGAGTACATATTTCTTCCCTGTGTCACTGTATTTATAATATGCCGGTTTAAATGAATTTAAAATATATCGGTTGATTGTTCCTTTTCACTAACACGTCTGCAAGAATTTGTGTAGAGCTCTTTTTTTTTCAAAAAAACTCTTAGCGCAATTCACATTAATACGGTAGAATATTTTTCGCCATTTAATTCCAAAATTTGTGTGCGCTATATGTGTTTCTGTTAGGCTTACACATTGCCATGGTCGATATATTGCTGATACTGGCAAAAGTTTACAGCGTGTATGTTTTATAATAGCGAAACATATGGAGCAGTCAAAAGAAAAATGCATGGCACGAGACAATACTGACCAAGTTCTAGACCCTTTGTATGACCGATGTTTAGGGCTGCGTGGTGCACTGAAAAGCAAATAAACACGGCATGCGTGAGGACAAGCTAGGCCAGAGCCTGCAATTTTGTTTTTCTTTCCATAGAGAGGTTCGTAACCTTGTTCTTTTGGACACAGTATTGAAGTGTTTTTCTTTCGAAGAGGATTTCGTAGCTTTCTTTTTATGAGAAGTGTTGGAGGATGCGATTCTTTAGTCAGAACATTTTTCAAGTTTGTACGATTGGGTTTCCTTTGGACGTCACTTTTACCATGATACACTAATTGGCAAATTGGTAACGTGTTCATGGCAAAAAAAAAGATTACATACGTGTTGGAATTGTGTACGTGTACTATTTTTCCTTTAGAGATTAGAGATAGAAAAGTTGTGTACGTGCATCCTTAAAAGTTAAACACCATCTGGATATGCCTTAAAAGTTAAAACACCATCCGGATATGCAATACGTGACAGTATCGATTCATTGCGTGGTTCATGTTTGTTTAGAGAAGTTGTGTACGTGAATCTTTAAAACAGCCGAGATAGCGTACGTGTAAGAGAGACATACAATACGTGATATGATCAAATCATTACCTGACACGGTTCACGTTAGGTACATTTACATAGATATAATAGACGATAAATCCTAACCACAAAGTTTAGATCTAACCATCTAAATAATTCAGATGATGTGGCTTAACCTCGTGTCTCTATTTTAGACCTTCGTATTGTGCTTTTAGTATATAATAGATAATTAGCAAGCCTAGAGGAAATTTCCTCATTAGGAATCTTCCTTTTGTTAGAGACAATATCTTTCATATATTTGGCATAAGGAGGCAATTTAATAGCATCAAAAGAATTTGCAAGAACAAAGGTTTCATCCATTCACAAATCTTGTTATAGTGTTCTTCTTCTTTTTGACTTGTGTTTCTTATTAGGATAATGCATTGGTTTTTGTACCCAAGGTTCACTCTCATCACCATGTTTATTAGCAATAAAATCTTCCTTAGTGTACTTTGTATTTTTAGTTCACTTTTCAGATTCCTTTTCAATGTCTTCTTTATCAGAAGCATCATTCTTTTCATTACCACTTTCAGTTTCAGCATCAGAGATAGATATACTATTAGAATCTTTAGCAGGTTCAGACGATTCTACAGCAGTTTTATGTTTCTTCTTCTTTTTCTTCTTAGTATGAATAACATCATTATTAGTTTGCTGAGAATCTTGTTCAATTCTTTTAGGATGTACCTCAGGATATAAAGGATCTTGTGTAGCAATACCACTTCTAGTTCTTATTTCATAAGCATATTTTTCTTTAGAAGCATTAACTAGCAAATCTTTTTGCACTTTAGCAAGTTGATCAATTTGAGTTTGAACCATTTGGAGATATTTAAAAAGCATTTTAACATCATTAGAGGTTCTTCCTATAATACCATGCAAATCATTAATAGCTTTAGAGTTTTCCATTAGGTGATTTTGCACTCTCATATTAAAATTATCTTGCTTAATAACATAATTATCAAATTCATCTAAGCATTGGTCAGGAGGTTTTCTATAGGGAATATCTCTACTATCAAAATATTGGAGAGAGAGTGTACCTCAATGGGTGATGAGTGAGGGATTGGCTTACATAATTCTTCTATAGGTGGAAGATTCTTCACATCTTCAGATTTAATACCCCTCTCTTTAAGATATTTCTTGGCTTCTCTCATCACTTTATCATTTAATTCAATCATTCCCTCTTCTTGGGTGTTGGTGTTGATATTGCTATTGGAGTAGGGGTCGGCTCAGGCTCAACCATAGTCCAATCATCATGATTTTGGCTTATTTTAGCCATCAATTCCTCAACTTCTTCCGGAGTTCTTTGCCTGAAAACACAACCAGCACAACTATCCAGGTATGTCCTAGATTCAACAGTTAGTCCATTATAGAATATATCAAGAAGTTTATTATCTTCTAGGTTATGCCCAGGTGTAGCCCTTACTAAAGAATAGAACCTTGCCCAAGATACATGCAATTTATATTCTTCCAATTGCTTGAAATTAAATATATTTTGTAAAGCAGCATGTTGAGCACTACTAGGAAAATATTTCTGAAAGAAAGCATTAACCAAACCAATTGGAGTATCAATAGATCCAGGAGACAAATTATTAAACCAAGTTTTAGCTTAATCCTTTAATGAGAAAGGGAATATTCTAGTAACAAGGTAGCTGCGTTTCTTAAGATCATTAGAGAATAAACTACTCAAAGAGGAGAGCTCATTCATATGTTTCATAGCACTTTTATTTTCAGTACCACAAAAAGGTTCTTTCTCAATAATAAATATATAATATAAATCAAGAGAGAAATCATAATCCTTATCCCTAATATTAATAGGAGAAGTGGAAAACTTAGCATCAGGAGATAATTTATATTTAACAGCACGACTTTCCATAAGACGTATAACAACATCATTATCCTCCATAGATTGTATTTTATCAATAAGATCATCACTAAGTTCAATATAGGAATCATCAAAATCATCACTAGGATTTTCTCTAAACTCAGGTGAAAAAGCAGGAGTAACACGATTTTTATAAGGAGTTTGAGTGTTTGAAATATTTTTAGCTTTAGAAATAGTAGCATCTAAGAAAGGACCGAGAGAACCAATCTCATCAAGCACAGTAGAAGCATCATCAAAAGTATCAGAAGTATTTTCAGATTCAGCAGAAGTAGCATGTGTATGTGGTGGTGTAAGAAGCTTACTCATAACAGACAGTGAATCAAGAGCAACAGAGGTGTTCAAAGTTGTACCTTTTCTTGTAGTGGATGGTAATATAGGAGCTCTTACATCATGAGACTTACCCATGATGAATGGTTGGCATTAGTTAATAGTACTCTTTGGTGAGCTTGGAAATAAAGCTATGCTCCCCAGCAACGGCGCGAGAAAATAGTCTTGATGACCCACAAGTATAGGGGATCACAACAGTCTTCAAGGGAAGTAAAACCAAATTTATTGATTCGACACAAGGGGAGCCAAAGAATATTTGTGAGCCTTAACAAGTGAGTTGTCAATTCACCTGCACCTGAAAGTGGACTTGTTCGCAGTGGTTTATCAGTAGTAACAGTTTTATAGTAGCAGCAGTAGTGAAATAATAACAACAATTGTACGAAAACAGCCGCAATGGTGATTGAAGTAAACACCGGGATTAAATACTGTAGGCATAGGGATGGATGAACGGGCGTTGCATGGATAAGATAGTTCATATAATGATCAAGTCATGGGCATTGCAGATAAATAAGATAAAGCATCCAAGCACTGAGTAACCATAGGCATGTGTTCCGTAAATAGTCGTACGTGCTCGCACTGAGAACTTGCACAGCATCAATTGTCCTACCAGCCCGTTTTCAAAAGGGCCTCAAGGGAACTACTGGTAATTAATGTGGTCCTTTTAATAGAACACCGGAGCAAAGCATTAACACTCCGTGAACACATTTGATCCTCACATCACAACATCCCCTCCGGTTGTCCCAATTTCTGTCACTTCGGGGCCTTGGGTTCCGGACAACGATATGTGTAAACAACTTGCAGGTATGATCAAGAAATAATAATTATCATCATGATTCAATAACATGTTCAGATCTGAGATCATGACACTCGGGTCCAAAGTGGCAAGTATTAAGCGTAAAAAGTTACAACAATGTCAATAGCACTAATAGAAGATACTGGGCACTGTGCCCTAACAATCACGACATTATTACATGAACAAACTCATTCAATAGCACTAATAGAAGATACTAGGCACTGTGCCCCTACAATGAGGGAATTACTCACACATGGATGGGGGAAACATGGATGGTCGATGGAGAGGCGTTGGTGATGACGGTGGCAACGATCTCCTCCAATTCCCCGTCCCGGCATGGTGCCAGAACGGAGTTTCTGAACCACGAAAAAGGATTCGCGATGGCGGCGGAGCTACAGACTTCTTTCTGGAAAACTATCGAACCCCCTCGTGTTTTAGGGTTGAAGGATATTTGTAGTCGAAAGGGGAGACCGAGGGGGGCTCTAGGTGGCCCACACCATATGCTGGCGCGGACGCGCTGGGGGGGCAGGGGGTGTGGCCCTCCTGTGGCTCTTCTCCTGGCCTCTTTCTGGCTCCCGGGGTCTTCTGGTGTTTTAGGAGCAACGGGGTCTTTTCTGGGCAATTTCCCGAAAGTTGGTTTTTCTGCACAAAAACGAGACACCAATGCAATTCTGCTGAAAACAACGTTAGTCCGTGTTAGTTGCATTCAAAACACACAAGTTTAGAGGAAAACAATAGGAAAAATGTTCGGAAAACAAGATACGTTTTCGACGTATCAACTATACTGTCATGGCAAGTGGTGGCGGTTTAGTCCCACATGGCTAGTTGGGAGAGTTATGTACTAGCTTATAAGGTGAGCTCTTATTCCATTAGTATGAGATGTGGCGAGGATTGCAGGGATGAGGCGAGCATATGCTTTCATTTTGGACGTAAAAAACGGAGAGTCTCTATTAAACGCTACCGGAATCTGAAATGTAGATTGCGTAAACGGACTAATAAAGCATCATAATACTAAGACATTTACTGTGGAGTAAATACGCCAGGTCTCGGGGGAATTACCCCTGGATGAGCTAATTGCCACAGAATATCAAGAGACCAGGGCAGGAAGCAAGATTGGTCGGCTGGTTTCCAAACTCCCAGGCGGGAAGCGGCCGGCTAACTCATGACTGGGTGGCCTTTTCTAGCCAGTTTAGCTCTGTCACTCAAGGACGGCTTGGGCAAAAGGAAGACTAGACCTCACCTCCAATGTCAACTTAGCTTTATTCAGAGGGAGCAGGCGGCCGTACGCATAAACTTTGTCCGCCTACATCATGAACCATGGTGGACCGCCTTTTCGGATCATGTACGACCCTGGCGTACCTATAAGGAGATCTCCAATAGATGACCATTTAGTGGGCTCTAGCCAGCTGGCCGTACAAGCGACCCCATGTGTCAGTCGGATTGCCATACTCTATATAAGGCAATCCATGCCTCACTTAAACGGAGCAAATTCACTTAGTAAGAACGGCTCCTAGAGCACCTTGTAACACTAGATATACCCACCATATAGTTCATCCATGCAGGAGTAAGGACCTCATAAGGATGAGTTCCCGAAGCTGAGTACATCGTATATCGTATCTCTTGCATGCTTGTTACCCAATCCCGCTGTCGCACCCTGGCTGCTAAGGGATACTCATCGTACGAACTGGATAGTAGGTGCTTGGATTATGGGGCATAACTGCTCCCACGTCCCAGCTTCCTGGTAGGCCTGCGCTTATGCGCGACAACACAAGCCCTACTATTCCACCGTCGATGTAAACTATCCATTAGGAGTCACAGGCACTACTGTCGACGTACTTCATAACAAGCACGCACTGTACGTCAACAGCTTTGAACGAATGATTATCACAACTCATCTCTACGACACAAAAGATAGAACTAAAGTTGCAACTGGCCTTCACTAAGGCAGAAATAGCGAATACAATCATCCAGAGGACACATGTCCCAACATATCATCCATTACAACAGCGGAAGCAATCAAAGGTGTCTGGGTACAGACAAATCCAACAGGCTTAAGAAGCCGGAGAAAATAAATAAGACGAAGCCCATCCACGTAGGTCCTGGATCCAGCCCTGGTCCAGCTAACTACTCGTCTGCAGTCTCGTCGAACTCCACAAAGTAGCCACCCTGGGAAGCATCGTAGTCGTAGTCGTACTCTGCGTAAACCACAGCCCCAACGGGGTCAGTACATCCAAGTACTGGCAAGCAAGACTCACAGTTCATCAAAGAGTTACCCGTCAACACAAGCATAGATGTTGGGGATCAACGGAAGGAAGGGTGATATGCAAAGTTGCTGCTGGCTGCTCTAACAAACTACAGAAGATAACTACAAATTCCGGCTAACAGAAAAGATAAGATCGAGGATTGTAACCAACTGAAAGATAACTTCAACCAAACCCATCCTGGATCTCGCCCCTTATCCAAAGAAGCAATCCGAGGATAACTCACACAGTTGTGATAAAGTGAATCAAGTTATTGTGTGAGTAACCTATTACTAGTCAAGTTATTAATCATTGGGTGAAACATGATTGATCATTATGTTGAAGTTGTCCTGAGTACTTGTTAGCCAGTACTTTCACCAAGTAATCCATAACCGCGGAAAACACGGCTTCTCGAGAAGATTATCCCTGCAGGGTTGCACCAATTTGGCCGTACACGCAAGAATAACCCGCCAGATGGGATGCCTCCCACCAAGCGGGGTACTCTACACAACCAACCATTCTCCGCATCAAGCCCAAAGCACCTTGGGCGCACGGCTAATCGAGCCCAGAAGAAAATGGACCCTCATAGCACTCTAAGAACGTGTCCCCCTATATGCCGACTACAAAAGTTCCACCCTGCGCTGGGCTCGCAAAAACATGCATGCGGCAAATAGAAAGCACGAACTAAATGAGATGATTTGGACGAGATGCGAATCAGGTCAAGTTGAGGGGGGCGCCCATACTCGCTTCCCACATGCGGGTAGTGCGCTCATCATGGATCAGTAGACAAGACCCTTTTCCTATTAGGGTCGACACTAGCAGGCTCCAAAACCTCTCATGGGCCTCCTGCCGGTGCCTTATCATCAAATTATTATTACCATTAGCAATTAACAGGATTGATTGATTAACATCGAGCCCCCGGTACAATTAATGAGATAGTAAAAGTAGTAACTGGCAACAGACTCGAGTAAAAGCAACCCTAAGCATGCTAGATAATACTAAGGCACAAACAAAGGCTGTAGGTATGGAGGTGAGGCAGTATCATTGGTTCAGGGTATCATGTGATAGGTTCGGAGAACAAGCAACGATACATAGGGCTAGCAATAGTAGACAAAAGGATAGTATCGACAACAAGTGTGGAAAGGAACTCGATGATTCATGTGAGTGATAACTTGCCTGGCAGCTCAGTAGCCGGGTACTGGGCTAGGTCCTGAGTGGTGGTGTCGTAAGGATCGTCGGTCTCAACGTAGTCGTCGTCTAACCGAGAAGAAGCAAACAGACAAAACAGGAATGTAAACAATCATGTTCATGGCATTGTGCACAGTCAATATGATGCATGACAATTTAATAGGTGCATCTAGATAAACTGACTAACATGATAGCACAAATTAAATGGACCCATATGCAAGGGTTGCATATGGAAAAGGATCCATTGAAACAATTGGAACAAATGGTTTACAACTATTTATTAGGTGTTGGTTGTTATCATGATGCATGCATGATGAATAACAATAACATAACAATTTAAATGCAATTGGAATGATAGTTAACAATTTAGAAAAGCATTTATTAAGTTTGGAATTTTGTTACTTAAACATGGTACACAAACAATTATTGTTTTCATCAAGTTAGGGTGTGCAAAACAATTTACAAATTTTATATTTGAAAAGGTTATCAAATTTTAGTTGGATTACATGTTTCACATTTTGAAATTGGACTTTGGATTATTTAGTTATGAATTAAACAATATTAAACAAGTTTTAATTGAATTTAAAACAAGCTTAAATATTAATTGAATTTTATTTGTTCAAACTATAAATTCAAATCCACATTTGAAAAGTTCACACTTTGGTGGTTTGGAAACATAATTTGCATGTTCAAAAATATTTTATATTGATCAAGTTATGATTTTATCAAATTTTATTGAATTAAACAAGGTTTAAATTGTTTAGGCAATTTAAATTATTCAAACCAGAAAACAAAAATTATATTTGAATAGAACATTCAAAAAGGTGTGAAAAACATATTTTATTTGAATTATTTGAAAACAGTATGAGTTAGTTATGAATTATTTCAATTTGCATTTGAATTATTCAATTTTGAAATTTAAAAGTATTTTGAAAATTCAAAACAGAACACAAGTTGGATATTTGGATAGATTAGGAAATTTGGATCAGAATAGATATAAAGTTTGTGTTTATTGGACTTATAAAAATAAAGATATTGAATTTCAAAGTTTCTATTCAATTCTGTTATTTAAAAAGGAATTTGTAATTTTAGAATTGCACAGAAAACTTTTGTTACACAGCTCCACGCTACACGCAGTCACTGCGCAGCGGGCCAGTGGACAGCGTGGCCCTGCGCGAGCACACGTGGCAACCCAGGTCGATGACAGTGGGCCAGCCACGCTGCGGAAGAAATTCCACAAAAAAAAGGTTTGTGCTCGAGGGGTTTCGAACCCGCAACCACGAGCTGCGCGCACAAATTCAGAACCACTGCGGTACGCTGCGTTGTGTTGACAGTAGAGGGGGAGGTTTCAGGTTATGGTTCAGTTCCAAAACTCTGAACTTTTCTGACGAAACGTTTGCGCGGCGGTCAGACGAGGTGCTCGCCGGCGGATGCAACGTTGCTGTGCTCGTTGCGGTGGTGATTGGATGCGGATGGACGCGCACAGGTGTACTGAATGGATGCAAGGAGGGAGGAGGAGCAGGCGATGCTCACCACCGGAGTAATCGTAGCTGCGGCTCGGTGATGACGTCCGGTGACGACAGCTGCAGCGGCGAGGAAGTGGACGGCGCCGTCGACGTGGTGCTCCTCCGTGCGCGCCCGCGTGTCCGTGACGTAGAGGAAGGAGAGCCCGAGCGAATCCAGCAAGCAATTGTTGACGAGGAGGCCTGTAACGGCAGCGGGAAGCAAGGATTCAGAAACGTGGCGCGGTGGCCGGAGAGGGAGAAGAAACGCGACGGCGATTTAGGGCTTACCAGTGATCCTTCTGGTGTCCAAGAGGGAGAAGGGAGAACGGGGAAGCGGCTGCGGGTGATGGGTGGCTAGGTGGGAGCTAAACACGGCGGCGCCATGGAATTATTCAGAGCAGCTGCCGCCGGTGGAGTTGCAGCAGAGGGGGGAACCGTCGATGGTGGAGGCGATTGGCGGCGGAGAGGAACCCTAGGGCGATAGGGTGGTACGGGGGTGCCCTAGGCATGCTTATATAGGGTGGAGGCGCAGTGGTGGCCGCCGTGGTCGCGTCGGGGTCGCCGTGGAGGCCTCCGATGCCTTGCCGTACGCGGTGACGAAGGCGATTAGGCGGGCGGCACGAATCTTGGCGCGCGGCGAAACGGTAAGTGGGGAGAGCGGGCTGGGCTGCTGCGCGCGCGTAGGCTAGTTGGGCTGGGCTGCGTTTAGCTGCCGCGCGCGCGCTGGGTTCTCCTTTTTATTCTTTTCTGTTTTTTTTTTGTAGCAAATGCTTTTGGAAGAAAACTGTTAGGGTTTTGTTTATAGAAAAATTTGAAAAAAATTAGTTAAGCCTTTTAGGTAATTAGGAACCACATTGCAAATTTGGATTTCAAAAATTTAGCTTTAAATTGATAGTTTGCTTTGAATCCAAATTTAGAGGAATTTTAATATTCATAAACCATTAAGGAAAACATGCTTTGGACTAGGGTTACCCCTTAGGGTTTTGGAAAGGTTTAAAGAGGGAAAAAGGGTGGTGGCTTTTATGGTTTCAAAAGGTACTGAAATTTAAGGGTTGGTTTGAATTTGAAATGACTTAGAAAATAATGATTGAAATGGTTGATTGATTAATGGTGTGATTAAAACCAACAATTTGAGAAGTGAACATTAATTGAATTATTTGGAAAACAATGAAAGGTTTTGTTTTGCAATTCTTTGTTTGAAAGATTGTAACAGACAAGTGTGAAAACAAGGTTTGAATCATTATGAAAACAATGCAAACATAAATAAAACAAATGCAATGAGATGATGACATGATGCATTGCATAAATTAAACAAAGAACAGAAACACTGGGGTGTTTTCATACTTGGATGTTACAAAACGCCCCCCCCCCCCTTGAAGGAATCGCGCCCCGAGATTCCCTACTGAGAAATGAACAGGTCCGGATACTTCTTGCGAAGATCCTCTTCGGTCTCCCACGTTGCCTCTTTATCAGAATGATGCGACCATTGGACTTTCAAGAACTTGGTGCTCTTGTTGCGAGTCTTACGCTCGGTCTCATCGAGAATACGAATAGGGTGCTCCTCATAAGATAGATCATCTTGCAGTTCAATGGAATCATGATCAACTGCACGATCTGGATCTTTGAAACACTTCTTGAGCTGTGACACGTGGAACACATCGTGCACTTTGGATAGTTTTTCTGGAAGTTCAAGACGATAAGCATTCTCTGCACGTCTTGAGAGGATGTTGAAAGGGCCAATGTATCTTGGTGCAAGCTTTCCTTTCACACCAAAACGATGAGTGCCTCTGAGGGGAGTTACACGGAGATATGCCTTATCACCAGGTGCATAGACCATATACCTGTGCTTGCTATCATAATAGCTCTTCTGACGAGACTGAGCAATCCTGAGATTGTCACGAATGATACGAACTTTCTCCTCGGCTTCCTTAACAATGTCAGGGCCTAAAAGTGAACGTTCACCAGCTCCAGACCAATTGATTGGACTCCTGCATCTGCGACCATACAGTGCCTCAAATGGTGCCATGCCTAGGCTTGCCTGGTAGCTGTTGTTGTAGGAGAATTCAGCATATGGAAGGCAATCCTCCCATTTCATGCCAAAGGAGAGACCACATGCCCTGAGCATATCCTCGAGAATCTGATTGACTCTTTCGACTTGCCCCTGAGACTGAGGGTGGTACGCTGTGCTGAACAGAAGTTTGGTGCCCAATGCTTCTTGAAAGCTTTTCCAGAAATGAGAAGTGAAAATACTTCCACGGTCTGAGCTTATTTCCAATGGAACACCATGAAGAGGAACAACCTTTGCTGTGTAGAGCTCTGCTAACTGGCTAGCTGAGATAGTTTCCTTTACAGCATAGAAGTGAGCAACCTTAGTGAGACGATCAATAACAACGAAGATTGCATCGTTGCCCTTCTTGGACTTTGGAAACCCAGTAACGAAGTCCATTTCAATCATGTCCCACTTCCACTCAGGAATTTTCAGAGGTTGGAGTAGACCTGCTGTCTTCTGATGGACTGCCTTAACACGTTGACAAACGTCGCATTCAGAAACGTATTGAGCAATTTCACGTTTCATGCCAGGCCACCAATACAGAGTCTTGAGATCATGGTACATCTTTGTACTTCCAGGGTGAATGGATAGAGGAGTTTCATGAGCCTCCTTGAGAATGATATCCTTGAGACTTTGAATCTGAGGGACTGCAATGCGTCCTTCGAAGAACACAGTTCCCTTGTCATCAATTGAGAAGGACTTGAACTTATCACTGCCCTCTTTGATTTTCTCTACCATCTTCTTGATTTCATTATCACGAAGTTGTTCAGAACAAATCTTGTCCTCGAGAGTTGGGCTGGCTGTCAAGCTAGCAAGGTATCCTTCCGGAACAAGACCAAGGTTCAGCTTCTGGAATTCTTCATGAAGTGGAGGTTGGCTTTCCATGATCATGAGATTATTGCAATAGGATTTGCGACTGAGAGCATCGGCCATAACATTAGCCTTGCCTGGAGTGTAAGAAATGGTGAGATCAAAGTCTTTAATCTTCTCAATCCATCTCCTTTGCCTGAGGTTCAGATCTGGCTGAGTGAAGATGTATTTCAGACTCTTATGATCGGAAAAGATTTCAGTTTTGTTACCCAACAAGTATTGTCTCCATTTCTTGAGGGCAAACACAACTGCTGCAAGTTCAAGATCATGAGTGGGATAGTTTTGCTCATGTGGGTTCAACTGACGTGAAGCATAAGCCACAACTTGACGTTCTTGCATAAGAACTGCTCCTAGGCCTTGGAGAGATGCATCACAGAATATCTGGAAAGGTTTGGTAGTGTTGGGGCCAACTAGAACAGGTGTGGAAGTGAGTTTAGTCTTCAGGAGGTTGAAACTCTCATCACATTGTGGAGTCCAAACGAACTTTTTGTCCTTCTTTGTGAGATCAGTGAGAGGTTTGGCAATCTTGGAAAAGTTTTGGACGAAACGACGGCAATAGCTAGCCAAGCCAAGAAAGCTTCTAACTTGTTTCACCGTCTTAGGGGGTTTCCAATCAACAATTGCCTTAACCTTTTCAGGATCAATGGCAATGCCTTTGGCAGAGATGATATGACCAAGATATGCAACTTCTGGAATCCAGAACTCACATTTGGAAAACTTGGCATATAGACGATGCTCGCGAAGTTTCATGAGAGTGAGACGAAGATGTTCTCCATGTTCTTCCTCGGATTTGGAATAGACTAGAATGTCATCAAGATATACCACAACGAACTTGTCGAGGTATTCATGGAAGACAGAATTCATGAGTCTTGAGAACGTTGCCGGTGCATTGGTGAGACCAAAGGACATGACGGTGTATTCATATAGACCGTAACGAGTGGTGAAAGCTGTCTTAGGAATATCTTCCTTTCTGATCTTTATCTGATGGTAACCCATCCTCAAATCCAACTTTGAGAATATTGAGGCTCCAGCAAGTTGATCAAAAAGATCATCGATACGAGGAAGTGGATACTTGTTCTTGATGGTTTTCTCGTTGAGAGGACGATAGTCAACCACGAGTCTTTTTGTTTGATCCTTCTTGGCAACAAACAGAGTTGGGCAACCCCAAGCGGAGGAACTAGGCTGAATGAAACCTTTGTCCATGTACATATCGATTTGCTCCTTCAACAATTTCAGTTCAGGAGGAGCTATCTTATATGGATGCTTAGAGATTGGAGCAGTACCTGGCTCAAGCTCGATCACGAACTCAACTGCTCTATCCGGGGGCATCCCTGGCAACTCTTCTGGAAAGACGTCAGGGAATTCACAAACCACCGGAACATTTTCAATTGCAGGAAGGGGTTTGGCATCGAGGCTGAACAGCTGAACAGAACTTGATCCATATGGAGAATAGACTATCTGGCCTGAAGTGTGGGAAAGAGTTATTGACTTTTGAGCACAGTCAATTTTAGCTTTGTGGGTCTTCAACCAATCCATACCCAGAATGACATCAATGACAGAATTTCCCAGCAACATGAGTGAAGCAAGGAATATGCGACCTCCAATTAGGATCTCATTGTCCATGCTTATCTTGGAAGTCAACATTTGCGGTCCCGGAGAGTGAACAGTCATTTGATTGCTTAGCGGAACCAGAACTAGGTTGTATGCTTTTGCAAAAATCTTTGACACAAATGAATGCGATGCTCCAGTATCAAACAACACTTTAGCTGGAATAGAGTTTACGGGTAATATACCGAGAACGACGTCAGCAGCTTCCTCGGCTTTGTCGGCCTTGATATGGTTCACCCTCGCGTTCCTCCCGACAGGCCTGTTGTTGGAGTTGAAGGCTTTAGCCGGGGGAGCACGAACCATAGCCTGGTTGGTGTTGGGGCGAGGAGGTAGGGGTAGCTGCTTCTGAGTGCACTTATCAGCATAGTGTCCAGTATCCTTGCACTTGTAGCAAGTGACGACACGAGAAGGACCTGGCCTTGGCTGCCCCATCGGAAACCTCTGACCCTGCATCTGAGATGGGTTGGGTGGGCGGGGACCAAAGCCTGGAGAAGCTTGGGCATTTGGAGCCCGAGTGACAGCACCATTTGGCACCCAGATGCGGCGCTTCTGCGGAGGGGTGGTCATGTTGGAGGAGGAACCACCCTCACGCGAGTGCTTGCGGGACTCTTCGAACGCCTTGCGCCCATTCTCCTCATTGAGCGCGGTGTTCACAAGCTCCACGAAGTCCTTGCACTTGATGTTGGTGAGAGCGTACTTCAGTTCCGGGTTAAAACCTCGGCGGAACCTTGCCATCTTCTTGGCTTCAGTGGACACTTCGTCACCAGCATACCGAGCGAGACGATTGAACTCGTTCTGGTAGCCGAGAACGTCCAGCTTGCCCTGTCTGAGAGAACAGAATTCCTCACGCATCTTTTCCATGAGACCATCCGGGATGTGGTGCTTCAGGAAGGCATCCTTGAAACATCCCCAGGTGATAGGATAGCCAGCTCTCATGGTCTGGTAGTTCTCCCACCAAGTAGCTGCCTGACCCTTCAGTAGGTAGGTGGCGTACTTGACCTTATCCTCTTCTGCAACATGAGCAATCTCCAGAGCTCTTGCTACGTCACGGATCCAGTCATCAGCATCCAGGGGCTCACGTGTTGCCACGAAAGCTTTTGGGCCCAAGCTGAGGAAGTCCTTGATGGTGACCCTTGGAGCATTCTGGTTGTGGTGCTGGTTAGCCTGGATCTGGGCCATCTGTGTCAAAACTTGGGTCATCTGAGCCAACAGTTCCCCCATTGGTGGTGGCGGAGGCGGGTTGTTCCTGGTTGGAGGCATCCTGAACAGAAATTCATTTTAGCACAACAACAGAAAAGGATAGACTTGGTAACCGAAAGATAGATTATTCCGACGCATGAATAGATAACCAACAGTTACATCATCACATGTTCAAATACATCAGAATATCCAACAGACCAATACATGGTTCGAAAAACGAAAGGATAAACTAGACACAGCTAGTAATGGATACATCGGTACTCCCATGCTCATCACGCAGGACGGCGGTGAGTAGTACGACGAGAGCTACGGTGAGGAGGAACCCCACGGAAGTAGGTATCACGACGATCCATGTAGATAGGAACTGCTCTGAGAGCAACTCTCGGTGTGGTGAAGTAGAAAGCGTCGTGTCCCTGTGCTCCATAGCGGGGAATCCCTGTGTAACCAGCTCCGAGGTCGAGAAGTGGGCCTCTGATCGGCTCGTAACCTCCAGCATCTGGCAGAGGAAAACCCAGTGTCTGCTGGAAACGTGCAAAGCGCTCGTCTCCAACAAAGTCTGTGGTGTACGTCGCCAGACGAGTGAGAGCAAGGTGGAGCTGCTCCCTGACTGAGGCTAACTCCTGAGAAAGTGCGGAAGCAACGGCGTCACTGTGCCACACAAACTGGGCAGTGGTCTGCAGCCTGGAGCTATCAGTCTCGTAGGTATCCAGGTCGCGGTGGACAGTGAAGTGAACTCCCGCTGCCGTGATGTAACCACGGGGGATGTGACGAAAACTGGACTTATCAAACCCCCAGTAGTCAGCACGGAGGACGGTGAGACTCACATACGCTGCCTGCTGCACTGCCATATCCACTGTGGACCCTACTGCCTCGTACTGGTGTGCAATGCTCCTGCCATCATCCGACAGAATGTAGACGATAGCCCGGTAGCAAGTCTGGTCAAACTCTCGCTGGTGCTCGTAGACCTGGTACTCTGGTGCCCAACGGAACCCCAGATAGGTAACCATGTCTCTCAGCATCTCCGGAAAACCGGCGGTGCTCTCACAGCGAGTCATACGAACCACCTGCGGGTAGTAGCTGAGACCCATCTGCAGATGATTTGGGAAAGGTTTTGATTAGACTCCGGTAGATGAACAAGGATGTGGAAAACAACAACAAGGTTCCACGGACGATAATGATGTTGAAAAGAACATGATATCGAAGCAACATCGGGAAAACGAGACCAAGAGTCCTGAGGTACTAAGGAGAACCCAAAACACGTGAAATCCTAACTTGAAAAGTTTAGGTGAGAACAGAAAACAACGTTGCACTTCCTTACCAGAAAAAGGGTGGGTGGGTGGGGAAAGAAGAAAAATGGCAGAATTCCTACTCTCACGTTTGCATTTTTCCTATATAGCTACAAAATAGTTTCTAGACTCAACTGCGACCAGTAAAAAGGGATCCTACAGGCAGACAGGCTCTGATACCATTTGTCGCACCCTGGCTGCTAAGGGATACTCATCGTACGAACTGGATAGTAGGTGCTTGGATTATGGGGCATAACTGCTCCCACGTCCCAGCTTCCTGGTAGGCCTGCGCTTATGCGCGACAACACAAGCCCTACTATTCCACCGTCGATGTAAACTATCCATTAGGAGTCACAGGCACTACTGTCGACGTACTTCATAACAAGCACGCACTGTACGTCAACAGCTTTGAACGAATGATTATCACAACTCATCTCTACGACACAAAAGATAGAACTAAAGTTGCAACTGGCCTTCACTAAGGCAGAAATAGCGAATACAATCATCCAGAGGACACATGTCCCAACATATCATCCATTACAACAGCGGAAGCAATCAAAGGTGTCTGGGTACAGACAAATCCAACAGGCTTAAGAAGCCGGAGAAAATAAATAAGACGAAGCCCATCCACGTAGGTCCTGGATCCAGCCCTGGTCCAGCTAACTACTCGTCTGCAGTCTCGTCGAACTCCACAAAGTAGCCACCCTGGGAAGCATCGTAGTCGTAGTCGTACCCTGCGTAAACCACAGCCCCAACGGGGTCAGTACATCCAAGTACTGGCAAGCAAGACTCACAGTTCATCAAAGAGTTACCCGTCAACACAAGCATAGATGCTGGGGATCAACGGAAGGAAGGGTGATATGCAAAGTTGCTGCTGGCTGCTCTAACAAACTACATAAGATAACTACAAATTCCGGCTAACAGAAAAGATAAGATCGAGGATTGTAACCAACTGAAAGATAACTTCAACCAAACCCATCCTGGATCTCGCCCCTTATCCAAAGAAGCAATCCGAGGATAACTCACACAGTTGTGATAAAGTGAATCAAGTTATTGTGTGAGTAACCTATTACTAGTCAAGTTATTAATCATTGGGTGAAACATGATTGATCATTATGTTGAAGTTGTCCTGAGTACTTGTTAGCCAGTACTTTCACCAAGTAATCCATAACCGCGGAAAACACGGCTTCTCGAGAAGATTATCCCTGCAGGGTTGCACCAATTTGGCCGTACACGCAAGAATAACCCGCCAGATGGGATGCCTCCCACCAAGCGGGGTACTCTACACAACCAACCATTCTCCGCATCAAGCCCAAAGCACCTTGGGCGCACGGCTAATCGAGCCCAGAAGAAAATGGACCCTCATAGCACTCTAAGAACGTGTCCCCCTATATGCCGACTACAAAAGTTCCACCCTGCGCTGGGCTCGCAAAAACATGCATGCGGCAAATAGAAAGCACGAACTAAATGAGATGATTTGGACGAGATGCGAATCAGGTCAAGTTGAGGGGGGCGCCCATACTCGCTTCCCACATGCGGGTAGTGCGCTCATCATGGATCAGTAGACAAGACCCTTTTCCTATTAGGGTCGACACTAGCAGGCTCCAAAACCTCTCATGGGCCTCCTGCCGGTGCCTTATCATCAAATTATTATTACCATTAGCAATTAACAGGATTGATTGATTAACATCGAGCCCCCGGTACAATTAATGAGATAGTAAAAGTAGTAACTGGCAACAGACTCGAGTAAAAGCAACCCTAAGCATGCTAGATAATACTAAGGCACAAACAAAGGCTGTAGGTATGGAGGTGAGGCAGTATCATTGGTTCAGGGTATCATGTGATAGGTTCGGAGAACAAGCAACGATACATAGGGCTAGCAATAGTAGACAAAAGGATAGTATCGACAACAAGTGTGGAAAGGAACTCGATGATTCATGTGAGTGATAACTTGCCTGGCAGCTCAGTAGCCGGGTACTGGGCTAGGTCCTGAGTGGTGGTGTCGTAAGGATCGTCGGTCTCAACGTAGTCGTCGTCTAACCGAGAAGAAGCAAACAGACAAAACAGGAATGTAAACAATCATGTTCATGGCATTGTGCACAGTCAATATGATGCATGACAATTTAATAGGTGCATCTAGATAAACTGACTAACATGATAGCACAAATTAAATGGACCCATATGCAAGGGTTGCATATGGAAAAGGATCCATTGAAACAATTGGAACAAATGGTTTACAACTATTTATTAGGTGTTGGTTGTTATCATGATGCATGCATGATGAATAACAATAACATAACAATTTAAATGCAATTGGAATGATAGTTAACAATTTAGAAAAGCATTTATTAAGTTTGGAATTTTGTTACTTAAACATGGTACACAAACAATTATTGTTTTCATCAAGTTAGGGTGTGCAAAACAATTTACAAATTTTATATTTGAAAAGGTTATCAAATTTTAGTTGGATTACATGTTTCACATTTTGAAATTGGACTTTGGATTATTTAGTTATGAATTAAACAATATTAAACAAGTTTTAATTGAATTTAAAACAAGCTTAAATATTAATTGAATTTTATTTGTTCAAACTATAAATTCAAATCCACATTTGAAAAGTTCACACTTTGGTGGTTTGGAAACATAATTTGCATGTTCAAAAATATTTTATATTGATCAAGTTATGATTTTATCAAATTTTATTGAATTAAACAAGGTTTAAATTGTTTAGGCAATTTAAATTATTCAAACCAGAAAACAAAAATTATATTTGAATAGAACATTCAAAAAGGTGTGAAAAACATATTTTATTTGAATTATTTGAAAACAGTATGAGTTAGTTATGAATTATTTCAATTTGCATTTGAATTATTCAATTTTGAAATTTAAAAGTATTTTGAAAATTCAAAACAGAACACAAGTTGGATATTTGGATAGATTAGGAAATTTGGATCAGAATAGATATAAAGTTTGTGTTTATTGGACTTATAAAAATAAAGATATTGAATTTCAAAGTTTCTATTCAATTCTGTTATTTAAAAAGGAATTTGTAATTTTAGAATTGCACAGAAAACTTTTGTTACACAGCTCCACGCTACACGCAGTCACTGCGCAGCGGGCCAGTGGACAGCGTGGCCCTGCGCGAACACACGTGGCAACCCAGGTCGATGACAGTGGGCCAGCCACGCTGCGGAAGAAATTCCACAAAAAAAAGGTTTGTGCTCGAGGGGTTTCGAACCCGCAACCACGAGCTGCGCGCACAAATTCAGAACCACTGCGGTACGCTGCGTTGTGTTGACAGTAGAGGGGGAGGTTTCAGGTTATGGTTCAGTTCCAAAACTCTGAACTTTTCTGACAAAACGTTTGCGCGGCGGTCAGACGAGGTGCTCGCCGGCGGATGCAACGTTGCTGTGCTCGTTGCGGTGGTGATTGGATGCGGATGGACGCGCACAGGTGTACTGAATGGATGCAAGGAGGGAGGAGGAGCAGGCGATGCTCACCACCGGAGTAATCGTAGCTGCGGCTCGGTGATGACGTCCGGTGACGACAGCTGCAGCGGCGAGGAAGTGGACGGCGCCGTCGACGTGGTGCTCCTCCGTGCGCGCCCGCGTGTCCGTGACGTAGAGGAAGGAGAGCCCGAGCGAATCCAGCAAGCAATTGTTGACGAGGAGGCCTGTAACGGCGGCGGGAAGCAAGGATTCAGAAACGTGGCGCGGTGGCCGGAGAGGGAGAAGAAACGCGACGGCGATTTAGGGCTTACCAGTGATCCTTCTGGTGTCCAAGAGGGAGAAGGGAGAACGGGGAAGCGGCTGCGGGTGATGGGTGGCTAGGTGGGAGCTAAACACGGCGGCGCCATGGAATTATTCAGAGCAGCTGCCGCCGGTGGAGTTGCAGCAGAGGGGGGAACCGTCGATGGTGGAGGCGATTGGCGGCGGAGAGGAACCCTAGGGCGATAGGGTGGTACGGGGGTGCCCTAGGCATGCTTATATAGGGTGGAGGCGCAGTGGTGGCCGCCGTGGTCGCGTCGGGGTCGCCGTGGAGGCCTCCGATGCCTTGCCGTACGCGGTGACGAAGGCGATTAGGCGGGCGGCACGAATCTTGGCGCGCGGCGAAACGGTAAGTGGGGAGAGCGGGCTGGGCTGCTGCGCGCGCGTAGGCTAGTTGGGCTGGGCTGCGTTTAGCTGCCGCGCGCGCGCTGGGTTCTCCTTTTTATTCTTTTCTGTTTTTTTTTTGTAGCAAATGCTTTTGGAAGAAAACTGTTAGGGTTTTGTTTATAGAAAAATTTGAAAAAAATTAGTTAAGCCTTTTAGGTAATTAGGAACCACATTGCAAATTTGGATTTCAAAAATTTAGCTTTAAATTGATAGTTTGCTTTGAATCCAAATTTAGAGGAATTTTAATATTCATAAACCATTAAGGAAAACATGCTTTGGACTAGGGTTACCCCTTAGGGTTTTGGAAAGGTTTAAAGAGGGAAAAAGGGTGGTGGCTTTTATGGTTTCAAAAGGTACTGAAATTTAAGGGTTGGTTTGAATTTGAAATGACTTAGAAAATAATGATTGAAATGGTTGATTGATTAATGGTGTGATTAAAACCAACAATTTGAGAAGTGAACATTAATTGAATTATTTGGAAAACAATGAAAGGTTTTGTTTTGCAATTCTTTGTTTGAAAGATTGTAACAGACAAGTGTGAAAACAAGGTTTGAATCATTATGAAAACAATGCAAACATAAATAAAACAAATGCAATGAGATGATGACATGATGCATTGCATAAATTAAACAAAGAACAGAAACACTGGGGTGTTTTCATACTTGGATGTTACACCCGCCCAGAGTCCGACGCTTGCAACCTATGTCCCTTAGTAAAATCCATTACTCACGATATTGAACTTACCTGATACTATGGATTCTGTTATTGCCGTGAAACAATCTCTGGTTCACTTATACCTTTATCCTGTCTCGTTATCCGGTAAGTTTCTTCTTTCTCGTTAATGTATTATGACATCCCACATATTGTATCATCATCATGCATTGTCTCTAGAACTTATGTATATCAAGATACCGAGTGGGCCCAAGCATGTATCTCTCTTTTTAAGAAAGAGTCATTCCCATCTCAGAAAATCGAGGTAATATACTCCTTGAGGATTACCTAATATTTACCTTTTTGTTCACCCAATTTACATGCGACTCTTGATAGCACCAAAGTAAAAACTCCAAAAATATTATCACGATAACCTCATGGTGAAAGGATGCATTGTAATATAACCTTGATGTGATAGGATTCTAAGGACAAAGATGTCTTAGTGGAATATCTTAGCATATCATTCTACTTAGGGAATACCCAGCCATATTGTTCCCTTCCAACAATATTCTATTCATTGATGTTTACATAAACAATGTCCATGACTAGGAAAACATAGTCATCAAACTTCCAATGAATTAGATGTAAAAGGCAAGACTAAGGTTTATTTTTGTGTTCATGTTTCTACATGTGAGCGTGAGTTTTCCTCTGAAAATCATTTTCAGGAACCATGTCAGTTATAGCATAGTAATATGAATCATAATTATTAAACAAATGTATAAATATTATTGCCTTTTCGGCATACATCCAACACAGTTAAAATGATAACGAGCACATGAGAATGGGATTAAAAGTTGTCACACATTTAAGAAATTCTGGAATGATAGCGGTGGATTATATCCAGTTGGCTAAGAATCTGGCAGATCCCTTTACTCAAGTGTTATCACGTGTTGTGATAGAAAATGCATCGAGGGAGATGGGTACGAGACCCACATGAATTGCCATGGTAGTAACCCAACCTATGTGATTGGAGATCCCGTGAAGTAGGACCTAGGAAAATTGTAGTGGTTAACTGAGGAGAATAGTTTTACTAACCCACTCGGCTGGAAATGCAATACTCTCAAATGCTATATGCTAGGTTGAACTATTTCTTAATGTGTTCCAAGGCTTGTGTAAGAAAGATGCTATCCTACAGAGCGAGCTTTGGAGGAACAAAACTACATGCGCCTGACTTCTAGTCATAGTTTATGAGACTGGGTGATCTCTAGTAAGTTCATGAATTGGCCAGGAGTGTGACTAATATGCTCTACCCGAGGGATCAGCCTTCCGTAGCCTAGTACAGGTAGGAAATTTGGTGAAACTACTTTACGCCAAACTTAAAATTGAAGGCATAGTCCATTATTCAGTTGTGAAAGAGTGTATCTAATTTCTCTAGGTGGATGTTCAACCTTAATGGGTCTCTACTAAAAATACTGGTATATCAAAACAATTTTCGGAATCGAGGACAATAGCATGGGTCTTTCGGATCTGGTGGGGGTTGTTGAAATTTGAGGTAAATAGGTGGTGGGCTTTAGGCCCATCCAACAATTTCATAAAAAAAACCCTAAGGTCCCATGCTGCAATGGAAAGTGGTGGGATTTTAGTCCCACATGGCTAGTTGGGAGAGTTTTGCACGATCTGATAGGGTGAGCTCTTCTCCCACTAGTACGAGTTGGTGTGAGATGAGGAGAGGTCTTCCACACGTGCGCGCCTAGTTGGTGTGAGATGAGGAGAGGTGTGAGATAAGGTGAGGTTTCAAAAGACGATGTTCATAATTTATTCAGAGATGGTTGAATTATTAGTGCTACTACGGAACCAGAGTCACACAATTCCAGTTATTAATAAATCCAACACAAAGTTTTCAAAATTTGTTTGGATGAAAAGGTGAAAGACACTGGTGTAAGGAACCACATGCACAATGTGAGTAACATCGGATTTCGATAAATGTTATGTCATTACTAACTAGAGTATTATTGACTCTAGTGCAAGTGGGATACTATTGGAGATATTCCCTAGAGACAATAATATTCAGTTATTGTTTTATCTTCGAATTCATAATTAAGTTTATGTCATCATACTAAAACCACTATAGCACTTGAAAAATGAGTTTTCAAAGGAAAATCTTTATACGGGTGTGAAAACATAAACAAACAAGAGTCCCCAATCTTGTCTCTAATATATTATCTTATGTTCTGTGAGATGATCACGTTTTCCTGGTCATAAACTTAGTTAAAGTCTAGCAAAACATAAGAATTTATTATTAGAGTAACAGTAGTACTGAACGGTCCAAAGTATATGATCTTGCTAAAAGAGACTAAACAGTTTTAATGTATTTATCAAAGTACATATAAAGTTGCCATTGACTATAATTCCTACAATATGTGAATATCTACTGACCACATAATCGAAAGTTATAGTTTGGATGTCTTCAACCATGCACCATAATAGGGGATCATAACGTTGACACCTGGGTATAACCTAGAGCGTGTAAAGGACCTGGGTTCATTCAATACTAGTACTTAACTCCTCTAGACAATAGAGAGATACATACTCTGGGCCCTGTCAGTACCACCGATGTCAACCAATCTTTTGTACACATACAGTGTGATTTATCACAAGGAAATCGGGGATAAGGATGAGAAAAAAAAGACAAAACTAGAACGAATTTTTATGCGTTATGATAAAAAAACTTTGATAAGATCATATCATATAGTCTCACCTCGTGGTATTGTTGATATCCTGAAGCTAAGGAAATAAGTGCAGTGATTAACTTGTAGGGTTTCCTCGATCTTCATGAACACACATGAGTCATCATGAGTGTCCATGGCTCGTTGTTGGTTATTGTTCTTTAAGTTCCCAAACACGTATGTGTGCTATCAAGACTTTATGGGTCACATTCTTAAGTCGTGCTAACCTTTAATTGAGATTATAAATTTGTTTCTATTGGTTTTATGAATGTTAGATATCGATACGATGTCATGGAAACAAGTACAGTTTCATTCAGAGAGGTTTCGGGGAAGTTACTATAAGAGAGAAATAATGTCGATGTTAGGCATAATTTATGTTAGGGAAAACAGAGGGCATGAGATGTCCCGGCATGTTAGAGATATGTTTTCTGGCATCAGTAGATAAGTTCCATGATTTTACCTATTTGGGTCATAAGGTTCTAGAAGAGTTCTATGCAAAAAACCAAGAAGAGCGCGGGGGGGTGGGTGGGGTGCTGGAGGGGGCAGGATTGCCCCCATGGGCGCACCACTTTGTGGCGGCTGGCAGGTGGGCGTCAGGGCCTCCAAGAATGGCGCATAGAACTTTCCGGAGGACTTCCTATTTTGGTTAAAAGAGAAAAAGGAAAATCGAAAGGGAAAAGGAAAAGGGAGAAGAGCCCAATCTGGATGGGGCTAGGAGAGGGGTGCGGCCAAGCCCCCCTCCCTAGCACAAGTAGGACTCCTCCCCCAAGGCAGGCCCCCTTCCCCTCCACCTATAAAAAGGACCCCAAGGCCCATTACAAAGCACTTCAATTGGCTCTCAAGCCTCTCTCTCTCTCTAGAACCCCTCTAATTTAATTAGAGCTTCTTCTAATTGGGTTTTTAGGTGTACTCTCCTATTAGAACTATGAATCATGTGCTGAGAAACTTCCATGTGTTAAGAAAATTTCAGAATCATATAGTTCTAATCACAATTGATTAGACCTACCAATTAGCAACGCCGAAAGACTGTCTCTCTTCGTCGATGCTGAGTCCTAGATGATGGAGCGTTGATGGGTTGACATGAGCGTACACGTGCACACCATAAGAGGTATTACATGTGTGATCCTTCGAGAGGGAAGCTTAGTGACATCCTCAACTATGCCTAGTTGTGAGGATCTACGATTGTTCAGAACTCTTCTATGACTATATCGAATCCACTAATCGGTGAGTCGTGATGTTGATCAATGCATGTATGGGCATGCATCGCTATACACATAGTGATCTTGGAGGTTACGTAGGACAATTTCTTAAATTCTGTAGCTTATCCTCGTATATCTTACGACTAGTTGAATTTTAGGGGAACTTTATGTATCCAAAATTATCCCTAAAATCAACTCATTTTAGTAACATATTGTAGTCGTCCATTTACACCCCTCTAGTCAACATATTTGATCCTTCACAATCTTTCATTTTCATTCCTATATTTTTTTGTTTAAAAAACATGAACATTTATTGTGAAATACATAAATATCATTTGATGTACAAAAAAAAATTCTTATATGCATTAACATTTGTTTTGAAATACTCCCTCCATATAAAAAATATAAGATGATTTAGCGTTTTCTAGACAAAACGTATCTAGATATGTTTTAGTGTGTTGATTCATATGTAAGCTGTACTAAAACATGTCTGGATACGTGTTGTCCAATAAACGGTAGAACATCTTACATTTCAATAGGGAGGGAATATATCTGTAATGAATCTTGGTATACAAAATAGTTTAATATATGGCATATAATATCACTATGATTTCTATGGGAACATTTTGTAAGTGCACTGTGAAACATTTTATTGAGCATATTTCTTAAGTGGTATAAACAACTTTTTTTAAAGGAGACAACCGTTTCAACTAGCAAAACAGATTTCCTTATTGGTTTAGAAGATCATGTATCTCTTCTAGCTCCGAAATGTCCACACCTCAGATGAAAAAAATATTCTTGATGTCTGAAAGTGGTTTCAATATTTTTTGTATGATGGAAGTGGTGCCAAAGTGGATTTCCGTATTATTTTTAGATATAGAAGTATGTGTTAATGGGCCACACCCATGGACAACCTATGTAGAGTTGGATTCCGGCGAAGCTGGGTTTCCACCCGGGCTGCACTCAAGATCCTCTCGATGGGCTTATTCCCTTTCGTCTACCAATTGAAGCACAGAAGGGCAACACCATCAGCCGTTCTCATGCTGTTTATATCATAACATCTGCACTTCCGTCTCGATCGTATTCCAGCGGTAGATCAACAACAATGACGGGCAACCGAGCGCCGACATGATTGGAATCTAAAAGAAAAACACTTTGTTTATGGGGACCTAAACAAGCGTAGCGTAGGTCGCTCTTCGTTCCCGCACGGGGGAGTCTTCTTGGGCCGGCCTCGAGGCCTATTTAGCAACAATTTGTCTTTTTAGTCTAATTTTTGAGTGAGAATATATTTACAGCAGCCCACTACGTGCAGCCATATATATACGTTAAGTGTTTCGTCATTTTTTATGGATGTTGCGTACGTCTTTAAAATTTGTAACAAATTTGCACGCATTTTGTTGAGAAATCACAACTGAGATGTTGCAATGTTTTTTCTGGACGATTTTGTAAGAAATGCGTATATGTGTTTAGATTCATTTGGAATGATATGTTTTTATGCGCTCCTTCACATGTTGTAAACATGTGATTTTATTGTTGTTATCGTTTTGTTTTTTGTTGAAACGAAGGATAATTTTTGTTGCAACTAGAACGGTGACAAATTATTTTGTTACTTACCAACTTTTTAATTGATGGAGTTTTTTTGTTGCAATAGGTTGTGATTTTTGTTGAATTGTTTGAATTTTTTTGTTGCAGCGAAATAAACACATTGCTTAACTATTCTTTTCTAACATTACTTATATTTTCGATTTTGTTTTGGAACAATTTGATGCAATACTTTTTTTTGTACATGGGGGCGATAATTTACGTTGCGATACCAGTAAATTTGTTGCAATGTCTGTTTTGCTATAATTATCGAGATGACCGGGGACAACGCGATATACCCTTTCGCTTAAGTGGGGCTGCTGTGGACTGCGGGTTCTATACCCAAAAAACTGAAGGCCTCAAATGCAAATACACGTTTTGCTGATTTCTGGCCGTTAGATACTGATCGAATGGCTCACAAGGGGACGTAGGATTAGCAAATCCTAGGCCGACCTACGACTAGCACTGCCCGGTCTTAAAACGAAATTAGTGTTTAGCCTGCTGCGCGCATAAAACATACCGTACCTGTCACGGATTAAACATTAGAGAAAATTCTTTGTTTAGGGGACCTAAGGCCGGCTTCTCTAGCTTGCTCTCGCGCGCATATGAGATTTGCTTTTTTTGACCTTTTTAAGCCCAATAGCTTATATGGGCCTAGTTACTTTTGTTCTTTAGACCCAATTTTCGTATTGGAGTATTTTTTTCAGCAGCCCAACATAATAGCTACGTGCAGTCATATATATGTTAAGTATTTTCGCCATTTTTACCAATGTTGCGTACGTATTTAAAATTTGTAATGATTTTGTACGTGTTTTGTTGAGAAAACCCAAACGGAATGTTGAAGTGTTTTGTGCATTATTTTTCTACAAAATATATGTGTTATTTTAAAATTTATTTGAAATGATATGTTTATGCGCTTTTTCACATGTTGTAAACATGTATTTATATTATTGCTATCGATATTTTTTTTTGTTGAAATAGGGGATACTTTTTGGTTCAACTGGAACGGTGATAAATTATTTTGTTTCTTACCAATTTTTTAATTTATGCAATTATTTTTGGTAATAGGTTGCGACTTTTGTTGAATTGATTGATTTTTTTGCAACGCAATAAACATATTATTTAACTATATTTTGTAGTATTACTTATATTTTCGATTTTTTTGGAACAATCTGTTAAATAAATTTCTTTTTCTACACGGTGCGATAATTTTTGTTGCGATACAAGTGAATTTGTTGCAATGACAGTTTTGCTGTAATTATCAAGATGACCGGGGCAACAGATTATACCCCTCCGTTTAAGTGGGGTGATGTGGAGTGCGGATTCTATACTCGAAAAAACAGAGATTAAAATGCAAAATTACGCTGGGCTGATTTTGTACCTAGGATGATGATCACACGGCCTCATGAGGGGACCAAAGATTGGTCTGTGCTAGGGACCTGCGCCTAGGGCTTTCCTAAACCTTATATCTCCGGCGGCAGGGTGCTTATCTCGTACTAGTTCTTATCGTCTGCTAGCTACGATCTCGACGTAATCCGGCCACGCCCGCCGTGCTTGCATGGAGACGGATCAGTCCTCTTCGCATGTGAACAACAATGGCGGGAAACGAGTGAAGCGCAATGGCGACAACGATGGGATCAGCGCGCTCCCCGACGATGTCCTCCTCGACATCCTCCAATCCCTCGATTTGCGCACGGCCGTCAGGACCGGTGCCCTTGCGAGGCGATGGAGGCGCCTCCCGTGCTTGCTCCCCGATCTTGTTATCGACGTTGCCTCCATGGCACCGCGGCATCGTCGTTTGGATTTCTCGCCGGATCGCACCATGGCCACCTACACCAAGGCCACCACGTTCTTACTCCAGCCCACGCAAGAGCGGAGGATCAGGAGATTGCGCCTCACCTTCTACCTGATACATCCATACCTGGGATCCATCGGCGAGGCTGTTGCCGCCACCACAGCCGACCGTCTCGAGTTCACCATACATGGCGACCTGTCTGGGCTACGCAACCATGTCGACCATGGCGAAAGCTTCACTAGGTTCCTGACCGCTTGCCCGGTCGTTTTCGCCCAGCTCACCAGCCTTACACTGTACGATCTCCGTTTCTACGCTACCTCGGAGTTTGTGGCGGGTCTACTCAACGCTTGCAACCAGCTCGAGCTCCTTTCCTTGAACCGTTGCGCAGCCTTCGACATAGAGATAGACGCTCCCGGTTGTTCACTCCTGTCCTTGGAAATCCATGTTTGCTGGTTTGTCAGACTTGAGCTGACTAGGGTCCCCAAACTCGAGCGCCTTCTTTGTGACGTCGATACAGAACCACGGAGCATACGGTTTGGTTATGTTCCTTGCCTTCGTGCCATAAATGTGACGCCCCGAGATCGGGCACTATGCAGATTTCAGCATTCCCGCCAAATCCGCATAATAACCGATTCCAGGTTGCCATTTATGATAACATTACAATAGCTCGCGAATAATCCACAATTACAACAGAAACAGATAGGTACAAGATGACTCAAACGAGCCGGGGTTACAACTGATACATTACAAAGATCCAGATAACAGCGGAAGAAAACAACATAGCGTCCGGCTACGGACAAGATCCAAATTGGACTAAGAGTCCTGAAGATAACCGAAGGCGTCCAATCCCTGCCCAGGCCAAGCCGGAGGGATTCCCAAGCTAACGTCGTCAGACTTCAAACCTGTTGACTGCAATTTGGAATTTGCAGCCACGAAAGAGATTCGTGGGTCAGTACGGTTAAGTACTGGCAAGGGGGATAAAACCCATACTCACAATTTACCGGCGTAGCCAGTCATCACAAGATACAAATACTTTAGGATCAACGGAAAGGAAGGGGGTTATTGCCAATAAGCGACAGCAGGCTGCACTAACCAACTACAGAGATTCTATTACTTCCAACTATCAGAAAGGGGATAAGATCGAGTAATAGTAACCAACTGAAGGATAACTTCAAACAAACCCATCCTGGATCTCGCCCCTTTAGCCAAAGAAGCAATCCGAGGATAACTCACACAGTTGTATTAAAGGTGAATCAAATTATTGTGTGAATAACCCTATTACTAGTCAAGTTGTTAATCATGGGGTGTAACATGGTTAATCATTATGTTGAAGTTGTCCTGAGTACTTGTTAGCCAGTACTTTCACCAAGTAATCCATAACCGCGGAAAACACGGCTTCTCGAGAAGATTATCCCTGCAGGGTTGCACCAATTTAGCCGTACACTCATGAATATCCCGCCAGATGGAGCGGCCACTCCACCAAGCGGGGCACTCAACACAATCCAACCCTTCTTCGCATCAAGCCCAAAGCACCTTGGGCGCACGGCTAATCGAGCCCAGAAGAAAATGGACCCTCATAGCACTCTAAGAACGTGTCCCCCTATATGCCGACTACGAAAGTTCCACCCGGGTACCAAGGGCTCGCAAGATCATGCATGCAGCAAATGGAAAACCCGAACTAAATGAGGCGATTTGGACGAGATGCGAATCGGGTCAAACTGAGGGGGAGCCCATACTCCCCAAATGCGGGTAGTGCGCTCATCATGGATCAGTAGACAAGACCCTTTTCCTATTAGGGTCGACACTAGCAGGCCTCAAAACCACAAGGGCCTCCTGCCGGTGCCTTATCATCAAATTTATTATTAATAGTAACATTAGCATGATTGTTTGATTGATTAAACATCGAGCCCCCCGGAACATAAGGAAGTAACAACAGAAAATAACGGGTAACAGACTCGAGCAAAGCAACCCTAAGCAAGATAGTAGACACAGGCTCAAGCAAAGGTTATAGGAGTGGAGGTGAGGCAATATCAGGGTTAAAGGATTCATGTGATAGGTTCGTAACAGAAACAACTACAACTAAGGCTAGCAGAAAAGAATCAACGGAAAGAATCGGTAACAAGTGATGAAAGGCAGCCATATGGCATGCAAGTGAGTATACTTGCCTGAGATCCCGCAAGGTAGCAGAACTTGTCGTTGCTCACAGCATCTCAACGTCCTATCCGGGAAGAAGCAATGAACCTCGAACAAACATCGGATGCAACAATTACTACTACGGCAAAAGATCCAGCATGATCAAGATATGGATGCATGTCATGTTTAATAGATGCACCAAAGTAAACTAGTGGATATGATACACAAGTGTAAATGGATTCCATATGCAAAGATTGCATATGGCAAACCCATGCCTTAGAGTTGAATTAATTGTTCTAACACTAAGCATCATGTGTAAGTGAGTTAGAATGATGCATGCATGATGAAGAACAAGAAGATAACAATATTAAATGCAATTGGAAGGATGGTTAACAAGTTTAGAAAACATTTATCAAGTTTGGAAATTATTGTTACTTAATGGTGTTAAACAAGTAGTGGTTGTTATCAACAAGTTAAAGTGTTCAAACCAAACAACAAAGTTGATATTTGAAAAGGTTATCAAATTTTAGTTGGATTACATGTTTCACATGTTGAAATTGGACTTTGGATTATTTAATTAGGAATTAAACAATATTAAACAATTTTTAATTGAATTAAACAAGATTTAAATTGTTTAGGCAATTTTAATTATTCAAAACAGAAAACAAAATTTATATTTGAAAAGGTGAGATGAAATGGTATGGAAAACATATTTTATTTGCATTATTTGGACTTATGAATAATTAGTTATTGAATTTAGCAAAATACAATTGAAATGATTTAAATTTGAATTTGAAATGTAATTTGAAAGTTCAAAACAAAACACAAGTTGGATATTTGGAAAGATTAGAAGATTTGGATCAGAAAACATATAAAGTTTGTATTTATTGGAAGTACAGAATGAAAGTTATTGAATTTTGAAGTTTGGTTTGAATTCTGCTATTTAAAAGGATTTTGGAATTGTTGGAATTTCGCAGAAATCCCTTTTGTTACCGAGCTATTAGCTAACCACTGTCTCTGCCCCGTGGGCCTAGCCAGCGTGGCACGGGTTAGAGGGTGATGTGGCCTCCAGGGAAGCTGACGGGTGGGTCCAAGCGCGTGTGATGGGAGAAAATAGGAAAAAGGGGTTGCGCCCCTGGGATTCGATCCCAGGATCTGCACCGCGCGCAAGGGGAGCTGGACCAACTGGGCTGTGAATCGTTTCGTGACAGGTTCAGTGCATGTGACCACTTGAGGTGCGATTCCCGTCAGTTTTATCTGACTGACGAAACTGACGAGGGTGCTGTCGCTCGCCGGGCAGGGACGAACGCGCGGCTCCTGCCGCGGCCGCGCTGGACGCTGCCCGTGCGGTTGCTCGCCGGTGTGCAGTGCGTGGAGATACGGGGGTGTGGAGGCGATCAAAGGGAGGGGGAAAGGACAGGGTAGGAGCGCTCACCTCGCTGCTCGACGTCGAGGAAGCAATCGGACAGAAGCGGCGGGGAGGAGAAAACCGGCGACGGCGAGCTCGAAGGCGCGGTCCTTGGTCGCTCCCGGCGACCCGCGATGAAGCGGCGAGGAAGAAGGATCCACCACGAGCCCATTCCCGGCATCGGATGGACCTCGAGGGGATCGTGGCGGTGGAAGGTGGAGGTACTGACGGTGGTTGGGTGGTGGTTCAGTCGGTCGAGTTTCAGAGAGAAAAGATGGGAGCAGAGGGGAGTTGGCGGCGATGGGGAAGGGGGGGAACTAGCGTGGCTAGGTTAGGGCAGAGGTAGGTGGGTAGGATTGAGCTATATGGGGCGAGGTGCTTGGTACGGCAAGCATCTGGAGTGGGGAGAGCTGATCGGAGGGTTGTTCTGGTGTTCGTACAGTTGGGGAAGATGACAAACAGAGAGAGGGGTGGGCCAGAAAGAATAGATGGGCTGGGGGAGAAAGAAAAGAAGGGAGTGGGCTTTAGGAAGAAGAGGAGAAGAGGTGGGCTGCCCTCTCCTTTTGTTATTTCTTTCTTTTTCATTTTTTTTTTTGCAAGAGAGCAAAGAGAGAGAAAGGATAGGGGTTTTTGGGGTGGTTTTTATTTTATAATTAAATTTTATTTATTTGCAAACAATGAGCAAAAGCAAGGTTGGTAATGATTTTCAAAATTTGTAAAATTAGTTTGGTTTTTTAAATGGTTAGTTGGACTTCAACTATTAGTTTGATTTGGGAAAAAAAATTTGGAAAGCAACAATTTTTTATTTAATAAACTCAAGCAAGTATGCAAACATTAATGAATTTAATAGGTTGCAAGAATTTGATTTTCAAACCACCATTTGATCATGCCCATTATGATTGAAAATGATTTGAAATGTAATTTGCCATTAGGGTTTTGATAACAGGGAAAATTTCATTAACAAGCAATTGGATTAAAACAACTTCAAATTATTGAAAAACAATTGAGTGATTTAGTTTGCAAGTTTGAAATTGGAAATTTGAACATGTGGGAAAGTTTCAATTGTGTTTGAATTTTTGAGTTGCTTTGAAAAACAGAATGCAATGCTCATGTGATGCTTATGATGCAAGCAAAAAGAAAACAAACACTCTCTAATAGGGTAACACCCCAGGTGTTACAGACGACACCACTAACAAGGGATTGCGCCCTCGCAATCCACCTGCTAACCCGGGAGGGGAAAGAAGTTCGACTATCGATTCTTCGTGCTTCCAGTTGATCTCCTCGACACCACTAACAAGAGATTCTTGCTCGGGCTGATGACGATGTTCTTCCACCAGGAATCTTCCGATGATCGAACCTATTAGGCTAAGGGCTCAGGAAACGTCCACCCACGTAGGATCCTAACACTTTGAAAGATGGACAAGAGGGGGAGACTCCAAAACAAATAAGATGGGATGGGAAATAGAATAGGGGTAAGGAGAAAAACAAGAATCCTATTGAGAGGTTTTCCAAAATAGTTTAGCAGAAATAGTTTTCGACACTCTAGAAACAACGACCGTTAGCGAGGTTATCCTACAGGCTTTGCGGACCCGTTGCTTCGATAACCATTCGTATCGAAACAATCTCGGGAATCGGAACCAAGGCTCTGATACCATTTGTGACGCCCCGAGATCGGGCACTATGCAGATTTCAGCATTCCCGCCAAATCCGCATAATAACCGATTCCAGGTTGCCATTTATGATAACATTACAATAGCTCGCGAATAATCCACAATTACAACAGAAACAGATAGGTACAAGATGACTCAAACGAGCCGGGGTTACAACTGATACATTACAAAGATCCAGATAACAGCGGAAGAAAACAACATAGCGTCCGGCTACGGACAAGATCCAAATTGGACTAAGAGTCCTGAAGATAACCGAAGGCGTCCAATCCCTGCCCAGGCCAAGCCGGAGGGATTCCCAAGCTAACGTCGTCAGACTTCAAACCTGTTGACTGCAATTTGGAATTTGCAGCCACGAAAGAGATTCGTGGGTCAGTACGGTTAAGTACTGGCAAGGGGGATAAAACCCATACTCACAATTTACCGGCGTAGCCAGTCATCACAAGATACAAATACTTTAGGATCAACGGAAAGGAAGGGGGTTATTGCCAATAAGCGACAGCAGGCTGCACTAACCAACTACAGAGATTCTATTACTTCCAACTATCAGAAAGGGGATAAGATCGAGTAATAGTAACCAACTGAAGGATAACTTCAAACAAACCCATCCTAGATCTCGCCCCTTTAGCCAAAGAAGCAATCCGAGGATAACTCACACAGTTGTATTAAAGGTGAATCAAATTATTGTGTGAATAACCCTATTACTAGTCAAGTTGTTAATCATGGGGTGTAACATGGTTAATCATTATGTTGAAGTTGTCCTGAGTACTTGTTAGCCAGTACTTTCACCAAGTAATCCATAACCGCGGAAAACACGGCTTCTCGAGAAGATTATCCCTGCAGGGTTGCACCAATTTAGCCGTACACTCATGAATATCCCGCCAGATGGAGCGGCCACTCCACCAAGCGGGGCACTCAACACAATCCAACCCTTCTTCGCATCAAGCCCAAAGCACCTTGGGCGCACGGCTAATCGAGCCCAGAAGAAAATGGACCCTCATAGCACTCTAAGAACGTGTCCCCCTATATGCCGACTACGAAAGTTCCACCCGGGTACCAAGGGCTCGCAAGATCATGCATGCAGCAAATGGAAAACCCGAACTAAATGAGGCGATTTGGACGAGATGCGAATCGGGTCAAACTGAGGGGGAGCCCATACTCCCCAAATGCGGGTAGTGCGCTCATCATGGATCAGTAGACAAGACCCTTTTCCTATTAGGGTCGACACTAGCAGGCCTCAAAACCACAAGGGCCTCCTGCCGGTGCCTTATCATCAAATTTATTATTAATAGTAACATTAGCATGATTGTTTGATTGATTAAACATCGAGCCCCCCGGAACATAAGGAAGTAACAACAGAAAATAACGGGTAACAGACTCGAGCAAAGCAACCCTAAGCAAGATAGTAGACACAGGCTCAAGCAAAGGTTATAGGAGTGGAGGTGAGGCAATATCAGGGTTAAAGGATTCATGTGATAGGTTCGTAACAGAAACAACTACAACTAAGGCTAGCAGAAAAGAATCAACGGAAAGAATCGGTAACAAGTGATGAAAGGCAGCCATATGGCATGCAAGTGAGTATACTTGCCTGAGATCCCGCAAGGTAGCAGAACTTGTCGTTGCTCACAGCATCTCAACGTCCTATCCGGGAAGAAGCAATGAACCTCGAACAAACATCGGATGCAACAATTACTACTACGGCAAAAGATCCAGCATGATCAAGATATGGATGCATGTCATGTTTAATAGATGCACCAAAGTAAACTAGTGGATATGATACACAAGTGTAAATGGATTCCATATGCAAAGATTGCATATGGCAAACCCATGCCTTATAGTTGAATTAATTGTTCTAACACTAAGCATCATGTGTAAGTGAGTTAGAATGATGCATGCATGATGAAGAACAAGAAGATAACAATATTAAATGCAATTGGAAGGATGGTTAACAAGTTTAGAAAACATTTATCAAGTTTGGAAATTATTGTTACTTAATGGTGTTAAACAAGTAGTGGTTGTTATCAACAAGTTAAAGTGTTCAAACCAAACAACAAAGTTGATATTTGAAAAGGTTATCAAATTTTAGTTGGATTACATGTTGAAATTGGACTTTGGATTATTTAATTAGGAATTAAACAATATTAAACAATTTTTAATTGAATTAAACAAGATTTAAATTGTTTAGGCAATTTTAATTATTCAAAACAGAAAACAAAATTTATATTTGAAAAGGTGAGATGAAATGGTATGGAAAACATATTTTATTTGCATTATTTGGACTTATGAATAATTAGTTATTGAATTTAGCAAAATACAATTGAAATGATTTAAATTTGAATTTGAAATGTAATTTGAAAGTTCAAAACAAAACACAAGTTGGATATTTGGAAAGATTAGAAGATTTGGATCAGAAAACATATAAAGTTTGTATTTATTGGAAGTACAGAATGAAAGTTATTGAATTTTGAAGTTTGGTTTGAATTCTGCTATTTAAAAGGATTTTGGAATTGTTGGAATTTCGCAGAAATCCCTTTTGTTACCGAGCTGTTAGCTAACCACTGTCTCTGCCCCGTGGGCCTAGCCAGCGTGGCACGGGTTAGAGGGTGATGTGGCCTCCAGGGAAGCTGACGGGTGGGTCCAAGCGCGTGTGATGGGAGAAAATAGGAAAAAGGGGTTGCGCCCCTGGGATTCGATCCCAGGATCTGCACCGCGCGCAAGGGGAGCTGGACCAACTGGGCTGTGAATCGTTTCGTGACAGGTTCAGTGCAGGTGACCACTTGAGGTGCGATTCCCGTCAGTTTTATCTGACTGACGAAACTGACGAGGGTGCTGTCGCTCGCCGGGCAGGGACGAACGCGCGGCTCCTGCCGCGGCCGCGCTGGGCGCTGCCCGTGCGGTTGCTCGCCGGTGTGCGGTGCGTGGAGATACGGGGGTGTGCAGGCGATCAAAGGGAGGAGGAAAGGACAGGGTAGGAGCGCTCACCTCGCTGCTCGACGTCGAGGAAGCAATCGGACAGAAGCGGCGGGGAGGAGAAAACCGGCGACGGCGAGCTCGAAGGCGCGGTCCTTGGTCGCTCCCGGCGACCCGCGATGAAGCGGCGAGGAAGAAGGATCCACCACGAGCCCATTCCCGGCATCGGATGGACCTCGAGGGGATCGTGGCGGTGGAAGGTGGAGGTACTGACGGTGGTTGGGTGGTGGTTCAGTCGGTCGAGTTTCAGAGAGAAAAGATGGGAGCAGAGGGGAGTTGGCGGCGATGGGGAAGGGGGGGAACTAGCGTGGCTAGGTTAGGGCAGAGGTAGGTGGGTAGGATTGAGCTATATGGGGCGAGGTGCTTGGTACGGCAAGCATCTAGAGTGGGGAGAGCTGATCGGAGGGTTGTTCTGGTGTTCGTACAGTTGGGGAAGATGACAAACAGAGAGAGGGGTGGGCCAGAAAGAATAGATGGGCTGGGGGGAGAAAGAAAAGAAGGGAGTGGGCTTTAGGAAGAAGAGGAGAAGAGGTGGGCTGCCCTCTCCTTTTGTTATTTCTTTCTTTTTCATTTTTTTTTTTGCAAGAGAGCAAAGAGAGAGAAAGGATAGGGGTTTTTGGGGTGGTTTTTATTTTATAATTAAATTTTATTTATTTGCAAACAATGAGCAAAAGCAAGGTTGGTAATGATTTTCAAAATTTGTAAAATTAGTTTGGTTTTTTAAATGGTTAGTTGGACTTCAACTATTAGTTTGATTTGGGAAAAAAAATTTGGAAAGCAACAATTTTTTATTTAATAAACTCAAGCAAGTATGCAAACATTAATGAATTTAATAGGTTGCAAGAATTTGATTTTCAAACCACCATTTGATCATGCCCATTATGATTGAAAATGATTTGAAATGTAATTTGCCATTAGGGTTTTGATAACAGGGAAAATTTCATTAACAAGCAATTGGATTAAAACAACTTCAAATTATTGAAAAACAATTGAGTGATTTAGTTTGCAAGTTTGAAATTGGAAATTTGAACATGTGGGAAAGTTTCAATTGTGTTTGAATTTTTGAGTTGCTTTGAAAAACAGAATGCAATGCTCATGTGATGCTTATGATGCAAGCAAAAAGAAAACAAACACTCTCTAATAGGGTAACACCCCAGGTGTTACAATAAACCTCTCTGCACAGCCCCTAATCTACTGCAAAAATCCAATACAGCTCTCCCTTGGGTTTGATAACCTGAGAGAGATCTATCTGTTCAAGTTGAAAACACCCGATATGGTCTGGATTATTCTAGTCCTAGAGGCCGCACCCTTCCTCAACAACCTTTCTATCCAGGTATGTTGCAAACATATTTTAGTTTTGTAGCTTTAAATAAGTCAAATACCTATATCTATTATTTGCATATTGTTTTGACATGTTAGTAACAAAATTAGATTTTTACATCTTGTACATGAAAGCATTTTAATGGTACCCTTTTTATCAAAACAATATTAAAAATCAGTAGTACATAAAAGTGATACATTCGAATTAAGGTGCCATATATCCATTACATATAGAGTTGATATGCTTTTTAATAAGTTTTTTTTTTGGTTCCGTGCAGCTGTCTCCAGACTGGTCTAAAAAGGGAGGTCCCTATAACACCGACAAGGCTGAGGAAACCCCCAAATTTAAACACCAAAACTTAAGCTTTCTGAATATGGAAGCCTATTGGATTAGCAAAGATATCGAGGTTCTGCATTACATCAGGCTCGTTCGGAAGGTTGCGGTGTGCTTGAAGAGAATACACCTACTTGAACAATGCGAGTTTGGAAATTGCGATGACACATGCTTATGTCAAGTGGATGAATCACGGAAGACACTATTACGTGATATACTCAATGTTGGATTCTCCTCGTCCATAGAGATAATGATAGAACCAGTGACACAGCACAAAGGGCGATATACAAGTTCAAGTTCAGAGACTTGATTGTACAGCTTTCAATACGATTGATTTTGAGTGCACTTCGTCTTACGAGAAACAACGTTGATCTAGAGCAAGTTTATATTTCCCATACAAAGGGCGCTTTTGTTAAACTCAAATGGTAGCGTCCAGATAATACCAAACCACAGGAGTTTACGCATACGCATGGGTATGACTAGAAGGGCCTAGCGCGCTCTGCCATTTTTTTATGTTAGCATTTTCTTTTTTCGTGAATATGATTAAGCGATGAATATCTTGTGGCAGCTGGATAAATCGTGATATAAATCAACAAGCCTTCGTATGAATACTGTTAAGGACTAACGGCAGATAGAATGAGTTCCCTGTGTTTCCAATATGAGCCTAAATCTAAGCAACAGTGTCGGTGTAATAAGTATCAGTAACGCTGAAGAAGCGTTGCCAAGATACAAACAACCCCACATTCATAAATATCACAAGGTCTCGCTTTTGTCGGAAAAGTTTACTTAGTTAGGTTTCAGGCACCTAGTGCTCCGCTGCACCTGGCCTGCTCAAGGAGGGGCCGAGATGGAGTCCAATCCATTCATGTATCTTTGCCTGAAAGTGCTCACCTACCCAAATATTTTATCAGAGAAGGAAACAATTTGACAGGGGGATTTCAAAATCAACTTGTATGATATACAACATCAAACCAAGCATCCCATGCTAAATCCGGATTCCAAAAGGACGAAATTAGAAGGCGCTCCAAACAGACCAATATGCACAGATACCTAGAAAATTGAAGATTGTAAACAGAGACGATATGATACCATTTGGAATACATTGACATGTCAAGTAATCGATTGATGACCAAATTACAGCATGTTTCATTTTTCATTACCTAAATGCCGCTTTACAACCTGACTAAATGATAAAGAAGCAAGAACATGAATGTAAAGTTACATAGTACTGTTTTTATAGGAGCCACTTTGTCGTCTCTAAACGCTGTATGCAGCAAAGAAACTGATGTCTAAGGTATGACTGCCCAGTGCATTGTATCCATTTATCGTATCTACGTGATTTAATGTCAGATAAGTTTGTGGCCTAATTACACTGCGGCTTACTTTGTGGCCTAATCAAATTCGGGATTACCTATCGGATGAATGTGCAACAGTCATCTTTGCCTAGTTTCAAAAAAAAAAAAGGTGCAACAGTCTAAAAAGAGGAGCGGCAGAGTTGCTTGGAGCACGTAACAGATTTGGCATTTA
Organism: Alopecurus myosuroides; assembly: GCA_028641055.1. Taxonomy (NCBI): domain Eukaryota; kingdom Viridiplantae; phylum Streptophyta; class Magnoliopsida; order Poales; family Poaceae; genus Alopecurus; species Alopecurus myosuroides. The sequence continues at coordinate 232,258,014 of CM054059.1, forward strand.
TGTCATTTCGGTTAAAATGCTAAGGCTGGTGCCAACGCAGGCTGTAGGGGCGGGCGGTAGTGGGCTTACCGCCCGGGGCGAGGCGAGAGCGGGCGAGAGCGCGGGCGGTAGGCGCCGCCCGGGCGCCAGCCAGCTCGCCCGGCGACAGCGGGCTACCGCCCGGCTTACAGCCCGCGTTGGCGGGGCGATAGCGGGGCGAGAGGGCTATAGCGGGGCGAGAGGGAGGCGATAGCGGCGCTAGTGGGGGCGAGAGGGAGGCGAGAGTGGAGGCGAGAGTGGAGGAGAGAGAAGTGAGAGTGGCACTATAGACCGTGCACTGGCACCGTGGGGCGAGAGTGAGGTGAGAGTGGGGGGCGAGAGTGAGAATAAAACTGACGTGGCGAGGCGAGAGTGGGGCGGTGCATTGGCACCAGCCTAAGAGCCGATTCTTTCCTGTGTAGAACAGTTCTCATTTTTCACAATTAAATAGACTGCCAAGTCAGCATTTTACCTGTGAAATTATGTCAAGATACCCGCATTGGCACAGGCGGCCAGACTTCTTTAGTTCCAGGGGAAATAACAAGAAATACAAAATATTTTGGACAAATCGATGTTTATGAGCAAACAAACATAACAAAGAATGAATAGGTAACTGATCATTCAATTTAGAACTAAGGGACATGCGCTATGGAACTTGAGCCCTTTCCGTCTATGTAACCTACCAAGCATTCTTATGTTTGGAACATTAAATTTTTTCAAAACAATATTGTGAGGATAGTAAACAAATTGGTCAGGAGCTGAATGGTATCGGTGAAGAGTACCAAGTTATCATGGTTGATATGTTTATTTTGCTTCACTATTCTATATGATAATTTTCCCTTATTCATTAATATTTTCCTTATTAGAGCACTGTACTTATATTTTTTTGTGTGTTTTACAGTTTTACAGAATTATTTATCAGCCGGAAAAAAGCACCTGTAGAGGGGACATCTTCCTCACGTCAGAAAAATCGGGATAATATAAAAGGCAGTTTTGTCAGAAATTGCCGGGAGAGCCCGAAGGGCTGCCAGAGGGGAGCCAGGGGCAGTCAAGTGCCTCCCAGGCGCGGGCTCCCTCCTGCCCGCGCCTGGTGGGCCCCAGTCTACAATACTTCACATAAGGGAGAAGTCGATACCACAAGTTTATTACTAGGTTAGATTTATTTCTTAATTACTTTCTTATATTTGCGGACGCTTGCAAGTAGTGTAATCGTAAGTGTATATTAGTCTTGGATAGGACGGTGCACTAGCATAGTTCTACCCACATAACACTTACCAAAACGATAAACATTAACCAACGGCCCGTGGTGAAAATACCGGAGGGGGGCAGCAATGCCTTTAAGGGCCACACTCTAATTTTGGGGCTACAAGGTGGGCCCTAGTGGCATCACTTATTGGTAAATATTATCCCTGTATTTTTTCTGAATTTACTGGAGAGAGAAAGGAGAAAAGAAAAATGAGAGAATGGAAAAAGGAAAAGAGGGAGGTGGGATTGGTCTCCACTTGGATACCAATTCGAGTTGGGGTAGGAGAGCGGCGCGGCCACCTCCTTGGTGTGCCAAGCCCTTCCTAGCTCAATTAGGACTACTCCCTCCCCTTTGGCAAGTCTCCCCTCCCTCCTAGTATATAAAGGACCCCAAGGCTCAAAGTGAAATACACAATTATTTCTCAGGGATCTCTCTCTCTAGTAGAATTATAAGGTCTATTTAGAGATTGTAATTAGAGCCCATCTAATTGAATTAGAGCCTCTTCTAATTGGGTTCAGAGTTCTACTCTCCCGATTAGATCTAGCTCTAATTACCTCTTTCTCTCATGTGTTGAGAACTTTCAGATTCAAATAGCTCTAATCAGAGTTGATTTCAGCTACCAATTAGCAACGTTGGAAGGTTGTCTATCTTTGTTGCTAGTGAGTTCTGAACGGCGGAGCGCTGACGTGTTGACACGAGCGTACGCATGCACACCACAAGAGGAATTACATGTGTGATCCTTGGCAAGGGAGGCTTAACGACATCCTTGTAACTAGGATTAGTTGTGAGGATCTACGATTGTTCAGATCTCTTCTACGATTACATCGAATCCGCTACCCGGTGAGTCGTGATCGTGATCCTTGCATGCATGGAAATGGCTCGTTATCTGCATAGTGATCTTGACAGACTACATAGGACGCAATTTTTTAAATTCTATGGCCTAGACCAACAAGCACAACATCATCTAAACTCACTTCTCGCACCCATATGTGCTGGGATCACATGAGCTATGTGAGAGAAGATAGTAATCGTAACCAACATCCACTTCCTTGTAACGTACCAAAGGAACTTAATACGATCAGAGAATACTTATGTCCACAAGTTGCAACTTATTTTCGTAAGCTCGTATCAATAAAACCTAGATGCTAAGTGTTCTTGGTCTAGGGTAATATGTGGATAGGTGGTGTCAGGCATAACAGTTGCATGTCTATATTTTGACAAAACTATCTATCCAGGAGATAGCTAACAATATACAACTATTGGGTTTTTTAAATATGGATCTTTTTTCCATCGAGAATATATATAATGTCTCCCTGAGACCATGGAAGTGTAACTTTTCAGTTTCCTAAATGGCTGGATGCGGTGACCCAGCACACCTGATACGGGCATATATTGGTTAGCACGCTAGGACAATAAACAACGATGTATAATGTCTAAGGCCTGCGAGCCGCATGTTGTGGCCGAGCCTTCTAAATGGGCCGGTTTGTATCCAGTTTGAGTCCAACTAGGTTTAGGTTCGAGTCAGTTTCGGTTTGGGTTTGTCCAACCGACTAGGGGTTGGCCTCTTATATAAAGAGAGCCAAGGCCTAGGGTTTGACAGAGTTGAGTTATGTAGAACCAAGTGTTCAGGTTACCACCGTCCCTCGGGGATCGGCGTGTAGACGACGTCTCGGACGTTCGTCGGTTATCTTTGAAATTAAGGCATGAGTGTTCTTGGATCTGCCAAGGGTTATCGTGCGTTTGCGAGAAGGTCCGACCGACGAACGTCCGAGACGTCGTCTACACGCCGATCCCCGAGGGACGGTGGTAACCTGAACACTTGGTTCTACATAACTCAACTCTGTCAAACCCTAGGCCTTGGCTCTCTTTATATAAGAGGCCATCCCCTAGTCGGTTGGACAAACCCAAACCGAAACTGACTCGAACCTAAACCTAGTTGGACTCAAACTGGATACAAACCGACCCATTTAGAAGGCTCGGCCACAACATGCGGCTCGCAGGCCTTAGACATTATACATGTTTGTTTATTGTCCTAGCGTGCTAACCAATATATGCCCGTATCAACACCACTGCATGTGTAGTGCACAAGTCGTTGACATAATACTCACGGAAGGACTTATCCGTGAATATTACATCCATCAGAGTGGTACAACAGAAACATAGCAGGTCCAAATAAAGATATAGGATACAAACATGTTCGTTACAATATCTCGAGAGTCTCCCTTTGAAGTATCAAAGAAGATCTCATTTAAATGAAACATCACAAGAAGCAATTCGTACTCTAAGCTGGAGAATAACTCTAGCTCAGAACCTAATCCACTACGGCTAATCATAACTCTAATCTATGGCTTCTAAGAAACTAAGTCCAGGAATGGAATCCTTCTCCAACTTGGTAGTTTCTCCTCCACCAACATTGTTGATGATGTCGCTTCATCGGTCAACTAGTATAAGACTCCTCCTAGATTCATGAAATAGCGATGGATCGCCGATGAAGACTTCCATTAAGGCTTCAACTTTAAGCATGGGGTCAAACGGGAACGAATGAGTAACGAGCGTTACTCAACAAGTTCGTGATATACCGTGGGTAGTTTGATGCACTAACTACAACTTTAGACTCGAAAGAGTCATAAGCTAATGCAAGGTTTTTCCACTTCAAGAGGTTGCTTTTAATATTGAAAACTATGCCCGCCAAATCATCACAGGGGCTAGAATTTCATGCAGTTCCTTTCCTGTAGTGTTTGCAACTCCTTCCCGGAACAGGGGGATAACATGTCACGTCATTTTACACTCTGCAGAGGTGCGTTACTTTACCCATAGGCGACCAAGACCATGTTGCACAACAAGGTGTACATTCCTGTCCACTCCACTCATGTGTGGGGCCCGGTTGTTGAGCCAAACCAAGCCATGCTTCTCCGCAAAACACATGCCCACCCATTTTTTTCACACAAGTTTGACCCCCTAATTCTACCCCTCACGATAGATATCTAGGCTCCTTGTAAGGACCCCAGACCGGCAGTCTGAAACCCTCCGTATGCATACATTCACGATCCCAGAAAGATCAGTCGTGAACAACATACAAAGTTGGCATACAGAAATACATCATCCATTACACGAATACATAAAGGTATTACAAAAAGATCACATGATCAAGTTTAACACAACTTCCACATAGGGCAGGCAACTTAACAAACACAACGGAAGACAATTAAAACACAACGTAGATGAGCCCAAGTCACGCCTTAACCTACAGGCTGCTGACCCGGAGACGATCCTAGTTCGCAAAGCCGTCAGCTCCGTACTTCTCTTCATAGATCTCCTTCGGAGGCTCCTTCTCAAAGTCTGGCAAGTAGATACCAGGGGCGAAACCATAATGAGTTCATTTGAATGTACTCAGCAAGACATCCATCATGTCACTTACCAAACATGCAAATATGCTTATATGGTGGAATAGGTAGGCTATAAATAGGGTTCACTATCAATGGTGTTCATATATGATGACACCACAGTTGCAGTCAGGTTAATCTGTATCTTCGTTGAAGAAGATACTTCAGAAGAAAAATAATATAGTTTTATTTCTCTTGTAGATATCACATGTACAAGAGGTTTTGTAAAGCTTTGTTAAAGAATATTTTCTCTTTGCAAAACTTCTTGGAATCAGTTTCCAGAATTCTTGCTTAGAGTAGAAAAGGTTTTCTTTGCAAAACACTTTGTTTTGTATAACGACATCTGGCTTTTCATCATCGACGATACCTCCACGGTATACGTTTTTCCTTCTTTTCCGAACTTCACAAGTTCAACACTTCCTTTCAAAAACTTCCTCTTTTGAAAACATTGACACAATGCTAGCTACATGGCCATTCAACTGTCCATATCCGAGGACGCGGCTTCTTCGAAAAAGTTGTACTCTGCAGAGGTGTACACATCCACTAGATCCAAAACTCTGCCATGGACCACCCATGGATCGTCACAGCGATATGCAAGCACCAGAGAATTTGATCCTAACTGTCCACTCTGACACAAGCTAGTATATGCTCATTCCTTCAGATGGGTTGTTCTCCCCGGCACCAGGACCCGCCCTGCCTAGCCGGGAGGCCCAGCTGTCGCATCCGGAGGGAAAATTAATCCCACACTGTGTATGTCCCGTTTCCCTCTCCTGGCGACACTTCGGTTCAGAGAATCCGCTTCTCTATAGCACTTTGGAATAAAGCATACACTAACAAGTTCAAGCATCTAGATAGGCCCCATACCCATATAGGGGTAGAGTGGCAGCACAGTAAAGGTTGTCCGGCGAAGACTAGGTTATGTGTCATTTTTGAAAAACGCCAATTTCCCAAAAATGACCACTTGCACATTCCTCCGGAGAATAAGGATCCGCCTTTCCTCCGGGTTTTCCAGAAAGCCTTTGTTTTGTAAAATCACAATTTTAGGGTGTCCACTTAGGGACTAGTATATTTGATGGTAATAAATACCATATGGTGGCTTATGGGCTTGGTATTACCAAGTTTAACTACTGGCATGATAGTAACCTATTTAATAGAATAGCAGTAATAGCCACATCAAAAATAGTTTTGATAATCAAGTTTTGGTAAAACTTCAGAGGTAAAACACGCATGATAGATAATGATAAGTATTGTATCAGCAAGCATTAGGATGGCTTGCCTGGTAACTCCTTGTGTCCCTGGTTTTGGAGTGACTGGAACTTGAAACAGAGCTTCCCGACACTTCCTTCCTCTTCGTTTTTCTAACGTCGTAAAAAGAATAAAGGACACACATTCAGAACCAATCAAGGCAAGCAACAATGAATAACCATACATACAGCAAGAAAACTAATAATAACCAATCACACAATTATTAATGGAGGCAAACAATCAAACAAGCACACTTGACAGAAATGCCATTTAATAAGACAACTCAAGGTTGGAGGAACATATCTCACAACCTCAATATCATGGATTCAGTGGGTGTGCCACTCTCATACCAAGATATTAATAAACCCAAAATACACTTAGTTTCACAAGGGTGAGACTACTAAGGGTATACAAAACATGCACAATAATAATCATGGCAATGGGTCTAACAACCACACCACAAAAAGAACAAGGTAGCTATTCTACTAAGCCTAAATTCATATCAAGAATAAATAAAACACATGATTTGCAAAAGTGACTTTTACAAATCAGTGAGCCTACACAAGTACCACAAGGCAATAGACTCATCACAAAACACACAATTCTCATGGTGAGAACAATAGAAACAATGACTAAAAAGGAGGAATCCTAGTGACATGTTTCTACTAAAAGTTTGCTATGCAAGCATGCATAATAAGTAAGGTATTAAAATGCAAACAAGGAACCATGTTATCATAAAGGGAAATGAAAACATGTACTCATGCTAGGATACACAAATTTCTACCAAACACAAGTTGGCAGAAAAAAAGTTCAATACAAAAATGCTAGGGAAACTAGTACTACTCAAACATGAAAAAATCAATGGATGCATTTCAATCAAGTAATTGAAATACAACCAGAGGGTCCATGTCATAAAAACAGGAGTGAAAAACATCTATAATTGCTATAACAAAAATATCCCATTTAATAAAACAATGCATCAATTTGCAGGGCAACTCCTACATGCTAGTGGTAAAAAAAGGGGCATTACTAGAGGAATCAAACCACACTCCAAGAATGGGTTTTTCCTTGCAAGCCACACATGATTACAACCACTTAAAAACATAAGCATACACATTTTCATTTAGCACTCAAAAATCCCAAGGCAAAAATACTAGGCACTCATTAGTTAGAGAACTATATAAAAGAAACACATCTAGTGTGGGGGAAATAATGTTTCCACCAAAAATGCAATGACACCAGTGGGTGTTCCACTAGCATAACAAAGCATTAAGAGGTCACAAGGCCTCTGGTCATACTTGCTAAAAATTAACAAAAGACTAAACTAGCATCTAGTGCAATAACCATACTAGTATAAAATAATAGGGTGCTAAAAATAAGCAAGGTAATGCTACTCATGCTGTTATTTTCACACAAGTGAAAACTTCAGGGGTCAATTACTCATAAAAACATCATCAAAATTCTACTGTTACCATGAACACAACACAAAAAATATGTGGCTACACAACCACAAATGTTTATGCCAAAAATTCTACACATGAGAGAATTTTTCCATAACATTTTCATAGTCATGACAAAGCTACTCATGCCTTTCTACCAACTCAAGTGCAAGTTAGAAGAGGTGATACCATCACAATACCAGTACCAACATGGTACTGGATCCAATCTATCAACACCACAATCCAAGTGCTTGCACATAAATTCCTCACTCAAAAATCCTATGCAAGTATAAACTAGAGATAAGAAATATGCTACTATCATAAATCCTATTTCTTCTCAACTCAAGTCCACACAATATAACATGCTAAAATAGCTAATTAACCTTAGAAAACAAGTTCACACCACTTGTACATGCTAGAAAACAATATTGCAACACAAAAATATATCCACACAAATTAAATACCTAAAATGCCAAAATGGCAGAAACATGCAAATTAAAGATCTGTCCACCAAATTTTCTATGATGCTCTAAAAATTAAACCCAGATAGTTTTTGATAGCCCTAAACATACACAATACCATCCAATTGAGTTTGCATCAAAATTCATCTTTAATGATTTTATAAAAATCACCAAAGTGCTCTCTGGTGTTTTACCAAATTGCATGCCGTTTCAAAAATACTAGGAATTTGGAAGCAAGGTTAATTGCTCCTGTTAGGAAATGTCAAGGGCTTTCCAATGCAATTGGATACACCTCATTCTGAATTGTGAAATTAAAATGGTGCTCATTTTTCTGTTTCTGGTACCTGTTGCCAAAACATTTTTCATGTCTAAAATATCCATCCAAATGTAAATCTGCAAATTGGAGATGGTTTCGATTTTGTTGATTTACCACTGTGAATTTTATCTTGGTCAAATTCATCTTTTAGATTAGCTTTTAGGGCCAAAAGCAAACATGTACGTTTTCTGGAAAATTAAAAGGAAAAATCAAACATGGATGGGCCAGATCCGCAGTTGGGCCGGCCAGATCTATCTCCACTGCGGGCAGATCTAGCCGCAGTGGCTGACCAGCGGGCCAGGCGGCCACACAGGCAGCCAAGCGGGCAAATCCGAGGCCCACGGGCAGGTTTGACTCTCCCACGCGCGGGGTCAAGCACGCTGGCGTCAGCGTGACGCCATCGCGACGTCACTCACCGGCGGGAGGGCTCCGGCGAGGTCCTAATCGACGCATCCGTGCACCGTTTCGCGATTCAAGGGCATCCCCGCGCTGCTCTCGACGCGGGCAACTACACGGGCGCTGCCTCGTTTCTAGGGAGTGGCCGGAGAGCGGCCGACGACGAGGGCGCGCGGCGGCCGGAACGCGAGGACGGCTCGGTGGCGAGTTAGAGGGAAAGGGAGAGGGGAGGCGAGGAGCGCCTGCTCACCATGAACTCGAGGGGACGCACGGTGAAGGCGGAGGAGGAGCGAGGCGGCGGTGATCCCTCGCCGGAGTCCGCCGGGCTCGAAGACGAAAACGGACGGCGCGGGCTCCTCGCGGCCTTCCGCCTCGATTCCTTCAGCAGGGAGGACAAGCACGACGAGGCGGAGAGGTTGGCGCCAACGGCGAGCGGCGGCGAGCTCACCAACGGCCAAATCGACGGCGTCCACTTCGCCTAGGGTTTGGTTTGGAGAAATTAGAGAGAGAGAGAGAGGAACTTCGAGGGGGAGAGAGAGGGGGCACATAGCCAACAAGTGCACATGGGGGGGGGGGGGGTTCTTATCCTCAAGGATACCTTCCACTCGAAGGCAATGGAGTAGGGCACTGCATCTACAGAGAAGCTAGGAAGAAGAAGGAGTGACTCGGATTACAAATAGGTCCCTAGCTATTTACAAAGACATCCTTTTGCCTCTTTTTCCTCTCTGAAAAATGTTGTTTTCACTAGGAAAACAAAGTCTAAATTTAAAATCCTATTTCCCAAAATTCTTATTAGTTGGGATACACAACATATGTAAAAATTGGCTCAATTGGATAAACTTGATAGTTAAAAGTTGTTCAAATTTCAATTCTGACATAAATGAACATTGAATTTATTAGACTACTTAGGAGCTTCCAAAAATGATATTTTTTGGCACACATTCCTTATTTGGTGTGTTCCTTGTGTGGTAGAAAATTCAAGTCATTTTGAGTTACTTCATAGAACAAACTTGTTCAAATTTCTAAAAGTTGCTGTCTAGAAAACAGGGGTTTTTGGCAACTTAAACTATTCAAAAACTTGTGCCCTTTTGGGTTTCATCCTTATTTATGTTATAGAGCATGTGGTATTTATTTCATGGCATTTTGAAAAAGTTTGTAGAACAAACTTGTTCAAAATTCCAAATGTTGCTGTGGAGAAAAATCATGTTTTCAGGACTTTAATGGATTCAATTTTTGGTCTCCTCTTGTGTGTGTTCCTTATTTGATATAAGGAAGCACTGGTATTAATTTCAGATCATTTGAAAAAAGTTTCCTATAGTAACTTGTTTGAGTTTCCTGTTTCTGGAAATATTGGAAATTCAATTTAATAAGGCACTTGGCTTTTCTTTAACAATGCTTTGCCAAACTATTTATGTGACTAGGGATAGCAAGTCAATGCTCTCCAATACTTTTGTTTTTAAGCTTGCAAGGTTGGAAAAACATTTGGTAAGATTTTGGTGAAGCATCTAAGAATGCCTCTTTTTCCTGATAATCTTTTAGGGATATTTATTTAGTGTTTCCTCTTTCTTAATTTAGGCCTTGGAATAATATTCAAAAAGTATGGGATTCATAAGATAGTTTTGGAAAACTCTTTGATCAATATTTACTTTATAAAATATTGCCAAGGTCATTGGAAAAATATGTTGAATATTTTTAGTTTATTGCTTTGCTATCTTTTTAAGTTTGTTTTCCATTTCTTAGCCATGTAAGTTTATATAATTAGTTTGTTTAGTTGCACTCAAACAAACACAACCAAAGTTTATTTGTGAAGCAATTAGCAAAACTACTGTGTTTTCAGGTATTCAAAAATTGGGATGTGACACTCCTCGGGCACAACATCATAGACCCCAGAGTCCGTGGGACGTAAGGGATCCCAGCAATGTGGATGTAGTCCCGCAAGACATACAGCGTATGTCTCTGGTAGTCCGTTGACATGTGAACGGGAAAAGATCACAACTGATTTACTCGCCCCATACAAGACCCCCGGTTAACGAGGTATTTACGGCACACCGAGCTCTGACGGCATTTTTTTGTTAAGTTCTAGGTAATACTTTCCCATGTAGATGGAACCTTTCAATGACCGATTCTTCTTACCATGGTTCCATCCTCCCACCAAACAGAACACTACCACTCGGGTAGTCATTCAATTAGTCATATTATTATAAAAATAAGATCATGAATTCTTTTGGGAATAAGGTGGTAATATGATAGGGTTTTGCAAATAGTTCTTAGAAAATACTGTGAAGGATATGAGGAATTGATGAACTTGCCTGCGATACAAATAATAGTAATCCATGTTCCTCGGGTTCGAGGGTTGCGTGGAAATCCCGAGATCTGAAAGATAACAAAGTAGTCCCGGTAAGGACTACTGAAAACACTGGCAAGATGATACATGCATAGTAATGAGATGCATCGCGAAATACCCTGTAAAATACCCCCAGCTTACAAGTGTAAGATACGATCGATACGATACTAAGTTCACATTTGTTGTAGGTGACTTAGAGTTGTTTAATTACTTTTGGTGATGATGTTGTTCACTTAAAGAGTGAATAACATTAAGGTTTGGAAGTTTGAAATACTTTACTTATTTATATTGATTGTTACTTATTTTAGTCTCATGTGTGTTTCACTTCTATTTAACATTAAATTGTATCATGTTTAAATTATAAGTATTTATCAAATTGTTAGGCAAGAAAACATATCACACTAAAAACAACTTTTAAAAGATAACAAACAAATTTTCTTCTATGTTGTTGAAAAGTATAGAACTAAGACAAAGTAACCTGATTGAAAGTGAGTATATAACACAATAAACTTTACCATATAATAATTCATTAATTAATAATTATAGTGATGAGAGTTTAGGAGGTGTGAAAACATTAAGGGTTCATTAATATGGAAAATAATGTAATTTGTACTTCTAAAAATAAAATTCATAAGTTAAACAAAATGGTTTGTTTTGACAAATTTGTATTGAAATTGTTTTTCTCTTTAATTTGGTTTATCATTTAAAACTTTCTAAAATATTTGAATAAGTTATTAATTTTCCAAATTTAAAATGAATTAAATGACTATGCAAAATATTTCTCACATGAAAAATAGTTCAAATGACTTTGAAATACCATAAATTGTTTGCATTGTCTTTTTGAGCAAATTGATATATATATATATATAACTTGTATTTTTCTGAATTATTGGATTATTTCTTATTTTTCTCAATTTTAAATGAATTAATTCAAATTCAAATAATGCTTAAATTTAAACTTCATCAAACATTTTTGAAAAGTTGATAAAACCTTAGATTACATTTTTCTAAACATTTACTTATTTATTTACATTTTTCTGATAAGTAAATCAAAAGATATTGAATTTATAAGATTAATGATTTTTCTGCCATTTTATTAATTGACAGGTGGGGTCCACCTGTCAGTTTTAATTTAAATAAAAAATAAAAATAAAAGAAAATTTTGCCTGACGTGAGGGTGAGGTCAGCACAGGAGAGGATTTCTCCTACCGATCTCAAATCTGTTGATTCCTTCCCAAGTTGTTGGGTTTGTTTGTACTACTCGATAGAGGGTGGTGTCGTGGGATAATCACGGCAGACGTTACCGGGGGTAACTTATCTTGGGGCAATTCGACTCTGGTGTTTGGGAGAGGGTTTAGCTCAAGGGAAAACATGATGATATGCGATCTGGTAGCCGGCAATCAAGTTGCCGAGTCTCCGATTTAGATATATTAACTCAACTCTCGTGTTACACTGGATACTCGATACCTAGCAATATTGCTCGAACTCTTGGATCTCTCTTTGTCTAACCCTAGGGGCCGGCTTATATAATATCCGGACCCCCTGCCCTACTCTCCAAGGCGCACTCTGAATCCTACCCGTACACTGCTTACCAACCCTAAACTTCCTTATCGGGACCCACAATCCGGGTTACGAGGCCTACGTTCCTGGGCCTTCTAGAAACTCCTTTATCTTAAGCCGGGTCTTGCGCAACGTCCTTTGGGCCGAGTTACTCCTTGGCGTTGGCCTACCGGGTTATCATCCCTCCATCAGTAGTCCCCAGAATAGCTTGGTCTTCATGAGATCCTCCTTGAAGCGCACGCTATTCCCTGCAGAAATAAGAAACACACAAGTTCACAGAGGCCGGGTTAGGTTGCTTTGATAAACAGCTAGGCCTAACTCCATGGTGGCCATATAGTAACCCGGCTTTCTCCAAGTCCAGTGTTTACTTTTCTGGGTCAACGCCCCTGATGCAAACGCCAAAGATCCGGCTTACTTTACTTGTTAATCGGTCCAGGTATCGCGGAGAAGATTTGTTTCCTATCCATTCCGGATATCTCGTCCAGCACTTAAAGCATATCTCAGAAAATCCGGGCGGGTATCCCTTATCCCGAAATTTCCGGTTCCCGCCCGTTTGGACTAGGTTTACCCACCCGTACCTTATAAATAGGTACCTAGGGGATAACCTAACCCCCAACGGTCCATTCCAACATCTTCTTCCTCTCCATCGCTCGCGCTTGCGCAACACCACCACGGGGACCTCGAGCTCACCGCCGGAGCAAAGCCGCCGCCGGTTACGTTCGTCCTCGAACCGTTCCGCGCCGCCACCAAGCTCCGCCGCCGCGCCCTCATCTTGCCCGCCGGGAATCACAAAGGGGCATTTGGATTGCGCCATCTGCCGCCGTCGTGCTCTGCTCCAATCTCCTCCGGTAAGCTTCTTGCTCCCATTGAATTAGCCTCACAATCTCTCGATTTGTTCTAGATTGGATCTAGGTCAACCGGGGCCATTTCTTGCTCCGTGCCGGATTAAGTCGCATAGATACTTGTTAGCTCGTCCAATGGCTTGGATATAGGCTCCACTTCATTCTCCTATTGCTTGTAGTCACTAATTTCACCGCGAATTTGAAAATGAAATTTCCAATCTAGGCTCGGTCCGCCCAAATCTTCCGCACCTGCCACCAATACTCGGAAAATCCACTTCTTCCGGTTCATTTACTTGCTCTAGATACATAAGTAGTCAATCTCTTTCCATGAATGTTTGCCAACACGTAAATATCCCGTATTTTCTGTACTGCCACTCGATACCCGGATAACCTGTAATTTTCGCTCCGTCCAGTGATACCCGGATAATTCATAATCCTCATGCCTCTTACTGGTACTTGTTTGCGTTATGTTCGGATAACTCGCGATTTCCGAGTCTTATGTCTCATACCCTTTTGTCTTGTGTTCTGCAGTCTGAACCCATGGCTCCCAAGAAGCAAGGGAAACAGCCGGCTAAAACCCGGATGACCCAATCGATATCCGCCAACTGGGCGCGGTCCACAGTCACCAAGGCCAAGCTGGAGGAGCTGGCCGAGCTAGGGGTCCTCCCCCCTCAGGGAGACATCCACTAAAGGGTGCCGGGTGATGAGACCCGGCCCACGCCTGCTGCCGACGAGGTAATCTGCTTTGTCGAGCACGTGACCCGGGGGTTCCGCCCTCCGGGTCACCCCTTCTTTCATGAAGTCTTGAGCCGTTACGGCCTCCGGGTGTTCGACATAGGGCCGAACTCTATGTTGAACATAACCCATTTTATCGTCCTTTCCGAGTCATATTTGTGCACTCCACCAAATTTGGCTCTCTTCATTGAACTTTTCCAGTGCAAACCGTTCCGCGAAAGCGGTGACGGGGCACTTCTTGCTTGCGGCGGGGTTTCCATCCAACGTCGTAAGAATTCCCCAATGCCAACTCTTAACCTGAATTCTCACGTTAAGCATTGGCAACTCTCCTTCTTCTACTGCCGAGACACCTCCCCACCCGGCGAAAGGAAACTGCCGGGTTACTCGGAGGGTCTCCTTGATATCTCCGAGTCTTTCAATGCCTTTTCCCCTGAGTCGGACAGGGAGGCCATCCAACCTCTTTTAACCAAGATAGCTGTCCTCTCCGCCCAAGGTCTCCTGGGGCTCAACTTGGTCAAGACATGGGTGGACTTCCGGATCCAGCCCAACTCCATCCGCTCGAAACTGATGTGTGAATATTCGGGGCACGTCACAGATGCGCTCCGATATTCTTCTAAGAACTATCCGACTGGCAATACCAATAAGACCTGACAGGGGGATGCTAACCCGGTAGGCCAAGCTCCAAGGAATAACCCGGCTCAAGGGATGATGTGCAGGATCCGGCTAAGGATAGGGAAACTTGAGAAGGCCCAAGCTTGTAGGCCCAATGACCCGGATTGTGGATTACTGTAAAGGCAAGTTAGGGTTAGTACGCCGTGTCCGGGTAGGATTCAGGATACGCCTTGTAGAACAAGCCAGGGGGTACGGGTGCTTTATAAACCGACCCCCGGATGTAGTTTAGATAGAGATCTAAGAACCCTAGCAATATCGCGTGATATCGAGTATCCAGTGTAAACCCTAATCGAATTATCGTATCGAGAATAGAGATCCGGCGACTTCGATTGCCGGCTACCAGATCAAGTTGTACCATGTCTTCCCTTGAGCTAAACCCTCTCCCAAACGCCTGTGTCGACTTGCCCCAAGATCAGTTACCCCTGGTAACATCTGCCGTGATTATCCCACGACAGTTGGCGCCCACCGTGGGGCCTGCGTCCAAAGGTGTCTACATCACGGGAGAAGCTCGGAAGGGCATGGAGAATCTTGTCATCGGCGAGATCTACATCGACCACGAAGGAGAAAAGGTGGTGGACGATTCCGGCTGGGGGCCGGAGTCGGATCACCTCGAGACCGGATCCGTCGTGACAATCGGCCGGATCAGCGTCTTCATCGGTATGGTATGTGCTTCCAATTCGGTCCCTGACAACGTTGGATCTGATTCTATGCCAGGAAAAGCCACGTTTATCCGATCAGATGATGAAGAATCAACGGGAACGACATATCCGGCAGAAGAACCCATCGCGGAGTGGGAACAGCCGGAGCAACCGGCATGGACCCCACGCGACCGGGCCCAAGGAGAAGATGACACCGGGTCTATCCTGGATCTACTGGAAAACCGGTATGAGGAGAACGGTGAGGAGGAACAGCCTGAATTCACACCGGATATCGTGCGCCGAGTTGCAGTCTATGCAGCCCCCGCGGCCAACCAAGGAAACACAGCCGCGGCATCAGTCGGGGCGGCTCAGGCAGTGGCCCAGCAACAGGGCGCGGTTAACGGAGACCCGGTCTTGACCCGGGTCGATGGAGAGTCAGCATCGGTCACCAGTCGCGCAGCAGATGAGGAGCAACACGCCAACATGTTCGGGTTTCAAGCAAACCGGACACCAGGGGCGGGTCCCTCGAATCCGCGTCACCCGGCCCTGTTCGATAATAATTTGATTTTGGATCCTACAGTCCTCGCCACCGTTATCACCCCAGAAAACGCGGCAGAGCGTGTTAGAGATCTGGATGTGGCTCGTCGTGCATTGGAACAGCAAAGAAGGCAAGTGGAAGCAGATAGACAGGGGATGGCCACCCGACGGCGCGAGCTAGATGCGTTGGAAACCCGGCTTCGAGAGGAAACGTCCAGGATACATCAAAGACACCACACCATGTTGCCAGCAACGGGCGGGGTTATTAATCCGGCTAATTTATTCGTCACGCCTCAGGACCAACCGATACCAGTGGTGAACCAGGGAACCGCACCCCAACAGATGACAGCAGCGACACGTCCGGCGAATGAACGGACCGGGTTACCCCCACCGCAAACTAGAGTCACAACCGGCAACGATCTACTGCCGCCGCCACCATCACGATTCCGCACGCCAGCCGGCCACTACAACAATCCTATGGACAACGTATATGCGGCGACACTCGCATTGAATCAAATACCTGTGGGAGAGTCGCCCCATGCAGAGAAGACTCGGCAAGCCATCGAGCTGTTGCACACTGCGGTGGCACAGCAAGCCAATTACCCGGATCACAGAAGCGGCATGCACGGGACGCCATACGTCAGCCAGTAGCAAGGGAATATACAAACAAGTTCAGCGCGGCGGAGGGAAGAGCAGCAGCAAATGCCGCCTCCCCCCCGCGCTCAGGCAGCATCAGCAGCACAGGCCGTCGTGGACAGTTCTAGGGCTCGGAGGGCCGCGGCCGGGTCTGCAGCGCATGGACCTCCCGCAGCACCGCGCCCAGACGCGCCCCCCGCGGCATCACACGTTTCTAGAGCAAGGCCGGCTTCAACCATTCTTGCGGGACCCAAGTGTCTCTCGGACAATATTAGAGCTGAACCTTACCCGGAAAAGTTCAAAGAGCCAGGGAAAGTAGTGAATTATGAGCCAACCATGGATCCCGAAACATGGCTAAGCAGTTACGAGATGGCAATGTCAATCCGCAACGCGTCCGAGAACCTCCAAGCCAAGTTCATGTATCTGATGATGTCGGAAGGAGCAGCAAAATTGTGGTTCACCAATCTACCAGAGGGATCGATCAAGTCTTGGGAGGAATTGAAGACCGCGTTTGTCAAACACTTTCACGGGACCTGCAGGAAATTATTCACTATTGATGATCTAGAACGATGCGTCCAGAAGAAGGGAGAATCGGCGCGCAGTTGGGTGCGCCGGGTTATGGAGATACTTCACTCATCCACGGATATCCAGCCCAAGGATGCACTACAGGCCATGGCAAAAACATGCAAGTATATACCTTTAGTGCAAAAGTTAACTCGCATGAAGTCCAGTCGAAATGCGTCGGAAGTCACAATGGGAGAATTGATGGATGCGTGCAACAAACACGCTGCGACAGATACTACAGAAGAAGAAGCTGATGACAAGAAGACAAAAGCAAACACAAGCGGTAATGGAAGAACCGGCAACGGAACAGCATCAGGTAACAATGGAAATAGCCAAAACAAGCGCCCTTTTGAAGGAGGCTCCGAGTTTGTCGCCAACACAGAAGCCGGGTCTTCGAGGCCAAGAGCAGAAGGAAATTTCAACGGAGGTAACCACAATGGAGGAAACTATCAAGGTCCACCAAGGCCGGGTAACAATTGGGACATATTCAGGATGGCATGTCCGAAGCACAGCAGGAATGGCAGGCCAGCTAACCACTCCCTAGAACAGTGCGCCGATTTACAAAGATGGAAAAATGAGGAAGTGCACAGAGCTATGCGAGGTGCAGGGCGGGGAGGAGGACCGGGTCCAGGGGCAAACCCGGGCAATGGCCCACCCCCAGCTGGTAACCCGGCGGCTGGAAATCAAGGTAATAACCAAGGGGGGGCAGGAGGCTTCCAGGCTAACCCCAAACAGTTGGGTAAATATCATGTGCATACCACAGGAGGCTCTAACAAGGACAAAAAGATACTGAAGCAAGCAGTCAACTCAGTTTCGTTAGCCGTCCCGAGATACTTGAGATGGTCAGAACAGGAGGTAACATGGAGCAGAAGGGATCACCCGGAAAGAGTGGAACACCCAGGAGTCTTGGCACTAGTAGTCGCACCGCAAGTTAATGGGTACGAACTGAAGAAGGTTTTAATGGATGGTGGAAGCAGCATCAATATACTGTATTGGGAAACCTTCCTACGCATGGGTCTCAAGGAATCTCAACTGCAAAAAAGCTCAACAGTTTTTCATGGGATAGTGCCGGGTCATTCAGCATGCCCCGAGGGAAAAATCGCGTTGGAGGTAGCTTTCGGAGAATCAAAGGATAACTATCGAATTGAGTGGCTCACCTTTGAGGTAGTGAAATTACGCAGCCCCTATCACGCGCTATTTGGAAGGCCGGCTTATGCCAAATTCATGGCTAGGCCGTGTTACGTATATCTACAGCTAAAAATCCCGGGTCCCAAGAAGACCATTACCATACATGGAAATCGAGACATAGCAGCTGAATGTGACGAAGGAGATGCAGCAATGGCCGAGCAGGCCTGTAGAAAAGAAGAACTCAAGCATTACCGGTCTCAAGCAGACCCGGAGGATATAGCCACATCAAAAAGGCCGAGTACTGAAGGCGAAGGAACAAAATCCAAGGCAACGCAAGATGCTAAAATGGTGGCCTTAATCGAGGATGATTCCCCCAAGCGGCCCGCTGTAAAGGAAGAAGCTACACGGCCGCTTACAACCAGCCAAGTCATTGGAACACCCTACCCGGGTTGGCTAGTAAACCCGGTACTCATCAGGAAAAGGTCCAACATATGGAGAATGTGCATTGGTCAAGCCAGACCGGGACCAGTGCTTATGAGGAACTAAACAATGTAACGGGCAGCAGGTTTCAGACGCGCTCTTTTCCTACCCAGGGTACCTAAGGGGACTGGAAGGTTTTTAATGAGGCGGCCTGCTGATCCAAAATTTCTAGTATCAATAAAGAGATGGTTATCAAGTCCTATATCATTACATCCTGATTACAAGTAAGAAGTATCCCCGCGACATCGATAATTCAGTATCATCAAAAGCATCGATTGCATGTAGGTCTTGGGGGTTGGTTGCTCAGGTAACCAACCACTAACCCGAATGACCCGGCATAGATAGCTATAAGTTATAAGGGCCGATTACTCGCAAACGAGCACGGCTGCAATCTTATGACTGGGCAAAGAAGCCAACTTTTCTTGACTTTTCTTACTTAAGCTCGATGTGACTCGCACTAAAGTGGCATGATTCGTTCGCTTACGATTACAATCAGCCATGAAGCCCAATGGGACTTGCCTGACACTGTTCTCGTATGGATGTAACAACATGGTATCCACGCGAAAGCCGGCTTACAGTACAAGATAGTCAAAAGGGTCATCTAAACCACAAGTTTATGCAGAGTACAAGGCTAAAAGCCGGAAACTCAACAATTATCAAGCATAACTTCAGTACTTACATGGAATGGCTTTAGGTTTGCGACTCGGTAAAAAATAATTTGTTCTCTGAGAAAGGCCACACCCCCATTACTCGAACTTTGGGTCATGGGGGCTGGGGGACTTCGAAACAGAAACAAACTACTTGGCTATCGCAGTTCAAAAAACCTCACCATCCGAGTCTTGGGGACTTAAAGAAAAAGCCCACGTATTAAAACTCCTGGTACTCGGAAAACCGAGTCTTACAAAGGGAGCTAAAAAGAAAGCTGGGTATCAAGAACAAGTTCAAAAGAACAGACAAAATAGCACGATTATCAAAAGGCAGGGAAAGCCGCAAAAATATGTCACCGAATAGAAGTACATTACAAGTTATGGCATTGGTATCAGAAGTGCACAAGCGCACCATTGGCAGGATAAATAGTTCGAATGAAAAGGCCCCACGTGATTAAGGTATTATGATATCATCACCCTACTCGGCCTCCTGAGTGCGATCTTCCGGGTCTTGCTCCTGGGCCTGCTGCTTAGCTTTCCTGGCAGAGCCACCCGGACTCACCGCGCCAGGGCGGATAGGTGGAAGGACGGACGGTGTAGAGGCGGATGGCCCTGATTTTAACTCGGCCTCCCTCTTCGCGGTTGCCTCCTTCTTTTTGGCCGAGTGATCAGCCCACTTCTCCAAGAGGTCCAAGGGCGGGGGTGCTTCCTCTGTGATAACCTTGCCGTCGGCGTCATACGCAGCCATTAGCGTATTCAGGTCCAAGCTATCGGCTAAAGAGGTAGCAGAGGGGCGCATTGCTGACTGAATGGCCTTGAAGTCCTTAGGCGTAAATTTGGCACCATCCGCCTTAAACTCGGGAAACCCGGATATTATCTTCGCCGGGTCAAGCTTCGGAAAGTAGGCTTTGGCCAAGGTCAATGCCCGGGTTATTCCAATTCGGCAGGACGAACGCTTCCAAAGTTCAATCCAGCCAGGCACAGTGGAGCAGGCTTGGACGAGATTCTCTTCACCCGGATAGGCTTCTGTGGGCCAATGTATGGCGTCCAATATAAATTTTGTGCCGACAAAGAAAGTCCGGAGCACAGTCTTCAGGGTCCTAGCCTTGGCAATAGTATCTTCCTCTGGGGGTGCAAGGTTGGCACCTGCAGTTGAAACAGAAGCAAGAAGGTATCAGTAACCCAGAGTGGTGCATAACAAGAAGCATGAAATTAGTCGGCAGACAAAAACTTACTGAGTAAGATCTGGTAAGTGTCGGTGATTTGATCCGATAAATTCTTCAAGTCGGTCCGAGCGGTGAGGCACTTCTTCTTATATTTGGAAACATCCTTCTTCAAAGTTTCCATGTCATCCTCAAGGATTTCCCGTCGTTTTATCTCGGCAAGAAGACGTTGTTCGGTCTTCAGTAAAGTTTCATCAGACCGAGTTATCTGTGCCTGTAAGTAGAAAGGAAGGCAAGCATTAGTTGGATGTTATGATAAGATAAATTTGGCGTGAAGTACCAAGCATAACTTTTGCAAGTCATACTCGGAACTTGGGGACTAGATATGCAATATGAGATGACAAGCGCTTTTACCTGGTACTCTGCAGCCATGCGCTCTAAAATATCGCCCTCTGAAGCCTTCATGGTGAGGAGCGTGTTCATCAATTGATCAAAAGTATCTTTACCTGTATCAGAAGACCCGGGGCCTTGGGAATTCCGAGAAGAGGTTTTCTTCTTAGAGGGAGGCGGAACCCGAGTCATTTGTGCATTGGAATCCGACACTCCTTCGGCACCCAAGGTTGTGGATTTCTTCTTCTTGCTCGCATGGGAAGCAATTGGATACTCGGTTTCCTGGGCGTCCGGTTTAATCGGCGATGTTTGTTTTCCACCGCCAGACACGGCAGTAGTCTTATCGGCCGGGCTCCCCTGACCCGGGCCCTCGTCTTCCATGTCCTCTTGGTCGCTAACGACGACCGTGGCCCTGTAAATGTTATCAAGAAGCAGTTAAAATACGCGGTCAGGAAAGGGTGGTGAAGTGTGGAAGAGCATCCGGAAGGGGATCTTACCCGGTGTTCACTGCGAAGTCACAAGGAAACCCGTCATCAGACTCGGGAGAGGCTGAAAATTGTCAGGTTAGATGTCATATAAGGATAGTTCAAGGGGAATGTGCCGGTCGAGAAAAGATAGAATAATTACCAGCCCGCCGAGTGGGGGTCGAAGAAATACCCGGGTTGATGACGTTGTCACCCGGGTTATTTCGAGTTGACCTCCGCTTGATCATGGGCGACTCCTTCAAGAATGGCCAGTGGAATAATGTCAAAATAACTCAGGTATATCATTAAGGTGACGTGAATTGAATGCGAGGAGGGGATATGAAACCTTGGAAGTGGCCTCTTGAGCCTTTCTTTTGGATCCGGCTTTGGTTGCCGGTTCCGGTTCGTCCTCGTCGCTGGCAGATTCTACTTTGCCATCCGAGTTTTCTTCCTCATCATCCTCTTGTTCTGAAATATCATCAAAGTTATGGTTGAAAATGAAGGGGTTATGACAAGTTCAAAGGAACCAAATAAAATTCAAAGAGTACCTTCATCCGAGTGAACGGCCTCTTGCTCCTCTGGACTTTCGGAGCTAGGGGAGGCGTTGATTTTCCAAAAGTCGTCATCAGCCTGAAAGGTGTTAATGCACAGGTTACCAACTGTATCAAGTGGAAAGAATGAAAGTAAGGGCGTCAGAGTCGGACTTTTACCTCAGGGGCGGGGTTTTCAAGCGTGAAGGGCTCTAACCCGGATATGTTCCGGATTACCTCGAGCTTTTCCGTCAAAAAACCTTTGATGGTTTTATGGGTGTCGCCAGGTGCGAAGATGTTATCGGAGTATCGGAGCGGATCGGAAGGTTCTCCTGAATACTCGCACATCAACTTTGTGCGGATGGAATTGGGCTGAATCCTAAAATCGACCCATGTCTTTACTAGATTGAGCCCGATGAGGCCCTGGGCTGTAAGAGTAGCAATTTTGGCTAGCAAGGGTTGAATTGCCTCCCTATCCGAGTTAGGGGCGAAGGCACTAAACTTATCTGAAATATCAAGAAGACCCTCCGAGTAACCCGGCAGTTTCTTTTGGCCGGGTGGGGAAGTGTCCTGGCAGTAGAAGTACGAGAGCTGCCAATGCTTGACATGGGAATTGAGGGTGAGGGGTGGCATTAGGGAGTTTTTGCGGCGTTGGATCGAAACCCCGCCGCAAGTGAGAAGCGCCCCATCACCGCTTTCGCGGCATGGCTTGCATTGAAAAAGCTCAATAAAAAGAGCTAGACTTGGCGGAGTGCACAAGTAGGATTCGGAAAGGACAATAAAGTGGGAAATATTTAGCACAGAGTTGGGTCCGATATCAAAGACACGAAGGCCGTAGTGGCTAAGTATGTCACGGAAAAAGGGGTGACCCGGTGGTCGAAAACCCCGGGTCACATGATCCACGAAACAGATTACCTCATCTTTGGTAGGGGTGGGCCGGGTCTCCTTACCCGGTACCCTCCATTGGATATTTTCCTGAGGAGGAAGAATTCCCAGTTCCACCAGCTCCTCCAACTTGGCCTTTGTGACCATAGACCGCGCCCAGTTGGCGGAAATGGTGTTGGTGGCCTTGGCCTTGGCTGGGGTCTTCCCCTGTTTCTTGGGAGCCATATGGCTGACCTGCAGAGTACAAGGTAAGAAGAAAATTAAGACATGAAAGTTGCGAACCGGCTAAGTATAGGCCGGACAACATTGAGGTATGAAAAGTTACGGGAGATCCGGGTGTTAGCATGCAGAGCAAAGTTTGAAAGTTTCCGGGTATCAGGCATTGTGGTGAAATTTATGGGATCTAAATGATGAAGGAGCCTTTTGAATACAATGGACGGCGGCTTAAGTTCCAGACGTGAATAAAAGTAACTGAAAAGGAATGGTCTAGCCGGGTGATTGATGCGAAGGCGGAAAATTTGGGTGGTTCGAGCCTAGATTGGAAGTTTTATTTTTGGATTTGTGGCAAGAATAATGATTGTGGGTAGTAGGGGAGCGGATTGGAGCATGCGCTTTGTCCTTTGTGCGAGCTAGAAGAGTTTATGGGTATTCTGATTCGGCCTAGTCAAGAAATCCGAGGCGGGCCGATCTGGATCTAATCTGAGGAAAAAATCAAAGGTTGCGAGGGCAAATTGATAGGTGCGAAAGATTTACCGGAGGAGATCTGAGGGAAGCCTTGCGGAGGCAGATGGCGCAGACTTGGTGTCCCTTCGCGGTTCTTGGTGGGCCGGATGAGGATTCGCCGGCGGATCTTGGCGGCGGCGCGGGGTGAACGGTGGCGGAACGTAGTCTCCGGGCGATGGGTTCCGGTGACGAGCGCGGGATTTCCGTGGTGGCGTCAGGGAGAAGGAGAGCTCAGAGGGAGAAAGGAATGGAATGGAGGAAATGAGCCGTTAGGGTTCGGGTCACTCCTAAGGGGCTTTTTTATAGTGCAAATGGATAAGCTCGGTTTGGTGAGTGGAAGCCGAGAATTGTGGGGGTAAACGGCTATTTATTTAAAGTTTCTGCGAGATGTGTGCCAAGTATTGAGCAAAGCATCCGGATAAAAGGAAGAAGGGGATTCGTCCCGTGATGACGGGATTGGTTATCGAGCATAGGATCTTGGTATTATTATTATGGTTTGGACCCAGAAGTTTGAACCAAGGTGTTTGGAGGGAAAGCTGGGGTTATTATATGGCCGCCAAGGAGCAAGGCCTAGCTGAATATCAAAACATCTTAACCCGATCTTCATATACCCGTATGATCGATATCTTTGCAGGGAATAGCAAGCGCTTCAAGGAGATCCGTGAAGCCCAGGCTATTCTGGGGACTACTGACAGGGGGATGCTAACCCGGTAGGCCAAGCTCCAAGGAATAACCCGGCTCAAGGGATGATGTGCAGGATCTGGCTAAGGATAGGGAAACTTGAGAAGGCCCAAGCTTGTAGGCCCAATGACCCGGATTGTGGATTACTGTAAAGGCAAGTTAGGGTTAGTACGCTGTGTCCGGGTAGGATTCAGGATACGCCTTGTAGAACAAGCCAGGGGGTACGGGTGCTTTATAAACCGACCCCCGGATGTAGTTTAGATAGAGATCTAAGAACCCTAGCAATATCGCGTGATATCGAGTATCCAGTGTAAACCCTAATCGAATTATCGTATCGAGAATAGAGATCCGGCGACTTCGATTGCCGGCTACCAGATCAAGTTGTACCATGTCTTCCCTTGAGCTAAACCCTCTCCCAAACGCCTGTGTCGACTTGCCCCAAGATCAGTTACCCCTGGTAACATCTGCCGTGATTATCCCACGACAAGACCATCAAGAGTTTCTTGACGGAGAAGTTGGAGGTGATCAAAAACATCGCCGGGTTAGCACCATTCACCCGGGATAACCCGGCTCCCGAGGTAAAATCCGATTCTCATACTTTTACCTTCATACTTTTCTCTCGATACTACTACTGATCCTTACCCTCGTGCCTTTATCTTAGGCTGATAACGTCTTTTGGAACATCGAAACGCCCCCTAACTCCGAAAGTCCAGAGGAGGAAGAGGACGTAGTTAACTCGGAGGAAGGTACATTCCGAGTCTCACTTAGGTTCTGCAAGTTCATTGCTATTCATTCTCTGCTTTTCCGACAGTATACCTTGATAACTTCCAGAGCCAGAGGACAAGGATGAAGAAGAAGAAGAACCGGAAGGCAGGGTGGAAACAGCAAGCGATGAAGATGAAGCTGAGCCGACAGTCAAGGTTGGAGCAAAGAGGAAACCCCGCGGGGTCGTTTTTAAGGTGCCCTACCGCTCCCTTGCTTCTAAGCCATATTCCTTTGCTAACATGCGCGAGCTAAACCGAGAGTTGTCCAAATGGCCGTATTTGAAGGATCCACCCGTGACCAAGCGCAGACTGACTCGGAACTTTCCGGGTGAATCCGCACTTAACCCGGGCATTCCATCATCCCCTCCTCAACGCGCTGGTATTTTTCAATCCTTTCCCAAATATCGAAGTTTTTTCCTTTTCGAATCATCCTTTAATAGGGCAGTTCCATGCTTTATTCTCTTGATATTTATCAGCTTCGTCCGGGTCCAGCAATGCATTCCCCTCGGATTTCACGGTGAATCCCGGGTAAAGTTCTTCTCCTGATGTTCTATCGCTTTTCCATAATTTTCTCTAGTTACATGCTGATCGCTTACTTGCACTTGTCCATAGAGCCACGGTCACCATCAGTGACCAGGAAAATATGGAGACCGATGATCCGGGTAAGGAGAACCCGACTGACGATATGACGGCTGCAGCAGACGGCGAAGAACAACAAATGCCACCAACAAACCTGGCTGATCAGGAAGCCGAGTACCCAATAGCCTCACATGCAAGCGAGGAGGGAGAGGCCGCAGTCTTGGGCACGGGAGGAGGCGTACCAAACTCCGATACCCGGACGACTCGGGTGCCTTCCCCTGCCAAGGAGAAAACTCCCACTCCGAGTTACCAAGACCCCGGGCCTCCCAATTTGGGCAACCACTCCTTCGACCAAATGATCAGCGCCCTCCTCTCCATGAAGGCCTCAGAGAGCAGTATGTTAGAACGTCTGGCCGTGGAGCATCAGGTACGTTAATTGATATCTCATAGCATCCATCTAGTCCCCAAGTTCCAAGTCTAACTTGTCGAAGTTACACTCGGTACTCCTTCCAATACTCGGCTGATTACGATATGCGACTAATGTTTAACTTTCCATTCCTTTAGGCGCAGGCATCTCGGTCTGAGGAGATTTTGGCCAAGACCAACCAACTCCTGGACACCAAGGTAAGGCTGAGAGAAGCACTTTAGGCGGAGGTGACAGCCTTGAAAAAGGATGTCACGAAGTACAAGGAGAAATACACCACTGCCCAGGCTGCGGTGAAGAAGCTATCAGCTCAAGTTACCGACACTTATCGTGTCCTCGTTGGTGAGATTTTGTTACTTACTGGTTCGTGTCTTAGTTTTTTGTTTTCTTGATACCTAATACCCGGAATACTTTTATGTAACCTTTGCTGTTTGTACTGCAGCTTCCAACCTTGCACCCTCAGAAGAAGATGATATTCAAAAGGTAAAGAAATTGAAGAATGTCCTCCAGAGGTTCTGCGTCGGCACTAAATGGATCCTAGACGCCATTCAGTGGCCGACTGATCTCTATCCGGGTATGGAGACCCTAATCCATGCATGTTCTACTGTCCCTGCATGGATCAAGCTCTGGAAACGCTCGGCATGCCGGGTTGGGATGACCCAGGGACTTATGCTGGCGAAATCTTATTTTCCTAAGCTTGAGCCGGCAACGGTGGTGGCCGGATTTCCAGAATTCAAGGCAGATGGCTCGAGATTTTCCCCTAAGGATTTCAAAGCCGTACAATCCGAGGTACGTCACTCGGCAACTGCTCTTGCCGACAGTATGGACTTGAGTAGGTTTATGTCTCCATACAACGCTGAGGACAAAGCTGTGAAGGAAGATACGCCCGTGCCATTCGACATTTTGGAAAAGTGGAATGCTGACTCGGCTAGGAAGAGGGAGGAAGCTGCGAAGAGGAAAGCCGACCTGGAATCAGGACCAACTTCCTCTACGCCGGCTGTCCGTACGCCTGTTCGTCCTGATGTTGAGAATCCGAATGATGATGCTGCGAATGCTTCTAAGGAGCAAGCCCAGGACCAAGACCCGGAGGGCAAGAGCAAGGGTGTGGACCCGACTCATGAGGCCGAGTAAATTATTACCTGATGCCATCCTAATATCTTGTTCGCTCGATGCCTTTGTAAAAACAGATATTCTTTTGATAGTGCAGATGTGCACTTTTGATACTACCATCGCATCATGTAAATACATTATGAGACTTTAATAGCTTTCGTGGCTCTTCTGGCCTTTGGATGATTTTGATATTTATCAGCCTTTGCGCTCATTTATTCTTGATATTCCGACTTACTTTATGGTTCCTTTTGTGAGACTCGGTTTCCGGGTCTCGTGGGTTTTGACAGGTGAACTTTTCTCTAAGTCCCCAAGTCCCCAAGACTCGGATTTTTGGGTTTTTGTGCTTAATAGATAGATAACTTGCCTATTTTTTCAAAATCCCCAGTCCCCAAGGCCCGAAATTCCGAGTCTAGGGATGTGAGGTTTTACAAAGAAAACAAGTTGTCTCTGCTAAGCCCAAAACCTAGAGCCGTTTCACATAGGTTTTGAAGTTATGCTTAATAAACTTTGAGTTTCCGGCTATTAACCTTGTACTCTGCATAACTTGTGGTTTAGATGACCCTTTTGGCTCTCTTGTACTGTAAGCCGGCTTTCGCGTGGATACCATGTTGTTACATCTGTACGAAAACAGGGTCAGGCAAGTCCCATTGGGCATCATGGCTGATTGCAATCGTAAGCGAGCAAATCATGCCACTTTAGTGCGAGTCACATCGAGCTTAAGTAAGAAAAGTCAAGAAATTTGGCTCCTTTGTCCGGTTATAAGATTGCAGCCGTACTCGTTTGCGAGTAATCGGCCCTTATAACTCATAGGCATCGTGGCCGGGTTTTTGAGTTTGTAACTGTGCTATTCAAGCAATCAGCCCCCAAGACCTAAATACATGCAACATACTGAAGAAACTAATGCACTAAGAAAACAATAAATAATACTTACCTGGAAGAAAAGTAAAAAACGTAACAGAAAAATAAAACTTGATAAAACATGTGAAAAAGATATATTGCTTAACCATCTCTTTATTGATATGAGAAAGTTAGGTCAGCAAGCCGCCTCATTAAAAACCCTCCAGTCCCCTTAGGTTCCCTGGATAGGAAAAGAGTGCGTCTGAAACCTGCTGCCTATTACATCCTGTAATTCCTCTTGTGAGTCTTATTCTATACTAGGTATAGTAGGGACGCAGCTGAGCTACGTTCCATGGTCTTTCTCTCTCTTGCATAGGTGAAGTGGAATGAGCGGTGTCGTTAACCGTAGCCGACTCTTCCCTTGCATCTATCAAGTAATATGATCCATTGTGCAAATTCCGGCTTATGATAAACGGTCCTTCCCATGGCGGTGATAACTTGTGTTTTCCTTCCTTTGGCTGAACCAGGCGCAGAACCAGGTCTCCTTCCTGGAAGACCCGGGTTTTCACGCGCCGGCTATGATATCTGCACAGATCCTGCTGATATATGGCTGATCTTTCCAGTGCTTGTTCCCTTTCTTCTTCTAGCATATCCACGGCGTCCTGCCGGGTCTTCTCGTTCTCCACCTCGACGTAAGCCGACACTCGAGGCGAGTCATGGATGATATCACTCGGCAACACCGCCTATGCACCATAAACCATGAAAAACGGTGTCATCTGAGTGGATCTGTTAGGCGTTGTGTTTATACCCCAAACCACTGCAGGTAATTCTTCGACCCATGCGCCAGCAGCTCTGATACACGGAACTCGCAATCGTGGCTTTAATCCACGAAGCAACTCTTGATTTGCCCTCTCCACTTGTCCATTAGCCTGTGGATGGGCCACTGAAGCTATGTCAAGCCGGATTCCATTGTTACCACAAAATTTCTCCATCTCGCCAAGGGACATATTGGTTCCATTGTCGGTAATTATGCTATGGGGGTACCCGAACCGATAGATAATCCTTTTCAGGAACTTTACTGCTGTAATTGCTTCACAGTTGGTAACTGGCATAACCTCAACCCACTTGGTAAACTTATCAATGGCCACCAAGAGATGTGTCTTTTTGCAAGGTGACATGTGAAAGGGGCCAACCATGTCCATACCCCAAACAGCAAACGACCAGGTTAACGGGATAGTCCGTAGTTCCATAGCCGGCACATGGGTTTGGCGAGCGTACCTTTGACATCCGTCACATCTTGCCACCAAGCGCTCCGCGTCTGCTAGGGCCGTGAGCCAGAAAAAACCATGTCGATAAGCTTTGGCCACAAGGGATCTTGTGGATGCATGATGCCCACAATCTCCTTCATGGATTTCCTTGAGGATCTGTCGGCCTTCTTCTGGTGCTATGCAGCGCAAAAAGACTCCTGCTGCACTTCTCTTGTATAACTCTCCGTTGATGATAGAATATCCTTTTGCTCGCCTCAGAATTTGTCTTGCTAATACTTCCTGCTGGGGTAACTCGCCCCGTGATAGGTAGGCCAGGAACGGCTCTGTCCACTCGGGAATAGCACGTACTGTGGCCACGAGCTCCAAACCTGGGTCTTGATTTGCCAGTTCTTCCTCAGACTCGGTTTTAACTGATGGTCGCCATAGTTCATCCAGGAAAACATTAGGTGGAACCGGCTCTCTGCGCGAGCCGAGTCTGGCGAGTGCATCTGCTGCCTCGTTTTTTCTTCTGTCTATGTGCTCCACCTCATACCCGGAAAAACATCCGGCAACTCTATCAACCTCTCTGCGGTATGCTGCCATAGTTGCATCTTTTCTATCCCAAGTTCCTGAGACCTGCTGTACCACAAGGTCCGAATCTCCAAAGCATCATATCCTCTTAATATTCATCTCCTTGGCTACCTTTAAACCGTGCAATAAGGCCTCATACTCGGCCACGTTGTTGGAACAATCAAAGTGAATCTACAGCACGTAGCTCAACTTGTCTCCTTTGGGTGATGTTAGCACCACTCCAGCTCCTGACCCCTCGTATTGCTTGGAGCCATCGAAGTGCATGATCCAAGACTCGGAGTTCGGAGCCATGGTGGGCATGCCTGTGTGTGTCCAATCATTAATAAAATCGACTAGAGATTGGGATTTGATTGCTGACCTTGGCTCGTAATTGATATGATAATCCCCCATATCGATCGCCCACTTGGCTATTCTACCTGTTGCATCCGAGTTTCTGATATCCGACATTGGTATAGAACTAACCACTGTTATGGGGTGCTCCTGAAAATATGGCTTCAATTTCCGGCTGGCCATGAAGACCCCGAAAACCAGCTTTTGCCAATGTCGATAGCGCTGTTTTGCCTCTGATAATACCTCACTGACGTAGTAAACCGGCCTCTGAACCGGGTATTCTTTTCCATCTTCTTTTCGCTCGACAACAACCACTGCGCTAACCGCCCGGGGCCCTGCTGCAACGTATAGTAACATAGGCTCTTTAGGACCCGGAGCTGCTAGGACTGGTGCCTCAGATAGCTGCTTTTTTAGTGCCTTGAATGCCTCGTCCGCCTCTTGATCCCATACGAATTTATCAGATTTTTTCAAGAGCCGGTACAAGGGTATTGCCTTTTCTCCGAGTCTGGATATAAACCGGCTGAGCGCTGCTACGCACCCTGTGAGCTTCTGAACATGTTTCAAATTTTCCGGCTTTTTCAGACTCTGGATAGCTTTGATTTTGTCCGGGTTTGCTTCAATTCCTCTCTCAGAAACGATAAAGCCGAGTAATTTCCCGGCTGGAACTCCAAAAACACACTTTGTCGGGTTGAGTTTCATCTGATACCTTCTCAAGTTCTTGAACGTCTCCTTTAGATCATCGATAATTGTCTCCGCCTTTCTGGTCTTGATCACCACATCGTCTACATAAGCATGGACGTTGCGTCCAATTTGGTCCTCGAAGCACTTCTGAATACACCGTTGATAGGTTGCGCCAGCGTTCTTCAATCCGAATGTCATGGTTTTGTAACAAAAGGCCCCAAAAGGGGTTATGAATGATGTTTTCTCCCAATCCTCCTTTTTGAGCTTGATTTGATGATACCCGGAATATGCATCCAGGAAACATAATAGGTCGCTTCCAGCTACTGCGTCTATGATCTGATCTATCCTTGGTAGTGCAAACGGATCCTTTGGGCAATGCTTGTTGAGACTCGTGTAATCAATGCACATCCTCCACTCATTGGTCTTTTTCATCACGAGAACCGGATTTGCTAACCAGTCCGGGTGAAACACTTCCATAATAAAGCCGGCTGTCAGCAGCTGAGCAATTTCTTCTCCTATAGCTTTCCTTCTTTCCCCATTCATCTTTCTCAAGCCCTGCTTCACGGGTCTGGACTTGGGATCGACGTGCAAACTGTGCTCTGCCAACTCTGTGGGGATACCCGGCATATCGCTAGGCGTCCAGGCGAACACATCCTGATTTGAACGAATGAACTCCACAAGTGCTTTCTCCTGCTCGCTGTCCAAGTTAGATCCTATAGCAAATTGCTTAGAGGGATCACCCTTGACAAAAGCTACCATCTTGGTGTCCTGTGCTGCCTTGAATTTCGCTCTCTCATCTTCAGTATTTGGTCTTTTTAACGATGTTCTGTCATCCGAGTCTTCAGTATTTCCTCTTTTCTGCAAGCTTTCTCTGCCATGGCTGCATCTCCTTCGTCGCACTCAGCTGCTATATCCCGGCTCCCATGTATGGTGATGGTCTGCTTGGGCCCCGGGATTTTTAGTTGTAGATACACATAACACGGCCTGGCCATGAACTTAGCATAAGCCGGCCTTCCGAATAGCGCGTGATAAGGACTGCGCAACTTAACCACCTCGAAAGTAAGCCACTCGACTCGATAATTATCCTTCGATTCTCGAAAAGCTACCTCCAATGTGATCTTTCCCTCGGGGCACGCTGAGTGACCCGGCACAATCCCATGAAAAACTGTTGAACTCTTCTGTAGCTGAGACTCCTTGAGACCCATGCGTAGAAAGGTTTCCCAATACAAGATATTGATGCTACTTCCACCGTCCATTAGGACCTTTTTCAGCTCATAACCATTAACTTGTGGTGCCACCACCAATGCTAAGACTCCCGGGTGTTCTATCCTTTCCGGGTGATCTCTTCTGCTCCATGTTACGTCCTGCTCTGACCATCTAAGGTATCTCGGAACAGCCGAAGAAACCGAGTTTACCGCTTGTTTCAGTATCTTTTTATCCTTGTTAGAAATTCCTGTGGTATGCACGTGATATTGTCCCAATTGCTTGGGGTTAGCTTGGAAACCTCCAGCTCCCCCTTGGTTGTTACCCGGATTTCCGCCTGCCAGGTTACCGGCTGGGGGTGGGCCGTTGCCCGGGTTTCCACCCGGACCCGGTCCTCCTCCCCGACCTGCACCTCGCATAGCCTTGTTTATCTCCTTATTCTTCCATCTCTGTAGGTCCGCGCACTGCTCCAATGAGTGGTTAGCCGGCCTACCGTTCCTGCTGTGCTTTGGACACGCCATTCTGAAGATATCCCAATTGTTACCCGGCCTCGGTGGCCCTTGATAATTTCCTCCATTGTGGTTTCCAGCATTGAAATTTCCTTCTGCCCTAGGTCTCGAAGACCCGGCTTCTGTGCTAGCGACAAACTCGGAGCCTCCCTCAAACGGGCGCTTTTTCTGGTTGTTCCCATTGTTACCTCCATTGTTACCCGGCGTTGATCCATTGCCGGTTCTTCCACTATTATTTGTATTTGCTTTTGCTTTCTTGTCATCGACATCCTCTTCTGTAGTATCCGTTGCAGCGTGTTTGTTGCATGCATCCATTAGCTTTCCCATCGTAACCTCTGAAGCATTTTGACTGGATTTCATGCGAGTTAACTTTTGCACTAAAGGTATGTATTTGCACGTCTTTGCCATAGCTTGTAGCGCATCTTTGGGCTGAATATCCGTAGATGAGTGAAGTATCTCCATAACCCGGCGCACCCAGCTGCGCGCCGATTCTCCCTTCTTTTGGACACATCGCTCTAGGTCATCAATAGTAAATAGTTTTCTGCACGTCCCATGAAAGTGCTTGATAAACGTAGTTTTCAACTCCTCCCATGACTTGATAGATCCTTCCGGTAAATTATTGAACCATAACTTTGCTGCTCCTTCTGACATCATTAAGTACATGAACTTGGCTTGAAGATTTTCGGATGCATTGCGAATCGACATAGCCATCTCATAACTGCTCAACCATGTTTCTGGGTCCATAGTCGGCTCATAATTCACAACTTTACCCGGTTCCTTGAATTTATCCGGGTAAGGCTCAGCCCTGATGTTATCCGACAGACACTTAGGCCCAGCGAGATTAGTCGGAACTGGCCTCACTCGGGAAATGTGTGATCCTGCGGGAGGTGCGGCTGGACGCGGTACGGCTGGAGGCCCATGCACCGCAGACCCGGTCGCGGCCCTCCTGGCTCTGGAACTATCCACGATAGCTTGGGCTGCTGATGCTGCTGGTACTGCCTGAACGCGGGGAGGAGGCGGCATTTGCTGCTGCTCTTCCCTCCGCCGCGCTGAACTTGTCTGGATATTGCCGGTATTGCCTCGTTGCTGGCTGATATATGGTGTCCCATGCATTCCACTTCTGTGATCCGGGTAATTAACTTGCTGCGCTACCGCAGTGCGCAATAGATCTATCGCCCGCCGGGTCTCCTCTGCGTGGGGTGACTCTCTCACGGGGATTTGATTCAATGCGAGCGTTGCTGCGTACACATCCATGGGGTTGTTGTAATGACCTGCTGGTGTGCGAAATCGCGATGGTGGTGGTGGTGGTAATGTATTGCCGGCAGTGACTCCAGTCTGCAACGTGGGTAACCCGGCTTGTATGTTTGCCGGCTGTGCTCCTCCAGTTGCAGGTTGCTGTACAGTTCCTTGGTTTGCTGCTGGAATCGGTTGATCCTGAGGTGTGATAAATAGTGTGGTCGGGTTTATAACTCCACCCGTTGCTGGTAACATGGTCTGGTGCCTTTGGCGCACCCTGGTTATCTCTTCTCGGAGCCGGGTTTCCAATGCATCCAGCTCACGTTGGCGCGTGGCCATCCCTTGTCTCTCTGCTTCTACTTGCCTTCTCTGTTGCTCCAATGCACGGCGGGCTACGTCCAGATCTCTAACACGTTCCGCCGCGTTTTCCGGAGTTATGACGGTGGCTAGAACGGTTGTGTCCAGAATCAGGTTGTTGTTGAATAGGGCCGGGTGTTGCGGGTTTGAAGGACCCGCCCCTGGCGTCCGGTTTGCCAGATATCCGAAGATGTTTGCCTGCAACTCGCTATCCGCCGCGTGGCTGGTAACTGATGCCGATTCTCCGTCAACTCGGGTGAGAACCGGGTTTCCGTCAACCGGACCTTGCTGCTGGGCCACTGCTGGTGCTGTTTCGACTGTGGCCGCGGTCACGTTCCCCTGATTAAGATTGATCGCCGGGGCCGTGTAAACCGCAACCTGGCGCGTAATGCTTGGCGCAGATTCGTACTCTTCCTCTTCGCTGCTATTTTCCTCGTACCGGTCCTCCAGGAGATGCAAGATGGACTCGGTATCATCTTCTCTCATGACCCGGCCACGCGGGGTCCATGCCGGCTCCTCCGGCTGTTCCCTCTTCGTGGGGGGCTCTTCTGTCGGATCTACCGTCCCGACCGATTCTTCCCCATCTGATTGAACGTAGGTGGCTTCCCCTGACACAGAATCAAATCCGAAATCGTCAGGGATTGAACCGGTTGTACGTACCATGCCGATGAAGACGTTGATCTGGTCGATCGTCACGACAGATCCGGATTCGAGCAGATCCGACTCTGGCCCCCAGCCGGAATCGTCCACCATCTTCTCTCCTTCGGGGTTGGTGTAGATCTCGCCGATGACAAGGTTCTCCATGTTCTTCCGAGCTTCTCCCGTGATGTAAACACCCTTGGACGTAGGCCCCACGGTGGGCGCCAACTGTCGTGGGATAATCACGGCAGACGTTACCGGGGGTAACTTATCTTGGGGCAATTCGACTCTGGTGTTTGGGAGAGGGTTTAGCTCAAGGGAAAACATGATGATATGCGATCTGGTAGCCAGCAATCAAGTCGCCGAGTCTCCGATTTAGATATATTAACTCAACTCTCGTGTTACACTGGATACTCGATACCTAGCAATATTGCTCGAACTCTTGGATCTCTCTTTGTCTAACCCTAGGGGGCGGCTTATATAATATCCGGACCCCCTGGCCTACTCTCCAAGGCGCACTCTGAATCCTACCCGGACACTGCTTACCAACCCTAAACTTCCTTATCGGGACCCACAATCCGGGTTACGAGGCCTACGTTCCTGGGCCTTCTAGAAACTCCTTTATCTTAAGTCGGGTCTTGCGCAGCGTCCTTTGGGCCGAGTTACTCCTTGGCGTTGGCCTACCGGGTTATCATCCCTCCATCAGGTGGCTTGAGGTATCTATGGGTGGCTGCGTTGTGACCAAATGATCATCGGAACTTGTCCGGTGACGAGCTCCCGCTATGTATGGAAACATTGCTCGGTGAGGTGACTATTAGGAGAGTAAGGAGTAAAAGTAAAAGGTGCTCGAGCACCAGAGGCTCACCTTAAAGCGTGTGGGTATGTCGGGGAAGCTTGGCGAAGTAGGTAGTGGCCAGAATTGACCGTGACAATCGGCGGCTAGAGTTGAGGACGACAAAGAAATTCGGCAGCTCCCAATCTTCCCAGCAAGCACGACTCGTCAAGGAGATAGGGGAGAGTATGGCGTTTCCAATGGTGGCTTCAGTTCCTCGCGGGGTGACCGGAGGCGACGGCAGCGCCAAGCTAGGTTTTTGGCCCTCTGTTGTTAAATAGAGAGACAGAGATAGATAGATAGATAGATAGATAGATAGAGATAGAGAGAGAGAGAGAGAGAGAGAGAGATGAACATAGAGTGAAGGCGAGAGAGAGAGAGAGAGAGAGAGAGTAAGTGTGGCACAGAGTCTTCAGTTCTCCTTATCCTCGACGATGAGACAGGCACACATGAGGTGGCGTGAAGGCGTTGATGGCAGCTTTAAATAGGAACTAATTTTTTTGTGTTTTCGATATAAAGAAGCAAACAAGACAAAATAAAATATAATAAGCAAAACAATAACAAAGTAAAGAGATTGGAGGTGAGAGACTTGACCCACAAGTATACGAGTGTCGAACCCAACGAGGAGCAGAAGGTGTTGACAAGTAGTTTGGATAGAGCATTCACTGTAAACACTAGCAGACATGTTTTTGGTGGTTTTTGATATAGAAGATAAGTAAAGTGAAAGTAAATAAAAGATAGTAATAATAATGGCAGCAAGTGGCCCAATCCTTTCTACAGCAAAGGACAAACCGGTTGTTTTACTTATGATGACTAAACGTTCTCGAGGACACATGGGAATTTCGTCAAGTGCTTTTGCTTCATACAGGTCATTAATATTTTTTTGATAGATGTTGTGTGGGTGAACCTATGCTAATGCACACCCAACTAGGACTAATACATGAATGTGATTATACCCCTTGCAAGCATCCGCAACTACAAGAAAGTAATTAAGATAAATATAACCACGACTTTAAACTCTAGGATCCTACACTCCCTCGTGCATCGGTTTCCTAACCGGGGGTTTGGGTTTCTGTCACTCTGGCAACCCCACAATTAGTAGCCAAACACACAATGCATCCCCCTAGGGTCATAAAGGTGAAGTGTCATGTAGTCGATGTTCACATGACACCACTAGAAGAATAGCGGCACAACTTAAATATCAAACCACTAGATATTACTTCAACATAATTCCACTACTAACATCTTGACTTCTCCCACGTCATCAAGAACTAAACAAACTACTCATAATACATCATATGGATCATAATCAGAGGTGATATAATGATGAATAAAAATCTGGTCATAAAGTGCAAACACCGATAAATCTCGTAAGCATCAACTACAAACAAGTAATCCACATCGGGAGAGAGATCTAGTGAAGAACAATGATATAGAACCCTAATTGTTACAGCGGGATGTAGGTGGATGGTGAGGATGATGGTGCTGGTGGTGAGGACGATGACGATGATGATCTTGATGATGCCTGGAGCGATGACGGTGACGATGGCGACGATTTCCCCTCTCTAGGGAGGAATTTCCCCAGCGGATTTCTCCCTTGTAGAGAGATTTTCTCTCTCTGTGTTGTTTTCCACCCTGAGGAGGTGGTGGAATATTTCCTTGATGGTTATCCAAGGCTTAGGATTCCCTGGGGATGAAGTACGCGAAAGGGGTCGGCCAGTGGTGGGCTAGGGTGGCCACACCACATGGCGGCTCGGCCAAGGGGTGCGCGCCACCAGGTGGTGTGGGCCCCTGGTGTCCCCCTCTAGCTCCCTCGTGGCTGACTCCCTCATCTGGTGCTCTAAGACTCCTCCGATGTCCCCCTTCTTCTTCTGGTCTTCACGAATAGGGTATCTTGACGGTACTTTTTCCAGCTGATTTCTGGTCCCGGTGATTATTCTCCAATAATTATAAAACATGTAAAATAAGATAAAATAACATAAGTAGTGCATCATAATATGAAATATATCAATGAATAACAGTAACTTGTGATATAAAATAGTGATGCAAAATGGACATATCAACTCCCCCCAAGCTTAGACCTCGCTTGTCCCCAAGCGAAACTGAACTCAGTAAACATGACCACAGGTTTATGGAGTGAGGTGTCGATAACAAAATACGGACAAGAAGCATCACATCTATCAATACACAAGTTATTCTAAACAGCAACTTCCTCTCATATAATTTAACTTGAAACAAGTAGAGGAAATCACAATAAAGGTGCAAGAACAAAATAACAATTGGTTAAGGGAAACTTTGCTCCTGGTCAGGGAACAATTAACAGATTGTACTTATCTTTCGATCAGAGTCTTTATATTAGAGATTATATTGCAGATTTTTACATGCTCAATCTTAACAATGTCTTTATAGTCACTGGTAACCTTCAAAGTAATATTCATTCAGATAAAAACATTTGTACTAAACAAGGAAGGATAAAAAGACATGATTGAGTAAATCAACATATAGATGGATGGATCACAACAACTCAAATACTTGCTTAAGACAGAAACGAGTAGGTTTACTGACTCAACATAAAAGTAAAAGATATGCCCTTTGCGGAGGGAAGGAGGGATTAACTCATGTGCTAGAGCTTTTTATTTGATAAACAGAGGTATTGGAAACAATTTTGAGAGAGGTGTATGTTTATGTCAATGATTGGCAAACAGACAATACATTACGTCACAAGCAAACTAGACTTTACAAGAGCGGATCCCATTGAAGGACGCTAACTGAAATCAGAAGATCACCCCTCTTCTCTTTTGTTTACACAATTATGCTTTGACTGATAAATCAGGGGTATAAATAGTGAAGGGAATTTGTAGTAACTAAGTTTGGGGATGGGCACCCTGCTGTCAGCTCTTCTAGCAATTGGATAAGCGGATGTGCCACTAGTCCGGGTGTGTAAAGTCCAATCAACAAGTGAGATAAAGATTCTCTATTTGCGTCCTCATGAGCTAAAACAGGGGCACAAAACAGGTGTAATTTTGAAGGTTTAAAGGTAGCACACAAGCAATTTACTTGGAGGGACGGTTAAATACCACATATAGGTAGGTATGGTGGACACAGATGACATGGTTTTTTGGGCTCAAGATTTGGATGCACGAGAAGCGTTCCCTCTCAGTACAGGTTTTTGGCTAGCAAGGTTGGGTAGCAAGCATAAGAATTGAGGGAAAACAAACAAATATACATGTGATAGAACCAATCATGTAATCTTCCTTCAAAGTACAAACAATCTTAACTTGAGTATACTAATCTTATGAGCCAACAAGAAAGAAAGATAACGGAATAATATATCTACATGCACCTCCCTCTTTTCTACTTAAGCCTCAAAGTATTGTTGCTACTGACCAACGCTAAGTTTTCCAAAACCAACTAGATTAACTTGATGCTCCAATATTGATACCAATACTAATAACAAGATCAACCATATAACATAAATTGCAGACTAAATTAAAGTGTAAAGAGCAAATGATAAAACTTCTCATTAATATTTCATAACGGCAACTCACACCAAGGGATACATAGATAACCAACTAAAGAAGCGATGCTTGCACACTGCAAACCATCCTATATGATAAGTTCTCTACTCATGATATGACTATACTAAAAAGTAAAAGGTGAAAGATAAAGGCGTGATTGTCGATTAGTCGTCTCAACAAGTCCCTCGGATGATCCGGTAGGGTTTTGATTAAGATACCGTAAAGGCACTGGTGACGATCGTCGGCTAACAGGGGGCACGATATACCCAGGTTCGGGGCCCTCGTAGAGGTAAAACCCTTAATCCTGCTCTTTCAATCTATATTATCAGTAGATCGGTTACAATGAGGGGTGTGCTCAAGTCGAGAGTATGATCACGAGCTCAAGGCTTGTGGTGGTGAAAAGTAGATTGGATCCCCGTTGGTGGTTCTCCTAGCCTTATATAGGTGGCTCGGTCTCAAACCGTGTCCCGGGGGGGGGGGGGGGGTTACAAACCCTAGTTCTAGGTCGGGTAGGAGTTTCCTTCTTGACCCGCAAGTCTTGCGGGTGGGCCTTCGTTGGGCCTTCTAGTAGCGTAGGATAACACCTCCATTTGGGCCTTAGTCTTGGGCCTTGGACCGGATAGGCTTACCCTATAGGTCCACGAGTCATCCCCACGCCAGTAGCCCCCAAGTGTTTATTCGACTGAGAATAGTCGGGTAAGCACTCAAAGTTCGTTCTTGGTTTCTTCGATTTGCCATTCAATCGCCTGTTTTCGAGGGTGTATACCCTGTGTGCGAAGAGCTCATGTACTCGAGCATTTGTGACAAATGCGCCTTGTGTTGGCTGTTTTCGCAGAAGGATGTGACTTAGTCGCTTGGCTCTCCCAAAAGATCAGGGCCAATTAATTGCATCTAGGGCAAAACCGGTTATAGACTACACGAATTCGAGACCTACGACTCGAATCCGGCGAGGTGATCGTTGCGACTGGGCCATGGAGGTCTTACTGAGTCGAACTTAACCTAAAGGGGTACCCGGCGCGTCCGCTAGGATTTTTCTTCGTGTTGTTGACACGGAAAATTTACCGGAGGACGCAGCTTGAGTGCGATTCCAGGCCCACAGGAGAGATCCTTGGGTCTTACCTTCGTACTCGAAAGAATACGGCATCCATATGTGCCTAGTCGGCCGAACGATCCAGGATAAGGATGTGTAAGTACATCGTGTGGTAGAGTTGCGGGAGCCGCACACCCACGATTTTACCTCAATCATGTTCCTGCAACTCTTCGGGTGAAGAAATCTTCCTTTTTCTTGTGCGAAAGAGATTTCGCGTTATGAAGTTTATACGAAAGAAATTTCGTCTTGATGTGCCCATACGAAAGAGATCTCGTGTCAGGGTGTCTATGCGAAAGAAATTTCGCGTTTTGATGTGCCCATACGAAAGAGATTTCGTGTCAGGGTTTCTATGCGAAACAAAAGGTCGTGTCTTTATGCTTATTCGAAAGAGATTTCGTGTGTCGTGAGGTGCGCAGTGACGTCACTGCGCACTCGATCGCTCCGACTGCTCCCAACGGGACGTGACGAAGTGGGGCAGAGTGCGCGGGCCCACCTTTTTGGCTTTTTTGACCGGAAACGATCGGTCGTGTCCCGGTTTTCCCATTGGCCGCGCGCTGTAAATACGCACGATATTTTTGTAAAGATCGTGCAGGGGTAACTGTCCCCCGCCGCCTTGTTTCTGCTTCACGCGTGGCAGCTGCGATGGATGCCACGTTTGTAGATCTACGGCTTGGATTAGCTTGGCTTGGGTATAAGTACTGAGCTTTAGCGGAAGGGTAAATTTCCTGGCCCTTAATCACCTTCTTCTTCCTCGTGCACACCTCCTTCTCAGTGAGCACCGAGCATCCTCCAATTGCGGGAGCGAAGAAACGCAGCGCAGCTGCGGCGTCTTCCAAAGATGTGGCGAGCGCTTCCGCGACACCTCCCGTGAAGAGGAAGGGCGACTGGCGCGCCGCGAACACCACAAAGAAGAGCATCACCAAGATGCAGCGGGAGAGATTACTACCACCGGAAGCTTCCAGACGGGTGCGCCTGTCCAAGAAGGAGGAGACTCCCAACCCCCTCGCCACCGAGTGCGTCATCTTCTCGGAGCATGTCTCCCGAGGTCTGTCTCTTCCCCTCCACCCGTTTCTTGTTGGACTGATGTATGTCTACAGCATACAGCTGCACGACCTTCCTCCAAACACGATTCATCCATATTGTGCTTTATCGTGCTTTGCGAGTGTTTCCTGGGGATCCGTCCGCACTAGGGGCTTTGCAAAGCCATCTTCAAGGTGTGGATCTTCCGGGAGAAGAAGCAGCCATGCGAGAAGGTGGGAGAACCTCTTTGGACTGGAAGCTTCGGGATCCAAGCGACCAAGGACATCCCCTATATGGAGATTATTTCGTCGATTCGGCACAGGGATGGCGCCAAAAATGGTTCTACGTCGTCGACGACAGTGCGGGTGGCGTCCCCGAGTTCCAGCCGTTCGCCATCCTGAAGCGACGGAAGTCCTGGCTGCACACACTTACAACCGAAGAAGGTAAAGTTGTCGCCCCTTTACTCGCGAAGGTGGCACGCTTCCGGGACAAGGAGCTGGGGACTCTGCTGAGCGGGATACATCTGTCGGGTGTGTTCCTGCATCAGAGGATCCAGCCCCTCCAAGAGAGGACAACCGCCATGTGGGAGTGCACGGGCGCCAACGACCCGAGCCGCGTCTGCGATGATGTTCTTTCGAACGCCGAGTTCGATAAAAATATCGCGGCTATCACCAAGCTGAAGAAGGGAGAGGGCTACTCGACGTGCCCTCTCAACCGACTGGAGGCAGGGAACCCTCCATTGAGGTGAGTTTGCTAATTTTCTCCTTTGATTTTGTTCCTTTCTGTCTCGTTTTTCGTCGAGTGAAATGATTCTTTCTTTTTCTCCTTTACTTTCATAGAATCGGGACGTGGCGACAAGTTATCCGCCAATTTCTGCAGACGATGTCTCAGACCTTCTGGCGAGTAACATTGAGGCCGCGCATGAAAACAGCGTCGCGAATGCTGACTCAAGCTCTAAACGCGACTATGCGGATGAGTAGGAGGAGTCAGACAACGAACAAATCCATCACCGCAAGCGCCGCAAGCCGGAGGAAGATGAAGTCACCTCAAATGATAGTTTCTTGGGTGATGAACCCGTCAAAGAGGTTGAGCCCCTTCGGGTGGCTCCTCTCAACGTGCTCCCTCCTGCTGGTCGTCAGTCGAAGATTTCCACCGCCTGGGATCCGGACGTTCTTGATGATGATGACAAGGATGAGTAAGTCCTATGCATCCTATTCTTGGTCGCGAATCTTGTTCCGTCATTTCTTTGTATGATTTTATCTTTTGT
This sequence comes from Alopecurus myosuroides, assembly GCA_028641055.1. Lineage (NCBI taxonomy): Eukaryota > Viridiplantae > Streptophyta > Magnoliopsida > Poales > Poaceae > Alopecurus > Alopecurus myosuroides. Next base: position 232,300,371 of record CM054059.1, read on the forward strand.
AGCAGTCTGGAGACCATTACCGCGAGCCAGTTCACTTGCTCGATTCCATCTGTGAAGAGGAACGAGGTCGTCGTGGACCCTGCTCCTGCTGCCAATCTTGCCCAGAGATCTCCGAGCCCAGCAAAGGCGACCGAAGCTCCGGAGCATGGGATGCCCATCTTCGCGGGCGGACAACCTACAGATGCTGGAGCGTATGCTAGCCGGGAGGTCTCGTGTAGTTCGGCGAATCCCTTGTCCACTGCTCAGGGCAAGGTAAACTTTCTTTTCCTTTCTGGTGACCTGCCTTGCATGTTTTCCTTTATCGGGTGCACGACAGTGCTCCCGACGGGAGTATCCCCCGAGTCTATGGTTAATTGCTCGCAGTTGGCCATTGACTCAAGTCGAAGTTTTTCTCTCTTGGTCTCTTTCTTGATTTTGCTTTTCATCGGGTGCACGGCAGTGCTCCCAATGGGAGTAGCCCCCGAGGCTATACACAACTGTGTACAGTTGTGTATAGGCTCAAGTGCTTTTTCTCTAATTTTGACTCGGGATTTTTTGCAGGCCCTTCTTGATTCCCTTGCCGCTTTCGGGTGTCGAGTTCTTTCAGCTGAGGCGGAGTGCGTTTCTCTTCGGGGGGATCGCAACCAGCTTGTCAAGGACGGCCGCTCCCTGCAAGGCAAGCCGGCACACACTTTTGTCTTCGTCGTTTCTTCCCGCTTGCAATTCTTGCCCCAATCGCGTCTTGTCGAGCTGCAGATGAAGTCACCCGCTTGAAGGCTGAGAAGGCGTAGGCTCTTTCTCGGGTGAAAACCCTTGAGACGGAGTTGGAGTCCACCCGAGTTGGAAACCACACGCAAGCGCTCGGCCGACAGTCTCGTGGAGGCCCAGGAAGCTCTGAAGCAGCTGTAGGAGGTGAGCTTGAAGCACGACAATGATCTTGTCGGCATCATCCGTCCCTTGGCCGAGAAACTTGCTAGTAAGTTGCGTTTTATCTTCCTTCGATTGTGGCTTGTACTTTTCCTTTTCTGATGCTTGTTCTTCCTTTGTCTTTTCGGACAAATGCGGCTTGATGATCTCTCCGACTTGTGTGTTCAGCTTCAGGAGCATGCGAACAGGGTCTGCTCCCTCATCCATGACGCTACCCGAGTGCTGACGCAGTTCCATGAGCTCTTGCTCGTGGATGTGGTGGTTCTGCCTACTCTGAGTGGTCTCCTGCAAGTTTTCCTGGGCGATGAAGATCTCCTCCACAAGAAATCGCTTGCGCAGACCGAGTGTGGGGCCAAGACAGCTATCCAATTTGCCCTGGCGCATGGTGTCTCGGGTGACCTGGAGAAGGTCTACTCGGAGGTTCCACGAGACTTTTTGGGCAAAAAGGTAGCACTCCGTCCTTTTGCCGACCGTGCTGAGGATCTTTCGAAGAAGCTTTCCGGGGTACTTTCCCGCGCCGGGCGTAAAGGACAGTCAGCTGCGAGTGGAACTACCACCGCAGCTCCGTAGAATAGTTCTTGTTTCTTTATGCCTTGATATGTAATGAACCTTGGGATGTATTCCCGTACTTTATTTTGTCTAATCGACATGTTTTCAAAAAGCGTCAGCGTTTTCTATTTGAGCCTTACTTTGTATTCTCCCGATGGGAGTAGCCCCCGAGCCCCCAGAAATCTTGGGTGGTATATTCTCGAGTGGGGTATTGTACTGTCCCTGAATCTTTGTTGTTCTTTCCAGGTGATTGATTCTAGCGGAGGTTCGTCGAGTGGAGCTGCTTCTTTGGTTGAACCGTTGGTTGCTGCTTCCAGTACGTTTGCGTCGCTCCGTGACCGTGTCGTGGATGGCGATCATAAGTTGAAGGCTCTGCGAGGCGTGGCCGATGTTGCGAAGTCAAAGCAGAAACTTGCGGTGGAGCGCGAGCAGTTTGTAATGGAGTAGATGTCGAGTGTTGCAAAGAACATGCTCTGTAAGTTTTGCAAGCCCCCGAGTACTTGTCGATGATTGTTGTTTTTATTTTGACATGCTTGCTATCTGTGTAGTTGTTGAGCCTGATAAAGTCTGCGAGGGTCATTGGGTGGACAACCATATTGTTTACGAGTCGAGCAGCTCTAAGCCTCACGCGAGCAACTTCTGGTCTGACCAGAGCCGAAGTTTACCGGGTGAGTCAGGCGCAGATACTCGTTGAGTCTTGTCGAGAGGCTCTCTCTCTTCTGCCCATCGGGCGTTTTACCCTTTTGGAGTTGTCCCAGATAGCTTGAGTGGCTTGCTGAGAATGTTTCGTCGGGTGGGAGAAGTTCTCGAGTGTGTGTGCCAACAACTCATCTGTGGAGCTGAGGTGGCGCTCGCCTTCGTGCATTTGTGGCATCCTGAGGTTAACTTCAACTCTGTGGCGCGACTCCCTGACACTCAATGTCCTCGTGTAGATTTTATCCCTCATTATGAGGTTGTGCGTCCTTCTGCTGTGCGGATTATTCAATTGATGGCGGCGGAGACCGAGCGATTTCTTCAAGAGGCGGCTGCTCGACAATAGCTGTAGGTCCCCAAGGTGTATGTACCTTGTGTGTTGTAGCTTTTTAAGGTGTGTTAAGGTGTATACCTTGTGACCTTGTATGTATTAATCGATTGATTTAAGGTGTTCATAAGGTGTGAACCTTGTTTTACCCTGTATAATTTTTTATCGAGTGTAAATGCTCAATGTTGTTGATGATGCTAGTTAGGCGTAGCCCTCGTGCGTTTAGGGGTGTGACCTGTCGTTTAGCATGTAGGGAGAAGAATAAACGATAAAAATTGTGACTGGATAGTCTTTGTAGATATGGTTGAGAAACCATGTTTTTATTGCTATGGCTGAGAAGCCATGTATTTGCTCGAGTTACAAAGTGGCTAGTACAGCCTTATTTCTTGCTAATAGAAGATTAAACCTGCGGAGGTGTGCTACGTTCCACGGGTTGGAGTAGATGTCGCCTGTCTTTGGATTCTTCAAGCGATAGGTGCCTCCTGGGATAACTTCGTGTGTGATGAAGGGTCCTTCCCATGGTGGCTCTAGCTTGTGCCTCTCCTTTTGCTTCAGTCGCAGCACCAGGTCTCCTACCACGAAGGATCTGTGGCGTATACGACGACTGTGGTAATTACGCAGCGACTGCTGATAGACCGCAGATCTTGTGAGTGCAATGTCTCTAATCTCATCCAGTGCATCCACATCATCTGCGAGTGCCTTGTTTGAGGTTTCTTCGCTGTATGCAACGACCCGTGGGGCGCTGAATTTGACATCCTCGGGTAGCACGGCCTCATCTCCGTACACCATGAAGAATGGCGTGTAGTTTGTCGACCGATTTGGTGTTGTTCGCGGGCTCCATAACACCAATGGTAATTCTTCGGCCCATTGCCCTGCTGCTGGGTGTAGACGATGGAGTTGAGGAATCTCACGGCGCACTCGGCGTGCTGTGACGTGACTGGCGTAGCCTCTATCCGTTTCATGAATTTGTCGAGTACTACTAGCAGGTGGGTGTATCCTCCGGGCGTTGACTTCCGCAGCGGTCCTACCATGTTTAGCCCCCATTGAGCAAAGGGCCAGGCGATGGGGATCATGTGGAGTTTCGTGGCCGGTGCGTGTGGCTTGGGCGCGAACCTTTGGTAGGGGTGTGCCCGCGCCGCCAGGTGGTGTGGTGCCCTCGGGCACCGTTTCCTACCCTTCTTCGGCTCAATATTTTTCATATTTCCTAAAAACAGCAAAAATATAAGTTGGAAAGTAATCAACAAACTTTTTATTAACAAAACTGTCACCTATTCGAAAACGGACTCTGCAGTTTCTGGAATTTTCTCCTTTATGAACTCTTCCGGAGTCATCATTTGAATAGTATCAACATCTTCATTATAAGAATCTCTAGAAATATAATGTTTGAGTCTTTGCCCATTCACCACTTGTGGTCTATCACCTTCAGGTGAATTAATTTTTACTGCACCTAAGTGATATACCTCTTCAATAATAAAAGGTCCCTCCGATTTAGAGAGTAATTTTACTGCAAACAATCTGAGATGAAACCTATACAATAGAACTTTCTCACCAACATGAAACTCTCTTTTAAGAATTCTCCTATCGTCCCATTTTTTAACTTTCCCTTTAAAGAGTCTAGCATTTTGATAAGCTTCACTTCTCTATTCATCTAAAGAACTCAAGTCAAACATCCTTTTCTTACCGGCAAGTTTAAAGTCTTTATTAAGTTCTTTCACTGCCTAATAAGCTTTGTGTTCTAATTCTAAAGGTAAGTGACAAGCTTTTCCATAAACCATTTTATAAGGAGACATACCCATAGGATTTTATAAGCAATTATATAAGCCCATAAACCATCATTCAACTTACTAGCTCAATTTTTCCTAGATTTATTAACAATATTTTTCAAGATAGATTTAATTTCTCTATTAAATAATTCTACTTGCCCACTGGTTTGGGGATGATAAGCTGAAGCAATTCTATGATTAACATCATATTTAGCAAGGGTTTTCTAAAACTACCATGAATAAAATGAGAACCTCCATCAGTCATAAGATATCTAGGCACACCAAACCTAGGAAAAATAACATATTTAAGCATTTTTAATGAGGTTTCACCATCAACACTATTTATAGGTATAGCTTCTACCCATTTAGTAACACAATCAACAACAACAAGTATATGAGTATAACCATTAGAAGGAGGAAACGGACCCATAATGTCAAATCCCCAACAATCAAATGGTTCAATAACAAGAGAATAACTCATAGGCATTTCATTACGTCTAGAAATATTACAACCTCTTTGGAATTCATCACAAGATAAAAAAAAACTTTCGTGCATCTTTAAAGAGAGTAGGCCAATAGATACCTGATTGTAGACCCTTTTGTGCGATTCTATCCTCGGCGTGATGTCCTCCATAAGCACTACCATGACATTTTCGTGGTTTTGATCCGTAGATTTGTTGCCAAAGACCATTCCCCACCTTTCTATTCAGCCACTTTTCTCGAATTTGTCCAAAAAAAATCTTGATTTCAGAGGAATTTTGAAATTGAGCAAAAATCCTAGAAAAATCCTGCTCTTCGATTCTTGGACAGATTTTGTATCTTGTTTTTCTTTGTCGTCGTTGCTCCGATTTGAGTGAGGCAAGTTCCTACGCGTCGCCATCGACATCACCTACGCAACTACATCAACGGAGCCACACGACATCTACCGTCCGCAAGTCCGAGATCATCCACCGCATAGGTATAACTTGCTTCCGCTTGAACTAACCCCATCCTTTCTGTACCTTGCCCATTCGGACTAGCTCTTTTACATCGCTTGACATCACATTTGTGGCACCGAGAGTGCGAGTTTTTGCGCTTGTGAGAGAATAGCTTCGAGTAGGCATTGGCATTTGGGAATCATCTCCGCATCATCATCATCAAAAAGCGAAAAATAAAAAAAGGAGAAAGAGCAAGAAGCAAAAAGAGCCAAAACAAGAAAAAGATCGATGCCAATTGATATCATTTGTAGGAACATTTAGCTTCGAGTTGCAAGAGAGAAGAGAGTGACCGGTTGCCACATTGTGATTCTTGTTGCCTCTTGTACATTGCGATTTTAGCTAGCGTCCTCCTTGCGTTGGTGTGGCATTGAGATTAGTCTTCGATAGGTACATTTCATCTCCGCTCGTCCATTAGCCGCACTAACCCCATTTATTCCTTGTGTGTGTGTGTTCGATTTTTGTTTCCACCATACCATTTTCCTCCACTTGGATTGGTTTTCATGCTAACTTTTCCTTGGGTCTTCCCCACGTTTTACAACATACTTTTCTTCGGATTTGATGTTTTTCCTCGCCACCTTTCTAACCCATTTGCCTTCCACATATAGCGTGTGTATTGTCGTTTGCGGTTTTCTTTCGATCTTTTTGGACTCACTTTTGACTTACCGCCCTACACCTAGGCTCGTCCACTAGCCTCAATACGACCAAAAAAGGTAACGTTGGGTAAGTGTGACATCCATTTCTTCATATCACCCTTGTGTGCTTGTTGAGATGGCTAGGGAAGGAGTTTTCACAAGGCCAAGCTCGGAAGATCAAGGAACCTCATTCTTCGACAACAACGGCTTCCGCAACTTTGTCAACCGCCATGAACACTTTCGGCTTTGCCAACTTGCTCGTGATGGATTGGAGCGCTTGGACCATCAACTTCAAGCTCATCACACTCGATTCAATGATCACATGGAGAGTATTGAAGGCACCGTGTCCATCCTCGCCAACCTCCATGGATCATCATCGACCTCCAAGCCACGACGCAATGGAAAGTCTCCATATGATCATCACCAAGCTCATCACCAAGATCGTCGCCATGATCATCACCGCCCCATGCAAGAGAGTGGTAAACCTGGCTCTGATACCACCTCAACGCATCCTCCACCACAAGTCCCGCAACGACATTGGTTCGAGCATTGCTCGCCTTCACCACTACCTAGACCTCGACATCGCCAAGGCCGTGGTGACCCTCTTCAAGATCACCCTCTACGACCGGATATTCTTCATCACCCACCTTCTCCAAGCTTGACTCATGACTATGGTCTACGTGACTTCGTGGATGGTGCTCGCCCAAATTCAAGAAGGCAAAATGTGTGTCACCACCACAATGACCACCAAGACTAAGACCTTATCAAGAAGGTGCCCATGACATTGCTTCTAGTGGATGCCATGAAGAATGCCTTCAACAACTCCACCACAATGACCACCGGCACCATCCTCTCCATCATGACCTCCATCGCCAAACCAATGAGATGACCCACATGAGCTTCCACCGCCTATCTTTGGTGAAGACCCAAATGAGAGATCTTCTCCACATCAAGCGGGTGATAATGCTCCCTATGGCTTGTCTTTCCTTCTCTTTAAGGAAGACCCCATTGAGCGCCACCATCGACAACAACCAAGTGGGAATGCTCAACATACTACTTCACTTCCCATCTTTGATGAGGACGCTAAGGAGCTCCCACATCGACAACAACCAAGTGGGCATGCTACACTTGACATTTCACTCCCTCTCTTTGATGAAGACCCCAATGAGCGCCCACTTAGACCACAACAAAGCGCGGATGCTACTCATGATCTCTCTTTTCCCATGTTTGATGAGGAACCACATGAGCGACCACGTCAACAACAAGAAAGTGAAGTTGCTCCAAGTGACCTCTCACTTCCTATTTTTGATGAGGACCCACATGAGCGACCTCGCCAACTACAAGCAAATGGAGATGATATCCATGATTCTTCTCCTCCCATATTGGATGAAGCACCACACCTTCTAGACCAAGAAATTCCACCGCATCATCGACACCATGAAGACAATAACTTGAGCGCCCTTTGCCTCAATGTTACAAGGTTCAAGGACCATGAGCGTCATCACCAACATGAGGAATGGGAGCCTCCACCTCATCTTCACCAAAAATGTGCTTTCTCATCGCACCTCGCCTTCGACAAGGATCAAGAACATCCTTGACATGGACACTATGAAACTGTCACATCCTCATTTGGGAAACAAGGTTGTAAGGAGAAAAACATAAATTTAGGGACCAACAAAAACTTTTTAGTTGATCCTGTTGTTTTTCTGAAGTTGTAACTCCTTATGTGAACCTGATGTTTCCTTTGAGAAATAAAGAGCGGAAGGTTGTTATTTTTATTTCTTTTCATCCTTATCATCTTATTAAGCTTGTTAATGGATCACCAAGGAAAGAAAAACAAGATTCTTTTTTAAAATACTTAAGGAAAATATGATTTTTTTTCCTTTTCTGTTTTCAACTATCACATTCCCTTTTGAGCATCATTTCTAACCCCAACTCATTTTTTTGTTTTCTTTGGATGCCATCCATGCTTATGGTATGGACTTGCTCAACATGTCCAAAGAAATATTTTTGAGCCAGTGGAAAACATGTTTTCATAAGTGTTTTTCTGCCTAGTTGAAAAACAGGAAAAAGAAAAACAGTGAAAACAGGAAAACACCCCTGTTTCAACCTTGTTTTCATCCACCTAGATATTTTCTAAAATCTAATAAAAATAGGTTTCTGAAACTAGGTGGTGTGCTCTTCAAATCCATACTTCTATCTTTCCATTTGGAAATTGTTTGTTGTGCCAAACAAATCTCTACTTTTCCTATCCTCTGTCTGTTTCCGGACTTAGAAAAATTCCAAAAACCCTTATCTGAATTTTTCTGAACCTGCACTCGAGTTCTGTCAGTTTGGCACCCCGAATCAAAATTGGCTCAAATTCGCGTTTGTGATCATCTAGGTGCAGTGCCCTGTTGCCAAACCATCTTACCTTACTCTCCTCGCTCGAAACCAGCCGCTGGTTTGGTCTTAGATGCAACAGAAGAGGAGATCAACTCCCGGACAAGGATGGTGGCCACCGGGCCGACCTGTCATCAGAGCACAGAGGCAACCCGTGCCCTGAATCCCTTCCTCTCCGTCTTTGAGCCAGAGCATGCACGGTCTCGACGCCACGAAGCTCTGCATGCCTCTCCACGTGCTATTCGTGGCCTGAGTGCACGAGAAAGGTGGCATGGCCACCGTCGCGGTGGCAAACGCCCGAGCACAACCCCTCCCGTGAACTCCCTGTATAAGACTCCTCCTGTCCCACTGCTTCGCCACCCACCTCCTCTCACTCACCGCATCCACTCCACCTGTCACGCCCCGAGACCGGGCCTAGGAGAATGACAGCCGCCGCGCGCCTATAAACCCGAAGTTCTATACACGTGCAAGGCGTAGAAAAGCAGGATAAACCAGCATAGTAGATCTCAAACAGCTCATTTACTAATTATTACAAGTTTATTACAAACTTCTTAACAAGATAAATTATCTAGTCGTTTCCCATCCCGTTGGTCCAACCTACTCCTCGGACGACTCCTCGAACGACATCGTCTTCCACTGCGAACTCTGATTACTGCATCTAAAAACATAAAGGAGCAAGGGTGAGTACAAACTAGTCGTACTCAGCAAACCATTCATAGTCTTTCATATACATTGTAAAATACACTAGGTTTTGGAAATACAGTAGTTAAGTAATTAATCAGATTAAAATCCATGGTGCCACACATGAAGGCAAGGTTCCCTACCCGGGACTCACAGGGGTGAAATTCACACTTTACACTCTTAAGAGGGGTACTCCGACATCGACAGCCTCGACCAGAACCACACAGCCTCCGGAACGAGCAGAGCTCTTTGACCCGCTCAGACACCGGACACCTTGACCTACTCATGTCGGTCGCTCCTACGGATCCATCACCGACACTTTCCCGAACAAGGGCCGTCCCTCACGGAGAACTCAGTCAGTCCCATACCTGAACTGTGACCGGTACAATATGATCACCTTCGTAGTACCAAGTTTTACTTCAGAAAACATCAGTTCATTGTCCATGCGAATACACGTGCTAAACCCGGATCGTATCGGTGGCTCCTACGGATCCATCACCGCATAACGACACCAGCGCAATAGCCCCGACATATCCACACATCTCTCGTACCAGTACGGTATCATGCAATTTAAATACAAAGTCCACTTCACAAAATATATGAGAGATGTAGGAAGAGATTGCCTCAGTTAGCTACGCCGTAGCTATCAAAATAATACTCTCTCGGCCGATTCTTGCATGATCAACCACTCCAGGTATCGGCTAAGATCGGTATACAAACTCAAACGCCAACCCCGTAGCCGAAAAAATACTGTAAGAGGATGGCTAGGGGATGGTGCACCAGACTCTCCACGCACAGGCTATCTCATGCCATGATAGCAGCGAGCTCTGCCACTGTTGACCATCGCACATGAAATACCATCACTGTTGTATATATTTCAAATATGCAATCGTCTCTCTACGTCTCTCTCTCGATCTACTAGTCTACTAGCTGGGAGCTGAAGTGATGATCTCAGCACCGAAGCAACCCAGCTATTTATAGATGAGCAACATCGTATAGATGCCAGCTAAAATATCTTTGCCGCTTGCCGCTTTGCTGACTGCTACGCTGATAAAATTGCTGGCTGCTGGAATGCATGCAAGGAATCCACGTATGCACTAGTGGAAACAGGGGCATTAGTCCCGGTTGGTAAGCCCCATTTGTCCCGGTTGTGCAACCGGGATGGGCCGACCGGGACAAATGGCTCTCCCCATTGGTCCCGGTTGTACCAGGACCCGGGATGGGTAGGGATGGCCAACGTGGCGAACATGGTCAGGGACTTCGTCCCGGTTCGTTTTTGGAACCGGGATGGATAACTTTTCTAATAAAACAAATATTCCGCCCCTTTTTTCTGCCGTGGCAGGTTTTTTTTTTCATTTTTTTCTGGGCTCCTGTCCCGCAATCCCCAACCGGCCTCCGCTTCCCCGACCGCGTCCACTGGCCCACGTCTTTAATTAAGCCCACTGGCCACATTTTGGTCAAAGGGCCGACTGGCCCGCGTTTTTATTATAAGCCCACTGGCCACGTTTTGGTCAAAGGGGCCACCGGCCACGCGGGGTCAAAGGGGCCACTGGCCAGCGGCCTAGTGGCTGACCCGCCCAGTCCCTTAAATTAAGACCACAGGGACGCGCGGTCAAAGGGCCCACTGCCGCCTCGTCTTCCCGCGCCTCCACTTCCCCACGCGCGCGTGGCCACGAACGGCACGCCTAGGTCCCCCCCCCCCCCCCCCCCCGCATTCATGGCCGCCTGCAACCGCCGCCACGTTCCGGCCGCCGGTTGGTATGCCAGCCTCCCCCGGGTCCTTTTTAAAGGGCCCCCGCCGCCCGTACAACCCATTCACCCCGGCCGCGTCCCAGCCAAAGCAACCCTAGCCGCCATGTCGCGCTGGTTCAAGCGCCCCAGGAACGACCACGAGGCCAGGTCCTCGAGCGGCGCGCGCTCCGGCGTTCCACCGCCGCCGGCGGAGGCCTTCGGCTTCGGCCCGGGAGGCGTCCGCATCGGCGGGCAGCCGCGCGTCTCCGCTCCGCCTCCGGCGTCACGCGCGCCGCTCCCAAGGGCAAGCGCTTCCGCCGGTACGTCCGGAAGGAGGAGGCCGAGTGGCACTGTGAACACGCCACGCCGGTGTTCTGGTCGGACGTCCACCTTCCGGACGGCTGGCACCTGAACCCGCAGCTCATCCCCGTGCCGCCGGCCCCGTCCAGCAGCGAGGCCTTGCGCGAGGAGATCGACCGCCGGCGCGCGCTCCTGCCGGCCCACCTCCTCAGGGACCGCGCGTACGCGCGCAGTTCCCCGAACTGGGCCTTCTGGCTCCAGCAGGAGCACGACCAGCGCCGCCGCTCCTTCATCCCCACAGCCCAGGAGGTAACCACCGCCGACTACCCCGCGCCACCGCAAGGCAGGGAGCCGGAGCTTTGGCTCCTGGAGGACATCGCCGACAACATCCCCGAGGACGACGACCCCGAGCTCCAGGCCGGCTTGGAGGAAGCCTACGAGGCCTCCCGCCGCTCCCTCGTCGAGGACGAGGTCAAGCGGTGGGAGCAGGTCCTGGCCGCCGCTGCCGCCGACGGCGCAGCCATGCCGCCCCCTACGGCGCCTGCCCCTTGGTGGCAGGTAATGAACGCCGACCTGGAGGCCTCCGAGGACCAACCGCCGCCACAGCCGCTGCCCCCCGGCCTGGAGTACGGGATGACCTGGGCCTGGACCGGCGGCGTATGGTCGCCGGAGGAGCTACCGCCACCGCAGCCGCGGCAGGAGGAGCTGCCCCCGCCACCGCCGCACGCGCCCCCGATGCCTCCGCAGCCACCGGCGGGCCCGCCCCAGCTGCCTGCCCACCTGTGGCAGGCACCACCCTACCACTGCATATCCTCCGACGAGGAGGAGTAGGCCGGCGCCGGTGCGCCCACCCCCTAGGCTAAGCTACCCACCCCCCCAAGAAACGGCCGGCCGCCTGTGGCCGCGCCGCCGCCCCCTATATGTAAGCACGGCCGGCCGCCTGTGGCCGCGCCGCCCCCTATGTAAGCACGGCCCCCGGGCCTTTTTAAATATATATTTGTGTCCCTAGTCCAACGTGTCCCTAGTCCAACCCCGCCGGCGGAACCAGCGCCGGCGGGATCTTCCTACTCGTTCCCGCCGTCGGCAGGGCTTCGCCTAGCCATGTCCGCTGTCCTGGGTGGTCGCTCGGCCTGGTGAGAGGGCCGAGATATTTATACAGCTGGGCCTCTAGTCCCGGCCCGTGCCACCAACCGGGACTAGAGCCCCTTTGGTCCCGGTTGGTACTACGGGCCGGGACCAAAAAACTTATTTTGAATTTTGGTGGCACCCTGCGCCCAAAATTTGAAAATTGTTAAGTTTGCACGTTAACAACTTCTATATACTTTCGAATTTGACAAAAATTTCAACATGAAAAATGCTAGAATTTGCATAACTAATGCAAATCCATTTTTCGTTCAACTAAATAATTATTTTAACTATTGAAACTATTATTTATTTTACCATTTGTATATAATTTAAATATAAATATCTTACAATTTTTGTTTTCTCTCGTGATCTTCCGAGTTAGTCTAGAGCATACAAGGCATCCCGGGTGATTTATATAAAGTTCGACAAAAAGAGTTGTACCTTATTGACACGGTGAATTTGAGATCTTCGTCTACAACTGAAAAACCATAGTTTTCCTTCGAAGATTTACTCTGAGCATTCTTTCGCCATCTTTTCAAAACATAGTGTGGTGGAATTTCTTTGATATTTCTGATCTCAAGAACCTTCAGTACCTGGCAACACGGAAGACCTACATTTTCAAACTGCTTGCAGCTACAAATGTATTCTGATGAGTCGAATCTAACAAAATGACCCCGACGCCTGTTTTTGACAGTTATCTCATACTCGGATATGGGTCCAATTTCGCCACAGTTATAGACCACGCAATCCAAGATCAGTTCAAATTCTAATCTGAAAATCTCAAACAGTGCAGGAGTGTATGCATTAGCAGCTTGCAAAAGTAACCGCAGAGGTGCAACCCTTTGCGTCATTTGAACTCCAAGGTAGTACCGAAGATCTATTTCTATTTTAAGGATATCTGTCAGGATGGTATCCGTACTATCACTTCGAAGTGTACCTGCAATATCTGCCTACAGTTATCTCATACTCGGGTAGGTGTGCCGCTGGTTGGAATAATAATGAAGTCAGACTGGTCATAGTTGTCAGCTTTTTACCGGTCAATACAAAATACTGATCAAACGGAACTATATGATCATGTATTCCACGCTTATTATTACACATCACCAACAGGCGGAGGAGAGAGAAACAGAAAAGTGGGTGGGTGTGCCGCTGGTTGGAATAATAATGAAGTCAGGCTGGTCATAGTTGTCAAGCACTCAATGCTTGCCAGCTTTTGACCGATCAATACAAATTATTGGTCAAACTTGCACCTACTCCATTCATAATCACAGAATATTTATAAATATCATTTTGGCTAACAAAATCTCGTTCATACTATGTTATAAGAACTATGATCATGTATTCCACGTTTATTATTACACATCACCAACAACATCCTTATCTAGTCTTCTGAATTTTCTTCGTGTCCCTTGCTTATGATCGCTTTGGCCGTAACCATGGAGCATCTTCATTATTTAACGGGATGGTGGGGTCAGCTTTCACTGTGAAGGGTGGAATTTCAACAAACTTATTATAATCTTCTGACATGTCTGTCGTGTCCTCGATTCCCACGATGTTTCTTTTCCCTGAGAGAACTATGTGACGCTTCCGCTCATCGTATGATGAATTTGTTTCCTTATTTTTTTCTTTTCTTCGGTCTGGAAGACATGTCCTTCACATAGAAGACCTGAGCCACATCATTGGCTAGGACGAATGGTTCGTCATTGTAACCAATATTGTTGAGATCCACTGTTGTCATTCCATAAAGCGGGTCTACCTTTACCCCTTCTCCATTCAGATTGACCCATTTGCACTTGAACAAAGGGATCTTAAAAGAAGGTCCATAGTCAAGTTCCCATATCTCCTCTATGTAACCATAGTATGTGTCATTTTTTCCATTCTAGTTTGTTGTATCAAAGCGGACACCACTGTTTTGGTTGGTGCTCTTCTTATCTTGGGAGCTCGTGTAAAATGTATTCCCATTTATCTCGTACCCTTGAAAACTCCCAATAGTCGAAGATGGTGACCCTGCCAACATGTACAGCTGATCTTCAACAGTGGTGTCATTTATAAGATGTGTTTGCAACCAACTTCCGAAAGTCTCCATGTGTTCGCATTTAATCCATGAGTCATCCTTCCCCGGGTTTGCAGACCGTACAATATTCTTGTGTTCCTCGAGATACGTAGCCATGAACATAGAATTTTGTAGAACTGTGTAGTGTGCTTTGGTCAAAGAATGCCCGTCCCTAGGTATCATTGTTTTCTTTCCCAGCGTTCCTTTTCCCCTCAGTCTCCCCTCATGTCGCGATTCAGGAACACCAATTGTCTTAAGGTCAGGAATAAAGTCAACACAGAACCCAATGACCTCCTCTGTTCCATAGCCCTTCGAGATGCTTCCTTCTGGCCTAGCACGGTTATGAACATATTTCTTCAAGACTCCCATGAACCTCTCAAAGGGGAACATATTGTGTAGAAATACCGGACCAAGAATATGAATCTCTTCACATAGGTGAACCAGGAGATGAGTCATAATGTTGAAGAAGGATGGTGGGAACACCAACTCAAAACTAACAAGACACTGGACCACATCCCTCTGTAATCTTGTCAGAATTTCTGGATCGATTACCTTCTGAGATATTGCGTTCATGAATGCACATAGCTTCACAATGGGTACTCGAACATTTTCCGGTAGAAGCCCCCTCAATGCAATCGGAAGCAACTGTGTCATAATCACGTGGCAGTCATGAGACTTCAGGTTTTGGAATTTTTTCTCTGCCATGTTTATTATCCCCTTTATATTCGACGAGAAGCCAGACGGAACCTTGATACTGTAAAGGACTTCAAAGAATATTTTCTTCTCTGCTTTAGTAAGAGCGTAGCTGCTTAAGTAATGACGCCCTGTATCTGTGTGCTTGTTGCTTGGGTCTTTCATACGTTGCTGGTCCTCCCATGCTTCTGGCGTATCTTTGGACTTCCCATACACGCCCAGGAAGCATAGCAGATTGACACAGAGATTCTTTGTCACGTGCATCACGTCGATCGAAGACCGGACCTCTAAAACTTTCCAATAGGGTAGCTCCCAAAATATAGATTTCTTCTTCCACATGGGTGCGCGCTTATCAGGGCCGTAAGGAACTGGTTGGCTGCCAGCAGCCTTACCAAAGATTACTTCTAGGTCCTTGACCATATCGAATATATCATTACCACTACGCAGCTCAGGCTTCTTCCGGTTATCTGCTCACCTCTGAAATGCTTCCCTCCTTTCTTTCTTACGGGATGCTTGATCGAAAGAAATCTACGATGCCCCAGGTATACAACCTTTTTACATTTATCCAAAAAAACACTGTCAGTATTATCTAAACAGTGTGTGCATGCATTGTATCCCTTGTTTGTATGTCCGGAAATGTTACTAAGAGCAGGCCAATCATTGATGGTTACGAAAAGCAACGCCCGTAGGTAAAATGGCTTTTGTTCGTTCTCATCCCACACACGTACACCTGGTTTGCCCCACAATTGTAAGAGTTCTTCCACTAATGGCCTTAGATACACATCAATGTCGTTGTCAGGTTGCCTCGGGCCTTGGATAAGAACTGGCATCATAATGAACTTGCGCTTCATGCACAACCAAGGAGGAAGGTTGTACATACATAGAGTTACAGGCCAAGTGCTATGACTGGAGCTCTGCTCCCCAAAAGGATTAAAACCATCTGTACTTAGACCAAACCATAAGTTTCTCGCCTCTCCTGCAAAGTCTGGGAAGTCTCTCTCGATCTTTCTCCACTGCGATCCATCGGCGGGGTGTCTTAACTTTCCGTCTTTCTTACGGTCTTCTTTGTGCCATCGCAACAACCTAGCATACTCTTTGTTTCTAAACAGACGTTTCAGCCGTGGTATTATAGAGCATACCACATCACCTTAGCAGGAACCCTCTTACGCGGGGGCTCGCCGTCAACATCACCAGGGTCATCTGCTCTGATCTTATACCGCGGTGCAGTGCATATCGGACATTCATCTAAATTCTCGTACTTCTCACCGCGGAAGAGGATGCAGTCATTAATGCATGCATGTATCTTCTGCACATCTAATCCTAGAGGACAGAGAGCTTTTTTTTTTGCTTCGTACGTACTCTCATGCAATTCGTTATCTTTTGAAAGTTTTGGCTTCATTAGTTGAAATAAACTCTCAAATGCCTTGTCAGTCACACCGTTCTGTGCCTTCCATTTCAGCAACTCCAGTGTGGTACCGAGATTTGTGCTACCATCTTCGCAATTTGGGTACAACAATTTTTTGTGATCCTATAACATGTTGTCCAGCTTCAACCTCTCCAATTTGTTTTCACAGTCTTCCCTTGCATCAGCAATAACTCGGCCAAGATCATCATCGGGCTCTTCTGATGCCTGTTCTTGATCACCTCCTTCTTCTCCATTCTCTTCCATTGCAGTATCGTCGTATTCAGGGAACAAAGGATCTTCTTCTTCTTCTTCATCGTCTTCCATCACAACCCTCTTTCTCCATGCTTCGTCCAGCAATTATAGCTGGGCATGAAACCTCTCCGAAGTAGATGGCCGTGAATGATTCTTTCGGAAGAGTGCTCTCTGACGTTCCGACAATCAACACATGGGCAACACATGAAGCCATTATCTTTGTTCGCCTGAGCTACAGCAAGAAATGCATTCAGCCCTGCCATATACTCGGAAGTGCGTCGGTCACCATACAACCATCGCTGCCGTGCATCCAGCTGCATCGTATAATTAAGTTTATCAAAATACATTACAATAACATATTAATACGACAAATACTACTTTTTTATGTATCAGTTACAGATGAAAAAGATAAGTTTGTTAACCTCGGTCGAACATACCATTTTTAGTGAGCTTATATGTGGCTCGGGAATTTCGTCGAACACCTCGTGTGCATAGTAAAATAAAACACACTAACACCCACCTCTCTCACACCTCCAAGATAAAAAAAAAAGATGGAAGGGTGGGGGGCTGGGGCAGTATATATATGGGGAAGGGGGACATTGGTCCCGGTTCGTGGCCTGGACCGGGACAAATTCTCATGGGCGTGCCACGTGGCATGTGGCTACGCATTGGTCCCGGTCAGTGGCACGAGCCGGGACCAATATGTCCCCCACGAACCGGGACCAATGCCCCCAGACGGTTTCTGTTGCACCGGTCACACAAACCGGGACCAATGCGTGGCATAGCTCCCGGATGTGGTTGCAACCGGGACAGGGCCCCCTTGGACGAGAGGGATTGTTTCCACTGGTGATGGCTCGGGTAGTCGGCCATTGCCAGCATATCCATGCACCATCTAGCAGCAAGCCACGTTGGCAAATTTAATCAGGTACCATCGATGCATGCATGTAACGAAGAAATATCTAAAGGTGACACAAGCACAACGTCAGCTATAACTATCTACTAGCTAGCTAGCTCCATCGATTCCTCATGTGCTGCTAGCTTAAACAGGCAACACCAACTCAGCTTACCTTTGTACTTCAATTAAGTTCTCTAATTTCATTGCATGCAAGACTTAACACGACTTAAATATTCCTACTAGAGATTAGCAACAAAATCAACTGATTAGATGCTAATTATTTTCCAACACAAATTTATTAATCTACCCAAAATTAATATATCAAAAATTCGGGTTATCACACCACCTCGTGTTTTCCTCTGTTGCTCTCCCTGTGAGAGCCAGGGGGACGTGCTCTCGATGTTCTGCTCACGGAGAAGAACAGAAGCCCCTGCCCTCGTCTCTCCCTCTTCCCAATCCATTTTCGTTTCACGTTCTTCCCCTTGCCAAGGCCTACGTGTCTGACATTCCCTCTTGCTCGTTGGCATGCAGGATCACCGCCGCCGAGCTCGACGCTGCCGGGGACGCCTCGGGGCGCGCGAGCGCTGCGAGTGTACCTGGACCCTGCTGCTTCTTCTGAACGGCTCCATCGGCCCCGCTACATCACCTCTTCCCCGAACATCGCTTCCTATCAAGCTCAAGGTGAGCTACTGCCCGTACGGGAGTCCTAGCGCTCGCTGGCGGCCTGATCTGGGCGCGAGGAGGAAGAAAGGATGAGCGCCGTCCATTTT
Source organism: Alopecurus myosuroides (assembly GCA_028641055.1). Classification (NCBI taxonomy): domain Eukaryota; kingdom Viridiplantae; phylum Streptophyta; class Magnoliopsida; order Poales; family Poaceae; genus Alopecurus; species Alopecurus myosuroides. The sequence continues at coordinate 232,318,506 of CM054059.1, forward strand.
TAGATCAATGGCCCCCTTTGAACTCCCTCGGAGTGTATCGAGGCCGTTAGATCGGAATCATGCGGCCGCGTACCGTTTCGCTTGCGTGCGCAACCGAGCTGGGCCGGCCCAGCGCAACGCGCTCTGGCGCGTAGAGGCTAGCGGCCCGCTGAGCCCGCGCTGGCAGTTTTAGTCCTTTTCTGTTTTTCGAGAAAACTGCCACATCACTTTAATCCAAACTAAAATGCCTAAACTTCAAATCTGGCCACCCCCTTTTTATCAAAGGTACTTGCATGTTTTCCTAACCACATGCAAGTGGCAGATCTGCATTTGCATCCGTGGTTCATCTGTGAAAAATCCCACAAATCAACCTATCTGAAAGTTTAAGCATGCAATAACTTTTGATTTAGGAATCCAATGGAAGTGAGGTTGATCTCTCTGGATAGATCTTGATGAAACCTTACTAGAGAAGTTAGCCTCACATGCACTTGAGTTTCTTATTTTAAATGACATGCAAAATGGTAAATGACCAGAGAGCCACTAAATGAATTTTATGAATTGTTCTGAGATGAATCCTTTTGGATGTGCTTCTGTATGTATAGATCTGTCATATCCTAAATTGGTGTGATATTTTTAGATGCATTATAATTTTGGCATGCATTACAAGTTTTACGGGTATTCTGCCATTTGTGAATCACATGTTCTATTATTTTGTTAAATGTGTAAATGCATTATGTGACCTTACTAGCATGTATAGGAGTTGTTTTCACTTCCATGTGATTGTTATCTTGTAGATCACTATGTTAGAATAAATCTTGTTCATGGAAACGTCATGGTTTGTCATGCATGTTTAGATCTATGCTTGTTATCTATTCTCTATGGTTACTAGATTTGTTTGCCTTGAGTACCTCCATGCCATGATTGTTTTAATGCCTTGCATGTAACGATATGTCTCTATTATGTACATGTTTAGCTTCTGGTTGCATGCTTAGTTATCTTTTACAACTATATTATGGCTTGCATGTCCATAGAAATGCATGTTTTACTCCCTTATGCTTGTATAGTTGTTTCCTAAATTATTGCCATGATGTTTACTCATTTGGGTGAATGAACAGAGAGTCATTTCACTCTTTATGGCCTTATATGAGAGTGGTACACCCACTGGATTCTTGCCATATGCTTGGTAAATGGCTTATGTGAAACTATGCCATGTTGTGCATGTTATCTATGTATGTTTGAGTGTTGTAGCATAGTTTAGTGCTATTATTTTTGGGTGTTTCTTTTTGAGTGAATGCTTGTTGTATGTGTGCTGTATTAGCTTGTTCTTGCCTTTGGCTTGTGCTGATTGAGTGTTTTTCTTTTTACTTTTTACGACGTTAGAAAACGAAGAAGCAGTTGATCTTGAAGTGGTATTCTACAACTCTTGTTTATTTCAAGAGTGTGACCAGGACCAGAGCCAAGGAAAGCCACTCTAAATGCTTGCTATTGTTTTAGTTATCATGCATGATTTACTTCTGAAGTTCTTACTTATGTTGTTTTCGAACTATTCTCTCAAGTGAAATCTATCGTTATCGCTTTTATCGATTTGCCGTAGCCACTCCATAATATTGGTGTTACCAAGCCCTTAGGAATTTTGGAGCCATCATTTAATTAACTTAAGTCCCTTAGTGGACAGCTAAACTTGTTGTTTTTGGAAAAACTATGTCTTTGGAAAAACCCGAGGAAAGGTGGGACCTTGTCCGAGGGAAGGTTTGTGAAGGAGGAAGTGTTTTCAACTTGTTTTTCCAAAAATGACACATAACCTAGTCTTCGTCGGAAAACCAAGCCGTACTGCCACATTACCTCAATATGGGAACGGGGTCTAGCTAATTGCTTGTCGGTGTTAGTCCGTGTCTACCTCAAAGTGCTATAGGGGTTAGAGTCCCCCGAAACCGAATTGTCGCCAGGAGGGAGAAACGTGACATTTACAGTGTGGGGATTAAGTTCGCCACCGGTTGCAACAATTGGGTCTCCTTCCATGGCGGTGTGTTGTCAGGGGAAACCGGATCGATACGGCTGACTCACTCGGTGCCGGGGAGAACAAACCCAGTTGAAGGGGTAGTCATTTACTAGCGCTTACATAGTGGATGGTTAGGACCAGTTATCCGATGTTTACATACTGTCTCGGACAGTCCGTGGTTTTTCACGGCGGGTGTACTGGATCTTGTGGAATGTGTACACCTCTGCAGACTAAAACTATTCAGAATAGCCGCGTCCCCGGATATGGACAGTTGAATGGCCATGTAGCTAGCATTGTGTCAAGGTTTTCAAAAAGGTTCTTAGAAAAGTGTTTTATGATGTTGTACCTGGGAGGTACTGGAAAGGGAATGATTGTACCTTTGAGGTACCGGAGACATGATGGTCTCAAAGTGGTGTTTTCCAAAAAGGGTTCTTTCAGATGATTTTTTTTCTTTTATTGATAATGGTTTATCCAAAACCTTGTGGATATGCGATATCTACAAGAGAAACATTCTATCTTTTGAAGTATCTTCTTCAATAAAAGACAACTAAAATGTGTTGAACCATGGTGGGTCTTCTACTCATCCTGGATAGACTAGCCTCAACTAAACAGCCATCCTACCACCTATGGCATACTTGCATTTGTTGGGCTTTCATTTAGGGTGTCTTGCGAGTACATTCAAATGTACTCATATGGTTCCGTCCCTCGCTATTGTCTTGGTCATACCTTGAGGAGCCGTCTCAGGAGGATACCTTTGAGGAGCAGTACTTTGACGATCCCGCGTACTAGGCACGTCTCCCGGTCAGCAGCCTGTGGTGCTAAGGTGTTGACATGGGTTCTACCCGTTGTGTTTGCTTCCCCTGAATAAAGTAGTTGTGTTGTGTGTTTGCCACTGTCCTGCGCGACAGTTGTCTCAGACTTGGTCGACAGACCATTTGTGTAAGACTATATTATTCGTGTAATGGATGTGAACTCTGATGTACCTTATCTAAATATGTTACTCATGGTTGTCGATCTAGGATCATGAGTGTATGCATATTGGCGGTCTCGGACATCTAGTCTGGGGTCCCAACAGAGTTGGTATCAGAGCCATCCTGACCATAGGAGACCTTACTTAGAATGGGCGTTAGTGCGTACTCCGACATCTACCTTAGTTTCTATACAAGCCTCTAATATGACTATATGTCAAAAGCTATGACTAGTAACCCCCTCTGCTTGGTTCTTTTACATGGTTCATTACATTAAGTTTTCATTTCCCTAAAACTAAAATTTTGCACACTGGTCATTAACTTAAAAACTTGTGTAGATGGACGTCGTCTTCACCGAGTCTCTCCAGTTGGGACTTCCTCGGGACACTCTGTTCCGTTTCGAGAGGGAGATCGTGGATATGACCAAGATACTTGGGCGTCCACTACCTGAGATTAGAGGAGGGGAGATCACCGGCCCTGTTGCGGGGTTGTCTTGGTTGGCGGAGTGCACCCTCCGTTTTCCATTGACCGCGCCATCTGAGAATGTGCACGTCTTCCACGCGATCGACCGCTCATGGAAGGACGCGGTTGTTCGTGTGCTCAAGCTGGCTGTTGCACGCATGTCTCACCTCTACGAGACTCGCTTTATGGATACTCCTTTCCAGCGCCACAGGGAGGCGCGACGATGAGGTCTTCCCACTCTCTTGTCCGTGTCCCCGTGACATTGTAAGCTATCACATGGAGGACATGGAGTTCTACCTGCACTACACTCAGAACAACTTGGATTACCTGAAGATTGTTCACGCCGACCTCGCCGCCAAGGAAAGGACCTTGGAGAACAAGCTGCGGACCACCCGTTTGGCCCGTACTCGTCTCTTCAAGAAGTCTGAGTTGCTCGAGAACGCCAATGCCATACTCCGTGGCCGGCTGAAGACAGCTAGAGAGGATCTTGCCACAAGGGATTCGACCATCGCGGAGTTAGAGGAGGAGATTGAAGATCTCCGCAAGGAGAATGGGGATCTTCTTCCTGATGATGATGTCCCTTCCGAAGGCATGGATATGAGTGAATAGAGCAACCAGGAGGACGACGATCTCGCCGGAGACGAGGAGGACCCAGAGGAGATCCTGTTCGACGGCGATGATGGAGACGCCTAGGCGATAGGCCGTTTTAGTAGCCTGTGCTATGTAAGCACCTAGTACTAGTTAGCTGCGATGACCCTGAATCGCTGCTTTTGTAGTGTGGTTCCTCGAAAACCACTTGTTTGCTAGATGTATATGTATGGTGTGCTATGTATGCTTGAACCTGCCTGTTTTATGTATGATATGTTTGTGCTTTGGCTTCTCTGGCATCAAATTTACCAAGCATGTCTACAAAGTTCCATGTTTTCATCCTCTTTGATTCTCGTTTGTTGATGTTAGACAAACACATCTATCTACCTCTTTTATCTTATATCTTCTTTCATTCAGCATGCCGCGGGATCCACCACCACCGCCGCCACCCGAGCCGACTGCGTCTCAGGTCCTGGCTTTGTACATGGAAGACCGAGAGGCTTCCCGTGCCGAGCGCACCGCAACTCTTGCGACTCTCGCACATCTGGCAAGTCTTGGAACCAATGGTGGAAATGGTACCCGCTCCAAGCTCAAGGAATTCCAGAATACCAACCCACATGTCTTCTCTCGGGTTGTGGAACCTCTGGACGCTGATGATTGGCTTCGCACCATCGCCAACGATCTGGAAGTTGCTGGTGTCGAGGACAAAGACAAGGTCCTTTATGCCTCTCATTTTCTCGCTGGACCTGCAAGGACATGGTGGGAAACCACTCGTGCTTCCATACCAGCTGATCATGTCACTACCTGGGAGGAGTTCGTTGCCAAGTTTCACAAGTATGACATTCGTGATGGTATTATGGGGATCATGCGAGATAAGTTTCTGAAGCTCAAGCAAGGTGGAATGACTGTGTCCAAGTATTGGGATGAGTTCACTACCCTGGCTAGGTATGCTCCCAATGATGTTGACACTGGAGAAAAGAAGAAGGAGAGATTCCTCAATGGTTTACACGACGAGCTGCAGTGTACGCTCGTGGTGATTCCTTTTCAAGACCTTGAGTCTCTTGCCAATGCTGCTATCCTTATGGAACATAAGAGTCAGGCAGCCTTTGACAATCGCAAGCGGAAGATGATGCAGCAAGGAGGGCCGAGTGTCAATAGGGCTTGCAGCTTCCCACCTGCGAGGCCACCCTTCAACAAGACACCTGGTTATGCTCCTCGCCCAAGCTTTCCATCTTACCCGAAGCCTCAGAATTCTGGGAATGCTCCTTATGTGCCTCCTCCTGGAGGCGGAAATAGTGGGAATACATTCACCCGTGCTGCCCCAACTGCACCCAAGCCATCAGGGACATGTTTCTCATGCGGCAAAGGAGGGAATTTATCTCGGGAGTGTCCCACTAAGAATCCTGCTCCTAGTCGCCCTAATGCGGCCAAGATGACACATGGAAAATCTCACAAGAAGCAGGGGAATGTTGTTAAGGGACATCTGAATTGTGTCACCGCAAAAGAAGCTCAGGACACCCCAAGTATGGTGATTGGTACGTTCCCTGTCAACTCCGTACCAATCCCTGTTCTGTTTGATTCTGGTGCTTCACATTCATTTGTCACCAAACCTTGTGTGAAGAAAATTGGATTAAAGGTCAGCCTTATGTCTAGAACCATGCTATTGCAAATCCCAAGCGAGACAACCAAAGCCACTCACTCCTGCAACAATGTGCCTATTGTTATCAATGGCAAAACATTTCATGATGATATGATAGTGCTAGGCGCACAAGGCATTGAGGTTGTACTTGGTATGAATTGGATGACTAAGTATAAGGGAGTCATTGACTGCCCCACAAAAACTATATCCATGACCAGTGGCACTGGGGAAGAAGTTAAGTATAAGGCAGTCAAACCCACCTCCAAAGATCATTGTCATAAGAGTGTGTCCAACCCCTCACTTGAACAGATTCCTGTTGTAACATCCCAAGTATGAAAAATAGCCATTAGAATGTTTGCTCTCTGTTATTTTATGTTTTGCATCATGGCATCATGTTCATTGCAATTGTTTTTCTTGTTTTCCTTTTGTTTTCCTCTGTTTTCCTTTGTTTTCCTTTGTTTTCTATTTGAATTTCAAATCAAATTTCAAACCTTTTATTTCATACTTGTGATGTTACAATTTCCAAAATGATATTTCAAATCAAAACAATCAATTGTTTCCATTAAAGTTGTAATTTCAAAAACTATTGTTTTGTTTCTATCAAAAATTCATTTAATACCAAACCCTTTGCAAATTCAATTAATTTCCAAAACAACAACCCTTTTGAAAGTTATGAAAATTGCAAAACAAATCAATCAATTGTTTCCATCAAACCATAAGGTTCAAACCATTGAAATTATGGCTTTTAATAATTTAATTAACCCAAACTTAATTCAATTGGTATTTCAAATTCAAATAAAAAAAAACATCAAACAGCACCCAATTCCAAATTGTAAAAATTACCAAAACCTTGCTACCCTTTTGTTGCTAATTTAGCCCATAGGGTTCACCCTATTAAAAATATGGTTTTCACTAATCATCACTTAATTATCAAAGTCATTCAAAATTGAATCAATTTGCAAACAACAAAAGAATATGAACTTTTTTACAAATCCAAACTTGGCAAGTGTTTGTTTTTGAACTAATGAGCTTACCTAATTTTTCTCACATTTTTCCTAACCCAAACACTTATCTTTCCTTCCATTTTCCAATTCAGCAAAAAAAAAATAGAACAAAAAGATTAAAAAGAGCAAAGGGAGAGAGAGAGCAACCAGCAGCCAGCCCATCTTTTTCCCCCCAGCCCACCTTACCTTCTGGCCCGATACCCTTCCATGCGTTGTCTTCTTCCTCCCTGTACGGCTGTACATCCAGAGGGAACACGTAGACAAGGAGGAGCAGGCAACGGCCACCACTCCTCCACCCCTCCCTTTAAGACCTCCTCCTCGAACCCTAACCCTACCCATCTCTCCCTCTTTCTCCCTCTTCCCTCTCCCCGCCGTTCTCTCCCTTCCCTCTGCTCTCTCTTCTCTCTGCTAAATTTTTCTCTGTAACTGAACTTTGCAACCGAGCCACCATCTCTTCCTCCCCTCCGGCGATCGCCGAGGTTAGAGCCTCCCTCCGGCCGCGGCGAGGGCGGGAATGGAGCCGCCCCACCGCGGGCTCCCTCCTCATCACCTCGGCGCGGGCCGGGACGCCCCGGAGCTCCGCCGCCGTCCTCCCCATTGCCGCCCGACGCCCTCTGCTCGCCACTGCTTCCCCGAGCGCTGCTCCGCCTCCCTGCCTCAAGGTGAGCCTCGGTCCCCTTCCTCCCCTCCCTCCTCCCTCTCGGTCGCCACGGCCGCCGAGCCCGCAGCGCACCCACGCGCGGCGCCCCCGCGAGCGCAGCGGCGCAGATGGCCGGCGAGTCGCTGCCTGTTCTTCCCGGTTGCGAGCGCTAACTGAAGAAGTTCAGTTCAGAAAGAAAAATCCCGCGTACAGAAGAATAACCCCCCGAGCCTTCCCCTTCTTTCAACACACAGAGCACCAGCCCACTGGTTAACACCCCAATCTCACAGCAGGAGGTGGGGGGTTCGAGTCCCCCCTCTCCCAAACAAAACCAACTTTTTTATTTCCATTTGTTTTCATACAGAAACTTCCAGAAATCACACATAGGTCCCTTCTATTTCTTCCTAGGCCCCTGTAAAATTAATTCCAAGTCCCTAGTTCATAAAAATGGCAGATTTGCACCTTAACTTGTAAAATGCATAAGTAATTCATCCCAACTCCAAATTCAACATTTTTAATATGTTTTCTGTACCAAATTAAATGTTCTATCCAAATATAAAATTGGTTTACTGTTTTGAATATTTTAAATTGGTGCAATATTTGAATTCTTGTCTAATTCCCCTAATTTTGCAAAATTCATAACTTGGGCATAAAAATTCCAAATTCCACAAACCAAATATGTTTTCCAATCAACTTTTCATGTACTTTCCAAATATCAACTTTGTTTACTGTTTTGAATAATTTAAATTGCTGAAAAGAACTGTTTCTTGTTTATTGCATTTAAAATTGCCAAAATAATAACTTGCTCATTTTAAATCCAATTTCAACAAATGAAATATGTTTTCCATGAAAAATTAAACCACCTTTCCAAATATAAAATTTGTTCCATGTTTTGAATAATTAAAATTGGTTAAATGATTTAAACCTTGTTTAAATCATTTAATATTGCTAAATTCATAACTTGATCAAATTAAATTATTTTTGAACATATAAAATATGTTTTCCAACCATAAAAGTATGAACTTTTCAAATATGAATTTGCTTCAAGGCTTTGAACAAATAAAAATTCAAATAAGTTCATGTTTGAATTAAATTCATTTAATTCTTGGTTAAACTTGTTTAATTCATAAATAATTTATTTGAAATCCTTTTTCAACAAGTGAAACATGTAATCCACCTAAAATTTTGTGTTATTTTCAAATATGAACTTTGTTATCTATTTTGAACAATTAAAATTGGTGAAAACAACAAATGTTTGTGTGACACCTTTAAGGAACCAAAATTTCCTAACTTAATGAATGAATTTCCAAACTTGGTAAACCTTATTTCCATTTGGTTCTATTGTTGTTATTTTGTTGTTTCCCTCATCCATGCATCATGCTAATTCACTTACACATGATGATTAGTTGTAAAACAATTATTTCAACCATAATTCATGGGCTTTTCATATGCAACTCAAATTGCATGTGGGTCCATTTAATCATGTTGTTATCTTGTCAACTAGTTTATTTTGTTGCATCAATTAAATGGTCATGCATCATCCCATGTTTGTGCACTATGCCATGTTATTGATTGTTTGTTCTCTGCGTTGTTTGTTTGCTTCTTCCCGGATATACGACGACGTTGAGACCGACGATACTTACGACACCCCTTCTAAGGATCTAGCTCAGTACCAGGCTACTGGATTTGCAGGCAAGTTATCACTCACATGAACCATCGTGTTCCTTTCAACATTGGTTACCGATACTTTCCGTTGTCTATTCTGCTAGCCCTATGATTAGTTGCTTCTGTTACGAACCTATCACATGTATCCTTTAACCCTGATATTGCCTCACCCCCCATACCTATAACCTTTTGCTTGTTGCCCGTGTCTTACTAGCATGCTTAGGGTTGTTTTGCTCGAGTCTGTTACCCGTTACTTTCTGTTACTATTTCATTATGTTCTGGGGGCTCGATGTTAAACAATGAATCATGCTAATGTTATTGTTAATAATAATGTGCTGATAAGGCACCGGCAGGAGGCCCTGTGTGGTTTTGAGGCCTGCTAGTGTCGACCCTAATAGGAAAAGGGTCTTGTCTACTGATCCATGATGAGCGCACTAACCGCATGTGGGAAGCGAGTATGGGTGCCCCCCTCAATTTGATTCGATTCGCATCTCGTCCAAATCGCCTCATTTAGTTCGTGTTTTCCATTTGCCGCATGCATGTTTTTGCAAGCCCAGGCCAGGTGGAACTTTTGTAGTCGGCATATAGGGGGACACGTTCTTAGAGTGCTATGAGGGTCCCCTTTCTTCGGGGCTCGATTAGCCGTGCGCCCAAGGTGCTTTGGGCTTGATGCGAAGAAGAGTTGAGTTGTGTTGAGTACCTCGCTTGGTGGGTTTGATTCCCGTCTGGCGGGATATTCTTACATGTACGGCCAAATTGGTGCACCCCTGCAGGGATAAATCTTCTCGAGAAGCCGTGTTTTCCGCGGTTATGGACTACTTGGTGAAAGTACTGGCTAACAAGTACTCATGACAACTTAAACCTAATGATTAACAACCTTACACCCAATGATTAACAACTTGACTAGTAATAGGCTTATTGACACAATAATCTGAACCATCATTATTTCAACTGTGTGAGTTATCCTAGGATTGCTTCTTTGGATAAGGGGCGAGATCCAGGATGGGTTTGTTTGGTGGTTAGCTATAGGTGGTTACGATACGCGATCTTATCTCCTTTCTGTTAGCCGGAAGTGGTAGTAACTCTGTAGTTGGTTAGAGCAGCCAGTTGCAGCATCTTTTATATCCCCTTTCTTCCGTTGAACCCAAAGCATCTGTGCTTGGTGTTGATGGGTTACACTTTGGTGAACTGTGAGTCTTGCTTGCCAGTACGTTTATGTACTGACCCCTTTGGGGCTGTGGTTTCCGCAGACTACGATTACGAGGATCCCCATGGTGGCTACAACGTGGAGTATGACGAGACTGCTGACGAGTAGATAGCGGACCCGGGCAGGATCCGAGACTTCGTGGATGGGCTCCGTCTTTTCGTTTCCGGCCTCTTAGGCCTATTTGGATCTTGTCTGTACTCAAACATTTTGGATGCTTCCGCTGTGATGTAATGATGATATGTTGGGACATGTGTCCTCTGAATGATTGTATTTGCTATCTCTGCTCTAATGAGAGCTATTTGCAACTTATTTCAATCTTTTGTGTCGTAGAGATCTGTTGTGATATCACTTGTTCCAATGCCGTTGACGTACCATGTGTGTATGTTTTGAAGTACGTCAATGGAAGTATCTGGATTTCTATGGAATGGTTTGCGCAGACGATGAATAGTAAGATAATGGTTGTCACATGTTTACGTGTTGGCCTGCTCATATTGAGATGCGGGTGCCGGTATGCCCCGTAAGTTATTTATCTACTGTTTAACGGACTGTGAGTATCCCCTAGAAGTCCGGGTGCGACAAATGGTATCAGAGCCTGTCTGCCTGTAGGATCCCTTTTTACTGGTCGCAGTTGAGTCTAGAAACTATTTTGTAGCTATATAGGAAAAATGAAACGTGAGAGTAGGAATTTTGTTCTTTTTCTTCTTTCCCCACCCACCCTCCCTTTTCTGGTAAGGAAGTGCAACGTTGTTTTCTCTTCTCACCTAAAATTTCAAGTTAGGTTTTCACGAATCCTGGTTTCTCTGGGATAGTTATATCTACTAGTCCATAGGAATGGAGGTGGTTGTGACATGATTTATCATGTTGCCTACTCACGATTGAGAACGGAGGCGTGTAAGCCCCGGAAGCAGATCCTCTATTCCTTAAGCAGTAGATATTGATCCTTTAGAAGCCTGGATGGGTTTTCCGTAGCACCTCGGGAGTGTTTTGATCTCGTGTTTTCCCGATGTTGATATCCTGTTTTTCTCAACATCCTTTTCGTCCGTTGAAACATTGTTGTTGTTTTCCACTTCAATTCTTCTACCGGCGTCTAATCAAAACTTCCCAAATATCAAGTCTATCTGGCCAGAAAGGTTGTTGTTGTTTCGAAAAACTTCCAGGCTATGAGAGCTGGCATTCCTATCACCTGGGGTTGTTTCGAGGAAGCATTCCTGAATCACCACATTCTAGATAGTCTATTCTCCAAATGAATTAAGTTCTATTCAGCTATACACCCTCGATACAAAACCCCTTCCTCTATTTGAAAATGTTCCGGTGGTTTGCGAATTCCCTGACGTTTTTCCAGAAGAGTTGCCAGGGATGCTTATCGTTTTGAACTTCCAGAAAAACTATCAAAGGTGCACGATGTGTTTCACGTGTCACAGCTTAAGAGGATCTTCGCAAGAAGTATCCGGACCTTTTCCCTTCTCAGTAGGAATCTCGGGGCGCGATTCCTTCAAGGGGGGCGTTTTGTAACATCCCAAGTATGAAAAATAGCCATTAGAATGTTTGGTCTCTGTTATTTTATGTTTTGCATCATGGCATCATGTTCATTGCAATTGTTTTGCTTGTTTTCCTTTTGTTTTCCTCTGTTTTCCTTTGTTTTCCTTTGTTTTCTATTTGAATTTCAAATCAAATTTCAAACCTTTTATTTCATACTTGTGATGTTACAATTTCCAAAATGATATTTCAAATCAAAACAATCAATTGTTTCCATTAAAGTTGTAATTTCAAAAACTATTGTTTTGTTTCTATCAAAAATTCATTTAATACCAAACCCTTTGCAAATTCAATTAATTTCCAAAACAACAACCCTTTTGAAAGTTATGAAAATTGCAAAACAAATCAATCAATTGTTTCCATCAAACCATAAGGTTCAAACCATTGAAATTATGGCTTTTAATAATTTAATTAACCCAAACTTAATTCAATTGGTATTTCAAATTCAAAAAAAAAGAAAAACATCAAACAGCACCCAATTCCAAATTGTAAAAATTACCAAAACCTTGCTACCCTTTTGTTGCTAATTTAGCCCATAGGGTTCACCCTATTAAAAATATGGTTTTCACTAATCATCACTTAATTATCAAAGTCATTCAAAATTGAATCAATTTGCAAACAACAAAAGAATATGAACTTTTTTACAAATCCAAACTTGGCAAGTGTTTGTTTTTGAACTAATGAGCTTACCTAATTTTTCTCACATTTTTCCTAACCCAAACACTTATCTTTCCTTCCATTTTCCAATTCAGCAAAAAAAAAATAGAACAAAAAGATTAAAAAGAGCAAAGGGAGAGAGAGAGCAACCAGCAGCCAGCCCATCTTTTTCCCCCCAGCCCACCTTACCTTCTGGCCCGATACCCTTCCATGCGTTGTCTTCTTCCTCCCTGTACGGCTGTACATCCAGAGGGAACACGTCGACAAGGAGGAGCAGGCAACGGCCACCACTCCTCCACCCCTCCCTTTAAGACCTCCTCCTCGAACCCTAACCCTACCCATCTCTCCCTCTTTCTCCCTCTTCCCTCTCCCCGCCGTTCTCTCCCTTCCCTCTTCTCTCTCTTCTCTCTGCTAAATTTTTCTATGTAACTGAACTTTGCAACCGAGCCACCATCTCTTCCTCCACTCCGGAGATCGCCGAGGTTAGAGCCTCCCTCCGGCCGCGGCGAGGGCGGGAATGGAGCCGCCCCACCGCGGGCTCCCTCCTCATCACCTCGGCGCGGGCCGGGACGCCCCGGAGCTCCACCGCCGTCCTCCCCATCGCCGCCCGACGCCCTCTGCTCGCCACTGCTGCCCCGAGCGCTGCTCCGCCTCCCTGCCTCGAGGTGAGCCTTGGTCCCCTTCCTCCCCTCCCTCCTCCCTCTCGGTCGCCACGGCCGCCGAGCCCGCAGCGCGCCCACGCGCGGCGCCCCCGCGAGCGCAGCGGCGCAGATGGCCGGCGAGTCGCTGCCTGTTCTTCCCGGTTGCGAGCGCTAACTGAAGAAGTTCAGTTCAGAAAGAAAAATCCCGCGTACAGAAGAATAACCCCCCGAGCCTTCCCCTTCTTTCAACACACAGAGCACCAGCCCACTGGTTAACACCCCAATCTCACAGCAGGAGGTGGGGGGTTCGAGTCCCCCCTCTCCCAAACAAAACCAACTTTTTTATTTCCATTTGTTTTCATACAGAAACTTCCAGAAATAACACATAGGTCCCTTCTATTTCTTCCTAGGCCCCTGTAAAATTAATTCCAAGTCCCTAGTTCATAAAAATGGCAGATTTGCACCTTAACTTGTAAAATGCATAAGTAATTCATCCCAACTCCAAATTCAACATTTTTAATATGTTTTCTGTACCAAATTAAATGTTCTATCCAAATATAAAATTGGTTTACTGTTTTGAATATTTTAAATTGGTGCAATATTTGAATTCTTGTCTAATTCACCTAATTTTGCAAAATTCATAACTTGGGCATAAAAATTCCAAATTCCACAAACCAAATATGTTTTCCAATCAACTTTTCATGTACTTTCCAAATATCAACTTTGTTTACTGTTTTGAATAATTTAAATTGCTGAAAAGAACTGTTTCTTGTTTATTGCATTTAAAATTGCCAAAATAATAACTTGCTCATTTTAAATCCAATTTCAACAAATGAAATATGTTTTCCATGCAAAATTAAACCACCTTTCCAAATATAAAATTTGTTCCATGTTTTGAATAATTAAAATTGGTTAAATGATTTAAACCTTGTTTAAATCATTTAATATTGCTAAATTCATAACTTGATCAAATTAAATTATTTTTGAACATATAAAATATGTTTTCCAACCATAAAAGTATGAACTTTTCAAATATGAATTTGCTTCAATGCTTTGAACAAATAAAAATTCAAATAAGTTCATGTTTGAATTAAATTCATTTAATTCTTGGTTAAACTTGTTTAATTCATAAATAATTTATTTGAAATCCTTTTTCAACAAGTGAAACATGTAATCCACCTAAAATTTGGTGTTCTTTTCAAATATGAACTTTGTTATCTATTTTGAACAATTAAAATTGGTGAAAACAACAAATGTTTGTGTGACACCTTTAAGGAACCAAAATTTCCTAACTTAATGAATGAATTTCCAAACTTGGTAAACCTTATTTCCATTTGGTTCTATTGTTGTTATTTTGTTGTTTCCCTCATCCATGCATCATGCTAATTCACTTACACATGATGATTAGTTGTAAAACAATTATTTCAACCATAATTCATGGGCTTTTCATATGCAACTCAAATTGCATGTGGGTCCATTTAATCATGTTGTTATCTTGTCAACTAGTTTATTTTGTTGCATCAATTAAATGGTCATGCATCATCCCATGTTTGTGCACTATGCCATGTTATTGATTGTTTGTTCTCTGCGTTGTTTGTTTGCTTCTTCCCGGATATACGACGACGTTGAGACCGACGATACTTACGACAGCCCTTCTAAGGATCTAGCTCAGTACCAGGCTACTAGGTTTCCAGGCAAGTTATCACTCACATGAACCATCGTGTTCCTTTCAACATTGGTTACCGATACTTTCCGTTCTTTATTCTGCTAGCCCTATGATTAGTTGCTTCTGTTACGAACCTATCACATGTATCCTTTAACCCTGATATTGCCTCACCCCCCATACCTATAACCTTTTGCTTGTTGCCCGTGTCTTACTAGCATGCTTAGGGTTGTTTTGCTCGAGTCTGTTACCCGTTACTTTCTGTTACTATTTCATTATGTTCTGGGGGCTCGATGTTAAACAATGAATCATGCTAATGTTATTGTTAATAATAATGTGCTGATAAGGCACCGGCAGGAGGCCCTGTGTGGTTTTGAGGCCTGCTAGTGTCGACCCTAATAGGAAAAGGGTCTTGTCTACTGATCCATGATGAGCGCACTAACCGCATGTGGGAAGCGAGTATGGGCGCCCCCCTCAATTTGATTCGATTCGCATCTCGTCCAAATCGCCTCATTTAGTTCGTGTTTTCCATTTGCCGCATGCATGTTTTTGCGAGCCTAGGCCAGGGTGGAACTTTTTTAGTCGACATATAGGGGGACACATTCTTAGAGTGCTATGAGGGTCCCCTTTCTTCGGGGCTCGATTAGCCGTGCGCCCAAGGTGCTTTGGGCTTGATGCGAAGAAGAGTTGAGTTGTGTTGAGTACCTCGCTTGGTGGATTTGATTCCCGTCTGGCGGGATATTCTTACGTGTACGGCCAAATTGGTGCACCCCTGCAGGGATAAATCTTCTCGAGAAGCCGTGTTTTCCGCGGTTATGGACTACTTGGTGAAAGTACTGGCTAACAAGTACTCAGGACAACTTAAACCTAATGATTAACAACCTTACACCCAATGATTAACAACTTGACTAGTAATAGGCTTATTGACACAATAATCTGAACCATCATTATTTCAACTGTGTGAGTTATCCTCGGATTGCTTCTTTGGATAAGGGGCGAGATCCAGGATGGGTTTGTTTGGTGGTTAGCTATAGGTGGTTACGATACGCGATCTTATCTCCTTTCTGTTAGCCGGAAGTGGTAGTAACTCTGTAGTTGGTTAGAGCAGCCAGTTGCAGCATCTTTTATATCCCCTTTCTTCCGTTGAACCCAAAGCATCTGTGCTTGGTGTTGACGGGTTACACTTTGGTGAACTGTGAGTCTTGCTTGCCAGTACGTTTATGTACTGACCCCTTTGGGGCTGTGGTTTCCTCAGACTACGATTACGAGGATCCCCATGGTGGCTACAACGTGGAGTATGACGAGACTGCTGACGAGTAGATAGCGGACCCGGGCAGGATCCGAGACTTCGTGGATGGGCTCCGTCTTTTCGTTTTCGGCCTCTTAGGCCTATTTGGATCTTGTCTGTACTCAGACATTTTGGATGCTTCCGCTGTGATGTAATGATGATATGTTGTGACATGTGTCCTCTGAATGATTTTATTTGCTATCTCTGCTCTAATGAGAGCTATTTGCAACTTATTTCAATCTTTTGTGTCGTAGAGATCTGTTGTGATATCACTTGTTCCAATGCCGTTGACGTACCATGTGTGTATGTTTCGAAGTACGTCAATGGAAGTATCTGGATTTCTATGGGATGGTTTGCGCAGACGATGAATAGTAAGATAATGGTTGTCACACGTTTACGTGTTGGCCTGCTCATATTGAGATGCGGGTGCCGGTATGCCCCGTAAGCCATTTATCTACTGTTTAACGGACTGTGAGTATCCCCTAGAAGTCCGGGTGCGACACCTGTGGTATGTGAGTACCGGATGTCTTTCCAGAAGAACTACCCGGTATGCCCCCTGATAGGGATATCGAGTTTATCATTGAGTTAGTTCCTAGAACCGGACCCATAGCTCATAAACCTTACCGGATGAGCCTTGAGGAATTAGAGGAGTTGAAGAAACAACTGGATGGTATGTTGCCAAAAGGATTGATTCGCCCAAGTGCTTCGCCTTGGGGATCGCCTGTCATCTTTGTGGACAAAAGGGACGGTACCTCACGTCTATGTGTGGACTACCGGAAGTTGAATGATGTTACCATCAAGAACAAATACCCTTTTCCCAAGATTGAATATCTCTTTGACCAGATGAATGGAGCCCGTGTCTTCTCCAAGATAGATCTCCGCACTGGTTATCACTAATTGAAGGTGCGGGAATCGGATATTTCGAAGACTGCTTTCACTACTCGTTACGGGCTATATGAATACACCGTAATGTCCTTTTGTCTAACCAATGCTCCTGCCTATTTCATGAATCTCATGAATAAGGTATTCATGGATTTCCTGGATAAATTCATCGTGGTGTTCATCGACGACATCCTTGTCTATTCCAAAGATGAAGCCGAACACGAAGAACATCTGAGATTGGTACTCGGAACACTTCGAAAGCATCAATTGTATGCTAAGTTTAGCAAATGCCAATTCTGGCTGAGAGAAGTGTGTTTTCTTGTACATGTGGTATCTGAAGGTGGAATCTCTGTTGATCCCACTCTGATTCAGTCCGTCATGAAGCGTAATGCTCCAACCAACCCAACTGAAGTGAGATCATTTCTTGGTTTGGCTAGTTATTACCGAAAATTTGTTCAAGGATTCTCCAGTATCGCCAGACCACTCACTCAATTGCTCAAGAAAGACAAGAAGTTTGAGTGGACTGACAAATGTGAAGAAATTTTCCAATAATTGAAGAGAAGGTTGGTGACCACTCCTGTTCTTACTATGCCAGATGTCACAAAAAGTTTTGATGTGTACTGTGATGCCTCAAATCTTGGACTCGGCAGTGTTCTTATGCAATACGGGAAGGTCATCTCTTATATCTCTAATCAGTTGAAGCCTCACGAGCAAAATTACCCTACACATGACCTGGAACTCGCAGCTGTTGTTCATGCTCTCAAAGCATGGTGACACTTCCTTATGGGTAATAGATGTGAGATCTATACTGACCACAAGAGCTTGAAGTACATCTTCTCTCGGCGTGAACTCAATATGAGGCAACGCAGGTGGATTGAACTCATCAAAGATTATGATCTGAGTATCCACTATCATCCTGGCAAGGCGAATGTTGTCGCTGATGCACTCAGTCGAGAACCCGCCTCTTTGAATGCTATCATCAAGGCCAGACAACCTAAGTTATGGAAGGAACTTGATCAACTGGGTATCGAGGTAGTCAGCCATGGGATGTTGAATACCATTGAAATCAAACCTACTATGATTGATCAAGTGAAACAATCTCAGAAAGGCCATAAGAAGGAACTTGTGCCTGGTTTCTTTGTCGATTCTGAAGGAATACTCTGGTACAAAGGTCGCATTTGCGTTCCATCCGAGTCAAAGCTAAAGAAAGTTATACTCGCCGAGGCTCATGATACTCCTTACTCTATCCACCCCGGAGGAACAAAAATTTATCAATACCTTAAAGAGAAATTCTGGTGGCATGGTATGAAGCGAGAGATTGCTTCTTACATAGCCAAGTGTGATATCTGTCAGCGTGTGAAGGCAGAACACCAACGTCCAGCTGGTCTTTTGCAACCACTCCAAATACCCAAGTGGAAATGGGATGAAGTTGGAATGGATTTCATCACTGGACTTCCCAAGTCAAACCGAGGGCATGATGCCATATGGGTTATTGTGGACAGGCTTACAAAAGTAGCTCACTTTATTCATGTTCGCACAACTCATCGTGGAGACCAATTGGCTGATCTCTATATATCTCGGATTGTGAGTTTGCATGGGGTGCCCGAGAAGATTGTTTCTGATCGAGGTACTCAATTCACATCTCGGTTCTGGAGAAAATTGCATGAAGCTCTTGGAACCAAACTGTCTTTCAGCACAGCTTATCACCCACAAACCGGTGGACAAACCGAGCGTGTTAACCAAATCCTGGAAGACATGCTTCGTGCTTGTGTGTTGTCTTATGGTGCTAAGTGGGAAGATTGTCTACCATTTGCGGAGTTCTCTTACAACAATAGCTATCAAGCTAGTTTGCAAATGGCTCCTTTTGAAGCCTTGTATGGTCGCAAGTGTCGCACACCCTTAAACTGGTCTGAGTCTGGTGACAGTCAGATATTTGGTGTGGATACATTGTGTGCCGCCAAAGAGCAAGTTCAACTTATCCGTGATCGTCTCAAGGCTGCTCAATCTCGTCAGAAGAGTTATGCAGACTCCAAGCGACGCGAAGTATCCTTCCGTGTGGAAGAGTTATGCAGACTCCAAGAGTCACACCTCTCAAGGGGATGCAGCGCTTTCACGTCAAAGGGAAACTTGCACCACGTTATATTTGGCCATTCAGGATCCTAGCCCGTCGTGGTGAAGTGTCTCATCAACTTGAGCTGCCCGCTGATCTCTCGTAATTCCATGATGTCTTTAATGTGTCACTACTCCGAAAATGTCTCCAAGTGCCAGATAAGAATCATTCTTATAAGGACATCGACTACCGGACCATTGACATCAATCATGATTTGACTTATCGTGATCGACCACTCCGTGTTCTTGCCAAGAATGTTTGTGTTACAAGGAGGCGTGCAATAAAATTCCTCAATATTTAGTGGACTAATCACTCTGAGGAAGAAGCCACCTGGGAACGCGGAGATTATATCAACAAGGAATTTCCTGACTTCCACTATGACTAAACCCCCGAATCTCGGGACGAGATTATTTTAAGGAGGGGAGGTCTGTCACATCCTCATTTGGGAAACAAGGTTGTAAGGAGAAAAATATAAATTTAGGGACCAACAAAAACTTTTTAGTTGATCATGTTGTTTTTCTGAAGTTGTAACTCCTTATGTGAACCTGATGTTTCCTTTGAGAAATAAAGAGTGGAAGGTTGTTATTTTGATTTCTTGTCATCCTTATCACCTTATTAACCTTGGTTATGGATCACCAAGGAAAGAAAAACAAGATTCTTTTTGAAAATCCTTAAGGAAAATATGATTTTCCTTTTCTGTTTTCAGCTATCACATTCCCTTTTGAGCATCATTTCTATCCATGAACCCCAACTCATTCTTGTGTTTTCTTTGGATGTCATCCATGCTTATGGTATGGAATTTCTCAACATGTCCAAAGAAATATTTTTTAGCCAGTGGAAAACATGTTTTCATAAGTGTTTTTCTGCCTAGTTGAAAAACAAGAAAAAGAAAAACAGTGAAAACAGAAAACCACCCCTATTTCAACCTTGTTTTCATCCACCTAGATATTTTCTAAAATCTAATAAAAATAGGTTTCTGAAACTAGGTGGTGTGCTCTTCAAATCTATACTTCCATATTTCCATTTGTAAATTTTTTGATGTGCCAAACAAGTCTCTACTTTTCCTATCCTCTGTCTGTTTTAGGACTTGGAAAAATTCCAAAAACCCTTATCTGATTTTTTCTGAACCTGCACTCGAGTTCTGTCAGTTTTGCACCCGAATCAAAATTGGCTCGAATTCGCGTTTTTGATCATCTAGGTGCAGTGCCCTGTTGCCAAACCATCTTACCTTACTCTCCTCGCTCGAAACCATCCGCTGGTTTGGTCTTAGACGCAGCATAAGAGGAGATCAACTCCTGGACAAGGATGGTGGCCACCGGGCCGACCTGTCATCAGAGCACAGAGGAAACCCGTGCCCTGAATCCCTTCCTCTCCGGCTTTGAACCAGAGCGTGCACGGTCTCGATGCCACGAATCTCCGCATGCCTCTCCACGTGTTGTTCGTAGCCTGAGTGCACGAGCAAGGTGGCATGGCCACCGTCGCGGTGGCAAACGCCCGAGCACAACCCCTCCCGTGAACTCCATGTATAAGACTCCTCCCGTCCCACTGCTTCGCCACCCACCTCCTCTCACTCACCGCATCCACTCCACCTCGTGTTTTCCTATGTTCCTCTCCCTGTGAGAGCCAGGGGGACGTGCTCTCGCTGTTCTGCCCGCGGAGAAGAACAGAAGCCCCTGCCCTCGTCTCTCCCTCTTCCCGATCCATTTTCGTTTCACGTTCTTCCCCTTGCCCAGGCCTACGTGCCTGACATTCTGATGGGGGGATAATAACCCGGTAGGCCAACTCCAAGGCGTAACCCGGCCCAAGGAACATGGTGCGCAGTTTGGTTAAGGATAATGAAGCTTCTGGAAGGCCCAAAGTTTGTAGGCCTCGTAACCCGGATTGTGGGTTACGGTAAGGAAAGTTAGGGTTTATAAGCGGTGTCCGGGTAGGATTCAAGCGGCGCTTTGGAGACTAGGGCCGAGGGGGTACGGGTGCTTTATAAACCCACCCCTAGGTCTAGTTTAAGAAGAGATCTAAGAACCCTAGCAATATCGCTTGATATCGAGCATCTAGTGTAATCCCAGAGTTGAATTATTATATCAAGATCGGAGACTCGGCGACTTTGATTGCCGGCTACCAGATCGAGTTGCATCATGTTTTCCTCTGAGCTAAACCCTCTCCCAAACGCCTGTGTCGTCTTGCCCCAAGATCAGTTACCCCCGGTAACGTCTGCCGTGATTATCCCACGACAGTTGGCGCCCACCGTGGGGCCTGCGTCCAAAGGTGTTTACATCACGGGAGAAGCTCGGAAGAACATGGAGAATCTTGTCGTCGGCGAGATCTACATCGGCCACAAAGGAGAAAAGACGGTGGACGATTCCGGCTGGGGGCCAGAATCGGATCATCTCGAATCCGGATCCGTCGTGACAATCGGCCGGATCAACATCTTCATCGGTATGGTACGTACGCCTGATTTAAAAGGACAATATCATGTGCATACTACAGGAACTTCTAGCAGGAACAAGGAGACATTAAAACAAGCGGCAAACTCGGTTTCGTCGGCCGCGCCGGGATACCTTAGATGGGCGGAACAAGAGGTAACGTGGAGTAGAAGAGATCATCCGGAAAAAGTAGAGCGTCCAGGAGTCTTGGCATTGGTGGTTGCTCCACAGGTTAATGGTTACGAACTGAAGAGGGTCCTGATGGACGGTGGAAGTAGCATCAACATCCTTTATTGGGAAACCTTCTTACGGATGAGTCTCAAAGAGTCCCAGTTACAGAAAAGTTCGACAGTCTTTCATGGGATCGTGCCGGGTCACTCAGCGAGCCCCGAGGGAAAGATCACCTTGGAGGTTGCTTTCGGAGAATCGACGGATAATTATCGAGTTGAGTGGCTCACGTTCGAGGTGGTCAAATTGCGCAGTCCTTATCACGCGCTGTTTGGGAGACCGGCTTATGCTAAATTCATGGCTAGGCCGTGTTATGTGTATTTACAGCTCAAGATCCCGGGTCCTAAACGAACTATCACCATACATGGGAACCGGGATATAGCGGATGAGTGTGATGAAGGAGATTCAGTAATGGCCGAGCAAGCATGCAGAAAGGAAGAACTCGAATATTACCGGTCTCAAGTAAATCCGGATGATAGAACAACCCTGAAAACGCCGAATACTGAGGACGAGAGAGCAAAATTCAAGGCAGCGCAAGACACCAAGAAGGTAGATTTTGTCGAAGGTGATTCCACTAAGCAATTTACCATAGGGTCCAATTTGGGAAAAGAGCAGGAGAAGGCACTTGTGGAGTTTATTCGTTCAAATGCAGACGTATTTGCCTGGACACCTAGCGACATGCCGGGTATCCCTACAGAGCTGGCCGAGCATAGTTTACATGTAGATCCCAAGTCCAGGCCCGTGAAGCAGGGTTTGAGGAAAATGAACGAGGAAAGAAGGAAGGCCATAGGCGAAGAGATCGCTCGGCTATTGGCAGCCGGCTTTATCATGGAAGTATTTCACCCGGATTGGTTGGCAAACCCGGTTCTAGTGATGAAAAAGACCAATGAGTGGAGGATGTGCATTGATTTTACGAGTCTCAACAAGCATTGCCCAAAGGATCCGTTCGCGTTACCAAGGATAGATCAAATTATAGACGCAGTAGCTGGAAGCGATCTATTATGCTTCCTGTACGCATATTCCGGGTATCATCAGATTAAGCTCAAGAGGGAGGATTGGGAGAAAACATCATTCATAACCCCTTTTGGGGCCTTCTGTTATAAAACTATGACGTTTGGATTGAAGAACGCCGGTGCAACTTACCAACGGTGTATTCAAAAGTGCTTCGAGGACCAAATTGGACGCAACGTTCATGCCTATGTGGATGATGTGGTCATCAAGACCAGGAAGGCGGAGACATTTATCGATGATCTAAAGGAGACGTTCAAAAACTTGAGGAGGTACCAGATGAAGCTTAACCCGACAAAGTGCGTGTTCGGAGTTCCAGCCGGGAAATTACTCGGCTTTATCGTTTCCGAGAGAGGAATCGAGGCAAACCCGGATAAAATCAAGGCCATCTAGAGTCTGAAAAAACCGGAAAATTTGAAGCATGTTCAAAAGCTCACGGGCTGCGTAGCAGCCTTGAGCCGATTCATATCCAGACTCGGAGAAAAGGCAATACCCTTGTACCGGCTCTTGAGGAAATCAGATAAATTCGTATGGGATCAAGAGGCGGATGAGGCGTTTGAGGCACTAAAGAAGCAGTTATCTGAAGCACCAGTACTAGCGGCCCCGGGTCCTAAAGAGCCTATGTTACTGTACGTGGCAGCCGGCCCCCGAGCCGTCAGCGCAGTAGTTGTGGTGGAGCGCAAAGAGGACGGGAAGGGTTACCCGGTCCAGAGGCCGGTCTATTACGTCAGCGAGGTATTATCAGAAGCAAAGCAGCGCTATCCGCATTGGCAAAAGTTGGTGTTCGGGGTCTTTATGGCTAGCCGGAAATTGAAGCCGTATTTCCAAGAACACCCCATAACAGTGGTTAGTTCAATACCAATGTCGGATATCATCAGAAACTCGGACGCGACGGGAAGAATAGCCAAGTGGGCGATAGAGATGGGGGATTATCACATCAACTACGAACCCAGGTCAGCAATCAAATCTCAAGCTTTAATTGACTTCGTTAACGACTGGACACATACAGGCATGACTACGACGGTTCCAAATTCCGAGTCATGGATCATGCACTTCGATGGATCTAAGCAATACGAGGGATCAGGAGCTGGAGTGGTGCTAACGTCACCCAAAGGAGATAAATTAAGTTACGTACTACAAATTCACTTCGACTGTTCCAACAACGTGGCCGAGTATGAGGCCCTATTGCACGGCTTAAGGGCAGCCAAGGAGATGAACGTCAAGAGGATACGGTGTTTCGGAGATTCGGACCTTGTGGTACAGCAGGTGTCAGGAACTTGGGATAGAAAGGACGCAACTATGGCAGCATACCGCAGGAAAGTTGATAGGGTTGCAGGATGTTTTTCCGGGTATGAGGTGGAGCATATAGACAGAAGAAAGAATGAGGCAGCCGACGCACTCGCTAGACTCGGCTTGCGCAGAGAGCCGGTTCCACCTAACGTTTTCCTGGATGAATTATGGCGACCATCAGTTAAAACCGAGTCAGAGGAGGAATTGGCAAATCAAGACCCGGATTCAGGACTTGTGGCCACGGTACGTGCTATTCCCGAATGGACAGAACCGTTTTTGGCCTACCTATCGCGAGGCGAGTTACCACAGCAGGAGGTATTAGCAAGGCAAATTTTGAGGCGAGCAAAGGGATATTCTATCATCAATGGGGAGTTATATAAGAGAAGCGCAACAGGGGTCTTTTTGCGCTGCGTAGCGCCAGAAGAAGGCCGACAGATTCTCAAGGAAATCCACGAAGGCGACTGTGGACATCATGCGTCCACAAGATCTCTCGTGGCTAAAGCTTATCGACACGGGTTTTTCTGGCTCACGGCTCTAGCAGACGCGGAACGATTGGTAGCAAGGTGTGACGGATGTCAAAGGTACGCTCGCCAAACCCATGTGCCGGCTATGGAGTTACGGACCATCCCGTTAACTTGGCCGTTCGCTGTCTGGGGTATGGACATGGTTGGCCCATTTCATATGTCACCATGCAAGAAGACACATCTTTTGGTGGCTATTGATAAGTTTACCAAATGGGTTGAGGTTATGCCAGTTACTAATTGCGAATCAGCCACGACAGTTGGCGCCCACGGTGGGCGCCACGGCAGTCAAGTTCCTGAAAAGGATTATCTACCGGTTCGGGTATCCCCACAGCATAATTACCGACAATGGAACCAACATGTCCCTTGGTGAGATGGAGAAGTTCTGTGGCAACAATGGAATCCGGCTTGATGTCGCATCAGTGGCTCATCCGCAGGCCAATGGACAAGTGGAGAGGGCAATCCAAGAATTGCTTCGCGGATTAAAACCACGATTACGAGTCCCCTGTGTCAGGGCAGCTGGCGCATGGGTCGAAGAACTTCTTTCTGTGGTTTGGGGTATCAATACCACGCCTAATAGATCTACTCAGATGACACCCTTCTTCATGGTCTACTGCGCGGAGGCGGTACTACCGAGTGATATTATTCATGATTCACCACGAGTATCAGCATACGTCGAAGCGGAGAATGAAACAACCCGGCAGGATGCTGTGGATATGTTAGAAGAGCAAAGGGAGCAAGCCCTGGAAAGATCAGCCATATATCAGCAGGATTTACGAAGGTATCATAGCCGGCACGTGAAAACCCGGGTCTTCCAGGAAGGAGACCTGGTTCTGCGCCTGGTACAGTCGAACGAAGGAAAGCACAAGTTATCACCACCCTGGGAAGGACCGTTTATCATAAGCCGGAATTTGCATAATGGGTCATATTACTTGATAGATGCAAGGGAAGAGTCGACCACAGTTAATGACACCGCTCACACCACTTCATCTATGCAAGAAAGAGACATACCGTGGAACGTGGCTCAGCTACGCCCATATTATACTTAGCAAAAATTGTGTTGGCATATGGAATTGAACGATGTAACAGGCAGCAGGTTTTCAGACGTACTCTTTTCCTATCCAGGGTACCCTTGGGGACTGGACGGGTTTTTAATGAGGCGGCTTGCTGACCTAGATTTTTCATATCAAGTAAAGAGGTGATTATCAAGAAAAGGGATGGTTATTATCAAGTTCTGTACTCTCAGTATGATGCGTAAATCTAGGTCTTGGGGGCTGGTCGCTTGAATAACACAGTTACGAACTCAAAGACCCGGCCATGATGCCTATGAGTTATAAGGGCCGACTACTTGCAAACGAGTACGGCTACAATCTTATAACCGGACAAAGAAGTCCAAATTTCTTGGCTATTCTTACTTAAGCTCGATGTGACTCGCACTAAAGTGGCATGATTTGTTCGCTTACGATTACAGTCAGCCATGAAACCCGACGGGGCTTGGCTGGCCTCGTTTTCGTATAGATGTAACAACATGGTATCCACGCGAAAGCCGGCTTATAGTACAAGATAGTCAAAAGGGTCATCTAAACCACAAGTTATGCAGAGTACAAGGCTAGACAGCTGGAAACTCAACGATTATTAAGCATAACTTCAAATCCTATGTGAAACGACTCAGGGATCTTTGTGAGTTTAGCAGTAGGCAATTCGTTCTCCTTTCAAGATCAAGTGTCCTAGACTTGGAGATCCGGGTCCGGGTGACTTGAAATCTTAAAAAGAGAAAAAATTGCTTACTTGTAGAATTCCAAAAGCCCAAATATCCGAGTCCTGGGGACTTGGGGACTTAGAAGCAAATCCGCTTGTCAACACCCATGAGACTCGGAAATCGAGTTTCACAAAAGGAACAATAAAGAAAGCCGGATATCGAGAACAGACGAGCTCAATAATGGATAAATTTAAAAAGGCCGAAAGAGGCATAGAGTGTATCAAGACCTTAGCATGCATTACAAAATCCCGGTGAAAAGATATCAAAGGTGCACAGGCACACCACACAAAATACAACTGTTTAACAGCACGTTGGCCGACCGGTGCATAAGAAGAGGCATTAGAGGTCAGATGTCACTCGGCGTTCATCTTGGCCTTGCCTTTGTCATCATTGGTGGTAGCAGCAGCACCCGGATCAGTGGCACCAGCCCGTGCAGGAGGTGGAACGACTGGTGTTGAGGTAGCGGGGGCAGAGCCGGCTTCTGCTTGCTTCTTGGCAGCCTCCGCCCTCAACGCAGCAGCTTCCTCCTTCCACCGAGCCAGCATATCATACGGCTCGGGAAGATCTGACTTAATCGCTTCACCAGCATCATCATATGCTGGAACAAGGATATTAACATCCAGGTCGTCAGCGATCACGCTGGCCGGGTAACGGACCTCCTTTTGGATGGCCTGAAGATCTTTCGCCGAGAACTTGGACCCATCAAGCTTGAACTCTGGGAAGCCGCCCATAAGCTTCACTAGCTCGAGCTTGGGGAAATAAGCCTTGGCAAGTGCAAGCCCCCGGGTCACTCCAACCCGGCAAGACGAGCGTTTCCAGTGCCAAATCCACTTAGGAATAGAGGAGAAGGCATCCAGCATCCTCTTCAGATCAACATGTCCTTTACCCGGCCACCGTAATTCCTGAAGGATCCATTTGGTTCCGGCACATAGCTGCCGGATAACGCTCTTCATAGTTTTCAGCTTGGCAATGTCATCCTCATCCGGCATGGCTTCGTCCGGGCCTGAAAAAATGGAAACATAAGTCGGGAAAACTCTTGCTATCTATCAAAAGGATAAACCCGGAGGAGGAAACGTACCAAGTAAAGCACGATATGTGTCAGATATTTGGACAGAAAGGCTTGTTAGATCATCTTCTGCTTTGTGAGCCCTTTTCCTATATTTCCTCATTATCAGCCTATTCCTCCTGGCCTCAGCCTCGGCTGCTTCACGCAAAGCTACCTCCTTCTCAATGAGCTTGGCGGCGTCTGCCAGTTTCTCCTCAGATTGAGTCACGAAAGACTGCATGGATGCAAACAAGGATTAGTCGGGTAGAGGGGCAAGTTATCAGTCGCTTGCATAATAAAGTCCCAAGCAAATTATGAATCAATTCACTCGGAACTTGGGGACTGGACAAGGGCACAAGCAACATTAGTCGGATTTACCTCGTGTTTGGCTATTAAAGCCCCCAAGATGTTTTCTTCATTAGCCCTTAAAGTGCGCAGGGTTTCCAGCATCTGGGCAAACGCCAGTTCCTCGGGTCGAGTACCGGAAGAGCCGGCAGCTTGGTCGCCTGGTGGGGGGGCTCTCCCCGCCCTTGGAGTCGAGACCCGGACAGTTTGAGTACCCGGGTTGGGAGAACCCATCCTTGTATCCAGGACCTCGATCTCCTCGTCCACTGGTTCCGATGAGGAAGGAGATCCGGCGGCTCGGGGAAGCGGATTGTTCAGAGGGCCTTGTTCCTGGTTATTCGCCGTATCACCGCCAGTCGCGGCAGTCGGCTTCTCTGCCCGACGATTATCCGTCTCTACGTTTTCCGGGTCACTGACGGTGACTTGGGTACTGAAAGAAAGATGAGAAAAGGCAGTTATTAGTGATAACGGTGGCTTGAGTGGAAACTTGTCAGACGTAAAAGGAAATCATGTAGCAAAAACTTACCCGGCATTCACGGTATAGTCCGGCGGGAGCTCGCCGCTGGAAGCAGATGAGGTCGTAACAGGGACCACTAACGGAACCCGGAATTGCCCGGCACGTGGATGGTTAGGAGAAGGGTGGCGTTGAGGAGAGTCGGAAGGACGGGACGGAGGAGCGCTGGCACGATGGACCGAGGGGGTAGAGATGCCCGGGTTAAGGGGATCTTCACCCGGGGAGCTCCGAGTTACTCTGCGCTTGGCTGGGAGAGAATCCTTCAAGCACGACGAATTTGATAATTGATGGTTAAGTCGTCGCATGGCGTCAAAGGAGTAAGGTTCAGAGGATAACGAGGAAAAAGGAACCTTGGACACTGCCCCTCTGGCCTTCCTCTTGGCTCCAACTGTTGCTTCTTGATCAGATTCGGTTGCCTCCGGGTCATCCTCATTGATCTCACCTTCGTCCTCCAGCCCTGCAAACCGGGTGTGTGTTCGTTGAAAAAAAGGTAAACGGGAGGAAAATAATACAAGTAAAGATATACAAATTATGTGCAAATACCTTCACTATCATCAGCCGGCTCGTCCTCTTCTTCCGGGTCTCTGGAAGGGGGGGAGGTTCAACTCTCCAGAAAGGGTCATCAGCCTAAGACAAAAGAATGAGACTAAGGGTTAGAAGCTGTATCAAGTCAAAATGTGGAAATAAGTTATGAATATCGGATATTACCGCTGGAGCCGGGTTTTCCCGAGTAAACGGGGGTAACCCGGTGATGCCCTTTATCACCTCCAGCTTCTCTGTCAAGAAGCCCTTGATGGTCTTGTTGGTATCGCCGGTCGCAAAGCTCTTGGTGGAGTATCGGAGTGCATCTGTGGTGTGCCCCGAATACTCGCACATCAATTTGGTGCGGATGGAGTTGGGTTGGATCCGAAAATCAACCCATGTTTTTACTAAATTTAGCCCGAGGAGGCCTTGGGCTGAGAGGATGGCTATCTTGGCTAATGAGGGGAGGATCGCCTCCCTGTCTGAGTCTGGTGCAAAGGCATTGAAAGACTCGGAAGGTTCAAGGAGGATCTCCGAGTAACCCGGCAGTTTCTTTTCGCCGTCTGGGGAGGTATCGTGGCAATAAAAGAAAGACAGCTGCCAATGTTTGACGTGGGAGTTTAAATTGAGGGTTGGCATCGGTGAATTCTTGCGGCGTTGGATGGATACCCCGCCACAAGTAACAAGTGCTCCGTCACCACTTTCGCGGCACGGCTTACACTGGAATAGTTCGATGAAGAGAGTCAAACTTGGCGGCATGCACAAGTACGACTCGGATAGAACGATGAAGTGGGTAATATTCAACATAGAGTTAGGCCCTATGTCGAATACCCGGAGGCCATAATGGCTTAAGACCTCCCTGAAGAAAGGGTGACCCGGAGGACGGAATCCCCGGGTCACGTGCTCTACGAAGCAGATTACCTCGTTATCAGCGGGTGTGGGCCGGGTCTCGTTGCCCGGCGCCCTCCAGTGAATGTCCTTCTGAGAAGGGAGAATTCCTAATTCGGCTAGCTCGTCCAACTTGGCCTTCGTAGCTGTGGAACGCCCCCAGTTGGCGGATATGGTTTGGGTAGTCCTCGCCTGAGTCGGCTGTTTTCCTTGTCGTTTGGGAGCCATGGGATCAACCTGCAAAACACAAGAAAAAGAGGCATAGGAAATAAGACCCGGAAGTGTTGGCTTATCCGAGTATAAGGTATCAAGAAAGTATGAAGTTAAGAATTATCCGGGTATCACGCTATGAAGTGGAGATTACAAGGTATCCGGGTGTTAAGTACAATTGTGGAAATTATTGGTCACTTTCGTATGGAAAAGCATTTGGGGAGGATGGATGTTTGCCCATGTGTCTACTGCAAGCAAAATAGCTGGAAAAGGAGGATTTTCCGGGTGTTAACGCAATGAGCGGAAAATCGAGGAGGAATGGATCTAGATGGGAAAGTTTGCGAGCGATTTTACAGGAGATTTGGTGATTAGTAATGGTAGGAGGATGAGTTGTAACTATCTAGCAGGTGGTTAAAGGAGTTGGCGAGCATCGAATCGATCTAATTTGATGCAATCGGAAGAACGACTCACGGGTTGACCTAGATCCGATCCTGGATGAATTGAAAAGTTGCGGGGCTAAATTAAACGACTGCAAGAGGCTTACTGGAGAGATTGGAGTCTAGCACGACGGCGGCGAGCGGCGTGGCTCGAATGCCCCTTCGCAATTCTTGGCGAGAGGAATAAAGGCGCGACGGTGACGCTTGACGGCGGCGCGAGATGGCTCGAGGGCGAGCGCGGCCGGCGGCGATCTTGCTTTGATGGCGTGCACGAGCTTCTTGCGGTGGTGTTGCAAGGGTGTAAGGAGCAAGGAAGGAAGGGGGATGCTGAGGCGGATTGATGGGTTTAGGGTTACCCTCTGAGCACTATTTATAAGGTGGGGGTGAGTCTATCTCAACGGCCGGAAACCGGAAATTGTGGGGTAATGGTTATCTACGTGGATTCTGCGAGATATGCGCCAAGTATTGAGCAAAGCATTTGGTTAAAAGAAAGAAGGAGATCTACCCCGTGATATCAGGATCGGTTATCGAGTATGGGATCTTGGCATTTTTATTAGGGTTTGGACCTGGAAAATTAAACCAAAGTGTTTGGGGGAAAAACCCGGGTTACAACATGGCCACCATGGAGTAAGGCCTAGCTGAATATCAAAGCATTTTAACCCGGCCTCCATATGCTTGTGTGCTTGATATCTTTGCAGGGAATAGCGAGCGCTTCAAGGAGGATCTGTGAAGCCCAAGCTATTCTGGGGACTACTGATGGGGGGATAATAACCCGGTAGGCCAACTCCAAGGCGTAACCCGGCCCAAGGAACATGGTGCGCAGTTTGGTTAAGGATAATGAAGCTTCTGGAAGGCCCAAAGTTTGTAGGCCTCGTAACCCGGATTGTGGGTTACGGTAAGGAAAGTTAGGGTTTATAAGCGGTGTCCGGATAGGATTCAAGTGGCGCTTTGGAGACTAGGGCCGAGGGGGTACGGGTGCTTTATAAACCCACCCCTAGGTCTAGTTTAAGAAGAGATCTAAGAACCCTAGCAATATCGCTTGATATCGAGCATCTAGTGTAATCCCAGAGTTGAATTATTATATCAAGATCGGAGACTCGGCGACTTTGATTGCCGGCTACCAGATCGAGTTGCATCATGTTTTCCTCTGAGCTAAACCCTCTCCCAAACGCCTGTGTCGTCTTGCCCCAAGATCAGTTACCCCCGGTAACGTATGCCGTGATTATCCCACGACACATTCTCTCTTGCTCGTTGGCATGCAGGATCACCGTCGCCGAGCTCGACGCTGCCGGGGACGCCTCGGTGCGTGCGAGCGCTGCGAGTGTACCTGTTCCCTGCTGCTGCTTCTGAACGGCTCCATCGGCCCCGCTCCATCACCTCTTCCCCGAACATCGCTTCCTATCAAGCCCAAGGTGAGCTACTGCCCGTACGGGAGTCCTAGCGCTCGTCGTCCATTTTTAGACCAATGACCCCCTTTGAACTCCCTCGGAGTGTATCGAGGCCGTAAGATCAGAATCGTGCGGCCGCGTACCGGTTCGCTTGCGCGCGCAACCGAACTGGACCGGCCCAGCGTAACGCGCTTTGGCGCATAGAGGCCAGCGGCCTGCTGAGCCCGCGCTGGCAGTTTTAATCCTTTTCTGTTTTTCCAAAAAAAACGTCCACATCACTTTAATCCAAACTAAAATTCCTAAACTTCAAATATGGCCACCCCCTTTTTATCAAAGGTATTTGCATGTTTTCCTAACCACATGCAAGTAGCAGATCTGCATTTGCATCCCTGGTACATCTGTGAAAAATCCCACAAATCAACCTATCTGAAAGTTTAAACATGCAATAACTTTTGATTTAGGAATCCAATTGAAATGAGGTTGACCTCTATGGATAGATCTTGATGAAACCTAACTGTATCATTTGGCGTCACATGCACTTGAGTTTCCTATTTTAAATGACATGCAAAATGGTAAATGACCAGAGAGCCACTAAATGAATTTTATGAATTTTTCTAAGATGATTTTTGGGATGAATACTTTTGGATGTGCTTCTGTATGTATGGATCTATCATATCCAAGATTGGTGTGATGTTTTGAGCTGTAGAATTATTTTGGCATGCATTACAAGTTTTAGGGGTGTTCTGCCATTTGTGAATCACATGTTCTATTATTTTGTTAAATGTGTAAATGCATTATGGGACCTTACTAGCATGTATAGGAGTTGTTTTCACTGCCATGTGATTTTTATCTTGTAGATCTACTATGTTAGAATAAATCTTGTTCATGGAAATGTCATGGTTTGTCATGCATGTTTAGATCTATGATTGTTATCTATTCTCTATGGTTACTAGATGTGTTTGCCTTGAGTACCTCCATGCCATGATTGTTTTCATGCCTTGCATGTTACGATATGTCTCTATTATGTACATGTTTAGCTTCTGGTTTAATGCTTAGTTATCTTTTACAACTATATTATGGCTTGCATGTCCATAGAAATGCATGTTTTACTCCCTTATGCTTGTATAGTTGTTTCCTAAATTATTGCCATGATGTTTAATCATTTTGGTGAATGACCAGAGAGTCATTTCACTCTTTGTGGCCTTATATGAGAGTGGTACACCCACTGGACTCATGTCATATGCTTGGTACATGGCTTATGTGAAACTATGCCATGTTGTGCATGTTATCTATGCCTGTTTGAGTGTTGTAGCATAGTTTAGTGCTATTATTTTTGGGTGTTTCTTTTTGAGTGAATGCTTGCTGTATGTGTGTTGTATTAGCTTGTGCTTGCATTTGGCTTGTGCTGATTGAGTGTTTTCTTTTTTACTTTTTACGACGTTAGAAAACGAAGAAGCAGTTGATCCTGAAGTGGTATTCTACAACTCTTGTTTATTTCAAGAGTGTGACCAGGACCATAGCCAAGGCAATCCACTCTAAATGCTTGCTGTTGTTTTACTTATCATGCATGATTTACTTCTTAAGTTCTTACTTATGTTGTTTTCGAACTATTCTCTCAAGTGAAACCTATCGTTATCGCTTTTATAGATTTGCCCGTAGCCACTCCATAATCTTGGTGTTACCAAGCCCTTAGGAATTTTGGAGCCATCATTTAATTAACTTAAGTCCCTTAGTGGACAGCTAAACTTGTTGTTTTTGGAAAAACCTATGTCTTTGGAAAAACCCGAGGAAAGGTGGGACCTTGTCCGAGGGAAGGTTTGTGAACGAGGAAGTGTTTTCAACTTGTTTTTCCAAAAATGACACATAACCTAGTCTTCGCCGGACAACCAAGCCATACTGCCACATTACCTCAATATGGGAACGGGGTCTAGCTAATTGCTTGTCGGTGTTAGTCCATGTCTACATCAAAGTGCTATAGGGGTTAGAGTCCCCCGAACCAAATTGTCGCCGGGAGGGAGAAACGGGACATTCACAGTGTGGGGATTAAGTTCGCCACCGGTTGCAACAATTGGGTCTCCTGCCATGGCGGTGTGTTGTCAGGGGAAACCGGATCGATACGGCTGACTCACTCGGTGTCGGGGAGAACAAACCCAGTTGAAGGGGTAGTCATTTGCTAGAGCTTACATAGTGGATGGTTAGGACCAGTTATCCGATGTTTATATACTGTCTCGGATAGTCCGTGGTTGTTCACGGCGGGTGTACTAGATCTTGTGGAATGTGTAGACCTCTGTAGAGTAAAACTATTCAGAATAGCCGCGTCTCGGATATGGACAGTTGAATGGCCATGTAGCTAGCATTGTGTCAAGGTTTTCAAAAAGGTTCTTAGAAAAGTGTTTTATGATGTTGTACCTGGGAGGTACTGGAAAGGGAATGATTGTACCTTTGAGGTACCGAAGACATGATGGTCTCGAAGTGGTGTTTTCCAAAAAGGGTTCTTTCAGATGAAAAACTTTTTCTTTTATTGATAATGGTTTATCAAAAACCTTGTGGATATGCGATATCTACAAGAGAAACATTCTATCTTTTGAAGTACCTTCTTCAATAAAAACAAATAAGTGTGTTCAACCATGGTGGGTCTTCTACTCATCCTTGATAGACTAGCCTCAACTAAATAGCCATCCTACCACCTATGGCATACTTGCATTTGTTGGGCTTTCATATAGGGTGTCTTGCGAGTACATTCAAATGTACTCATATGGTTTCGTCCCTAGCTATTGTCTTGGTCAGACCTTGAGGAGCCGTCTCAGGAGGATACCTTTGAGGAGGAGTACTTTGACGATCCCGCGTACTAGGCACGTCTCCCGGTCAGCAGCATGTGGTGCTAAGGCGTTGACATGGGTTCTACCCGTTGTGTTTGCATCCGCCGAATAAAGTAGTTGTGTTGTGTGTTTGCCACTGTCCTGCGCGACAGTTGTCTCAGACTTGGTCGACTGACCATTTGTGTAAGACTATGTTATTCGTGTAATGGATGTGAACTCTGATGTACCTTCTCTAAATATGTTGCTCATGATTGTCGATCTAGGATCATGAGTGTATGCATATTGGCGGTCTCGGACATCTAGTCTGGGGTCCCCACAGACACCACTACTGCATCAAGGCTAGAGGCAAGAGATACTTCTCCACCAACACCCAACCACAATTTCCATGAGCGACCTACTTTGAGGAAGGACTATGGACTTCATGATGAAGCACATGAGCAAGGCCTACAATGCCATATATGCCATGATCCTCTTCCTTCTTCAACACATGAGGCGAGATTCACTTCACCACCGACACCATTACTCATCCACCTTGTGCGACATTCCATGAGGAAGAACTATGACCTTCATGATCAAGAGCATGAGCTTCCCTCATTGCCACAAGCGCGACAACAACATCAAGAGTGTGAAGCTATTCCTCCCATGACACAAAATCGACATCAACATGTGCATGAGGGTGCCACTCCCCCACCCTATGATGAAGATGTTGATGCATGTGACATTATGAAAGAGGCTCATCCCTTGCCATCATCTCTAAGGCATTCTTCTTCTTCGTCTCCAATGACACAAGTGACAACTCCGATCATCCACAAGAGAGCTCCCAATGCTATCAATGAGATGATCATGGTTGCCAACCAAAATGGTGACCATGCCGACATGAGTGAAGGCCAATACTATGCCTTGCACCAACTAGCTCTCAATTCCTTGGACATGCCGACCAATGGTGACGAAAGGGTCTATTGCAATGAGGCCGAGAATTCATCCCAGTGAGGACACGAGTTCTTCAAACCTATACTCAAGATAATGACCAAAGATGCAACCTCTCTAGAGCCGGCCTCAATGGCACATCTATCATTGATGGAGGTAGCGAAGAATTGGGTGACACACTCCCCTTAACTTCAAAGCAACTCATTCCAACCTCCACAAGGCCACGCTCAAGCCACCATTCTATCCAAGGATATCATCATCATCATCATCATCATCAACCACTCGGGGATGCTACAAGGCATGGCTTACACTACCACATCACGGAGATTATGGAGCCTTCTTCGACAAAAGCCATGACCCTACCTGCTCCTCCAAGAAAGCCCCCCTTTCCACAATTGGAGTTCAACCAAAGAGATGAGATGATTGAGTTCTCCTCGCCACATGCCATGACACTATCTCCTCCTCCAAGCAATGCACCGACTTCAACAAGTGCGCACACCTCAAGTGCCAAGACTTTGGAGCCTTCTAGTGTCCCCTCTCAATCTTCTAGTGAGATGAGTGGTGAGAGAGAGATCCACCATCACGTGAGTGAGATCCACAAGCCCATTGTGAGTGGAAAAACCATGAGTGTTCCTAGAGGCATCGCCATGATAGCCACCAAAAGTGAGATGAGAGTTGAGAGCAAAACCCAATTTGTGCGTATTGACACTAACATCTTACAAACTCTTTCTCCGTCTTTGTTGTATCTTTTGCAGCGATTTGGTGACCCTATCAAGCATCCTCGACCTCATGGACTATTCACCACACAAAGCTCTCCACACCGCATGAATATCGACACCGACTTGAAGATTTGGAAGGAGCACATTCCGCTCGTCATGATCCACATGGAGCTTGACAAGCACATCCACGACACTGCATTCTCCATCCACATTCCTCAAGTAAGGATCTACACGGCGCCTCACAAGCACTTCGACATCAACGCCTTCTACGCCTAAATTCCACATATCACGATGTGCATGGAGTACGACAAGCGCATCCACGACAACGACTACTACGCCTACATCCCTCATGTCAAGATGTACTTGGAGTTCCCCATGCGCATCCTCGACAACGACTTCTCTATCTACACCACACACGTAAAGATGCACTTGGAGTTCGACAAGAATGTCAACGACAATGACTACCACGTCTACATCCCCTTCGTCAAGATGCACTTGGATTTCGACAAGCGCGTCAACGACAATGACCACCACGACTACATGCCAACCGCCAAGATGTACATGGACTTCGACAAGAGAATCAACGACAACGCAACCAATGTCAAGTTCATCTACAATCTACCACTACCACAACCAATCGACAAACCACCTCTTGAACTCTTCGACGACGGCTACATCACCTTTCAAGCTCATCCTCATCCATCCATTGAGGACCATGTCAAGATCGTCATCGCCTTTGGACTACACCCTCCACGAGCATACCTTGGCATGATCTTCGATAAGAGGCTCAACTTCAACGACTACACCGCCTTTCAAGATCTTCTTCACCAAACCAAGGACGACCACTTCAACATCGTCATCGCATTTGGACAACCCCCACTACGAGCCTACCGTCACATGAACTTCGACAAGAGGCTCAACTTCAACGACATCTTCGTCGCCACCAATCCTTCTCCCGCTCATACATGGATGGAACGAGAGTCGAGGACGACTCTTCTTCAAGGGGGAAGATGATGCAGCCCACCGTATTCCACCAAGCACAACATCGATACATGACAAGGTGATCTCACTCCTATCTCCGTATGTTTCCGGTGACTTGGTGAACGGTGCGCTACCTCATGAAATACCCCTCTACATGCATAGGTTGGATCAAACCATGGAGCCCAAGACGGTGCACCCGATGCTCGAGATCATGTCCAAGACGGTGCCCCAGAAGCTAGGAAGGAAGTGGGAGAAGACGGCATCAAGATCGGAGCTCCGAGGAGGAAGAACGGAGGGAAACGGAGCCCCCGGCCTCAACCCCCGGCCAGACCGGCCTCCCCCTATCCTCAGGTCGGCCACCCACCCGAGCAGGTCGGCCTCACCTCCTCCCACCCCAGCCTCAGGCCGTCCAACCCTGGGGCCAGGCCGGCCACCAGCCCGAAGGCTCTGACCCCCACCCCGGCCCCTAGGCTGGGCGCCCAGCCCCACCGCGGCCCCTAGGCTGGGCGCCCAGCCCCACCCCGGCCTCCTAGGCCGGCCCCCCTGCTGCCACACAAAAACAAGTGGAAAACGCCTGTTTTCACCCCACCTACCCCCCTAGGCTATATAAGGGACTCCGGTGGCTATATCTAGGGTTAGGGATTATTTGAGAACTTCGGGATTTGCCCTTGTATCCCTCTTGTGAGGTGACTCCTCTTACAAGGCCACTCCTATGATGTTCATCTAGGACCGTATCAAGATTCACAACAACTACTTATCCTTTCCCATCGTGGATTCTGTTAAGAGTTGCCAATCTCCCTCTCGTAAATCCTTGAGGTTCTATTGGCGTGGTGGACCGGCCACGGGTGTAAATCGGTTCCAATCAAGGTGAGTTCAGTTGGATCGATCATTCCGTAGGCGGCCCTCGGGGCTTAGTTGACGGGAGGTTTGGGATCTTTCGGTTCTCGCTATTTTTCCCCTTTGTGTTTCCCCGCGTTTTCCCACGATTCCCACTCTCGTGTTCTTCGTGTTCTTCATCTCGTTCTCGTCGTTCTTCGTCGATTCGTGAAGATCGGGCCAAACTAAGAGGTCAACACTTCATCAGGGGGTTTAGGTTTCTGTCACTCCAGCAACCCCACAATTAGTAGCCAAACACACAATGCACCCCCCTAGGCCCATAAAGGTGAAGTGTCATGTAGTCGATGTTCACATGACACCACTATAAGAATAGCACCACAACTTAAATATCAAACCACTAGATATTACTTCAACATAATTCCACTACTAACATCTTGACTTCTCCCATGTCCTCAAGAACTAAACGAACTACTCACAAGACATCATATGGATCATAATCAGAGGTGATATAATGATGAATAACAATCTGGTCATAAAGTTCAAACACTGATAAATGTCATAAGCATCTACTACAAACAAGTAATCACACGGGGAGAGAGATCTAGTGAAGAACAACGATATAGAACCCTAATTGTTATAGCGGGATGGAGGTGGCTGGTGAGGATGATGGTGCTGGTGGTGAGGACGATGACGATGACGATGATGAGCTTGATGATTCCCCGAGCGATGATGGTGATGGTTTCCCCTCTCCGGGGAGGAATTTCCCCTGCAGATTTCTCCCTGCGGGAAAGCTTTTCTCTCTTTGTGTTGTTTTCCGCCCCGAGGAGGCGATGGAATATTTCCTTGATGGTTCTTCAGGGCTTAGGGTTCCCTGGGATGAAGTAAGCGAACGGGGTCAGCCAGTGGTGGGCCAGGGTGGCCACATCACGTGGCGGCGCGGACAAGGGGGCGCGCCACCAGGTGGTGTGGTCCCCTGGTGGACCCACTACAGCTCCCCTCGTGGCTGGCTCCCTCATCTGGTGTTCTAAGACTCCTCCGATGTCTCCCTTCTTCTTCTGGTCTTCAGGAATAAGGTATCTTGACGACGCTTTTTCCAGCTGATTTCTGGTCCCTGTGATTATTCTCCAATAATTATAAAACATACAAAATAAGATAAAATAACATAAGTACTGCATCATAATATGATATATATCGATGAATAACAGTAATTTATGATATAAAATAGTGATGCAAAATGGACGTATCAAGACTCCCCTTGTAGAAATCCTCTTCCTCCCCGGCAACGGCGCGAGAAAAAGTGCTTGATGCGCGTAGATGTGCGCTCATTAGGAGACCCCAAGAGGAAGGTATGAAAATCACAGCATCAAGTTTTCCCTCAGAAAGAGAAAAAGGTTGAATCGACCAGTAGGAGAAAGAAATCACTTCTGAAGGTTGTTGGCAGCTGATGTTGGCAGGGCGCACTACCAGGCTCAGCAACAACGTGGAATCTGCACATAACAGAACTAAGATACTTTGCCCCAACGAAATAGTGAGGTTGTCAATCTCATCGGTTTTGCTGAAAACAAAGGATTAAG
This sequence comes from Alopecurus myosuroides, assembly GCA_028641055.1. NCBI lineage: Eukaryota > Viridiplantae > Streptophyta > Magnoliopsida > Poales > Poaceae > Alopecurus > Alopecurus myosuroides. The sequence goes on from CM054059.1 coordinate 232,357,869, forward strand.
CGTATAGTGTGAAAAATGGTATTTGTTTGCAATGAAATAAATGAGAACAATGATTGCAGTAAAAAGAATAGTGCTTGCAGTAGGTTATATTATCAGTGTAAAAGAATGGACCGGGGTCCACAGTTGACTAGTGTGTCTCTCCATAAAAGATTGATAACATGTTGGGTAAACAAATTACAACTGGGCAATTGACAAAAATAAAGGTTGCACCGTAGTACATATGCAAGGCATGATGATTACTATGAGACTTATGCAAGCATTACAACATAATACATAGACCGTAATCCAACTACATCTATGACGCATAATCCACCCTCAGAACGTAATCCAAGCAGACTTCGGGTATTAAGTTGCAAGCAACAGATTATTGCATTAAGTAAAGTGCATAATGTAAACAATAATATTATCCTTAGACGAAGCATTGTTGTTTTCTCCCTAATGGCAACAACACATCCCCCATCCATCACGTTTATGTCATTGGAGCACAAATGAAAGGGAGGATGAACCCACTATCGAGCATAAATACTCCCTCTTGGAGTTACAAGCACCAACTTGGGCAGAGCATCTACTAGTAAAGTAGAGCATGCAAGATCATAAATAATGTAAACATGGTAGATTGATAATCAAATTAACATAGCATTCAATATTCATCGGATCCCAGCAAACACAACATGTAGCATTACAGATAGATGATCCTGATCATGTTAGGCAGGTCACAAGATCTAAACATGGTGGCATAAAGAGGAGAAGAAAAGCATCTAGCTACTGCTATGGACCCGTAGTCCAAGGATGAACTACTCACGCATCACTCCGGAGGCAGGCATGGTTATGTAGAGCCCTCCGGTGAAGATTTCCCCTCGATGCTAAACCTCTACCTCTACTTGAAAATGTTCCGGTGGTTTGTGAATTCCCTGACGTCTTCCCAGAAGAGTTGCCAGGGATGCCTCCGGACAGAGCAGTTGAGTTCGTGATCGAGCTTGAACCAGGTACTGCTCCAATCTCTCAGCATCCATACAAGATAGATCCTCCTGAACTGAAACTGTTAAAGGAGCAAATCGATATGTACATGGAAAAAGGTTACATTCAACCTAGTTCCTCCGCTTGGGGTTGCCCAACTCTGTTCGTTGCGAAGAAGTATCAAACAAAGAGACTCGTTGTTGACTATCGTCCTCTTAACGAGAAAACCATCAAAAACAAGTATCCAATTCCTCGTATCGATGATCTTTTTGATCAACTTGCTGGAGCCTCAATATTCTCCAAGTTGGACTTGAGAATGGGTTACCATCAAATAAAGATCAGAAAAGAGGATATTCCAAAAACAGCGTTCACCACTCGGTACGGTCTATATGAATACACCGTCATGTCCTTTGGTATCACCAATGCACCGGCGACATTCTCTCGACTCATGAATTCTGTCTTCCACGAATACCTCGACAAGTTCGTTGTGGTATATCTTGATGACATCCTTGTCTACTCCAAATCTGAGGAAGAGCATGGAGAACATCCTCGTCTCACTCTCATGAAACTTCACGAGCATCGTCTATATGCCAAATTCTCCAAATGTGAGTTATGGATTCCAGAAGTTGCTTACCTGGGTCATATCATCTCAGCCAAGGGCATAGCCATTGATCCAGAAAAGGTTAAAGCAATTGTTGATTGGAAACCTCCTAAGACGGTGAAGCAAGTAAGAAGTTTTCTTGGCTTGGCTAGCTATTGCCGTTGTTTCGTCCAAAACTTTTCCAAGATTGCCAAACCTCTCACTGATCTCACAAAGAAGGACAAGAAGTTCGTTTGGTTTCCACAATGTGATGAAAGTTTCAATCTCCTGAAGACTAAACTCACTTCTACACCAGTTCTGGTTGGCCCAGATACTACCAAACCTTTCCAAATATTCTGTGATGCTTCTCTCCAAGGTCTAGGAGCAGTTCTTATGCAAGAACGTCAAGTTGTGGCTTATGCTTCACGTCAGTTGAATGCACATGAGAAAAATTATCCCACAAATGATCTTGAACTTGCGGCAGTTGTGTTTGCCCTCAAGAAATGGAGGCAATACTTGTTGGGTAATCGCACTGAAATCTTTTCCGATCATAAGAGTCTGAAATACATCTTCACTCAACCAGATCTAAACCTCAGGCAAAGGAGATGGATTGAAAAGATTAAAGACTTTGATCTCACCATTTCTTACACTCCAGGAAAGGCTAATATTATGGCCGATGCTCTCAGTCGCAAGTCGTATTGCAATAATCTCATGATCATGGAAAGCCAACCTCCACTTCACGAAGAATTCCAGAAGCTGAACCTTGGTCTTGTTCCTCAAGGTTATCTTGCAAACTTGACAGCCAGTCCAACTCTCGAGGACAAGATTCGTTCTGAACAACTTCGTGATGCCGAGATCAAGAAGATGGTAGAACACATCAAAGAAGGCAAGGAGAAATTTAAGTCCTTCTCAATCGATGACAAAGGAACTGTGTTCTTAGAAGGACGCATTGCAGTTCCTCAAGTTCAAAGCCTCAAAGATGTCATTCTCAAGGAGGCTCATGAAACTCCTCTCTCCATCCACCCTGGAAGTACAAAGATGTACCAGGATCTCAAGACACTGTATTGGTGGCCTGGCATGAAACATGAAATTGCTCAATACGTTTCGGAATGCGACGTTTGTCAACGTGTTAAGGCAGTCCATCAGAAAACAGCCGGTCTTCTCCAACCTCTGAAAATTCCTGAGTGGAAGTGGGACATGATTGAAATGGACTTCGTCACTGGTTTTCCAAAGTCCAAGAAGGGCAACGATGCAATCTTCGTTGTCATTGATCGTCTCACTAAAGTAGCTCACTTCTTTGCTGTCAAAGAAACAATCTCAGCTAGCCAATTAGCAGAACTCTACACAGCAAAGATTGTTCCTCTTCATGGTGTTCCTTTGGAAATAAGCTCAGACCGTGGAAGCATATTCACTTCTCATTTCTGGAAAAGCTTTCAAGAAGCATTGGGCACCAAACTTCTGTTCAGCACAGCCTACCATCCTCAGTCTCAAGGGCAAGTCGAAAGAGTCAATCAGATTCTCGAGGATATGCTCAGAGCATGTGGTCTCTCCTTTGGCATGAAATGGGAGGATTGTCTTCCATATGCTGAATTCTCCTACAACAACAGCTTCCAGGCAAGCCTAGGCATGGCACCATTTGGAGCACTCTATGGCCGCAGATGCAGCAGTCCAGTCAATTGGTCTGGAGCTGGTGAACATTCACTCTTAGGCCCTGACATTGTTAAGGAAGCCGAAGAGAAAGTTCGCATCATTCGTGACAATCTCAAGATTGCTCAGTCCCGTCAGAAAAGCTACTATGACAGCAAGCACAGGGATATGATCTATGCACCTGGTGACAAGGCATATCTCCGTGTAACTCCCCTCAGAGGCACTCATCGTTTTGGTGTGAAAGGAAAGCTTGCACCAAGATACATTGGTCCTTTCAACATTCTCTCAAGGCATGCTGAAAATGCATATCGTCTTGAACTTCCAGAAAAACTATCCAAGGTGCACGATGTGTTTCACGTGTCACAACTCAAGAGGTGTTTCAAAGATCCAGATCGTGCAGTTGATCATGATTCTATTGAACTGCAAGAAGATCTATCTTATGAGGAGCACCATGTTCGAATTCTCGATGAGACCGAGCGTAAGACTCGCAACAAGAGCACAAAGTTCTTGAAAGTGCAGTGGTCCCATCATTCCGATAAAGAGGCAACGTGGGAGACCGAAGAGGATCTTCGTAAGAAGTATCCGGACCTGTTCTCTTCTCAGTAGGAATCTCGGGGAGCGATTCCTTCAAGGGGGGGCGTTTTGTAACATCCCAAGTATGAAAACATCCCTAGAATGTTTGTTTCTTGCTTTATTATTGTTTTGCATCATGGCATCTTAATCATTGCATTTGTTTTCCTTTTGTTTGCATCTGTTTTCCTTTGTTTTCCCATTTGAAATTCAAACAATATTCAAACCTTTGTTTCATACTTGTTATGTTACAATTTTCCCAAATAAAAAGTTCAAACATCCTTTTGTTTCCATGAAAATGGAAAGCTCAACTATTAAATTGTTCTTTATTTAATAACTCATTTAACTCAATTTTCATTCAAAAGTCAATTACATTTTCCAAAACAGCAACCATGTTGAACTTATGAAAATTACAAAGCAATTCTAACCTTTTTGTTTCCATTAAACCATAAGGTTCAAACCATTAAAATTATGGCTTTTAATAATTCACTTAATCCAAACTTAATTCAAATGTGATTCAAATAGAATTCCAAACAGCAACCCAATTTGGAATTATGAAACTTACAAAACAATTCATTCACTTGTTCCCAATTAAACTTGAATTTAAAAACTTATTTTCTTAAGTTAAAATTATTTCAATTAATATTAATCTCATTCAAATTTTAAACAAATTTCAAACAGCACCTAAATTCAAATCATTTTGAACAAACAAAAGTGCACTTTGTGCTGTTAACATAAATAAGTAATATACAATTTTTCCAAAATTTTCTAAACCCCAAACCCTTCTATTTCTTCCTATTTCTTTTCAGCAAAAAAAAACAGAAGGAAAAAAAAAAACAAACTAACGCACAGCGGAGGGGAGCAGCACGGCCCAGCCCAGCTCCCACGGCCCGTACCCCTTCGCCCCTCTTTCTTCCCCGTGTACGGCGCGCATCCGCCACCGCCACGTCGACGCCGTCGCGCAGCGACGGCCAGCAGCGCCCTGCTCGCCCTATAAAACCTAGCCTAGCTAGCCCGGGCGCTACCCTAACCCTAGGCCTACCCTATCCCCCTCGCGCCGCCGTCGTTCTCCCTCTCTCTGCCGGATTTTCCCTCCATCTCTGAACCTCACCGGAGCTCCACCTCTGAACCGGCGATGATCGACGCCGTTCCCGTGCCCCACCTTCCACGCTGACCCCGGGGATCAGTTCCCCGTATCCTCCTCGACCTTCTCGACACCTCCCCGACGCCAAGTACCTGCTGGATCGCCGCCGCCGTCCTCGACGCTGTCGCCACCGTCGTCGGATGTTTCTCCCCCGAGCCTCTGCTACCCCTACGCCGAGGGTGAGCACCGTGCCCTCCCCTCCTGCTCCTCCTCTGCACGATGCACACCAGCACGCACGCGTCCACGCACCGCAGCAAGCACGGCACCGCAACGCTGCAGCAGCTCGCCGCCGTTGCGCCACCGTTGCTCTCTGTCAAAGTTCAGAAACGCGCGCGCAGTTAAAAGTTCAGTTAACGAACTGAACCTTAACCTCATTGCGCATGCTATACTGACAAAGAGTGATTCGCAGCGCACTGGTTGCAACACTTGCGCGCGCTCGGGAGACCAGGGTTCGATCCCTGCTCCCGCAAATAAACCCAACCTTTTTTCGCAAGGGTTGCTGACAGGCTGGCCCCATCTGTCAGTGGCCACTGCCGCCACGTGAGCGCCACGCGGCCCAGGGGCCCTCTGTCAGTGGCTAGGGCTAGCCACTACAGAGTGAAATAAGTTTTTCAGCCTTTTTCTTTTTCAAATCAAGTCCTTTCTTTTACAAATTGGTCCCTGCAAATGAAATGCTAATAACTTTTATTTTATAAATCCAAATAATAAAAATAAAATATGTTTGTTGAACCAAATTTAATTCCCTACCTGTTTATAACATTTGTATTCTGTTTTGAATAATTCAAATGCATTCAAATTTCAAATTCAAACAATTCATTTAAAATTTGATTAATTGCATAACTAATTCAAACTTAATTCCAATCACACAAATAAAATATGTTTTCCATGCTATTTTGAACCACCTTTCCAAATATAATTTTTTTTTCATGTTTTGAATAATTAAAATTGCTTAAATAATTTAAACCTTGTTTAAATCATTTAAAATTGCTAAATTCATAACTTGGTCAAATTAATTTCTTTTTGAACATATAAAATATGTTTTCCAACCATAAAAGTATAAACTTTTCAAATATGAATTTGGTTTAATGTTTTGAACAAATAAGAATTCAAATAAATTCATACTTGAATTTAATTCATTTAAATTGTTTAATTCATAAATAATTCATCTTAATTCCTTTTTCAATAATTGAAACATGTATTCCACCTAAAATTTCGTGCTCTTTCCAAATATGAACTTTGTTATCTATTTTGGACAATTTAAATTGCTGAAAACAACAAATGCTTGTGTAACACCTTTAAGGAACCAAAATTTCTTAACTTAATCAATAAAATTCCAAACTTGGTAAACCTTATTTCAAAATTGTTCTATTGTTGTTATTTTTTCTGTTTTCCTCATCCATGCATCATACTAATCCACTTTCACCTGTTGATTAGTTGTAAAACAATTATTCTAACCTTAATTCATGGACCCTTCCATATGCAATCCAATTTTTGCATGTGGGTCCATTTAAACATGTTATGTTACCATGTCAACTAGGTTATTTCTATGCATCAATTAAATGGTCATGCATCATCCCATGATTGTGCATTATGCCATGTTATTGATTGTTTGTCTCTCTGCGTTGTTTGTTTGCTTCTTCTCGAATAGACGACGACGTTGAGACAGACGAGCTTTACGACACCCCTTCTGAGGATCTAGCTCAGTACCAGGCTGCTGAGTTTGCAGGCAAGTATTCACTCACATGAACCATTGTGTTCCTTTTCAACATTGGTTACCGATACTTTTCGTTGTCTAATTCTGCTAGCCATATGAATCGTTGCTTCTGTTACGAACCCATCACATGTGATCCCTTAACCATGATATTGCCTCACCTCCACACCTATAACCCCTTTGCTTGTTGCCCGTGTGTTACTAGCATGCTTAGGGTTGTGTTGCTCGAGTCTGTTACCCGTTACTTTCTGTTACTATATTTCTATTATGTTCTGGGGCTCGATGTTAAACAACAACCTGTTAATTTTGGGTAATAACAACTTGCTGATAAGGCACCGGCAGGAGGCCCGGCGTGGTTTTGAGGCCTGCTAGTGTCGACCCTAATTAGGAAAAGGGTCTTGTCTACTGATCCATGATGAGCGCACTATCCGCATGTGGGAAGCGTGTATGGGCGCCCCCCTCAATTTGATTCGATTCGCATCTCGTCCAAATCACCACACTTAGTTCGGGCTTTCCATTTGATGCACTCATATGCAGGTACGAACCCGAGGCCAGGGTGGAACTTTTGTAGTCGGCATTTAGGGCGGCGTGGTCCTAGAGTGCTATGAGGGTCCCCTTTTCTTCGTGGGGCTCGATTAGCCGCGCACGCACAACACGTGGTTCTTTGGGCTTGATGCGAAGAAGAGTTGAGTTGTGTAGAGTGCCTCGCTTGGTGGGTTTGATTCCCGTCTGGCGGGATATTCTTACGTGTACGGCCAAATTGGTGCACCCCTGCAGGGATAAATCTTCTCGAGAAGCCGTGTTTTCCGCGGTTATGGTTAACTTGGTGAAAGTACTGGCTAACAAGTACTCAGAACAACTTACACCTAACTAATGATAATTTGACTAGTAATAGTCTTATTGACACAATAACTTGACCCATCACTAATCCAAAGGTGTGAGTTATCCTCGGATTGCTTCTTTGGATAAGGGGCGAGATCCAGGATGGGTTTGTTCGGTGGTTAGTTATAGTTGGTTACGATACGCTATCTTATCTTCTTTCTGTTAGCCGGAAGTTGTATCATGTTCTGTAGTTGGGTAGTGCAGCCAGCTGCCGTATCTTTTGTATCCCCTTTTCTTCCGTTGAACCCAAAGCATCTGTGCTTGGTGTTGACGGGTTACACTTTGGTGAACTGTGAGTCTTGCTTGCCAGTACGTTTATGTACTGACCCCTTTGGGGCTGTGGTTTCCGCAGACTACGCTTACGAGGATCCCCGTGATGGCTACTACGTGGAGTTTGACGAGGCTGCTGACGAGTAGATAGCGGACCTGGGCAGGATCCGAGACATCGTGGATGGGCTCCGTCTTCTTTTCATTCCCGGCTTCTTAAGCCTATTTGGATTTTGTCTGTACTCAGACCTTTTGAATGCTTCCGCTGAGATGTAATGATGATATGTTGGGACATGTGTCCTCTGGATGATTGTATTTGCTATCTCTGCTCTAGTGAGAGCTATTTGCAACTTATTTCTATTTATTTGTGTCTTAGAGATCTGTTGTGCTATCATTTTGTTAAACGCCGTTGACGTACCATGTGTGTATGGTATGAAGTACGTCAATGGTAGTATCCTGATTTCTATGGGATGGTTTACGTAGACGATGAACAGTAGGGGTTGGTTGTCACACATACGTGTGTTGGCCTACTTGTAAGAGATGCGGGTGCCGGTAAGCCCCGTAATCCAATCAACTACTGTTCAACGGAACTGCGAGTATCCTCTAGAAGTCCGGGTGCGACATAGAATAAATGATATTACAAGTCAAAAACTAAATGATCATGGAGGCTATAGGTCACTGGTTTGTAGTCATAACATGGTGTAAGCATGCGCCAAGTTAACCAAATAAAGCATTTGAAGGAGAATACCAAAATATTATGCTTTGATATGATAAAAATAACTCATGATTTCTTTAAATGGCACATTAAGCACTCTCAGATGTTTGATACAAGTCATGCTACATGAGTAACTACTAAGCATCAAAATAATATCTAGCATGCCATGATAAAGTCTAAGCCACAGTCTAAACAAGCTTCTTTTTGCACCATTATAAGCATCAAATATTTTATTGCTTTCCAACACCAGGACTTTATTTAAACAAAAGCTCTCCATATAATTTATCAATGAAACAAGAGATTACTACTACTCTACAAGAACTAACAGCTCTGAATAAGAGATGCATGAAAAACATGAGCAAAAAAGAAGAGGAGTTGTGATGCGCGTGAAACACACGTTCGTTGGGAGACCCCAAGGGGAAGGTATGAAGAGCATAGTAGCAATTTTCCCTCAGAAAGAAACCAACGTTGAATCAACCAGTAGGAGGAAGGAGTAACTTCAGAAGGTTGATGCAGCTGAGATGGCAGGGCGCACTACCGGTTCAGCAGCAACGTGGAACCTACACAACACAATCGAATCACTTTGCCCCAACGAAGCAGTAAGGTTGTCAATCTCACCGGTTTTGCTGAACACAAAGAGGTTAAACATATGGTGTGGAAAACAGTAGCAGTTGTGTGAAAACAGTGGAAGCAGTGTGAAAAAAGTTGAAACAGTGTGTGTATTATCAGTATGAGAAAATTGACCGGGGTCCACGGTTCACTAGTGGTGTCTCTCCGTGAAAGATAAATAACATGTGTGGTGAACAAATTACAGCTCGGCAATTGACAGAAATGGAGGCTGCACCGTAGTGGATATGCAAGACATAAAGATTACTATGCGATTCATGCGGGCATTACAACAAGATACATAGACCGTCATCCAACTGCATCTATGACTAATAATCCACCCTCCGAATATCATCCGTACAAACGTTGGGTATTAAGTTGCAAGAAACAGATAATTGCATCAAGCAATGTGTGTAATGTAAACAATAAAATCATCCTTAGAAAAAGCATTGTTTTTTTCTCCCTAATGGCAATAACACATCCTCCGTCCGTCATGTTTCTATAACTCGAGCACAGATGCAAAGGAGGCATGAACCCATTATAGAGCATAAATACTCCCTCTTGGAGTTACTAGCATCTACTTGGCCAGAGCATCTACTAATAACAGAGAGTATGCAAGATCATAAATAACATATGCATGAAGATAACATGATAGATTGATAATCAGAAGACTTAGCATTCAACATTCATCAGATCCCAGCAAACACAACATGTAGCATTACATAAAGATGATCTCGATCATGTGAGGCAGCTCACGAGATCTAAACATGAGGCATAAAGTGGAGGATAAAACCATCTAGCTACTGCTATGGAGCCATAGTCCAGGGATGGACTACTCACGCATCACTTCAGAGGAGGGCATGGTGCTGTAGACCCCTCCGGTGATGAATTTCCCTCCCGGCAGGGTGCCGGGGAGAGATCCAAAACCGTCCCGATCTCGGGATGATGATGACGGCGGCCTCAGGTGTTTCTCGGGAAAAAGTGGTATATTTCTAGGGTTGATATGTCGGGGGGATTATATAGGCGAAAGAGCGATGGCAGAGGGCACCCGGGGGGCCCAGACCACCCCCAGGCGCGGCCAGGGGGCGCGCCACCCTATGGTGTGGCCCCTTTGTGACCCCTCTTTGGGTCTCTTTTGGACTGCGTGGACCCTTCGGGAATTCTACGACTTCCGGGCTTCGAATTTTCCAATTCCGAGAATATTTCCAGAACAACTTTTCTGAAACTAAAAACAGAAGGGAACTGGCTCAGTGGCATCTTGTGAATAGGTTAGTCCCGAAAATCGATAATAATGATATAAAGTGTATAGCAAACATGTAGGAAATAACATGAAAACAACATGGAACATCAGTAATTAAGGATACGTTTATGACGTATCAACATCCCCAAGCATAGTTCCTACTCGTCCTTGAGTAGGTAAACGGTAGAAACACAAAATTTCTGAGGTGACATGCTACCAACATAAATGTCGTGGGATAATCACGGCAGACGTTACCGGGGGTAACTTATCTTGGGGCAATTCGACTCTGGTGTTTGGGAGAGGGTTTTGCTCAGGGGAAATCATGGTGATAAACGATCTGGTAGCCGGCAATCAAGTCGCCGAGTCTCCGATCTAGATTTATTATCTCAACTCTAGTATTACAAGGGATACTCGGATGGCTAGTAAAACTCGTGTCTAATCTAACCCTAGGAGACGGCTTATATAATATCCGGCCCCCCTGGCTTCCTATCCAAGGCATACTCGGAATCCTACCCGGGCACCGCTTCACAAACCCTAAGTTTCCTTATCAAGACCCACAATCCGGGTTACGAGGCCTACACTCTTGGGCCTTCTAAAAACTCCCTTTCCTTAAGCCGGGTCTTGCACAGCTCCCTTTGGGCCGAGTTACACCTTGCCGTTAGCCTACCAGGTTATCATCCCTCCATCAGTAGTCCCCAGAATAGCTTGGGCTTCGCAGGATCCTCCTTGAAGCGCACGCTATTCCCTGCAAAAATAATAAACACACAATTTCATAAAATGCCGGGTTAGAATGCTTTGACAAACAGCTAGGCCTAACTCCTCAGGTGGTCCATATAACAACCTGGCTTTCTTCGAGTCCAACGTCATTTTCCCGGGTCAACACTCCGAGGAAAACACAGAAGACCCGGCTCACTTTGTTCGCCAATTAATCCGAATATCGCGGAAGCGATTCGCTCTGATCTTTTCCAGATATTACGCACAAGCACTTAACCACTTATCCCAAAAAATCCGGGCGGGTATCTCTCTCCGAAATTCAGGCTCCCGCTCCTCGGGCCTAGGGTTTTCCACCCGCACCTATAAATAGGTGCTTTAGGGGCAACCCTAAATCAAACGCTCCATTTCTCCATCTCTTTCCCCTCTTGGTGCTCCCTTGCTCGAGCCCAACGCCGAGCCACGACGGAGACCACGGACGCACCACCGGACACGAGCCGCCGCCGCCTGCGTTCTTCCTCAGCTCGCGCCGCGCCGCCGTCGACCACCGCCGCCGTGCCCTCGTGCAATCCACCGGGAGATCCAAAGGGCCACCGTGACTGCGCCATCTGCCGCCGCCGTGCTCTCCTCCAGACCCCGCCGGTCAGCCTCCTTTCTTCCATAAATTTTACTTTCAAGCTCGCTCGAATTAGATTAGATTTAGATCCGCTTCATAGATGGTTTTCTTACTCCGCAACGATTGGGTAGCCCATGTTCCGCTTCTTCTCAACCGATGTGTAAACTAGATCAATAGCATATTTCCATTACTTGTGGTCACCAATTTCTCTGTAAATTTCTAAGTTTAGATCCAATCTGCCAAAATTCTCCGTAACTGCTCTTTGATACTCGGATAATCTATAATTTCCGGGTCTTTTAGTTGCTTACACTCTGCACATCCGCTTCCTGTTTTGTAGACTACGCACATGGCACCCAAGGTCAATGCTAAGACTAAGGGAAAACAGCCGGCGAAAGCAAGGCCGACTCAATCCATATCCGCCAACTGGGCAAAGTCCACCGTGACCAAGGCAAAGTTGGACGAGCTCACTGAGTCGGGCGTCCTTCCTTCCCAGGAGGATATTCATTGGCGAGTCCCGGGGGATGAGACCCGGCCTTCCCCAGCTACCGGTGAGGTAATCTGTTTTGTCGAGCACGTGATCCGGGGATTCCGTCCCCCGGGTCACTCCTTTTTCCGTGAGCTACTTAGCCACTATGGCCTCCGAGTCTTTGACATGGGGCCCAACTCCATGTTAAATATCACCCATTTTATCGTTCTCTGCGAATCATATCTATGCGTCCCCCCAAATCTTGCTCTATTTCTCGAGTTGTTCCAATGCAAACCGTGCCGCGAAAGCAGAGACGGGGCCCTCCTGGCTTGTGGCGGGGTATCAATTCAGAGGCGGAAGAACTCATTGATGCCGACTCTGAGCCTCAATTCCCACGTCAAGCATTGGAAGAAGACCTACTTCTACTGCCGGGACATCTCCCCACCCGGCGAAAAGAGATTGCCGGGTTTCTCCGAGGGCCTCCTCGATCTCTCCGACAATTTTAATGCTTTTGCCTCTAAGTCGGATAGGGAGTCCATCCAACCCCTCCTAGCCAAACTCGCTGTCCTTTCAGCCCAGGGTCTCCTTGGGCTTAATCTAGTCAAAACTTGGGTGAATTTCCGAATCCAACCTAATTCCATCCGGCCCAAGCTGATGTCCGAGTATTATGGGCACGTCACGGATTCGCTCCGCTATTCTTTGAGGAATTATCCGGCTGCTGATACAAACAAGATAATCAAAAGTTTCTTGACTGAGAAAGCGGAAGTGACCCGGACTATAGCCGGTTTAGAGCCATATACTCGCGACAATCCGGCTCCCGCGGTAAGATCTGGCCCTTACTCTTTATCCTTGTACCCTTACCTGATGCAATCACTAACCTTTCCTATCACACCTTTATTTCAGGCAGATAGCACTTTTTGGAAGATCGAGACCCCCCCTTCCTCCGAAAACCCGGAGGAGGACGAAGAGCCGACTGAGTCGGAAGAGGGTATCATCCGGGTTTCGCCTATCTTAATTTCTGTCAACTTGCTTTCCCACATTTTCTGTTTTTCCGACTGTACATTACGTTTTCCAGGGATGGAGGATAAGGAGGACAAAGAAGATAAGGAAGACTCGGAGGAGACCGAGAGTGATGAAAGCGAGGCAGAACCGGAAGCTGAGGTTGGGGCCAAGAGGAAACCCCGAGGGGTCGTATTCAAGGTTCCATATTCCTCCATGTCCTCCAAACCGTATTCATTTGCTAATATGTGCGAGCTTAATCAACAATTGTCCGACTCACCATACTTGAAGGAGCCCCCTACGGTCAAGCGCAGGGTAACCCGGAACTCCCCGGGTGAGGATCCCCTCAACCCGGGTATCCCTTCGTCCCCAACCCGTCGCGCCGGTACTTCCCAATCCCATCCTTCCAATTCACCTCGAAGATATCCTTCTCCCAATCACCCCCTAGCTGGACAACTCCGAGTCTCACTTTCTCAGTCTTTATCAGCCTCGTCCGGGTCTAGCAACGACCTTCCAACGGACTTCGTGGTGAATACTGGGTAATTTACATTTCTTGCTATCCGATATACTGGCTCTTTCGATAACCTTCACTCATTAATACTGACCATTTCTTTTACTTTCCTTAGTGCCCAGGTCACAATCAGTGACCCGGACAACATGGACTTGGATAACCCGGCAACAGAAGATCCGGTTGATGATGTGAATGCCGCGACTGGCGGCGCTGAAGAAGAAGACAGAGAAAGAGATCCGCTGACAGACCCAGCCGGGCAGGAGGCCGAGTATCCCATTCCATCAGATGGACCCGGGGGTGACGACGTCGAGGTTCTGGGCGTGAGGATGGGTGATCCCAATCCTGACACCCAGGCGACCCGGGTATCCCCCCGCCCCAAGCAGGAAAGGACTCCACCTCCAAGTAACCAGGCCGCCGGCTCTTCCGGGACAAAACTTGACGATCTGAGCTTTGACGAGATGCTTGGCGCTCTGCGCACCCTGAGAACTTACGAAGAAGGCATTCTAGAAGCCTTGGTAGCCAAGCACCAGGTAAATTCAACTAATATTGCTTGTATATTTGTCTAGTCCCCAAGTTCCGAGTAAACTTATGCATAATTTACTTGGAACTTTCATAGCATACCCGACTGATATTTCTTTTTTGTCCGACTAACATTTCCTTGTGTTTCCACGCAGGCATACATAACCCACTCTGAGGAAGTGTTGGCTAAAACCACCAAACTCCTCGAGGTGGAGACAAAGCTACGTGAATCAGTTGAAGCTGATGCCAAGAAACTGGAGAAAATTGTGAGAAAGTATAGAAAGAGATCCCATGCTGCAGAGGGTGAACTGACAAGGCTCTCTTCCCAGATTGCCGACACTCATCACGCTTTGATAGGTAATGATTCCCAACTCACTAATCGTAACCCGGATTTTTCATTCTGATAAACACTCGGAATTCCTTACTTGAACCTTTCTGTTTTTCTGCAGGGCCGGATGATGAGATTCCGGATGAAGATGATATAGCGAAGCTGAAGACCATAAAGAGCGCAATCCGGTAACTTTGTGCCGGCACCAAATGGGTTCTGCAAGCTGTGAAGTGGCCGGGTACTGGACATGGTGGTTTGAGCACGCTGCTTGATGCGTGTTCCACCATCCCCGAGTGGATCGACCACTGGAAACGCTCGTCATGCCGGGTTGGAGTAACCCGGGGGCTTGCTCTGGCTAAAGCTTACTTTCCCAAGCTTGATCCGGCAAAGCTCGTTGGCGGGTTTCCAGAATTCAACAATGACGGCTCCAAGTTTTCAGCCAAGAACTATAAAGCCATCCAAACAGAGGTTCGTCACTCGGCTAGTCTAATCGCCGATAGTCTGGACGTTAGTCCGATTGTTCCACCATACGACGCTGAAGATAAGCCGATTAAGTCGGATCCTCCTAAGCCTTATGACATGCTGGCACGGTGGAAGGCGGAAGCTGCTCGAATGAGGGAAGAGGCCGCGAAAAAGAAGGCTGAGGCCGATACTGCACCTACTACCTCTACGCCGGTTGTTCCTCCTCCCGCGCGCGCCGGTACTACTGCTGACCCGGACGCTGCTGCCGCGAAGACCGTCGAAGAGCAAGTCAAAGACCCGGCTGCCCAGGACAACGTTCAAGACTCGACCCAGCAGGCCGAGTGAAGTTTCACCTACTGCCTCAAACATTTTATGCGGCCAATTGGCCTTTAAAACAATTATTCTTTTGATAGTGCGCCTGTGCACTTTTTGATACTACCACCTCGGTCTGTAATACGTTAAAGACCTTAATAGCTTTCGTGGCCCTTCTGGCCTTTTGCATGATCTTAATATTTCCTATCTTTGGACTTTTCATTGCTGGTTTTCCGACTTTTCGTTACTTTTTCCTACTGTGAGACTCGGTTTCCGGGTCTCGGGGGTTTTGACGAGTGGACTTTTTCTAAGTCCCCAAGTCCCCAAGACTCGGATTTTTGGGTTTTTGAGCTGAATAGCTAGATAATTTGTTTCTTTTTTCAAATTCCCAAGTCCCCAAGGCCCGAATTTCCGAGTCTAGGGTGTTGGATTTTTTCAAAAGAACAAATTGTTTCTGCTAAGGCCCAAAACCTAGAGCTGCTCACGTAGGTTTGAAGTTGTGCTTAATATATCTTGAGTTTCCGGCTATCAACCTTGTACTCTGCATAACTTGTGGTTTGGATGGCCCTTTTGACCTATTTTTACTATAAGCCGGCTTTCGCGTGGATTATCAATGCTGCTATAACTGTATAAAGACAGGGTTAGACAAGTCCCATTGGGCATCATGACTGATTGTAATTACACGCTAGCAAAGCATGCCACTTTTGTGCGAGTCACATCGAGCTTAAGCAAGAAAAGTCAAGAAAAATTTGGCTCTATTGTCCGGTTATAAGCTTGCAGCCGTACTTATTACAAGTAATCGGCCCTTATAACCTAATGGCATCATGGCCGGGTCTTTGAGTTTGCAACTGTGCTATTCAAGCAATCAGCCCCCAAGACCTAGATATATGCAATTTACTAGAAAAACTAATATATTAAGAACAATAAATAACACTTACCTGGACAAGAAATAGAGAACAACAGGAATATAAAAACTTGACAAAAAACACACAGAAAGGAATATTTTGTTTAACCATCTCTTTATTGATATGAGAAAAGTTAGGTCAGCAAGCCGCCTCATTAAAAACCTTCCAGTCCCCTTTGGTACCCTGGATAGGAAAAGAGTGCGTCTGAGCTGCATGTTACATCGTGTAATTCCACTTGTGAATCTAGCGTATTCTAAGTGTAGTAGGGACGCAGCTGAGCCACGTTCCATGGTATTTCTCTTTCTTGCATAGATGAAGTTGTATGAGCGGTGTCATTGATAGTAGCCGACTCTTCCCTTGCATCTACCAAGTAATACGATCCATTGTGCAGATTCCGGCTTATGATGAACGGTCCTTCCCATGGTGGGGATAGCTTGTGTTTTCCTTCCTTTGACTGTACCAGGCGCAGAACCAGGTCCCCTTCCTGGAAGACCCGGGTTTTGACTCGCCGGCTATGATATCTCCTCAGGTCCTGCTGGTATATGGCTGATCTTTCCAAAGCTTGTTCCCTGTGTTCTTCTAACATATCCACGGCGTCCTGCCGGGTCTTCTCATTCTCCACCTCGACGTAAGCCGACACTCGAGGCGAATCATGAATGATATCACTCGGGAATACTGCCTCTGCACCATAAACCATGAAAAACGGTGTCATATGGGTAGATCTGTTAGGTGTGGTGTTGATTCCCCACACCATTGATGGTAACTCCTCAACCCATGCGCCAGCAGCTCTGATGCGCGGGACTCGCAGCCGTGGTTTTAATCCACGAAGTAACTCCTGATTTGCCCTTTCCACTTGTCCATTAGCTTGTGGACGGGCTACTGAAGCTATGTCAAGCCGGATTCCATTGTTCCTACAGAATTTCTCCATCTCACCAAGGGACATGTTAGTTCCATTATCTGTTATTATGCTATGAGGATACCCGAACCTGTAGATGATTCCTTTTAAGAACTTGACTGCTGTGATTGCTTCGCAATTGGTAACTGGCATAACTTCCACCCACTTGGTAAATTTATCAATGGCCACCAAGAGATGGGTCTTTTTGCAGGGTGACATGTGGAAGGGGCCCACCATGTCCATGCCCCAAACAGCAAACGGCCAGGTTAAAGGAATTGTTTGCAACTCCATAGCCGGCACATGGATTTGGCGAGCGTACCTTTGACATCCATCGCACCTTGCCACCAAGAGTTCTGCGTCTGCTAAGGCTGTGAGCCAGAAGAAACCGTGCCGATATGCTTTAGCTACAAGGGATCTTGTGGATGCATGATGCCCACAGTCACCTTCATGGATCTCTTTAAGAATCTGTCGGCCTTCTTCTGGTGCTACGCAGCGCAAAAATACGCATGTTGCACTCCTTTTATATAACTCGCCATTAATGATGGAATAGCCCTTTGCTCGTCTCGTAATTTGCCTTGCTAAAACTTCCTGTTGTGGTAACTCGCCCCGTGATAAATAGGCTAAAAACGGCTCTGTCCACTCGGGAACGGCACGCACCGTGGCCACGAGCTCTAAATCCGGGTCTTGGTTAGCCACCTCTTCCTCAGACTCGGTTTTAACTGATGGCCGCCATAGCTCGTCCAGGAAAACATTGGGTGGAACCGGCTCTCTGCGCGAGCCGAGTCTTGCGAGTGCATCTGCTGCCTCGTTCTTTCGCCTATCGATATGCTCCACCTCATACCCGGAAAAGCACCCGGCAACCCTGTCCACCTCCCTGCGATATGCTGCCATAGTTGCATCCTTCCTATCCCAGGTTCCTGAGACCTGCTGCACCACAAGATCCGAATCTCCATAGCATCGTATCCGCCTGATGTTCATCTCCTTAGCTATTCTCAATCCGTGTAATAATGCCTCATACTCGGCTACGTTGTTGGATCAATCAAAGTGGATTTGCAACACGTAGCTCAGTTTATCTCCTTTAGGTGATGTAAGTACCACTCCAGCTCCTGATCCCTCGTATTGCTTGGAACCGTCAAAGTGCATTACCCAAGACTCGGAACTTGGTGTAATTGTGGGCATGCTAGTGTGAGTCCAATCGTTAATGAAATCAACTAAAGCTTGAGACTTGATTGCTGACCTGGGCTCGTAGTTCATGTGATAATCTCCCATCTCGATGGCCCACTTGGCTATTCTACATGTTGCGTCCGAGTTTCTGATGATATCCGACATTGGTATAGAGCTAACCACTGTTATGGGGTGTTCCTGAAAATAGGGTTTCAATTTCCGGCTGGCCATGAAGACCCCGAAAACCAACTTCTGCCAATGTGGGTAGCGCTGCTTTGCCTCTGATAACACCTCGCTGACGTAATAAACCGGCCTTTGGACCGGGTGATCCTTCCCATCCTCTTTGCGCTCAACGACAACCACTGCACTAACCGCCCGGGGCCCAGCCGCAATGTATAGTAGCATGGGCTCTTTGGGACCCGGGGCTGCTAAAACTGGTGCCTCAGACAATTGCTTCTTTAGTGCCTCAAACGCCTCATCCGCCTCTTGGTCCCAAACAAACTTGTCGGATTTCCTCAAGAGCCGGTATAATGGAATTGCCTTCTCCCCGAGTCTGGATATAAACCGGCTCAGCGCTGCTACGCACCCTGTAAGCATCTGAACATGCTTTAGGTTTTCCGGCTTTTTCAGACTCTGGATAGCTTTGATTTTGTCCGGGTTTGCCTCGATTCCTCTCTCGGAAACAATGAACCCGAGTAATTTTCCTGCTGGAACTCCAAACACGCACTTTGTAGGGTTAAGTTTCATCTGATACCTTCTCAAATTCTTGAATGTTTCCTTTAGATCATCAATGAATGTTTCCTATTTCCTGGTCTTGATCACCACATCATCCACATAGCCGTGAACGTTGCGCCCAATCGGGTCCTCAAAGCACTTCTGTATGCATCTCTGATAAGTTGCACCAGCATTCTTTAGCCCAAAAGTCATGGTTTTGTAACAGAAAGCCCCAAAGGGGGTTATGAATGATGTTTTCTCCCAATCTTCCTTCTTGATCTTGATCTGATGATACCCGGAATATGCATCCAGGAAACATAATAGGTCACTTCCAGCCACTGCATCTATGATCTGATCAATCCTTGGAAGGGAAAACGGATCCTTTGGGCAGTGCTTGTTGGGACTCGTGTAATCTATGCACATCCTCCACTCATTACTCTTTTTCATCACGAGAACCGGATTTGCCAACCAATCCGGGTGAAATACTTCCATGATAAAGCCGGCTGTCAACAGCCGAGCAATCTCTTCTCCTATAGCCTTTCTTCTTTCCTCATTCATTTTTCTCAGGCCTTGCTTCACGGGCCTAGACTTGGGATCAACATGCAAGCTATGCTCTGCTAACTCTGTAGGGATACCCGGCATATCGCTGGGCGTCCAAGCAAAACCATCTTGATTTGAACAAATAAACTCCACGGGTGTTTTTTCCTGCTCATTGTTCAGGTTAGATCCTATAGCAAATTGCTTAGAGGGATCACCTTCGACGAAGGCCACCATCTTGGTATCTTGTGCTGCTTTGAACTTTGCTCTCTCATCCTCAGTGTTCGGCCTCTTCAATGTTGTTCTATCATCCGGGTCTACTTGGGACCGGTAATATTTGAGTTCTTCCTTCCTGCAAGCCTGTTCTGCCATTGCCGCGTCTCCTTCATCACACTCAGCTGCTATAATCCGGTTCCCATGTATGGTAATGGTTTGCTTAGGACCCGGAATCTTTAGCTGTAGGTATACGTAACACGGCCTGGCCATGAACTTAGCGTAAGCCGGCCTCCCAAATAGCGCGTGATAAGGGCTGCGCAACTTTACCACCTCGAACGTGAGCCACTCCACCCGGAAATTATCCTTTGATTCTCCAAAAGCAACCTCCAAGGTAATCTTGCCCTCAGGGCATGCCGAGTGACCCGGCACAATCCCATGAAAAACGGTTGAACTCTTCTGTAGCTGAGACTCCTTGAGGCCCGTGCGTAGGAAAGTTTCCCAATATAGGATATTGATGCTACTTCCGCCGTCCATTTACACTTTTTTCAACTCATAACCATTAACCTGTGGCGCAACCACCAATGCTAAGACTCCCGGGTGTTCTATTCTTTCCGGGTGATCCCTTCTGCTCCATGTCACCTCTTGATCCGACCACCTCGGGTATCTCGGAACAGCCGAGGAAAACGAGTTCACTACCTTTTTTAGTATCTTTCTATCCTTGTTAGAAGTTCCTGTGGTGTGAACGTGGTACTGGCCCAATTGCTTGGGGTTGGCCTGGAAACCTCTAGCTCCTCCCTGATTGTTACCAGGATTACCACCTCCTGGGTTGCCTGCTGGGGGTGGGCCGTTGCCCGGGTTACCACCCGGACCCGGTCCTGCTCCCCGGCCTGCGCCTCGCATTGCTTTCTGTATTTCCTTGTTCTTCCATCTTTGTAAATCTACGCATTGTTCCAGCGAATGATTTGCTGGCCTGCCGTTCCTGCTGTGGCGCGGACAGGGCATCCTGAAGGCCTCTATATGATTAGCCGGCCTTGGAGGCCCTTGGTAATTTCCTCCATTAAAGTTTCCTCCGTTGAAATTTCCTTCTGCCCTGGGTCTCGTAAACTCGGCTTCTGTGTTGGCGACAAACTCGGAACTTCCCTCGTACGGACGCTTATTTTGGTTGTTTCCATTGTTTCCCCCATTGTTACCCGGTGTAGATCCATTGCTGGCTCTTACATTATTGCTCGTGTTTGCTTTTGCTTTCTTATCATCGACGTCCTCTTCTGTGGTATCCGTAGCAGCGTGCTTGTTGCACGCGTCCATTAACTCTCCCATTGTAACCTCTGAAGCATTCCGACTAGATTTCATGCGTGTTAGCTTTTGCACTAAAGGTATATACTTGCATGTCTTTGCCATAGCTTGTAACGCATCCTTTGGCTGAATATCCGTGGATGAGTGAACTATCTCCATGACCCGGCGCACCCAGCTGCGCGCCGACTCTCCCTTCTTTTGTACACACCGTTCTAGATCATCGATAGTAAACAACTTCCTGCATGTTCCGTGAAAGTGCTTGATAAACGCAGTTTTCAACTCACTCCATGACTTGATAGATCCTTCGGGTAAATTGTTGAACCACAACTTTGCTGCTCCCTCTGACATCATTAAGTACATGAACTTAGCTTGAAGATTCTCGGATGCGTTGCGAATCGATATGGCCATCTCATAGCTGCTCAACCAGGTTTCTGGATCCATAGTCGGCTCATAGTTCACCACTTTACCCGGTTCCTTGAACTTATCCGGGTAGGGCTCGGCTCTAATAGCGTCTGACAAACACTTGGGCCCGGCTAAGATGGTCGGTACTGGCCTTACCCGGGAAACGTGCGACCCAGCGACGGGTGCGGCGGGGGGTGCAACCGCTACCGGCCCTCGTACCGCAGACCCGGCTGCTGCGCGCCTGGCTCGAGAACTGTCCACGATAGCTTGCGCGGCTGATACTGCTGGTGTTGCTAGTCTACGGGGAGGAGGCGGCATTTGCTGCTGCTCTGCCCTCCGCCGTGCTGAGCTTGTCTGAATATTACCGGTGTTTCCATTATGCCGGCTTATATACGGCGTTCCGTGCATTCCGCTCCTATTATCCGGGTAATTGACTTGCTGAGCCACTGCCGTGCGCAATAAATATATCACCCGCCGAGTCTCCTCCGCATGGGGAGACTCTCTTATGGGGATTCGATCCAATGCCAACGTCGCTGCATATACATTATCCATGGGGTTGTTGAAGTGACCTGGTGGCGTACGAAATCGTGATGGTGGTGGTGGTGGCGCTATATTGCCAACAGCAACCAAAGTCTGCAACGTGGGTAACCCGGCTTGTACATTTGCCGGCTGTCCCCCACCAGTCGCGGGCTGATGTACAGTCTCCTGATTCACAGCCGGAATTGGTTGATCTTGGGGTGTGATGAATAGCGTGGCCGGGTTTATGTGACGCCCCGAGATCGGGCATTATGCAGATTTCAGCATTCCCACCAAAATCCACATAATAACCGATTCCAGGTTGCCACTTGTGATAACATTACAACAGTTCACGAATAATCCACAATTACAACAGAAACAGATAGATACAAGATGACTCAAACGAGCCAGGGATACAACTGATACAATACAAAGATCCAAATAACAGCGGAAGAAACAACATATCGTCCGGCTACGGACAAGATCCAAATTGGACTAAGAGTCCTGAAGACAACCGAAGGCGTCCAATCCCTGCCCAGGCCAAGCCGGAGGGATTCCCAAGCTAACGTCGTCAGACTTCAAACCTGTTGACTGCAATATTGAATATGCAGCCACGAAAATGATTCGTGGGTCAGTACGGTTAAGTACTGGCAAGTGGATAAACCATACTCACAAGATACCGGCGTGGCCAGTCATCACAAGATACAAATACTTTGGGATCAACGGAAAGGAAGGGGTTATTGCAAATAAGCGACAGCGGGCTGCACTAACCAACTACGGAGAGATACTACAACTTCCGGCTACCAGAAAGGAGATAAGATCGAGTATTGTAACCAACTGAAAGATAACTTCAATCAAACCCATCCTGGATCTCGCCCCTTATCCGAAGAAGCAATCCGAGGATAACTCACACAGTTGGATTAATGATGGTTCAGATTATTGTGTCAATAAGCCTATTACTAGTCAAGTTGTTAATCATTGGGTGTAAGATTGTTAATCATTAGGTTTAAGTTGTCCTGAGTACTTGTTAGCCAGTACTTTCACCAAGTAATCCATAACCGCGGAAAACACGGCTTCTCGAGAAGATTATCCCTGCAGGGTTGCACCAATTTAGCCGTACACGCAAGAATAACCCGCCAGATGGGAGATCACCCCACCAAGCGAGGTACTCTACACAACTCAACTCTTCTTCGCATCAAGCCCAAAGCACCTTGGCGCACGGCTAATCGAGCCCAGAAGAAAATGGACCCTCATAGCACTCTAAGAACGTGTCCTCCTATATGCCGACTACGAAAGTTCCACCCGGGATCCAAGGGCTCGCAAGATCATGCATGCAGCAAATGGAAAGCCCGAACTAAATGGGGCGATTTGGACGAGATGCGAATCGAGTCAAATTGAGGGGGGCGCCCATACTCGCTTCCCACATGCGGGTAGTGCGCTCATCATGGATCAGTAGACAAGACCCTTTTCCTATTAGGGTCGACACTAGCAGGCCTCAAAACCACAAGGGCCTCCTGCCGGTGCCTTATCATCAAATTATTATTTAACAATAACATTAGCATGATTGATTGATTAAACATCGAGCCCCCAGAACATAATGAGTAATAACAGAAAGTAAAGGGTAACAGACTCGAGCAAAACAACCTAAGCATGCTAGTAAGACACGGGCACGAGCAATGGTTATAGGAGGGGAGGCAATATCAGGGTTAAAGGATTCATGTGATAGGTTCGTAACAGAAACAACTACTATTAAGGCTAGCAGAAAAGAACAACGGAAAGTATCGGTAACAAGTGATGAAAGGCAGCCATTTGGCAGCAAGTGAGTATACTTGCCTGAGATCCCGCAAGGTAGCAGAACTTGTCGTTGCTGACATCATCTCAACGTCCTATCCGGGAAGAAGCAATGAACCTCGAACAAACACCGGATGCAACAATTACTACTACGACAAAAGATCCAGCATGATCTAGATATGGATGCATGACAAGTTAAAGATGCATCAGAATAAACTAGTTGACATGATAAACAGGTTTAAATGGACCCATATGCAATTTGAGTTGCATATGAAAAGCCCATGAATTATCGTTGAAAAAATTGTTTTCCAACTAATCAACAGGTGAAGGTGGATTAGCATGATGCATGGATGAGGAAAACAACAAAATAACAACAATAGAACCAGTTGGAAATAAGGTTTACCAATTTTATAAATTTATTTATTAAGTTAGAAAATTTTGGTTCCTTAAGGGTGTCACACAAACAATTGTTGTTTTCATCAAGTTAAAGTGTTCAAAACAAATAACAAAATTTATATTTGAAAAGAACATCAAATTTTAGTTGGATTACATGTTTCAAATATTGAAATTGGAATTAGGATAATTTAATTATGAATTAAACAATATTAAACAAGTTTTAAATGGATTTAAAACAAGTTTGAATTTAATTGAAATTTTTTATTTGTTCAAAACATAAATTCAAACTCACATTTGAAAAGTTCACACTTTGATGGTTTGAAAACATATTTTGCATGTTCAAAATTATTTTATTTTGAGCAAGTTATGATTTTATCAAATTTAAATGAATTAAACAAGTATTAAATTATTTAGGCAATTTAAGTTATTCAAACCATGAAGCAAAATTTATATTTGAAAAGGTTATTCAAAATGGTATGGAAAACATATTTTATTTGCATTTATTGGATTAAGAATGAATTAGTTATGAATTTTAGCAAATGGCAATTGAATTATTTGAATTCAAATTTAAATTGCATTTTGAAAATTCAAAACAGAAAACAAATTTTATATTTGGAAAGATTATATTTTTCGGGTTTGAAAACATATTTTACAATTTAAATTTGGAGTCAATTTGAATTACTTATGATTTACACAAGTTTTAAAGGAATTAAATAAAATGCAGAAAATAAATCAATTTTTAAGTGTTCAAAATATTAAACAGATTGCATATTTGCAAAATTTAGGCAATTTGGATTTGGAACCATTTTTCATTTACTTAGTTTGGATTTATTATTCAAAGGATATTCAAATTTGAAATTCCAGGGGTCAAAACATAATTACAGAAAGTTTTTAAAGTTTCCAGGGCTTAAACACAATTGCAGAAAGTTATAACTTATTTTATAGGGGCCTAGAAGGAAGTAGAAAGGACCTAGCTGTGATTAGTGACTTGTTGAGTTGTGAAAGAATAAAAGAAAAAAGTGGGAATTTATCCCGTGGGGGGTGGGATTCGATCCCCCCACCTATGGATAGCGCGCAGAGCAGCTAACCACTACAACTGCTGCAAGTTTCTGTCAGTACAGGGTGGCGAGGGAGGTTAAGTTTGCGAAACTCGCTAACTGAATCTACTGAAACTCGCGCAGGAAACAGAGGTGCAGTTTTTCTGCTTCTGCTTGCGACAGAACGGATGAAGCAATTCTTTGCGTTGGAGGGGAGTTGGGCCAGGGATCTCGTAGGGTACAGACGGAGGGTGTTGCCATCGTATTGTGTGTGTGCTACTGCAATACACCGGCTTGTATCTATAGCAAGCGAGCAGTCAGGGTAAGCCTGACGGAAACTGAAACTCTCCAGTGCATAGGGCAACATCAACGAGTTCAGACGATCGTGGCGGAGGATCTCGACCTGGCGTGACCAGTACGGGGATGCCGACGTGCGTGGGATGTAGGGTGCAGGAGCGGACGTGAGAGGGGAAGGAGGAAGGGTGGACTCACCGCGGTTGTTCGACGTCGAGAGCAGCTGAAGCAGAAACAGTCGCAGGCGTCAGGGACACCGTCGAGGTGCGGATGTCGAGGAAGAAAGCGAGGAATCGGGGGGGTATCTGGTGATGACGCCTACGGCAATCTCGGAGCTGAAGGGACGCTGGTTCCATTCCCGGGAACGGTAGCTCCTCGAGGTGCCCATGGCGAGGGGACGGTGGCGTTTCTGACGGCGGTTTGGTGGGTGGTTGCAGGTTGGGGTTCAGAGACTGAAAAGTTTCAGAGAGAGGGAGGGAGGTGGAAGATGGCGGCGATGGGGAAGGAGGGGGCTCTAGGGTTTGCAGCAGAGGGGGAGGGGTAGCTACTTAAGGAGAGGGGAGCCATGGTACGGCAGTCATCTGGAGGGGGGAGGAGGTGATCAGAGGGAGGAGATGCTGTCGTACAGCCGGACAGCGACAGGAGGAAGAGGTACAGCGCTCTTGGTGGGCTGGATAAAGAATGGGCTTGGGGAGGAATAGAAAGGATGGGGTGGGCTGAGAGGAAGTAATGGGCTGCTCTCCTCCTTCTATTTTGTTATTTTTCTTTAACTCTCTCTTTTTTTTGTAAGGATGCAAGAGGGAAAAGGAAATAGAATTTGGGGGGTTTAGGGTTTCTTTCTTTTATGCATTATTTGTATTAATTTTCAGAATAGAAATTTAAGCAAATGTTTACATTGGTTCACAAGTTTGAAAACTTAATTGGATTTAAAGTTGTTAAGTGAAATTTTCAAATAGGGTGGTGAGGGTGTTTATTTGATAATTAAGTTTATTAATTTGCAAAACAATAATTGAAAACAAGTGTAGTTATTGATTTCAAGATTTGGTAATATTAGTTTGATTTGAATTTTTTGGAATTGGCCAATAGGGTTTTAATAGCAGGGAAAATTTTTAGTAACAGGCAAGTTGATTAAAACAAATTCAACCAGTGAAAAACAATTGAGTGGTTTAGTTTGAAATTTTGAAATTGGAAATTTTGAGCAGGGGGTGAAAGTTTTAAATTGTTTTGAATTTTCAGTTGTGATGCAAACATGGTGCAATGCAATGTGATGCATATGATGCAAGCAAAAAAAAAGAAAACAAACAACTCTCTATTAGGGTAACACCCCAGGTGTTACAGACGACACCACTAACAAGGGATTGCGCCCTCGCAATCCACCTGCTAACCCGGGAGGGGAAAGAAGTTCGACTATCGATTCTTCGTGCTTCCAGTTGATCTCCTCGACACCACTAACAAGGGCTTCTCGACACCACTAACAAGAGATTCTTGCTCGGAGTGACGACGATGTTCTTCCACCAGGAACCTTCCAATGATCGAACCTATTAGGTTAAGGGCTCAGAAAACGTCCACCCACGTAGGATCCTAACACTTTGAAAGATTGAGTACGAGAGTAGACTCCAAAACAAATAAGATGGGAGGGGAAATAGAATAGGGATAAGGAGAAAAACAAGAATCCTATTGAGATGTTTTCCAAAATAGTTTAGCAGAAATAGTTTTTGACACTCTAGAAACAACGACCGTTAGCGAGGTTATCCTACAGGCTTTGCGGACCCGTTGCTTCGATAACCATTCGTATCGAAACAATATCGGGAATCGGAACCAAGGCTCTGATACCATTTGTGACGCCCCGAGATCGGGCACTATGCAGATTACAGCATTCCCGCCAAAATCCACATAATAACCGATTCCAGGTTGCCACTTGTGATAACATTACAACAGTTCACGAATAATCCACAATTACAACATAAACAGATAGATACAAGATGACTCAAACGAGCCAGGGATACAACTGATACAATACAAAGATCCAAATAACAGCGGAAGAAACAACATATCGTCCGGCTACGGACAAGATCCAAATTGGACTAAGAGTCCTGAAGACAACCGAAGGCGTCCAATCCCTGCCCAGGCCAAGCCGGAGGGATTCCCAAGCTAACGTCGTCATACTTCAAACCTGTTGACTGCAATATTGAATATGCAGCCACGAAAAAGATTCGTGGGTCAGTACGGTTATGTACTGGCAAGTGGATAAACCATACTCACAAGATACCGGCGTAGCCAGTCATCACAAGATACAAATACTTTGGGATCAACGGAAAGGAAGGGGTTATTGCAAATAAGCGACAGCGGGCTGCACTAACCAACTACGGAGAGATACTACAACTTCCGGCTACCAGAAAGGAGATAAGATCGAGTATTGTAACCAACTGAAAGATAACTTCAATCAAACCCATCCTGGATCTCGCCCCTTATCCGAAGAAGCAATCCGAGGATAACTCACACAGTTGGATTAATGATGGTTCAGATTATTGTGTCAATAAGCCTATTACTAGTCAAGTTGTTAATCATTGGGTGTAAGATTGTTAATCATTAGGTTTAAGTTGTCCTGAGTACTTGTTAGCCAGTACTTTCACCAAGTAATCCATAACCGCGGAAAACACGGCTTCTCGAGAAGATTATCCCTGCAGGGTTGCACCAATTTAGCCGTACACGCAAGAATAACCCGCCAGATGGGAGATCACCCCACCAAGCGAGGTACTCTACACAACTCAACTCTTCTTCGCATCAAGCCCAAAGCACCTTGGCGCACGGCTAATCGAGCCCAGAAGAAAATGGACCCTCATAGCACTCTAAGAACGTGTCCTCCTATATGCCGACTACGAAAGTTCCACCCGGGATCCAAGGGCTCGCAAGATCATGCATGCAGCAAATGGAAAGCCCGAACTAAATGGGGCGATTTGGACGAGATGCGAATGGAGTCAAATTGAGGGGGGCGCCCATACTCGCTTCCCACATGCGGGTAGTGCGCTCATCATGGATCAGTAGACAAGACCCTTTTCCTATTAGGGTCGACACTAGCAGGCCTCAAAACCACAAGGGCCTCCTGCCGGTGCCTTATCATCAAATTATTATTTAACAATAACATTAGCATGATTGATTGATTAAACATCGAGCCCCCAGAACATAATGAGTAATAACAGAAAGTAACGGGTAACAGACTCGAGCAAAACAACCTAAGCATGCTAGTAAGACACGGGCACAAGCAATGGTTATAGGAGGGGAGGCAATATCAGGGTTAAAGGATTCATGTGATAGGTTCGTAACAGAAAAACCTACTATTAAGGCTAGCAGAAAAGAACAACGGAAAGTATCGGTAACAAGTGATGAAAGGCAGCCATTTGGCAGCAAGTGAGTATACTTGCCTGAGATCCCGCAAGGTAGCAGAACTTGTCGTTGCTCACATCATCTCAACGTCCTATCCGGGAAGCAGCAATGAACCTCGAACAAACACCGGATGCAACAATTACTACTACGGCAAAAGATCCAGCATGATCTAGATATGGATGCATGACAAGTTAAAGATGCATCAGAATAAACTAGTTGACATGATAAACAGGTTTAAATGGACCCATATGCAATTTGAGTTGCATATGAAAAGCCCATGAATTATGGTTGAAACAATTGTTTTCCAACTAATCAACAGGTGAAGGTGGATTAGCATGATGCATGGATGAGGAAAACAACAAAATAACAACAATAGAACCAGTTGGAAATAAGGTTTACCAATTTTAGAAATTTATTTATTAAGTTAGAAAATTTTGGTTCCTTAAGGGTGTCACACAAACAATTGTTGTTTTCATCAAGTTAAAGTGTTCAAAACAAATAACAAGATTTATATTTGAAAAGAACATCAAATTTTAGTTGGATTACATGTTTCAAATATTGAAATTGGAATTAGGATAATTTAATTATGAATTAAACAATATTAAACAAGTTTTAAATGGATTTAAAACAAGTTTGAATTTAATTGAATTTTTTATTTGTTCAAAACATAAATTCAAACTCACATTTGAAAAGTTCACACTTTGATGGTTTGAAAACATATTTTGCATGTTCAAAATTATTTTATTTTGAGCAAGTTATGATTTTATCAAATTTAAATGATTTAAACAAGTATTAAATTATTTAGGCAATTTAAATTATTCAACCCATGAAGCAAAATTTATATTTGAAAAGGTTATTCAAAATGGTATGGAAAACATATTTTATTTGCATTTATTGGATTAAGAATGAATTAGTTATGAATTTTAGCAAATGGCAATTGAATTATTTGAATTCAAATTTAAATTGCATTTTGAAAATTCAAAACATAAAACAAATTTTATATTTGGAAAGATTATATTTTTGGGGTTTGAAAACATATTTTACAATTTAAATTTGGAGTCAATTTGAATTACTTATGATTTACACAAGTTTTAAAGGAATTAAATAAAATGCAGAAAATAAATCAATTTTTAAGTGTTCAAAATATTAAACAGATTGCATATTTGCAAAATTTAGGCAATTTGGATTTGGAACCATTTTTTATTTACTTAGTTTGGATTTATTATTCAAAGGATATTCAAATTTGAAATTCCAGGGGTCAAAACATAATTACAGAAAGTTTTTAAAGTTTCCAGGGCTTAAACACAATTGCAGAAAGTTATAACTTATTTTATAGGGGCCTAGAAGGAAGTAGAAAGGACCTAGCTGTGATTAGTGACTTGTTGAGTTGTGAAAGAGTAAAAGAAAAAAGTGGGAATTTATCCCGTGGGGGGTGGGATTCGATCCCCCCACCTCTGGATAGCGCGCAGAGCAGCTAACCACTACAGCTGCTGCAAGTTTCTGTCAGTACGGGGTGGCGAGGGAGGTTAAATTTGCGAAACTCGCTAACTGAATCTACTGAAACTCGCGCAGGAAATAGAGGTACAGTTTTTCTGCTTCTGCTTGCGACAGAACGGATGAAGCAATTCTTTGCGTTGGAGGGGAGTTGGGCCAGGGATCTCGTAGGGTACAGACGGAGGGTGTTGCCATCGTATTGTGTGTGTGCTGCTGCAATACACCGGTGTCGAGACATCGTAGTAGTTTTCATAGACTGGGGTGCCATGAGACTACGGTAGAGACGTGGGGTAACGGGATAGCGTGGTAACACGGAACACGGGATTTTACCCAGGTTCGGTACGTCGCGACAGTACGGCGTACCTACTCCTGCACTTCTCACTAATTGGGACTAAAGCCCGTATAACAGGGTTACAGTGTGAGGGAATAGATCTAGCTACTCGATGAGGATGAGCTTCTCGGCGAGTTGCGTAGAGCTTTAGTTTGTGAAACTTGAACCTATCTAATCTATCTCCCGTCCGGCTTTATATAATAGCCGGATTAGGGCTTACAGAACAAGAAACCTAGAAGACTACGTTTAACTTGTAACTTGGAAAGTAAGGAATCCGTCTTCTCCTCCAAGCAAGATCACGTGGGCCGTGATCCGGGTTCCTCTAGAATCCGGCTTCTGCGCGTCGGACTACTGGGCCGCCCAATGGACCCAAGCCCATTACCACGTAGGCCACCCCGGTAGTCCGGCTCTTTTGTCTACCATCTTCTATACCCCTATTCAGTATATATCCGACAGTAGCCCCCAGGAAGGATCAAAACTCTGATTCTCCGTCTTCTGTCAAATAATTTTGTCCGGGAAAACTTGATTCAGCAGTCTTGATTCTTTCTTCTTTCTTTTTGAAGGAGATGGTAACATATAACTCGGAACTATGAAAATCCGGCTTTTCTTCTCGCGATCCTTCGCGGAAAAGGAACTTATGACATCAGCGCTTTAATCATGCTGACGCAAGCGCCGCTTGGTTTCACGCGGGAAACTCTGCAACGTATCTCTGACAGATTCTCACGAGAAACGAGGAGATAGCCATCATTCCCCTATCGTTTCGTTTCCCGGATTTTCCGGCGAGCGACACGCGTCGAACATCCAACGGTCAAAAGAGCCGTTGGCACGTATCTAAACGGATATCTGGCTATAAATAGCCATCATCGTCCTCCTCCGAAACTTTCCTCACTCCCACACTGCCCACGCCATTGACGCGAGCTCGAGAGCAAGTTTCCTGCCCCAAGCGCACTTAGCTTCCAAGCACGCAGAACGCACCAAAACGCACCACCAAAGGATGGAATCCTCGCCGCCTTCACCGACCCGCGCCGCCATCGACGAGCTCGTCAACGACCTAGATCCGCAATCGGGAGCGCAAAAGCCCACCGGCGGTGAGCCGGAGAAGACCACGGCTTCCGCGGCGGGCGGAGAGAACACTTCCGCCGCCGCGGACATAGCATCATCAAGCGCCGCGACAACCCCACCGTTTGCACCAACGACGGCAAGGGTCAAGATCCCTTCCCGTGGCGATGAGCGCTTCGCTACCGGAACCAACAGCAGAACAGAATTTGTCGGCAATTGGAATCCGAGTAATACTTCGCTCGTTCTTCTTCGTCGGATGACAAAAGAAGGTTACATAGTTAAAGGCAAATGGCGGATCTCGAAAGATGAACCCGAGCCCAAGCCAAAAGTCGGATAATGCGTCATCCTTACTTCTCACATCACGAGAGGTATGGGTTTTCCCCCTTCCGCCTTTTTTCTAGACATCCTTAACTTATATGGCGTCCAACCACACAATATTTCTCCGAATTCCATCCTCTACTTAGCCAGTTTCCAAGCCCTTTTCGAAGGATATCTCGGAATGACACCTGACCTAGGTTTCTGGCAGTATTGTTTTGAGGTAAAGCATAATATCACGCATGGCATATCGCCTATTTGCGGGACTATATCTTTTACCCTTAGAAAATTTAGGGAGGAATGGTATCCAAAAATAGAAATGCCGGAACCAGACCAATCTTGGCTAGGTTCTTTCTTTTATCATCAGGATATTCCATTCCCAGGCAAGACAACCGGGTTTCCTCCCTTTGTTAACTCTGCTGCTATTCCTCGCGAGAGTTGGACAACCACAGCAGTAGAAAATTTGCCAGAAAACCTGATGAAGATAAAGCGGCGCATCGCCAAACTTTCTTCCTCTCAACCTTCTTTGATTGGGAAGGATACCGTTATGTGCTGGTTCGGACGCCGCATCCAACCTCTCTCTTTTCGTTCCCGACTCCTTTGTGAATACCAAGGGCCAGAAGATAGCATGAGAGGAACAGATAAGGCCTTTACCAAAAAGGATTTTATAGGACGACTTCACCAACTGGTTGCCGCCAGTAGTCAGGTTGAGGAAAATCTGGCGATCTATCACGTGGAAAACCCGGTCCCTAAGGTATTTATCTTTCCTTGTTTCCGAGTTTTTCCTCAGATTATCTTCTCTCTCTGCTTTTTAACATACTATTAACTCCTTCCTAGTTTGATGATCTTGGAGAAAATGATCTTGCTTCCGATGCTGAGCTCAACAAATTGCATGCCGAGTTTCTCAACAATCGAAAGCGCAAAAGGCAATCAGCTATTAAAGAGGAATCTATTCCCATTCTGGACGATACCCGGATAAAAGAAGAACCATTCGACGAACTCGGATATATTCGTCCAGAAGCAAAGAAATTCTTTGCTCCTGCGCCTCTGATTCGCCCTTGGCCACAAAATGGGTTAGTTATTCGCAATGAAATTGCTTTTTCACCTCGTCAAGTTATACACGATGGCCTTCATCACGTTGGGATTCTCTTTGCGGAATATGCCAAAGAATTCCACGAGGTTTTGACCGACTTGCGGGAAATGAGCCAGGTAATACTTCTAGCCCCCAAGCATTAAGTTGAAATATGAATTCTTCTTAATGTTTCTTCAAATGCCTGTTCAAACTTTAAGCATCTGGCTTTCATTTCCATGTTATAGCATTCCGCAGACGCCATAAACTTAGAAGTTTTGAAGAAGCTTAGTCTCAAGAGCAAAGAAGTAAAAACCCTTCAATCTGTTATTGAGACGAAAAGCAACGAACTAGCGTCAACTCAACGGCAACTATCAAAAGCCACCGGTATTTTGTTTTGTACCATTTGTTTTCTCTGGAGGATGCTTGCTGAATTGTTTTGTAAACTCAAACTGATTATTGCCCTCCAGCTGCTTTAAACAAAGCCAACAAATTAGCAGAAAACAATGTCCATGTTTCTCAGCTTCGTGAGGAAAACTCGAATCTCCGAAAGGAACTTCTGAAAGTTCAAGAAGACCTGGAAGCCAGTAATCTGGCCCTTGGGATTGCTCAATCCAAGGCTTCTTTACAAGCAGCGGAAGATAAATCTGTTATCAATGATTTGGAAAGTATGCTACTCCCGCGCATGAAAGAAAGCGACGAAATTGACAAGGTTCTTGGTAAGTTAATTTCTTTTTACCAATATCTTCCTGTCTTATCTATTATATTTTTTCATGTAACCTTTGCTTTTGTCAAAAAAGCAGGAAATTTTCCAGGAATTTCTCGGACTGATAAGATCCGGGCCTTTGGGGAAGTGTGGAATTCAATCAGGAATGCAGGAATGCAGCTGATTAGTAAATTCCTTCCCACAAGCACTGTACAATTTTCGGAAGTTTACCGGCTTCCGGGTGCCATCACAGAGGTAGCAGAGTCGAAAGAATCTATCCTTCGCTCTGCCGCACGAGGTGGTGCACGCATGGCACTTGGCCTTATGCGTCTACATTACCCTAATGCTAGATCTTGGCGCGTAGCATCCGGTATCCCTCAAGGATATACAGAAGCGCAATGCAATGCAATTTTTGACGAAGTTAAAGGGCATGCTTCCAAGATTGCCTCTATGGTTAATATTTCCATTACTTATCCGGAAGAAGAAGTGCCCGCAGCCCTCGAGAATGATAGCAGCGATGAAGACTCGGATGCTTGAGGGAATACACTTAACCCGAATGATGGATGTGTATAGGAGCTTTTTTACAATGTAATTCATATTGTAGTGCTTCTATGTCATTTGTCGAAACAAGAACTCCGCCTTTTGCAATTTCAAGCTTCTTGCAAAGTTTTTCCGGGTTTGACTGTTCCTTTATCTTCTAAGTAATCTGGCATCTGTGTTTTAACTGCTCTAGTGTTTAAAAATGGCTCAATTAGCAATATGTATCGTCATGTCGAGTAACTGGGGACGAACCAAACAGTTTTTAAAACTCAGAAACATGGATTATGCTAGAAGCATTTTTACTGACTAGTTTCAGTAACCCAACACATACACAATCAGATAAAACTTAGAGAAAACAAGGAACTGCTCTGAAACTTGGGCACGCAGGCACAATCCGAGTTTCCTTTAACCTTTAACAGGCCGAATCATTCAGCTTTTAAACACCGAGCACGCAGGCACAATTCGGGTCAACATTGAGTATTTGTAAGATCATTGGGAAATAGATAAGGCGGAAATATTTTGTACTTATAATGAATATGAATTCCAACAACTTTATTTCATGATCTCAAAGATGTTTACATAGAAATTGAACTAAGTATAGAAGGGACGTAATTGCTGGATACTCCAAGGCCTCTTTGTCTCTCCTAGTTCATCATCTATTTTTCTCTTTCTTTTGCGATTCGGCTTCTCGGGATCGTCTTCCGTATCTCGAATGTTGACAAGATAGTATGATCCATTCTTCATGGCTTTACTGATGACAAATGGTCCTTCCCATACAGGGGCCAATTTGTGCTTCCTTTGCTGCACCAACCTCAGCACTAAGTCACCTTCTTTAAAAGAACGATGTCTGATTTTCCGACTGTGATAACGTCGTAAACCTTGCTGGTAGATGGCGGATCTTTGAAGCACAAGTTCTCGTTCCTCTTCTAGGAGATCGACGGCGTCTTGTCGTGCTTCCTCGGCATCCGAGTCGTCAAAATTCTGCACTCTCGGGCTATCATGGATCATGTCCGTTGGAAGAATAGCTTCCGCACCATAAACCAGGAAAAACGGGGTTTGCTCGGTTGACCTATTTGGCGTCGTTCGAATACTCCACAACACGGAAGGTAGCTCTTCTACCCACGCTCCAGCTGCTCTATGGAGAGGAGTTTCGAGTCTTGGGCGTATTCCTTGCAGGATTGAACTGTTCATTCTTTCAACCTGTCCATTAGATTGCGGGTGCGCCACAGATGCAAGATCTAAGCGGATTCCCGTTTGTTGGCAGTATTTTGCCAACTCTCCAATGGAGAAATTTGTCCCGTTATCAGTTATTATGCTGTGTGGGACGCCATACCTCATTACTAAATCAATAATGAAATTTCTGGCAGTTGCGCCATCCAGCTTTTTGATGGGTTTAGCCTCCACCCATTTTGTGTACTTATCTACTGCTACGAGTAGATGCGTAAGTCCACCTCTTGCAGTTTTGAACGGTCCCATCATATCTAGCCCCCAGACCGCAAATGGCCATGTGATAGGGATAGTTTTAAGTGCTTGGGCCGGCAAATTGGTCTGCTTGGCGTAATATTGACATCCTTCGCACGTATTCACTATGCGCTCGGCGTCTGTCTTGGCTGTTAGCCAGAAAAACCCCGCCCGGAATGCTTTTTTGACTATGCTTTTTGATTGAGCATGATGTCCGCAATCGCCGGCATGGATTTCTTCCAGTATTTCTCTTCCTTCTTCTGGTGAAATACACCGTTGAAATATTCCGGAAGTACTGCGTTTATACAAGTGGTCATTGATCACCACGTATCCTTTGCACCGACGCTGTATTTGCCTTTGCAGTACTTCGTCTGCTCCTTTCGGGTACTTCTGATTGACTAAGAAGTTTAAATATGGAATTGTCCAATCCGGTTTAACGAGCATGACCTCAATTGTTTCAGATGCCAAAGGGTAGTCAACGTCTCCACCCTTTATGGATGGTTCATGCAAATGCTGGACGAACACTCCTGGTGGTAAAGTTTTTATTCTTTCTGATCCCATGCGGGCTAACGCATCCGCGTTCCAATTTTCCTCCCTTTTTATGTGAAGGACTTCAAACCCGAAGAAACAGATGGCGAACTCATCCACCGTCCTCCGATATTCGGCCATTATAGGGCTTTTCGCGTCCCAGGTTTGGTTGAGCTGATGCTGTACCAAATCCGAGTCTCCATAGCATAAGATGCGTTTTACCCCTATTTCTTTTGCGATATGCAAGCCATGAAGCAGAGCTTCGTATTCTGCCACATTATTACTGGCGTTGAAGTGTATTTGTAATACATACTCCATTGTATCTCCCTTGGGAGATTTTAGAACTACGCCGGCCCCAGCTCCTTCCTTCATCTTGGATCCGTCAAAGTGCATGATCCAGTACTCGGATTCTGGCATTGGTGTATTTTCCATTGCCTCTGTCCAGTCGGCGACGAAATCTGCCAAAACTTGGGATTTTATTGCCGTCCTTGGCTGGTACTTAATGTCGAAGGCTGCCAACTCGATGCCCCATTTGGCTACTCGGCCGGTTGCCTACGCATTGTTTATAATATCCCCTAATGGCGCTTTACATACCACTGTTATGGAATGCCCTTGGAAGTAATGGCGCAGTTTTCTGGATGCA
Source organism: Alopecurus myosuroides (assembly GCA_028641055.1). Taxonomy (NCBI): domain Eukaryota; kingdom Viridiplantae; phylum Streptophyta; class Magnoliopsida; order Poales; family Poaceae; genus Alopecurus; species Alopecurus myosuroides. The sequence continues at coordinate 232,394,802 of CM054059.1, forward strand.
AAAAATACGCCATATGCCAGTTTCTGGTAGTGCGGGTATCTTTGTTTGGATTCGGAGAAAACTTCGCTTATGTAATATACCGGATGTTGATCTGGTATGCTTTGCTCTTCCTTTGTCCGTTCCACAACGATTATCGCACTAATAACCCGATTTGTAGCTGTAAGGTATAGTAACATGGGTTCTTCATCTTTTGGAGATGCCAAGATGGGAGCGTTCATCAAGGTTTCCTTCAACTGAGCCAACGCTGCATCGGCTTCTTCTGTCCATTCGAACTTGTCGGATTTCTTCAATAGTTTGTAGAGTGGTAAGGCTTTATCCCCCAGCCGACTAATAAACCTGCTGACGGCTGCAGCGGAACCCGTTAATCTTTGGACATCTTTTACACATGTAGGCTTTGAGATATTCAAGATTGCCTTGATCTTTTCCGGGTTAACTTCTATTCCTCTGTGAGAAACAATGAAACCCAGAAGTTTTCCTGAGGGAACCCCGAATACGCACTTAGATGGATTCAACTTCATCTTGTAAGTGCGCAAGTTTTCGAAGGTTTCTCGCAAATCCTCAAGGAGTGTATCTTTTTCCTTGGTTACGACAGCGATATCGTCCATGTAAACATGGACGTTTCTGTCAATTTGACTATGCAAACAGCGTTGCATGCAACGCTGGTAGGTTGCACCTGCGTTCTTCAGGCCAAAAGGCATGGTTACGTAATAGTACGTCCCATACGGGGTTATAAAAGAAGTCTTGATTTGATCTTCCTTTTTCATGCGTATTTGGTGGTACCCGGAGTATGCATCCAAAAAGCATAAAAGCTCAGAGCCTGCAGTGGCGTCTATTATTTGAACGATTCGCGGTAACGCAAACCTATCTTTCGGACACAACTTGTTCAATCCTGTGTAATCTATACACATTCTAAGAGCAGTGGTGTCTTTCTTCGGCACTAATACCGGATTTGCGGACCAATCAGTATGGATTACTTCCTTGATAAAATCCGCTGCTAAAAGCCGGATAATTTCCTTGCCAATAGCCTTCCGTCTTCTTCCGTCAAATCGACGGAGACCTTGTTTGACGGGTTTTGATCTGGGAATAACCTTGAGTTGGTGCTCAGCAAGTTCCCTGGGTACGCCTGGCATGTCAGCTGGACACCAGGCAAAAATATCCCAGTTCTCACGGAGGAACTTGATGAGCTCGCCTTCCTATTTGTCGGTCATCCCAGTCCCTACGACGACAAATTTTGTCGGATCTTTGGGATCTAGGATTACCTGTCTTGTATTCTCGGACGCCTTGAAGCTATCTGTTGGCTTCCGAGTTTCTTTTCCTGCCGGCATTTCTTTCGGCGATACCTCCTTGGCTAATTCCTTCAGTTCCTCCTTTGCTATAACTCTCTGAGCGCAAAGGGGGTTTTCTTTCTCCAACTCGTTTGCCAGCCTGAAATCACCGGCAATGGTGATTACTCCTCCTTTGGGTCCTGGCATCTTCAGCTTGTTGTAGATATAGCAAGATCTTGCCATAAATTTGGCGAAAGCCGGACGTCCGAGTATTGCGTGATACACGCTTTCGAACGGCACTACTTCGAAGGATACTTTTTCCTGCCGGAAGTGATCTTTATCTCCGAAGGTGACATCTAGGGAAATTTCTCCTAGGGATCGTGCTTGCCTGCCAGGAACAATGCCGTGGAAGCGTATATTGCTGTAGTTGAGCTGGGACTCGGAGATCTTCAAGTGCTTCAGTGTATCCAGGTACATTATGTTGATGCTGGATCCTCCGTCCATCAGCACTCTTCTTAGCCTAGTGTTTTGAACAATAGGGCTTACAACAAGAGCTTGTGTGCCGGGTTCAGGGATATTTCCGGGATGATCTGACTGATCCCAGATTATCGGTGTGTTGGAGTACTTCAAGAATTTCGGGGTCGCAGGAACAACCGCGTTTATTTCTCGAAGTGTTCTTTTGGCCACCTTTGCTGACGGGGTTGCTAGGAAAGTTAACATTGCTCTCCGTCAACTCTCGGAAATTTGGGTTCGCCTTTTCGCTGTTGTTCCTGGATTTTGTCATCAGTGTCCGATTCACTGTCTTCTTTTTCAGCTTCTGGCTTTTGTTTGGCAGGTTTCCTCTTGGAACCCTTCCCTTTATTTCCGGATCCTGCATTGCCTTTCATATGCTTGTTTAGCCGGCATTGCGCGTTTGTGTGGGTTGGTTTCCCAAACTGAGAGTGGTGGACGCAGGGTTCCGACTTAATTCTCTCCCATTCTTCGGGAGTGTAATTGATTGGATCTGGACTGCGGCCTTTCCACTTGTTCACCTTTTCTCCTCCAAAGGCTATGTTGACCTCCTTGGGCTTTGTTGTTGACTCCGGAGTTCCTTTTTTATCAGAACGAGGTGTTTTCTTGGCCAGTATCAGTGACTCAATATTGCCTCCTCTTGCTCTGATATCATCTTCGGCTGCAGCATGCTCGTTAGCGGTTGTAAGCATAGATCCGAGATCTTTGTGCTTTTTAGAACCAACCATGAACGGTACAAGTCCGGGTTTTAGGCCATTGACGAAAGCATGCATTGCTTGTACGTCAGTTACTCCAGAGCAACTATTCTTCATTGCAGTCCATCTGGAGATGAAATCCACATATGGTTCGTCTTCAAATTGGGTGCAACGGTTCAGCTGGTTGATGCTATTTGGGCGTTTGTATGTTCCCCGAAAATGCTGAGTAAATACTCTCGCCATATCATCCCAACTGTCGACAGTTCTTGATGGTAAACCATTGATCCAATCTCTGGCTCCGTCTAGCAACATTAGGGGAAGAAACTTGACAGCTTCCAGGTCTGTCCCGTTGTTGATTTGGACGGCTGTGTAATAATCTGAGAGCCAGGTATCCGGGTTTGTACTGCCGGTATATTTTTGGTAGGTTGGACCAACTTTGGCGAAGCCAGAATGCAGGGTTATCCTTCGGATCCTGTCAGTAAAACACTTAGGACCAAAGTATAGATCATCCTTTTCTGCTCTATCAATATGTGCAGAATATCTCCCGGCTGAATGGACAGAAGGGGATCTGCTCCTTTCTTTTCCATTGTTGCGCGGACGCGCTTTTCCGAGGTTATCTCTATCTCTTCCGTTGTCACGCCCCCTGGGATTAGGTGGAGTCCTGCTCCTGTACCTTTCCTTATCTTTAGGGGGTGTCCGAGATCTTTCACGTCTGTGAGGTGTATCGTATCTTCCAGCTTTTTCAGCTGGGTTTCTCGGAGGTGGCATTATTTTGCCGTCATTCCGGTGTTTGTCTTCCCGATCGTGTGGTTTATATCCATCTTTCGGGAGATGAGGTCCGGTTCTAGACGCTGCGTCCCGGTTGTCGGGGTTTTTCTTGTCTTTTCTCGGATCCTCTTTTTTATCCGAATCTCCGGGTTCTTCCGGTCCAGGCGCTCCAGCGGCGCAAGTAACAGTTTTGCAGAGGGCGGAATTATCATGCAGCCTCCCTGATCGCTCTTGGCCTCGCTGTTGCTGCTGTAATGCTTTTCCTAGGAAAGCATACACCCCTTGGAGTTTTTCCCCGTTGGAGTACAGATCGTTGTTTAGGATGGCGAACGCTGCTTCCGCGTTTTCCGCTGCGGTTTTGTATATTGGTTCGCCCTTGGCATCTTTGCCGTTTAACTGCTTTTGCCAAGATGGGTTATAAAACCTTTCTTTTGGCGGCAGTTCTTCCGGTTTTGCGATTCCGGGTAACCTAGTAGGTTTTAAGGCAGATCTATGCTTTCTCTCGTACTCCTCTATTTCTTCCTTCATGACTTTGATGTCATTATGGGTTTGTTGGAGATGTTGCCGAGATCTAAGCAGATGTTGCTGTTGCCGTTGGAAAGCTTGTCTCCTGGCTTCCAGCATCTCAGGGGGTTCATCTGGTCCCACTGGTGTTTGTAATAGTTCTTGCTCTTCCAGTTCTGTCATTGGCGGAGCGGTGATTTCCTTAGATTTCTTTTCCGCGGGCTTTGTGCCACTAATGTCTCCAACTTCCAGGTTTTCATCAGCGAGATCAGCTGACTTTTTCTTCCGGAGTTTGTACTGGAGTTTTTTAGAAGCACGGTGCTTTTTCTTGGAAGACGGAGATTTTTTGACAGGTTCATCCTCTGTCATCTCCTTGACATTAGGGAATATCGGAGAAGTTTCTCCGTCTTCCCTCTCTTCCACTGGCGGAGGGGTTTTAGGGCTTTCCTGGCTGTCGGCACCCGTTGTATCGGCTGGTTTTGCCATTAGCACTTCATGGAATCCCTCTTGAAAGGACTTAACCTTTCTTACGAAGGCATCATCGTCTTCGTCTTCGGAGTCGAAGTTATCCGATCCGGTTTCCGACTCCAATCTCGCCTCTATGGCGGCAAGCACGGACTCTGCTTCCGAGTTCATCGTCTGGTTGACGGATGTCGGATCTTCCGTCTCTGTGACGGGTATTGGTTCTTCCGTTTCTATGACGGGTAGGTTGTTATCTGCCTCTTGCACGGGATTTCCGTCATCCGTGTTTTCAGCGATTTCGGATTGCACCATGCCGATAAAGTGCGTATCACTGTTTTGTCGGCGATCTGAGCAAAATCCGGCATCATAGTCGTCTTCGACTGGGTATAGGGCGGGTGGGATAAATTTGCTTCCACCGCAAAACCCCATTGCCTCTGCAGTTAGTCCGATAAAGATGTTAGCAGATCCAATCGGTAACACGCAGGCACTTACCAGGTGGTTTTGCGCCGGTATGTAGGATCCGTTGTCGAGGAAGCGCCCGACGTCGTCGTCGAATTCCAGGCTTCCGACAGTGATCGATCTTCCAATTCCGCCGAGTATCCCAGATCGGAATTTCACGCCTGACGTCGTTTGCCCCACGGTGGGCGCCAACTGTCGAGACATCGTAGTAGTTTTCATAGACTGGGGTGCCATGAGACTACGGTAGAGACGTGGGGTAACGGGATAGCGTGGTAACACGGAACACGGGATTTTACCCAGGTTCGGTACGTCGCGACAGTACGGCGTACCTACTCCTGCACTTCTCACTAATTGGGACTAAAGCCCGTATAACAGGGTTACAGTGTGAGGGAATAGATCTAGCTACTCGACGAGGATGAGCTTCTCGGCGAGTTGCGTAGAGCTTTAGTTTGTGAAACTTGAACCTATCTAATCTATCTCCCGTCCGGCTTTATATAATAGCCGGATTAGGGCTTACAGAACAAGAAACCTAGAAGACTACGTTTAACTTGTAACTTGGAAAGTAAGGAATCCGTCTTCTCCTCCAAGCCAGATCACGTGGGTCGTGATCCGGGTTCCTCTAGAATCCGGCTTCTGCGCGTCGGACTACTGGGCCGCCCAATGGACCCAAGCCCATTACCACGTAGGCCACCCCGGTAGTCCGGCTCTTTTGTCTACCATCTTCTATACCCCTATTCAGTATATATCCGACAACCGGCTTGTATCTACAGCAAGCGAGCAGTCAGGGTAAGCCTGACGGAAACTGAAACTCTCCAGTGCATAGGGCAACATCAACGAGTTCAGACGATCGTGGCGGAGGATCTCGACCTGGCGTGACCAGTACGGGGATGCCGACGTGCGTGGGATGTAGGGTGCAGGAGCGGACGTGAGAGGGGAAGGAGGAAGGGTGGACTCACCGCGGTTGTTCGACGTCGAGAGCAGCTGAAGCAGAAACAGTCGCAGGCGTCAGGGACACCGTCGAGGTGCGGATGTCGAGGAAGAAAGCGAGGAATCGGGGGGGTATCTGGTGATGACGCCTACGGCAATCTCGGAGCTGAAGGGACGCTGGTTCCATTCCCGGGAACGGTAGCTCCTCGAGGTGCCCATGGCGAGGGGACGGTGGCGTTTCTGACGGCGGTTTGGTGGGTGGTTGCAGGTTGGGGTTCAGAGACTGAAAAGTTTCAGAGAGAGGGAGGGAGGTGGAAGATGGCGGCGATGGGGAAGGAGGGGGCTCTAGGGTTTGCAGCAGAGGGGGAGGGGTAGCTACTTAAGGAGAGGGGAGCCATGGTACGGCAGTCATCTGGAGGGGGGAGGAGGTGATCAGAGGGAGGAGATGCTGTCGTACAGCCGGACAGCGACAGGAGGAAGAGGTACAGCGCTCTTGGTGGGCTGGATAAAGAATGGGCTTGGGGAGGAATAGAAAGGATGGGGTGGGCTGAGAGGAAGTAATGGGCTGCTCTCCTCCTTCTATTTTGTTATTTTTCTTTAACTCTCTTTTTTTTTTGTAAGGATGCAAGAGGGAAAAGGAAATAGAATTTGGGGGGTTTAGGGTTTCTTTCTTTTATGCATTATTTGTATTAATTTTCATAATAGAAATTTAAGCAAATGTTTACATTGGTTCACAAGTTTGAAAACTTAATTGGATTTAAAGTTGTTAAGTGAAATTTTCAAATAGGGGGGTGAGGGTGTTTATTTGATAATTAAGTTTATTAATTTGCAAAACAATAATTGAAAACAAGTGTAGTTATTGATTTCAAGATTTGGTAATATTAGTTTGATTTGAATTTTTTGGAATTGGCCAATAGGGTTTTAATAACAGGGAAAAATTTTAGTAACAGGCAAGTTGATTAAAACAAATTCAACCAGTGAAAAACAATTGAGTGGTTTAGTTTGAAATTTTGAAATTGGAAATTTTGAGCAGGGGGTGAAAGTTTTAAATTGTTTTGAATTTTCAGTTGTGATGCAAACATGGTGCAATGCAATGTGATGCATATGATGCAAGCAAAAAAAAGAAAACAAACAACTCTCTATTAGGGTAACACCCCAGGTGTTACAGTTTAGAACTCCACCTGTCGCCGGTAATCTCGTCTGGTATCTCTGATGCATCCTGGTCGACTCAACCCGGAGCCGGTTCTCCAATGCCTCCAGCTCACGTTGGCGCGTGGCTACCCCTTGCTTCTGCTTCCACATCTCTCCTTTGTTGCTCCAATGCACGGCGGGCTACATCCAGATCCCTGGCACGTGCCGCTGCGTTCTCCGGGGTGATTACCGTAGCTAGCACCGTGGGATCCAGGATCAGGTTATTACTGAACAAGGCCGGGTGATGTGGATTCAAAGGACCCGCCCCTGGCGTCCTGTTCGCCATGAAGCCAAACATATTCGCCTGCAACTCGCTATCCGCCGCCCGGCTAGTGACTGAAGCCGACCCTCCGTCAACCCGGGTCAAAACCGGATTTCCGTCAGCCGGATTTTGCTGCTGGGCCAGCGCTCGCGCCGCTCCGACCGCGGCCGTAGTCACCTTCCCCTGATTAAGATTGGTTGCAGGGGTCGTGTAGACCGCGACCTGGCGCGCGATGCCTGGTGAAGATTCATATTCCTCCTCATCACAACTATCTTCTTCGTACCGGTCCTCCAGCAGGTGCAGGATGGACTCGGTATCATCTTCTCTCGTGACCCGGCCACGCGGGGTCCATGCCGGCTCCTCCGGCTGTTCCCTCTTCGTGGTGGGCTCTTCCATCGGATCCACCGTTCCGACCGATTCTTCTCCATCCGACTGAACGCAGGTTGCTTCTCCTGACACAGAATCACATTCGAGATCATCAGGGATTGAACCGGACGTACGTACCATGCCGATGAAGACGTTGACCCGGCCGATTGTAACGACAGATCCGGATTCGAGCAGATCCGACTCTGGCCCCAAGCCAAAATCGTCCACCGTCTTCTCTCCTTTGGGGTTGGTCTAGATCTCGCTGACGACGAGGTTCTTCATGTTCTCCCGAGCTTCTCCCGTGATGTAAACACCTTTGGACGCAGGCACCGCGGTGGGCACCAACTGTCGTGGGATAATCACGGCAGACGTTACCGGGGGTAACTTATCTTGGGGCAATTCGACTCTGGTGTTTGGGAGAGGGTTTTGCTCAGGGGAAAACATGGTGATAAACGATCTGGTAGCCGGCAATCAAGTCGTCGAGTCTCCAATCTAGATTTATTATCTCAACTCTGGTATTACAAGGGATACTCGGATGGCTAGTAAAACTCGTGTCTAATCTAACCCTAGGAGCCGGCTTATATAATATCCCCCCTGGCTTCCTATCCAAGGCATACTCGGAATCCTACCCGGGCACCGCTTCACAAACCCTAAGTTTCCTTATCAAGACCCACAATACGGGTTACGAGGCCTACACTCTTGGTCCTTCTAGAAACTCCCTTTCCTTAAGCCGGGTCTTGCACAGCTCCCTTTGGGCCGAGTTACACCTTGCCGTTAGCCTACCGGGTTATCATCCCTCCATCAATAAACTTGATCATAGATAATGTAAAAGCATATGTAAGCTGAGATCATAGAACTTCAACACACGATGATAAGTAAAATTTTAACAATAAATCATAGCAATCACCTTGCATCATGAGAAGTAACACAAATAAAATATCATTAATAACAATGCATCAAAAGTTATACGTTTGTTTCAAGTATAGAGAAAGCATGTCAAAGTGATATTTCGCTAGTCCTTAAGAGTGGGGCAAACATAAATGTCAGGACACCTTCAAAGTTCATGAGGAACACTAGAACAAATAATTAGAGAACAAGCGATAGCACATCATGAATCAATTAATAATGTTTTTGGGACAAATGCACATAAAACTCAGAATGGCAACTATGCTCTCTCAACCGTGCATAAAGTTAGAAGATGGAGACTCAAAATAAAAGTAAAAGAAAGGCCCATCGTAGAGGGAAGCATGGATCACTAATGTGCTAGAGCTTTTATTTTATTAAACAGAGGTATAAAATGTTTGACACTCCTCCCAACCATCTTAAACAAACCATGCTAACCGAATCCTCGGGTTCCTGCCAACAATCACATACCGTGGAGGAGTGTCTAGTTTTTAGAGAGGTGTATGCTTATGTCAACAAATGGTAAACAAAAAATACAGTACGTCACAAGCCAACTAGACTTCGCAAGAGCGGCTCCCATTTGAAGGATGCAACTGGTATAGAAGGTCATCCCTCTTTCTCTTTTGTTTACACAATTATGCTTTGACTGATAAATCAGGGGCAAAAATAGTGAAGAGAATTTGTTTGTATTAATTTGGGGCTGGGCACCCCGCTGCCAGCTCTTCTATCAATTGGATAAGCGGATGAAGCCACTAGTCCAGGGTGTGAAAGTCCAATCAAGAAGTGAGATAAAGATTCTCTATTTAGGTCCTCATGAGCTAAAACGGGAACACAAAGCAGGAGCAATTTTGAAAGTTTTAAAGGTAACACATGAGAAATTTACTTTGGAGTGACAGTTAAATACCACATATAGGTAGGTATGGTGGACACATTTGTCATACTTTGGTTTTTGGGAGTTGGATGCATGAGTAGAGCTCATACTCGGTACAGATGGAGGCTAGCAAAAAACTGGGAGCAACAAATCAAGAGAGCAGTAATGGCCATAATCATGCATAGCGACATAAACATCATTAATCAAAGCATAAGTGGTACCACAAGTTCAAAAACTAAATTATCATAGAGGCTATTAGTTACTGGTTTGTAGTCATAAACATGGTGTAAGCATGCGCCAAGTCAACCAAATAAAACATTCAAAGGAGAACACCACAAATTTATGTTTCAATATGACAAGAACAACTCATGATTCTTTCAATGGGACATTAAACACTCTCGGCTATTTGAGACAAATCATGCTACTAAATCACCACTAGGATTTAGAATTAAAATAACATATAGCATGATATGAAAAATTCAAGCCACATAACGTACAAGATTCTATTTGCATCGTTTATAATTCTACCAAATGCAGCAGATTTTCCCCAACAAGCACCGTATAAAATATGTTTTAACAAAAACTATCTAAATGATACAGAAAGCAAGGATGAGAGTACTAACATAACACTACTAAAACTAACAGCTATGAATAAGAGATGCAATGAAAACAAGAGCTAAACAAGAATTTTTGCAGCAGCTAGAAGAAAACTAAGAATACGAGCATAACGAGTATTCAAACGAAAAAGTGGAGCGTGTATCTCTCCCAGAAAAGGATGCTAGGTTCCAATGATATTATTGCAACAATGAATACAAAATAAAACAGAATGAAAAATAATATACGTTCCAAGTAAATTTCATATGATGTGACCGGATAAAAATATAGTTTCACTAGAAGTGACCTGATAAATGGTTGATGAAGAAGGGGATGCCTTGGGAATCCCCAAGCTTAGATTATTGAGTCTTCTTAGAATTTTCTGGGATGAACCACGGGGGCATCCCCAAGCTTTGACCTTGCACTCTTCTTGATCACATATACCACCCTCTTCTCTTGACCCTTGAAAACTTCCTTCACACCACACTCAAAGAGTAATTCACATTAGAGGGTTAGTGAAACAATCAAAAATCCATGGGTTTTGTATGTTCACAGGTGCTATTGATACTTTTAAACATTAGCTACATCCACTGATGTTTCGTGAAGCAAAGAAATCCAGTTGACATCGTAAAGAGCAAATGCAAGAAAAATGACAGAATCTGCCAAAACCAGAACAGTCTGTAAATACGAATTTTTTAGGGGCACTTAAACTGCTCAAATCAAAACACTTAAAGAACAAAAAGTTGTGGAATTATCTTGGGAATAAGCACAAAAAATTTCAGGCCATTCTGATCTTTTTGTGAATTATACGATTTTTTACAGTGGACACCAGAAATTTGTTTCCTGCGTAGAAATCTCAAAACCAACTCCAACTTTCATTAGAAACTTTACTTGGCACAACTAATATATGAAAATAAATATATAAAGGAGTTTCTACAGAAGTATAAAACCCATTTACTCAAATAAAACAGAGAAAAACAAAGCAAAAAAATAAAACCATGGGTTATCTCCCAAGAAGTGCTTTTCTTTAATGCCTTTTAGCTAGGCTCAGAAAAGTGGATTCACGTGTTTTCAAGTGAAGAAGATGCTCACATAAGAAATATTCATTAATCAAAATAGAGCATCAAGAAGTTATAAAACATATTTAAGTCTAACCCACTTCCTATGCATTGGAATCTTGTAAAGAAATAAATTAAAGAAACTCAAACTAGAAATCATGGGAAGGTATAACAAGAGCAACTTCAAAACTTTCAACAAAAACAGAAGTGTTTTAGTAACATGAAAATTCCTACAACCAAATTTTCCTCTCTCTCATAATAATTTTCAGTAGCATCATGAACAAACTCAACAACATAATTATCACATAAAGCATGTTTGTCATGGTCTAAAATCACACAATTCATATCAAGCTCAAAAATAGTGGGATCAAAATTTAAAATCAGCTCCTCTTTCTTCCCACTTTTAGCAACAGAAAAACAAGATGATGGATCACTCATAAAAGGTATGGGGCACTTTATAGCAATCATATTTTCAATAGAATTATAATTTATAACATCAAGTAACATAGGACCTTCATCTAGAGCATTATCATATAATTTTTTTAAGCAAACTTCCTCATTATCATGCATATCAATAGTTGGAATAAATAGAGGATTCAGAATCCTCTATTTATTCCAACTATTGATATGCATGATAATGAGGAATTTTGCTTAGAAAATTTATATGATAATGCTCTAGATGATGGAGAATCCTCTATTTATTCCAACTATTGATATGCATGATAATGAGGAAGTTTGCTTAAAAAAATTATATGATAATGCTCTAGATGATGGTCCTATGTTACTTGATGTTATAAATTATAATTCTACTGAAAATAGATTGCTATAATGTGTCCCATACATTTTAATAGTTACCAATCATCTTGTTTTTCCATTGCTAAAATTGGGAAAGAAGAGGTCTTTATTTTTATTTTGGATGCCACTAATTTTGAGCTTGATATGAATTGTGTGCTTTTAGACCATGACAAACATGATTTATGTGGTAATTATGTTTTTGAGTTTGTTCATGATGCTAATGAAAATTATTATGAGAGAGGAAAATATGGTTGTAGGTTCAGGTTACTAAAACACCTCTCTTTTTGTTGAAATTTTTGAAGTTGCTCTGGTCTACCTTCCCATGATTTCTAGTTTGAGTTTTTTCAATTTATTTCTTTACAAGATTCCTATGCATAGGAAGTGGGTTAGACTTAAATTTATTTTATACTTGCTTCTTTATGCTCTCCTTTCATTAATTTATATTTCTTATGTGAGCATCTTATTCACTAGAAAATACTTGATTCCATTTTTCTGGGCCTAGCTAAAAGGCGTTAAAGAAAAGCACTTCCTGGGAGATAACCCATGGTTTTATTTTTGTTTTGTTTTTCTCTGTTTTCTTCGATTCAAGGGGTTGCATACTTGTTTAGAAACTCCTTTGTATATTTATTTTCATGTTTTAGTTGTGCCAACTAAAGTTTGTAGCGAAAGTTGGAGTTGGTTTTGGATTTCTGCGCAGGAAACAGATTTCTGTTGTCAACCGTAAAAAAGTCGTATATCCAGAAAGATCAGAATTACCTGAAAAGTTTTGTGCTTATTCCTCAGCTAATTACGAAATTTTTTTGGTCTTTAAGTTTTTTTATATGAGCAACATAAGTGCCCCAAAAAAAATCGTCTTTACAGACTGTTCTGGTTTCGGTAGATTCTGCCATTTTTCTTGCATTTGCTCTTTTACGATGTCAAGTGGATTTCTTTGCTTCAAGAAAAATCAGTGGTTGTAGCTAATTTTTAAAAGTATCAATAGCACTTGTTCCCATGCAAAACCCATGATTTTTTTAATTGTTGCACTAACCCTCTAATGCGAATTACTCTTTGAGTGTGGTATGGAGGAAGTTTTCAAGGATCAAGAAAAGAGGGTGATATAATGTGATCAAGAAGAGTGCAAGGTCAAAGATTGTGGATGACCCTGTGGTTCATCCCAGAAAATTCTAAGAATACTCAAGCATATAAGTTTGGGAATGCCCAAGGCATCCCCTTCTTCATCAACAATTTATCATGTTACTTCTAGTGAAACTATATTTTTATTCGGTCACATCATATGAAGTTTACTTGGAGCGTCTGTTTGTTTTTCTTTTGTTTTCATTTGTTTTTTTTCCTTGCTGCAATAATATAGTTGGAACCTAGCATTCTTTGTGTGGGAGAGAGACATGCTCCGCTTTTTCGTTTGAATACTCGTTATGCTCGTATTATTAGTTTTTCTTCTAACTGCTGCAAAATTCCTGTTTAGCTCATGTTTTTATTGCATCTCTTATTTAGAGGTGTTAGTTTTAGTAGAGTTGTGTTAGTACTCTTTTGTTTCATTGCTACATCTCTTGGATATTTTTTTTTTTGTTTGGTGTTTGATGGAAATAGAAAATTCTACATGTGGTAGATGGTATAACGAAAAAGCCTGCATATTCTTGTAGATCACTAAACTACTTCACTTGATTATTTGTTGTTGTTTTGAGATATTAATATGTTTAATGGTAAACTTGCTGGTCTAGTAGAGTAAAAATAGTTAATTGTTGGTCTAAAAGCTTGAAACTGTGCCACACTCAAATAACCAGTTGATAGTATAATGATATATGACTTCCTTTGCTGATAGCAATCGTAATGGATTTTTGTTACGTGCTACGGTCGGGGTAGCTAACAGTGACTTTTCACTGCCACAGACCCTCTTGGAGTGATTTTCATTATGCATTGCGAGATCATGATTTTAGTTGTAATCTTTTAACTTGTGAGTTCTATGTTCCGGTGTTCTGGAACTTCCACCATCCATATTTGCTAGCCTCTTCGGTACTGTGCATTGCTCATTCTCACAATGAGAGTTGGTGCAAACTTCGCGAGTGCATCCAAACCCCGTGGGAGACCTTTGTTCTTCTACACATAAGCCAAACATTATCTTCCTCAAAACAGCCACCATACCTACCTACCATGGCATTTCCATAGTCATTCTGAGATATATTGCCATACAACATCCATGATCATTATGGTACTTGTCATATTTCATTGTTATTTTTCATACTACTACACTGTCAGGAGCATTTAGTTTTATTTACATCAGAGCTATTTCAGTTTGAGTTATGAGTACTAAAAGTGTGTTGATTCATTGTAAAATAGAGTGTTGCCCTTACCAGTGAGGTTATATATAAAAATAAAATATAAAAATAAAGAGAAAAATCCCAAACATAAAAAAGAGAAAGAAAGGGCAAAAGAAAGAAAATAAAGAGAGAGGGGGCAGCACTACTATCATTTATTTCACACTTGTGCTTGTTTAGCATCATTACTTCAGTTTGGAGAGAGTTTTCATATTATGACTTGCATAACTATGTGGGGAACTTACATTATAGAACTTGACTTGTATATTCTAATGATGATCCTCCTCAAAAGTGCTCTAGGTCTTCGTGAGCAAGAAAGTTGTATGCACCCCTACTAGTTCAATTGGAGAGCTTTCATACACTTATAGCTCCATGTGCATCCGTTGTGTGGCAATCACTACTCCTTACATAACTTCGATTATAAGACTTCCTTTTGTCTAATGATCACTTTCAGTTGTGTGAGACTTTCTTCCATCGACCATCCAAACCCCCCCATAATGTTCTTTTAGCCACAACATCCTGGTGCGAGGAACCAATAAAGAACGCTTGCTTGTTTTGAGTGCACAAATATTTAAATGATTTTCCTACGTGCATATTGTTGTCACTTGACTTGATCCTAACATGAGTTGTTGTGAGAGTTTGATGCCTTGGATGATTATATTATTGTTCTTGAAGTTTAAATCATCTTTAATATACTTTGCACAGTTGATTATCTTTTAGTATTGATTCAGTGGAAAGTTTTAGTTTGTTCTTCCTAATAGTTTTTACATTATTCTATTTGATATCAACTATAAACCACAACCTTTATTCATTTGATCCTAGTTTACATGCTTTACATTACTATGATGGTCAAGTTTATGTTGGTAGCATGTCACCTCAAAAATTGTTCGTTTTGTCGTTTACCTACTCGAGGACGAGTAGGAACTAAGCTTGGGGATGTTGATACGTCATAAACGTATCTATAGTTTACGATGTTCCATGTTGTTTTCATGCCATATGCTACATGTTTTCCTCACACTTCATATAATTTTTATCGATTTCCCGGGACTAACCTATTGACAAGATTCCACAGAGCCAGTTCCTTGTTTTCTGCTGTTTTTAGTTTCAAAAAAGTTGTTCTAGAAATATTCTCAGAATTGGAAAATTCGAATCCCAGAAGTCTTAGAATTCCCGAAGGTTCCACGGAGTCCCGAAGAGGCCCGGAGGGGGGCCACACCATAGGGTGGCACCCCTTGGCCGCGCCTACTGGTGGCGTGTCCCCCTCGGGAGCCCATCGCCATCGCCTTTCGCCCATTTATTCCCCCCGACATGTTAACCCTAAAAATATACCACTTTTCCCCGAGAAACACCCGAGGCCGCCGTCATCGTCAACCCGAGATCGGGAGGGTTCTGGAGCTCTCCCCGGCACCCTGCCAGGAGGGAAAATCATCACCGGAGGGGTCTACACCACCATGCCCGCCTCCGGAGTGATGCGTGAGTAGTTCATCCTTGGACTACGGTGTTGGGAATATGCCCTAGAGGCAATCATGGATGATGTAATTCCCAATGTATTCATAAAGTTATTAAGTTGTCCTTGTTTTGAACATCTGATATATGTCATTGAATATGTGGTTCGATTGTGGAACTATATATTCATGTTGTTCATACTAGATTGTCCGTGGTCATTAAGGTTGTGCTGAACACACACCCTAGACTAATGTGAGTGTTGGCTGATGACATGGTTCCACTTGTCATGGGCATGGTGATGCCATTCCAACGATCACGGACTTGGCTAAAGAGTTTAGCAAGTCGGACTGACCCACATTGAGATGCAACGAGCAAGTCGTCATTTGCATGTCTCAATCAATGTAATCCTTAGACCTGAGGTTGTCGCACAATCCGAGTTGTGGATCACCGACTTAGGTTCTGTTAAATGCTGCTCTCTGACAAGGCAGTTATAAAGACAGAGTTCGGGTCGAATGAGAAACAAGCTGCGTGATGTGGATAATCAAGATGGTATTTTGCCCCTCCGAATGGAGAGATATTCTCTAGGCCCTCTCGAGTGATATGATTCAGGAAGCATGGCCATGCGCGACTCGGTTAAGTGTTAACTGTGTCTGTTGACTAAGAGTTAGTTAGATATATCACATATCACGGATCGAGAAGAGAGTTGAACTATTAAAGGGATGACGATACATCTCCTATAGTTCGACAAGGTATATATTGAGGCAAAAGGGACTAAGATGAATATCACATTGAAAGGTATATCGTCATGACTCAATGGGACTTGGGAGTCGGCATGTTCTGCTAGGAGCCGCTACCGATTGATCGATTAGGAGTTGGACTCCAATCGTGTCCAAGTTGCCATGAGACTGCATGGTCGCACACTTAAAAGCGGGAGCAAATGTATTGGTCGGGTTGGATCCGAACCGAAAATGGACTGAGTTTGTGAGTCGGACTCATAGAGGGAATGGGCCACAAGTGTTGTGAAGCCCATTACCATTCGCTATATAAAGAGGGGCGCAGGTTGCCCAGCGGGCACGTTAGTCCACTCCCATGCGTTGGGAACCCTAGCCCCACTCAGTCCAGCCGTCGCACCGGACCTAGCAGTCCGCCGTCGGAGCTCCTCCCCGTACGTGTGGATACCGGCAGAGGTGCTGTACGTTCAGCACTTCGACGATCGCGGGATCGGATCGGCTGGATCTGATCGTGGGACTACACTGCCCCGACGCATTGCATCGATAATCCGCAACCGCGCGTCTAGTGGTAATCCTCGTTGCCTTCTACCTCGGCTAGATCTTGGAAGTACCGCGTAGAAAAAAGTTTTGTTTATTTCTACACGTTCCAACATACGGGTCCATAGAAATAGCTAGATGGTTGTCCTATCCTCTTTATGCCTCATGTTTAGATCTCGTGAGCTGCCTCACATGATCGAGATCATTTTATTGTAATGCTACATGTTGTGTTTGTTTGGATCCGATGATTATTGAATGTTATTTATTTTGATTATAAATCTATCATGTTATCTTCATGTGTATGTTATTTATGATCTTGCATGCTCTTCGTAGTTAGTAGTTGCTCTGGCCAAGTAGATGCTAGTGACTCCAAGAGGAAGTATTTATGCTCGATAGTGGGTTCATGCCTCCTTTGCATCTGTGCTCGAGTGACAGAAACATGACGGATGGAGGATGTGATGTTTCCATTAGGAAGAAAACAACGATGTTTACTTCGTTTATATTGTTTACATTACACACTTTGCTTACTGCGATTATCCGTTGCTTGCAACTTAATACCCAACGTTTGTTTGGATGATATTCGAAGGGTGGATTATTAGTCATAAATGCAGTTGGATGATGATCTATATATTTTGTTGTAATGACCGCATGAATCTCATAATAATCTTTATGTCATGCATGTTTCTTTATCTATCAATTGCCCAGCTGTAATTTGTTCACCACGCATGTTAGCTATCTTTTATGGAGAGACACCTCTAATGAACTGTGGACCCCGTTCCATTTTCTCATACTGATAATACAACCACTTCAATTACTATTTTCACACTGCTTCCACTGTTTTCATATTGTTCTCATACTATTTGCCACACCATACGTTTAACCTCTTTGTGTTCAGCAAAACTGGTGAGATTGACAACCTCGCCGCTTCGTTGGGGCAAAGTGAATTGATTGTGTTGTGTTGGTTCCACGTTGTTGCTGAACCGGTAGTGCGCCCTACCATCTCAACTGCAAAAACCTTCTGAAGTTACTCCTTCCTCCTACTGGTCGATTCAACCTTGGTTTCTTTCTGAGGGAAAACTTGCTACTGTGCTCTTCATACCTTCCTCTTGGGGTCTCCCAACGAACGTGTGTTCCACACGCATCACCCAGCTTTCAGTTCAATTCATCTTTACAGAGGTTATAACTTGTTGTTATTCCATTGATGGCATCCAAAGATACTTTAGTTGTGGAACATTGGATTTGGATAGAAATGTGGAGTGATTGTGGAATGATGACTTAAGATAATAAGTTGATCATATGATCCCTTAATGTATTGAAGTCTCGTATGCTCATTTGTGCAAGATGAATGAGACAATGAGCATATGAAGGTTATTGGGGTTTGATGACTCAAGTCATAGTTGTTACTTGTTTTCTCAGAGTGTATGTTGTTACTTTATAATCTTCTCTGTATTATTTTGAGATATATACATATTTCGTAAATATGTTATTAACAATTATTATGTGATTTCCCACCTTTGGGGTTTTGATTTAATGCTTGTTTTATCGTTTGTGTTATATTGAACCTTTGTCATTCACTTCTAAAGGCTTACTAAATAGCTGTGAGATGATTTATAAAGATTTTGTATCAATAGATTGATAACTTAAATGACTCATGTTTTAAAGGACACATCCTCTCAGTTGATGAGATGATTCAATTGTGTATTACTAACTTGTGAAAGTATAATCATTAGTTATGTGGGTTGAATGCTCACCCTTCTTTGAGTTCTGGATACCTAGTGGAATACTCCCAAGTCCCTTATAGACTTGTGATTAAGGATGTTGAAATTAGTGTTCGTCACAACCAAATCTGATTTGCCTAAAAAAATGATTTGGTTTGTAAGATACTTTTTATAAAAATAACTCCAAATGTACTCTTGACCATATGATGTAAACCTATTTCATCAAGTTGAGAGAAACATTGGTTACTTTGCTTCGTTTAAACTTTCGCGCCAAAATTTCCCGTATTTTTAGATGCAGACTTTGCAAATGCACATATTATATTTTTATCCTTATAACCACCCAAACACTCGGATGTTACACTAGAGACGTGGCGTTATGGGTATTATCGACTTCCAGTTTTTCCTCCGACAACATCTGGTTAATGATAAGTCGTTGGCAAATAGAGTATGTTGATAGAAGCGTCGGCACCGAGTTTACACACTTCGGTTGAGTAGTGTTGACAAACTCTTGCATCGTATTCTTGCTGAAGGTGCTGCCTCGAAATTATCTTTTGGGATGAAAACCTTGATCGAGTTCTGCTACGATTACTTGTCATCATTAGCGCACATGGAAGAAGGTTTTGCCTATAATCTATGTATTTTTCCTGGTTTTCCTCTGTTTACACTCCCTGTGTTCATGTCTAAAAGGGGTAGGTTTTTCAGATAATTTTAAATTTTAGAAAATATTATTAGTATTTATAATATCAAATCAATATATTTAAATCCATTACAAAGTATATTTTTATATTTTAGTTTGTTTTCTTTGTATCATTTGTACTTGAATTATGGACACCGCTTAGATGCAAATAACGTACATTCTCCCTTTATGAAAAAAAGTTGGAAAAGCTAGACATTCTCCCTTTATAAAAAAATCTATTGAAAAGTTCATCTTGTATTTTTGTTCTCATGTTGCACTTTTCTTGCGAGTGCATGCAAGTTGCACTTTTTTATTGAAAAGTTGTATTTATCTAGAAATCCATTTGAGAGATTTGGCCGAGATTAGCAAAACCTGAACTTCATGAACAACTTTGCTTGTTGCCTTAAATTTTTATAAGATCATGGGAGGGACACTTCAAGGTTTAGAAGCTTTACCTCATCGTCTTTATACTAGGATCAAGAAGTTTAGAGTACTGATTTTCAGGTTTGATCCCAACACCCTCTACGATTTCATGGTTTATTTCGACTTTAGGCCTTCTTTGATTCATAGGATTTCAAAGTGCAGGAATAGAAATTGTCAGAGGAATCAGGTAGGAATGCAACCGGAAACCAAATGATTTGAGAATCAGGAATATATCCTTCGGTGGTCGTTTGAAACGTAGGAAGGAAAAAACAGAGGAATTAGCCTGCTTTCTTAAGAAACTTGATTAGCTTAAATAATAAGCAAGGGCAGCGGCGTTAATTGGCATCTCTGGCCGTGATGCATCAGCCTAAACTCAGTATCACCTTTCATTTGCCTCATTCCTTGCAAAGGAATGCAAAAAAAGAGGTCAGACGTACCAAATTGTTTTATTCCCATGCACTTCCTAAGAATCTACGTAGGAAAATGTTCTTCTATCGCGTCCGACGAACTTTTGGACAGGTTGAGGCCGCGGCTTGGGAGGAGCTTCGGGGTGACCTACCGGAAGATCTCCCGGGGGGTCCTGACCAGGTGTCCTGGACCTTGGTCCCCTTGGGTACCTTCTTGGTCAAGTCTGCGTGCCGGGCCTAGTTTTCTAGACCAAATAGAACTTGGCCCTCTCCCCTGTGGAAGGCCTGTTGACATTGAAAATTAAGATCTTCTTATGGCAGTTGCCCCATGACAGGCTATCCTCAGGGGTCGAGGTGTCCAAGCGTCACAGCCCAGGGGACGGCTTGTGCTCCCTTTATAGGGTCCCTAAGTCGTGTACCCACATTTTCTTTGAGTGTCCCGCTGCCCGATTTATGTAGAACTTTGTCTTTGACGCTCTGGGGCCCACTTGGCATGCCGCGGACCTTGGCGAGTTCCTAGAAACCCGAGTGCACCCGTTCGGGAGCGGTAAACGTCCCTTTTGGATGGTGTTCACGGCGATGGCGTGGTCCCTGTGGACTGTGCGCAGAATAATGGTGATTGAGAAGATTTTGCTGAGGCGCGCTGCTGACTTTGTGTTCAAATATCTGTGGTGATTGGGAAGATTTTGCTGAGGCGCGTTGCTGACTTTGTGTTCAAATATCTGTCTTTCTTGCAGCAGTGGCACCGTTGTATAGGCAGCGGAATAGGGAACAGTTAGACAACTCCATCGATAGACTTCTCGTGGCCGTGCCGCGCCACCTTGAGGGACCCGCTTGGTCTTCGGCTCCTCCTCTACCTACCCCACTCTCTTGTTGTAGTGTTCGTGGGTTGTGCTTCAGTGTCCCCCCCTCCCCCACCCCTCCCCCCCCCCCCCCCAATTTCGTGGAAGGGCATGGTCGATATTTTACATTAAAAATTTATTTATTTTCTAATACGGCGTACTACGCCGTATATGAACGTATTATGTATATATGCATACCCGAACTATAAACCGTCCATCCACCACTTCTTATCACATGCGAGGCAACAACATGCCCACAATGACGTATAAATTTTGTGTGAATTTATACGCAAAATATGGAACCAAAATAACCCTAGCGGGTTTATACGGGACCATGTACGTCTTAATATGACTTAATTATTCACGTCTTAATACGACTTAATTATTTACATCCGTCCATGTTAACGAACGGAAGGATACGGAGCAATCTCAGCTATAAATGTTTTGGTTTGGGGGGTGACACCGGGGTGACACCGAAGCAGAAGAAGCTTGTTTGTAGTGTGTGTGTGCTGGTTCGTTTTTGTACGTTGGGACTTGTTTTGTTGTTGCCCGGCAAACTTTGTATATATGGGTGCTGGTTTTGTGAGCCCAGGGCGAGAGAGAGAATTTTTCTTCATATTTCCTATTTCCTTTAGTGCATTCCTGTGAATCAAACATTGTTATAGTGCAAATTCATGTAGGAATAGGTATTCTACATTTTTCCTACAAAAATCCGGTGAAAAAAAATCCTGTGAATCAAAGGAGGCCTTACTCTTTGTTAAACCACATAGTTTCAGAAAACGATAAATTAGCATTTAACACTTTATATGACCCTTTCTGAATAAAATAACTGCAACTCTGCAAGTAAGGCACGACTTGGAGCAGAGCTGCTCTGTCGGGAGCCGAGGAATGCAGGCGCTACGCTCGACCCATGGCTTCGGCGTCGGAGTGTCGCACATTTCAGTATAGAAAGTAGGCACCTTAACTAGAGCTGCATCCAAATCTTAACTACGAAACAAACGAGGAATTACATTGCACACACAGACATGATGCTAGTACTACACTAAAGATACCATCCTACTAAAGTACACTGACGGAACAGGAAGCCTAAATCTTTTTAAAAAAAACTAGCTGCTGCTTAAACACCACACCAAGTCTCTAAACCATAAACTGGCGACTAGAACCATGGTGGAGACGGAAGGAGCCCCCTAGCAGGCGGTGCTCATCTGCAGGCGGCGAGCGAGATGAACGAGATGCCATGTCAGGGCCATCAGCGACAGCACGTTGCACAGGGACGAGTAGCTGTTGAGCTGCTTCAACCGCTTGTTCAGCCTCACCACCTTGCTCGTGGTCATCTCCGCGTCCGGAGCCGTCACGGACGAGGTCGTCGTCGTGGTCTTCGCCGCCCTCATAGTTCCACTGCCGTCCATCGGCGTACGGGCTCCTGCTGTCGTGGGGGTGGTCGTTGTGGTTGTGGCGGCCGTTGCCACCGTGACCGCCGGCGGGTCGATGATGTCGGCCATGTCCCTTCCTCTGCCTTCCTCCTTTTCCACTTTCATCCTCTCAAACATCACCTGCAAAGAAAATGAGCATGAGCCAAAACTATTTTGGAACCTCAGCAACAGGATAAAGGACACTAATAATATGTCAAGAGAAGACTTCACCTTGGTGGCTTTGGGCTCGAGAAGCAGCATGTTGGCGAGGACGAGTCCCAGCGCGCTGAGCAAGTTGAAGCTCTGGGCGCGCGCGGCGAAGGAGCCTCGCTCGCGGCCGAGCACGTGCGCCGCGAGTGCCAGCCCGATGCAGTAGGCCATGGCGCGGAAGTACACCGGGTACAGCTTGCTCTGCACCACGCCGAGCTGCTGCAGGGGCAGCGTCGCGGCCAGAACGTGGCTCGACACGAAAGTCACCCACACGCACGCGCCGTAGGCCGTCGCGAACCCCAGCATATGCATCACCGCCGTCGCGGTGCGCGCGGCCTCCATGGGCGCGCCCAGCAGGTACGCGGCGGCGTCGGACGCCACCTCCCGGGCCCTCCTCGCGATGTCCGTCAGGTTTTTGGTCACGTCGCCAGCCTTCGCCTTGGCGACCTCCTCGGCCCGCGCCACCTTCTCAGCCGCGCTTTCTGCGGCATCCTGCGCGTAATCCTCGGCGCGCTCTGCGATGTCCGAGACCTTATCCTTGGTGTTCTTGGCAGCTTCAGAGACCTTGCCCTTGGCACTGCTCACTGTCTCAGCTGCTCTGTCCTTGACGTGCGACGCCCTCTCCCTGGCGTCACCGGCTGCTTCAGAGACCTTGCCCTTGGCACTGGTCACTGTCTCAGCTGCTTTGTCCTTCACCTGCGACGTCTTCTCCTTGGCTTCGCCGGCTGCTTCAGATACCTTTCCCTTGGCATTGGCCACGGTTTCAGCTGCTTTGTCCTTCACCTGCGACGCCTTCTCCTTGGCTTCGCCGGCTACTTCAGACACCTTGTCCTTGGCACTCTTCATTGTTCCGGCTGCCCCATCCTTGACGTGTGCCGCCTTCTCCTTGGCATCACCGGCCGCTCCGGCGACCTTGTCCTTGGCACTCCTTGCAGCTCCCTTCGCCTCCGACGCAGCGTCGAACACCTTGTCCTCCGCCCTGTCCTTGGCATCCGACAGCGTCTCGCCGACGCCTCTCACTACATCCTCGGCGCCATCTTTGACGCGCAAGGCCCCGAGTCTCGCACGGTCCTCCACCCCTTCGGCCGCGCCGCAGAGCTTGTCCTTGCAGCGCCTCACGGCGCCGAACACCTTGCTCGTGGTGCTCTCCTTGGCATCCTGCAACTTCTCCTTGCCGTCCTCCGCCGCGCCGGCCACCTTCTCGGCCGCGTCAGAGATCACTCCCCTGGCTTTATCTGAGACCGTGTCGTCCTTGGCCTCGCCGCCGTCGAGGGCGCCATGAGAGGTCAAGACGTGCGTCTCCTTGGCGGCGCCGTGGCCGGGGGTGAGCGGGAGCTCGCGCTCGTACTCGACGATGACGACGCGGCGGCCCTCCCGTAGGACATGCTCACCTTGCTGCTGCACCGCCGGGGGCGGAGGCGCGGGCGACCAGACGCCGGCGGCGGCCAGGGTGGAGAGGACGAGGCATACGGCTACAACGTTTATCATTGTGAGATGTCGCATTGGAAGTGTACACAGACTGGGACTGAGCTGAGGTTTGAACAAGTAGCAGCTTGCCGCTGTCGAGCCGCTTAAATCCGCGAGGCGGCGGCGGGCCTCGGATGGTTGTAGAAGTAGGAAGACGAGGCGAAGTTAGAACACGTGGAGAGCTGGCAGTAGATGCGGTGACGCGCGCGGCGCCGGCGTGACACGCGTAGGATGTGCGTGTCGTCCCGCTGGGTAGCTTTGGGCATCGCGCGCTTTGGGGTCGGCCGGTGGAAAACGGTGTGGTGTGAGACGCTCGGTAGCCGTGGGGGTGGGTTCAAAAATGGATAAGGCGAAGGTGCTCTCAAAGTAGTCAAAATAGTTCCAATGAAAATCCCAGAAAATGTAGTGGTTTAATACAAAATATACTACTTGAGGCTTAAAACCCAAATATAATTCACATGGTGAGAAACAAACAAGAGAAATCCAACAACGAATAATGCACAATTCGAATACTCCCATGAGTAGCTGTTTTAAACAATTTGTGGATGAGTTTGCTTTTTATTATATTTCTAAATAATCGCTTGAAGTTTGAGCTACCATAATATAGATGCTAGTTACTCCCTCCATTTAGGTTTATATGTTGTCTTTTAATAAAAAATGGTTATGTGTATCGCTTTGATGCAGAGGCCGGAGCAGAGGCTCCCATTTCTAAAAAAAAGAAAAATATCCTCCGATGAAAATCCCGAAAAATGTAGTGGTTTAACACGATATATTATTTAAAGTTTTAAACCCATATATAATTCAGATAGCAAGAAAATCCTTCAACGAATGATGCACAATTCAAATACTCTCACGAATGGTATCTTTCTTTCTTTGGATTTACAGACTGCTTTTATTATTTTATTTCTATAAATACTCGCTTGACGAGTTAGCAATATATAGAAGTTAGTTACTCTACATGTTTTGCTTTTTATGTCCTTCTCTAATTTTAGTCAAACTTTAACCATAAATTTAACTTAGAAAATATAAGTTATATGGCATAATAACATACTGTTGGATTCTTATTCAAAAGAAGTTTTTGGTGCTATAATGTTTGTGATATAAACCCATATGTTGTTAGTTAAAATCATGGTCAAGCTTTAGATTAAAAATTAAGGGAGACTTATAAACCCAAACATAGGGAGTATGTCAGTCCGATCTTTCTAGTTTTACACAACTTTATTGCTATGTTGTTATTGCTTGGGTAGCACTAAAAAAGCGCAGATTTTTCTCCTCAAATTTATCGGTAGGGGCTTGTTACGGGAGTGTCATGGACAAATTGCATGAGATAAGTGTATCTAGCCATGAATGAATTGTTTCTAACAGAATATACACAAACTGCTCCCCACGAAAATTGCATGAGATAAGTGTATCTAGCCATGAATGAATTGTTTCTAACAGAATATACACAAACTGCTCCCCACGAAAATTGCATCCCCTGTTTCGTCGCGCTCGAACGATACTGCCAGTAGCCTCTATCCTCCACCTACCTTTTCCCTCAACCATTTCCCTCACTCGTCACATCAGGAATGCGGCGGCAATGGCCGGGTGGCAAACGGCTACGACACTGAGAGCATATTTTTCTTTATTATAATAATTTATTGTGTTCATCTTTGATGTCTCGATTAGCTCTTAGTTCACTGTGTCGGTTATACTTAATATGATCATGATGCAGTATATTTTTTTATTTTCGTAAAATCAATCCAGCCTTGAACCCACCTAAATAATAAATCAGCAGAACGTTGAGACACGAAACTTGCCCGCTTTGAATTTTTTGGAGACCTTGGCTAAAATCTATGTGCATTTTCAAAAAAAAAACCTAAAGTTTCATAAGAACTAATTGTTTACACTATATGAATACAATTATTATGAATGTGAATTTTTTTCTAAAATTATGCTGAATTTTGGGCTACAAAAAAATGTGTCTCTAAGTACAGAAAAATTATATTTTGTTGCAGCGGACGATAAAAATATTATAAAACATTTCTTAAAGTACGAGTTCGCATAGCCCAAAGTATAGCTTCTCAAACTCGTTAGAAAAAAATGACGTTTGCAAAGGTTTAATCGTTTTCTTTCTAGTTGTAAAACGTGGTGTGTTAAAGATCGAGAGGTTAACTAGAGGGGGTGAATAGGTTAACTACAAATTTTAACTTCTTTTTCGATTTAACAAGAGAGTGCTCAAATATAGATTGTCAAGATTATGCAACTAGGTGAACAATCCTATATGTTGAACAAATACGACTAGCACAAGGTATATATATGAATAAGCTAGTAGTAACAAGTAAAACTAAGTTGAGGGATAACCGAACACAATGACGCGGAGATGTATCCCGAAGTTCACTTCTCAATGGAAACTAATCTTCGTTGGAGCCGTGCGGTGCCACCAAAGTGGAACACCGAGTATTCCTCAAATGGCACACCGTATCTCCTCAGAGTCCTTCCACCAACGTGGAGAGGCTCGAATCACTATGATGCCGTTGATGTTGACAACTAGAATCTTTACTAGGATGAGGCACACTCCACAACTTTGGAGGGTCCTCACCAAATCCCGGGAGCCACCAAGACTCCGGGAAGTAAGATCCATGAGCACAAGAGTTTCGGGGACAACAACAAGGCTCTAAGCTCTGATGAGCTAAGAGCAACAAGGTTCTTGGCTCCAATGAACTCGGAACAACAATATCCCTAGGGGATGAATGGGTTGATGACGAATCGGCTTGGTGGAGTTGTAGATCTAGTGCTTCTCCTCCAACTCCCAAGAGATCAAGGATTTTGGTTGGGTATTTGGTGAGATCCTTGAAGATTTGAGTGGTCACAAATGGTGGAGAGAAGCTTTGTAAGTGACAAGTGCTCAAGGAGGAAGAAGGCCCCTTTTTATAGGGTGCCCTAAAAACTGGCCGTTGGGGGGCATCTTTGACTTCCAGGAAACTCGGCCTGGGGTCGGCCAGGCCAGCAGGGCAAGTGGCTCTCAGCTCATGCAGACCGGCCTTGACCCGGCCTAGGCCGGCCAGGCAGTCTGAAGGCCGGCAGGGTAACAGAACAGCCCGGCCTCCGGCCTGGCCTAGGCGGACTAAGCAGTGCACTCGGCCTCCTTCTTCGAGACCCGGCCTAAACCAGCCAGCCAGTGTGAAGGCCGGCTACCTAACAGAGCATGCCAGCCTCGAGGCCGGCTGCCCTGTTCCATATTCCTTCTCTTTTCTTCTTTCTTCCAATCATTTGTTTGACTATTTTTTTTGTTTTTAGATAGATTATTTCACCATTTTACATCACTGTGTAATTTCCCAATACCTCAAATAAACTATTACCAAGTGTTGTGATCAAACATTAAAATAGGATTAAGGGACTCGTGTCCTTTCAATCTCCCCATTTTTTATGTTTAATGACAACACTTGGATTTGCAAGTTGAAATAAACAATTTTAAGATTTGGAATTAACTTCTAGATCCCCCTTGATGTATGGCCAAGTTTTACCATTTTATTCTAGATTTTAATAACACATGCACATACATATAATAGCTCCCCCAAGGATTCATTCAACAACATGTTCTCAATAGTGGCTACGGATACTTATATGAAGACAATGAGTAAGGATAATAGCATGGAAAGTGATGACCCACAAGTATAGGGGATCGCAACAGTCTTCGAGGGAAGTAAAATCCAAATTTATTAATTCAACATAAGGGGAGGCAAACAATATTTATAAGCCTTAACAACTGAGTTGTCAATTCAACTGCACCTGAGAGTGGAGTTGCGCGCAACAATTTATCGGTGGTAACAGTTTAATAGCAGCAGTAGTAGTAAAATAACAGCAGGAGTAAAATAGTAAGAGCAGTAGCAATCACGGAAAACAGCAGGATGAAAGTACCGTAGGCAAAGGGAATGGACGAATGGGCGTTGCATGGATAAGATAGTTCGTGTAATAATCAAAACATGGGCATTGCAAATAATAATAATAAAGCATCCAAGTTCTAGGCAAACCATAGGCATGTGTTACAATATAGTCATACGTACTCGCAATGAGAAACTTGGACAACATCTTTTGTCCTACCAGCCCGTTTGCAGCGGGGCCACAAGGGAAACTACTGGTAATTAATGTGCTCCTTTTAATAAAGCACCGGAGAAAATCATTAACACTCCGTGAACACACATGATCCTCACATCACAACCATCCCCTCTGGTTGTCCCAATTTCTGTCACTTTGGGGCCTCGGGTTTCGGACAATGTCATATGTAAACAACTTGCAGATATGATCAAGAAACATAATTATACCCATGAAACAATAACATGTTCGGATCTGAGATCATGGCACTCGGGTCCAAAGTGACAAGCATTAATCATAACAAGTTGCAACAACGGTAGAAAACACTAACAATGGATACTAGGAACTATGCCCTAACAATCTGACATTATTACATGAACGATCTCATCCAATCCCTTCCATCCCTCTCAGCCTACAGCGGTGTTTACTCACACATGGACGGGGGGATCATGGATGGTTGATGGAGAAGAGGTGGCGGTGACGATGGTGATGATCTCCTTCGAATCCTCGTCCCGGCAGGGTGTCACAACAGGAAATTTGGATCCTCGAATTGAGTTTCGAGGTGGCGGCGGCGCTCTGTTGTGTTTCTGTGGAATATGACGAGCCCCCTGTTGTTTTAGGGTTACGGGCGATAAGTAGTCGAAAGGGGAACCGGAGGGGGTGGGGCCCCACACCACCAGGTGGTGCGGCCTAGGAGGGCTCGCCCAGGGGTGGTGTGGCCCCCTCTTGGCCCTGTCCAGGACTCCTTCTGGCTATGCGGGTCTTCGGGTGTTTTAAGGTCTTTGAGATCTTTTCTGGGCATTTTCCCGAAAGTTGATTTTTCTGCATAAAAACAAGACACCAAGGCAATTCTGCTGAAAACAGCGTTAGTCCATGTTAGTTGTATCCAAAACTTACAAGTTTAGGGGCAAACAATAGCAAAAGTGTTTGGAAAAGGCCCCAAGCTTAGCTTATTGCTTGTCCTCAAGCAATTCAGTGACAACTGAGTGCGATAAAAGAACTTTTACGTACAAAATTGTTTCATATGATGTAAATATACTCACTATATGATCAAATGCTTAGGCAATTCATAATAAGATGTATGCAAGATAGAAGTCACCTAATAGTTATGCAAACCATGAAGATATACCAACAAACTAATAATAAACAACATGAAGTAGATCAATCTGCAGGATTGCAATGCTCGTAATAGGGTATGATAAAGTGTACTCGCTTTCCCTTAATAATGGAGCAAAACATAAATGCTAGGGCACCTCTGAAGTTCAAATGAAGACTAGAAATAGAGATATCAAAGATACAAGCATCAAAGTTATACCACAATCAACCGTGTTCTGGGACATGCACATTACACTAAGAATGACAGCCAATCTCTCAAGAAGGTGCATAAAGTGAGAAGGTGAAGACTCTGCATAGAAATAAAAGAAAGGCCCTTCGCAGAGGGAAGCAGGGATTAACTCATGTGCTAGAGCTTTTTATTTTATTAAACAGAGGTATTGAAAGCATTTTTTTAGAGAGATGTATGCTTATGTCAACGAATGGTAAATAGACAATACAGTATGTCACAAGCCAACTAGACTTCACAAGAGAGGATCCCATAGAAGAACGCATTTGGGTAGAAGGTTATCCCTCTTTCTGTTTTGTTTACACAATTATGCTTTGAATGATAAATCAGGGGCAAAATAGTGAAGAGAATTTGTTGTATTAATTTGGGGCTGGGCGCCCCGCTGCCAGCTCTTCTCTCATTTGGATAAGAGGATGAAGCCACTAGTCCAGGGTGTGAAATCCAATCAACAAGTGAGATAAAGATTCTCTAGTTACGTCCTCATGAGCTAAATCAGGGGCACAAAACAGGAATAATTTTTGAAGCTTTTAAAGGTAGAACATGAGAAATTTACTTGGAGTGGCGGTTAAATATCACATATAGGTAGGTATGGTGGACACATTTGGAAAACTTTGGTTTTTGGGAGGTGGATGCACGACTAGAGCTCATACTCAGTACATGTGAAGGCTAGCAATAGACAGGGAGTGACAATCAAGAGAGCAACAACTGTCATAATCATGCTTGCGACAAAACAAAATTAACGGGGGCATAAAAGCGATACAAATACTCTGAGGCAAAATAAATCATCGAGGCTTAATTGACCTTTTGTTTTCAGTCTTATGCATGCGTGAGCATGTGCCAAGTCGATTCAAGCGAAACAATCAGAGAGAGATACCACAATGGCGTACCCTTCTATGAATAAAACAATGCAAACAAACATTTATACGACATGCTATCTAATATTAATAAGTTGGAACTAAACATGTGAGAACACGAACTACTAAGAATAAATTAAATAGCATACACCTTACACGAACAAACTAAGCATGTCCGCATGGATGAGTATATGTACAAAAATAAAACAAATAAAGTTTATACCATCCTCTCACCACAACTTGAATTGTCGTAAATCGTTATTATTGCTCTTGACTTGTGGACTGAATAATATAGAATGATAACCAATCTCCAATGAAGACACGGAAGACCGATGAACTCTGCAACAAACTTTACAAAACCAAAGAAGAACAACAAATATTTTTGGGTTTTCGAATTAAAACAAGAACAGAAGAAACAAGTAAACAAAGTAAAATATTTTTTGGATTTTTGAATATCAAACCAAAACGAGAAAGTAAAGCAAACCAACAAAAGAAACTAAAGAAACAAATAAAGAGAAACAACAAAAATATTTTTGGTCTTTTTGTGTTTTGGAAAGCAAGAACAAAATGAAAGAAACGAAAGAAGCGAAAGAAACGAAAACATGGATATACAAAGAACCGGCAGAAACATGATATACAGATGAGTGTGATGTTGCTATACCTCCCCCCAAGATTAGGATTTTGGCCTAAGTGGAGATCAATCCCAGGCGGGCCATGAGGTGGCGCCCCTGTAGTTTGCCGAGGATGAGTCATCCTCCTGATATGTGCTCGAGGACGCACCGGTGTACTGCGTGGTGTAGTCCTCGGAAGGCGCATTCCGCCTCATTTTCTGCCTATGGAACTCCATCAAGCGCGGCTGCTCGTCTAGCTCTCCCTTTGGGCATGAACATGGCATCCAGTCAACTTTGAACAAAACAGGCTGCGACAAAGTAACTTCCCTCTCATCTCCGTCAACAAATAAAACTCTATATACTAAATGTTAAGCAGTAGAGTTAGCAGTAATAAAATGATGAGCCTTCATGACATCAAGATCAAGTCTATAAGGAGCTATCAATTTATCATGGGAAGCAATAGGAAAGCCTAGAGCGGTTGCTATACGTGTAGCAATAATGCCCCGATAAATGGGTCCCTTGGCATCTAGGCGGCGAGCAATGGGAGAACCAAGGTTATACTTATCGCTACGGTTAAGTGCGGCGGCAAGAAAAGCAAGATGATAGTTTGAAATGTTGCTAGTGTTATCCCTACCAAGGACAATAGTAGCAAGATAGTAAGTAAAATATCTGATAACAGGAAGTTGAATGTTCCTTATCTTCCCGCACTGAGCCGAGCAGCAATCATCATTGGTAACTCCTCGATAGAGCTCCATAAGATCAACGGGTCTCTCCTGAATCTTGCACGTTGTCCTAGAGGCTTTGATACCTATAATGCTGCAAAAACTCTGCAAGGACAAGGAAAAAGGACTACCATATATCTTAAAAGCAACAGTTGGGTTATATGGTGAGTTATGAAATCTAAAACTCTCAATAAAAGTCTTTGTCAGAATAGCATATTGGGGACTTTCATCATACATGTAGTTGGTTAAACCAACCCTTTCAATCAGCATCAAAAGGTCATCAAGTATACCTGCACCTCTAAAAAATGTATAGCAAGGGAAACTAGATGGATTAGCCATTCCATCGCCTCCTGCATCACCGAAGCTTGGTGTAATAAGGTATCCATTATAGGATGGCATCAATAGAGTAGATGAGCGCGAGGGCCTTGTTCTTCTAGGTGCATCACTCCTAAATATTTCTCCAAACTTGTGGTTGTCCATTTCTGAAATTTTCAACAATCATCACAAAAATTTGTTTCAAGCAACTATAAGGTGGAAACTACTATCAAGACTTATAGGAGAGCTAAACATGCATCAAAACTATTTTATTTCCACTTAAATCAAGCATGCAAACTCACATAAGTTGTCACCTACAGTACCAAAATACTCAAGAAATACTCCACTAAACAAAATTCTACTTGGATAATCGGAGAAGTCACATACCAGAGAGCAAATGCACCAAATTTCAGCAACAATGGTGGGTTGAGCAAAGAGGTCGAAAAATCTCGAGGAAGAACAGCAAGAACTCCGGTTCCCGGAAATGTTTTGAGTTTGGGGTGAGAGAAGGGAATCTTTGGCAGGGGAGAGATTTAGTGAAGGGCCAGGGGGCACACCATGTCCTGGCGCCACCAGGGGCTGGCCGCACCACCCTATGGTGTGCCTGACTGGTGGGTCCCCCTGGGGTGCCCCAGGTGCCTCTCTGCCTCATTTTGACATAAAAATACTATAATTTTTCAAGAAACTTTATTTTCGAGGTATTTTCAGAATTTAATAATTAATTTAAAACCCATAAAAACTAATGTGGAAAGGTGGAAAACAAAACCAAAAACAGAACTACAGAGGTTCTATGACACTCCAATAGGCAAATAACCAAAGAAAACAAAGGTGGAAGTGGTGAAAAAGAATATGGATGGTGAAAACATGCATAACCACAGTAATCAAGATGAAAACATGACTATGGATGATGGAAAACATAATTACACTAAAGTAGCAAGGTGATAACATGGTGAAAACATAATGGGGAAGGTGAAAACATTGTCCTCTTCATTCAAAATCATTTTGTTAACAAGGTTGATGAAGTCTTGTTACCAGAAAAAGTTTTACATGAAGCAAAACTTTGCTTATCACTAAATAATTATGTTACCTCAACCTTGATAGACATAGTCCCAATCATAATAATTTCATTTTCTTTTGGTGGCATTGGAACGGGACAATAAACTTCTCCAATCTTGATGGTCTCAATATTTTCTATTGAATTAAAACCATATCTTCTATCAATCTTCTTGGGAAAATAATAGTATGCTCTTTATCATTAACATTAAAAGTTACTTTTCCTTGATTGCAATCAATAATAGCCGCTGCAGTGTTAAGAAAAGGTCTCCCAAGAATAATAGACATATTATCATCTTCAGACATTTCCAACACAATAAAGTCGGTTAACATCAAACAATTAGTAGTCACTTGAGTAGGAACATTCGCACATATACCAACAGGAATAGCAGTAGATTTATCAGCCATTTGCAAAGATATATCAGTGTGTATCAATTTTTTCACAGAGAGTCTCTTATAAAGAGAAAAAGGCATAACACTAACTCCAGCTCCCAAATCACATAGAGCAGCTCTGACATAACTATTTTTAATAGAACAAGGGATAGTAGGAATACGAGGATCTCCAAGCTTCTTTAGGATTTTTCCTTTTGTTAGAGACAATATATTTCATATACTTTGAATAAGGAGGCAGTTTAATAGCATCAGTCAAAGGAATTTGAAAAAACAAAGGTTTCATCCATTCACAAAATTTATTATAATGTTCCTATTACTTTGATTTGTGTTTCTTATTAGGAAAAGGCATTGCTTTTTGTACCCAAGGCTCTCTTTCATTACCATGTTTATTAGCAATGAAATTCTCCTTAGTATACTTTGCAGTTTTAGTTTGCTTTTCAGGTTCATCTACAGTTTCTTCTTTATCAGAAGCATCACTTTTATCATTACCACTTTCAGTTTCAGCATCATAAATAGATATACTATTAGGATATT
Source organism: Alopecurus myosuroides (assembly GCA_028641055.1). NCBI lineage: Eukaryota > Viridiplantae > Streptophyta > Magnoliopsida > Poales > Poaceae > Alopecurus > Alopecurus myosuroides. The sequence continues at coordinate 232,428,514 of CM054059.1, forward strand.
TAGCATGTTCAAGAGATTATAAAAACAATTTTATGTCTCTTCTTCTTTTTCTTAGAAGGAGAACTATTGTTTTTAGGTTGTTGAGAATCTTGTTCAATTCTTTGAGGATGTCCTTCAGGATACAAGGGGTCCTGAGTAGAAACACCACTTCTAGTAATTATTTCACAAACATGTTTTTCTCTAGAAGCTTTAGCTAGCATATCTTTTTGCACTTTAGTGAGTTGATCAATTTGAGTTTGAACCATATGAAAATGTTTAACAAGCATTTTAACATCATTAGAGGTTCTCTCAATTATACCGTGCAAATTACCAATAGCTCTAGAGTTTTCCATGAGATGATTTTGCACTCTCATATTAAAGTGGTCTTGCTTAACAACATAATTATCAAATTCATCTAAGCATTGGTCAGGTGGTTTAGAATAGGGAATATCTCTATTATCAAAATATTGGAGAGAGTGTACCTCACATGTTGATGGATGAGGAATTGGCTTACATAATTCTTCTATAGAAGGTAAATTCTCCACATCTTCAGATTTAATACCCCTCTCTTTAAGAGATTTCTTGGCTTCCTTCATCACTTCATCATTTAATTCAATCATCCCTCTCTTCTTGGGTGTTGGTATTGGTGTTGGCTCGGGTATAGTCCAATCATCATTATTTTTGGCTATTTTGGCCAATAATTCCTCAGCTTCTTCTAGAGTTCTTTTCCTGAAAACACAACCAGCACAACTATCCAGCTATGTCCTAGATTCAACAGCTAGTCCATTATAAAATATATATAGGAGCTCATTTTTAGGTAATGGATTGCTAAGTCTAGCTCTTATTAAAGAACAAAACCTTGACCAAGATTCAAGCAATTTCTCTCCTTCAATTTGCTCAAAGTTAAGGATATCCTGCACAACAGCATGTTGAGCACTAGCAGGAAAATATTTTTGAAAGAAAGCATTAACCAAACCCATAGGACTAGTAATAGATCGAGGTGACAAATTGTTAAACTAAGTTTTAGCTTCATCTTTCAAGGAGAAAGGGAAGATCTTGGTAACAAAATAAGTACGCAACTTAGTATCATCAGAAAATAAACTACTCAAAGATGAAAGCTCATTCATATGTTCCATAACACTTTTACTTTCAGTTCCACAAAAAGGTTCCTTCTCAACAAAAGATATATAAGATAAATCTAGAGAGAAATCATAATTCTTGTCTCTAATGTGTATGGGGGATGTGGCAAACTTAGCATCAAGAGAAGATTTTCATTTAACAACATGTCTTGCAAGAATACTCTTAAGAGCACTTGCACCAGTAGTAGACTAAGGTTCCTTAATAAAGTCATCATTAAGTTCAATATAAATTTCATCAAGATCATCACTAGGCTCAGGTGAATTAACAAGTGTACCAATATTTTCAACAAGAATTTCAGCACTTTCAATTTGTTTGGATTTAGCAATTGTAGCATCTAGGAAAGGACCTAGTGAACCAGTATCATCAAGCATAGTAGAAGCATCATCAAAAGTATCAGAAGCATTTTCAGACTCAACAGAAGTAACATTGTGTGTAGCATGTGGTGGTGTATGAAGCTTACTCATAACAGATGGTGAATCAAGAGCAACAGAGGTGTTCAGAGTTGTACCTCTCCTTGTAGTGGATGGTAACATAGGAACTTTTCCATCACGAGTTTTCCCCATGATGAAAGTCTTGCAGCGAACAATATCACGTTCAAGTGACCAAATAAATAAAGATATGCTCCCAGGCAACAACGCCAGAAAATAGTCTTGAGGTCCCACAAGTATAGGGGATCGCAACAGTCTTCGAGGGAAGTAAAACCCAAATTTATTGATTTGACACAAGGGGAGTCAAAGAATATTTATAAGCCTTAACAACTGAGTTATCAATTCAGCTGCACCTGAAAGTAGACTTGCTCGCAACAATTTATCAGTGGTAACAGTTTTATAGCAGCAGTAGTAGTAAAATAACAGCAGGAGTAAAATAGTAGCAGCAGTAGCAATCGCGGAAAACAGCAGGATGAAAGTACTGTAGGAAAAGGGAATGGATGAACGGGTGTTGCATGGATAAGATAGTTCATGGAATAATAAAAACATGTGCATTGCAGATAATAATAATAAAGCATCCAAGTTCTAGGCAAACCATAGGCATGTGTTCCAATATAGTCATACATGCTGATGACTCCCAAGTGCAGGAGATCAATTGTAGTACCTTTCGATAAGTATTTGAGTGTCGAACCCACGAGGAGCTGAAGGTAAGCTATCTATTCTCTAAAGCCCTATAACCCTGTTATATGGCTGTTTATGCAAAGCAATAAGTTTGACTATAAGGAACTAACTAATTAAAAGCAAGTGACGTGGAGTGTGGTTTGTCTAGTAACTAGTGAAGCAAGTTTAAAATGCAAGTAATCCTAGAGAAAGTTTCTAAAGCAAGTTTCTAAGCAAGTTTCACAAGTAGAAAGTAGCAAATATCTCAAGTATCTCAAGGGAGCAAGTGTTCTAGCAATAGGTGTTTCGTTCGTGTGGTTGTCACAATTAGTGAAGCACATGTTTTAGTCTTAGTTGTTTCTTCTAGGAAGGAGCCATGAATAGGTATAGTAAAGTAAATGATCAACAACCCCTTATGATGGATCATGTGGCCAAGTAAATGACTGCACAAGATTGATTAAGACATAAAGTCCCACCATAGCCTTACGTTCTAAGGTCCCCTATATATATCCCCCAATAACTTAAGTTTGTGGCTCGGTCTTAGGTTACTGCACTCCCAAGTCACCACCACTCCATTATGCTACCGGTGATCACCTTACATGCATTCCCCAACATATGTGTGCACTCATATATTGTACATAAAGACAATCATAGAAGATAACAAACTTGTATGCAACCAATCAACGAACTATTTCACCACTGCCAAGAACAATTCACTACTCAAACATAGACGGGGAGACACAATACATCAAGGGAATATAGTATTGCATCATACATCGTGTTTTCCAAGAGATTACAGTGGAGAGATGGAGCTGATCTTGCTGTAGATATTGATGATGAACACGTCGGAGGGGGGTGGAGCCCTCCGGGGGTGATCCCGGCGGCGTTTCCCCCCTCCGATCTTCTCCGGCGGCAGCCTTCTGTCTCTCTGTTTTGTGGTTTCGTCTCTCGGCGCCGCCTCCTTCTTGAAAAGGCCAGGGGACCCTTTATATAGTCGTTTTTAGGTCACGAGACACTCGGGAGAAGAAAGATCGACGACATCGGAGCCACGGGGGCAAAAAGGGGGCCCCACACGCGGCCAAGGAATCTGGCCGCGTGGAGGGTCCTCTTTTCCACCTGGTTGGACTTTTGGCCCTCTACTTTGGCCCATGGTATTCATCTCGAAAATTCTGAACCGTGCTTTGGCCTTGCCCTTTTTGGAGTTCCGAAGCTCCGAGAAAGTCTGAAACACTAAAAAGTACGTTTTTTGGAAAAACAGGGTTAGAACCAAAAGAAGGGGGATTGTTCAGAAAATCCCCCAAATCATTATAAAACATGAATATAAGTTGCTAATATGTAGGAAAAACAAGTAATAACATGCAAAGTTCATGTATGCATTTTACATGCATCAACATCCCCAAGCTTAACCCATACTCGTCCTCGAGTATGAAGGTGATAAAACTAACATGGACTTTGCATTTTAAAACAATCATGGAATCTCAAAGAAGATTATTCATGCTACATATAATCAAATGATTCATAATGTAGATGAGTAGCAACATACAGTTCATGTTATAAGAAATATCAAATATGCAAGCAAAGATGCTTCATGAAATTTCACAAAGTGTATAATGAAATAAAAGCACTATGGACCAAATGCATACACAAAATGAAAAATAAAATCCTATATTGGTCAAAGAATAGCATAATGGAAAATAGAAAATATGGTGGACACTTTGGAGAAAATTGAGTAGAGGTAAAACATGATCAAGTCTTATTTAGCCTCTAAATTATTCAACTAAAATTACTAATTGAAATGTGGCATCCATTGGTCTAAGACTCTCATTGCCCCTTTATCACTAGCATCTTAAATTGTGAATGTTGAAGTAATGTGATTGACAAGGTGTTGGTTGAATGCCTCATGCCCCGTGAGTATGAAAACCTACTCCATGATTACTAAACTTAAGATTCCTAATAAGCTTTGTACAATCATAATAAGTATTAATGACATCATAGAGAACCGCAAAGAGGTACCTCTTGCCCCATGACATGGAAACCAGCCCATGTCACAATGACAAGATGAACAAACGGAGTAGACTCATCATCCTTTTTTATTTCATTCACTATATGCATAGCTTCTTATTTTATTGTAGGATGTGTTTGTAGAGTCCACTCTAGCTGTAAGTAAATTTCCACCATGATCAAGCATGGCTTGGGTTAGCGTCCCAATGCGTTTCTCTAGTCATAAATATACTTACTCATCAAAACTTACTATTCCACTATTTCATTTCGGCATGGCAGGAGTCCAAAAACAAAAGTACATGATATCAACCAAATGTAAATTTGTGTGCAATGTTGAAAGCTTTCCAGTGATACATGTTTATAGCTAGCTCCCAACCAAACACTTGTCAAACGCAAAACTTTTAGCTCCCGTTATTGGGTCATGTTTATTAAGTGCAATGAAAAGTAAAGGTGTGCATTCAAAAGTTCGTGAGAGTCCTATCCCAAATTCAGCTCATGGAAATTAATAAAGTGAATTTCTTAATTTAGAACATAAATAACACTATAACATGGTGAACATACTCGGAATAGCTCTGAAGCTAATAGGTAGATATGGTGGACTCGCTGGAAATACTTGGCTAAAGGGTGATGGAAACAAGTTTATACTTGTTGGAATTTTTACTTTTTTGGCTAGCAAGAGGGAGATAGTTGACCAGCTACTATGCATGAATTAGTGTCCATATAACTAATCATTTCATGACAAACTAAGTAAACTAACAATTAACATCAAAAACATGAATAAGAGATAGCTCATGACAACACTATTGCAAATTTCTACACCTAAAACAGCATATAAATCATGCAACTATAAGTAGTTTTTATAATCAACTAAAGCATCCCTTTCCCAATAAATATAACAGCATCCAACTTAATTCAACCCATTATCCTAGTAGCTGATTATCATAAAGATAATTGTGGTGGTGGTCTCACAAATCTATACCTACTAATAAAATCATTAAGGTTTCTGTCAAAATTTTCGTCCAACACGATTTTACCGATTTGCCCTCCCACTAAATCACATATTACTGCACTTTTGCCATGGACCGGTTCGTATATGTAAGAACAGAAAACGTCTTCTTCTCCGAGGACCCAACCCGACGCTCCATGTCCGGCGGGGGGAATCGATGGTGCACCCAACCTCCATGGCTGCCCGGCTCCGCCGCTCCTCACCCGACTCCTCTCGGAGACCCTCCTCCTAATTGTTTTGACCAGCGTCCCCGTACCTCAGCCCGCTCTCCGGCCCCTTGCTTCAATCGTAACAGTTCGTTTTTTTCTCTCTTCCCGAAACAGGAAAAGTCAACCGGCAATGCATGTCTCTTCGGCATGGCCACGCTCGCGAGGACATCTTCGTCCGTCGGGATTGGCAAGGTCCTCCTCCACGCCGCTGGCACATGCGGATTGGCCTGCGGTGGATGTTTACAAGGGCCATTGGAGGGCGCCGAGCTGCTTCACATAATCTCTTTCTTCCCCTTGGGGCTTCCTCTGTCTTTTGGCCGGTGCCGGCCGTGGAGTAGGACCGGCGGCGGGAGAAATTGCAGGAGGCCTCTGAGGGGTCAGTCCGGGATTCCTCTCTCTATCTTTGTGGATTGTTGTCCCTCGCTGATTCTAAATCGATCTCCCAGATCCGTTTTCTCCTCAAAATTGCAGTACGAGTACATGCCATGACCCATCTGTAGTATGAGTGTGTGCTCATTATGCCTAGGCTCGCATCTGGGACTCGTCGTTGCCGTCGGAGGTGGGCGGGCTGGAGGCTAGGTGCGCAGGAGGCCACTCGTCGTGAAGTCCAGTTCAGAGAGCGGCGGGGAGGGGTTAGTAGGGACGAGGAGCAGCCGTAGCAGTTCTTTGAACTGACGCTGCCCAGGTTGGATGCTGGAGAATACCCGACGTGATTTGTCTCATTCACATGCATCTTTCAGCATCGTTGGGACAATACCTTTGTGTCGATCTAGCAGCCATCAGGCCTCGATCCCGTCTTAATTCCGATTTATCTATGGAGAACCTGCCATTACAACCGTGCAAGTATTACCGGTACAATTTCCAGTCAGCCATACGCCGGTTCTTGCACAAGTATTGCTGATCGCACGCGAGCAAGGAGTGTACTCTCATATTTCTTGGGAAACTTCTACCGTACCTTTTACTACTCCTAGGACCAGTAAGACCATATACTGCTTTTGATCTTAAAAAGATGAAATGCTGGAAAAGTATGAAATCATATGGTGACACTATTCTGACACCGGCTCTGCTGCTAGCTGCCTTCAGCAAATCCATGACATCCCGTTGGAGCAATGTTTACCTGGCAGTAATAATTTTCTCTCTGTCACCCACGAGCACTCTTCTAAATTTGATACTACTAGCGATGCAAGGTGGTGGTTGTCTACTGGTGGAGCAGTATTTCTGTAGGAACCTTAATTTTTTGGTGGATCCGTATTTCTGCAAGAACCTTAAACTTTTTTGATGTCACAGCTAATGTGGGGCACATCTACTTATAAAACATGATCGGAATGATGGTTTTTATAGGGAGGGAACAATGTTAAGGCAATAGTAACAAGAGGCTATCATCGAGAAGAATTTCTATGCTATGTACTGCTCTGCAATCTCTGCACGCACCACTGATAACTTTATTTGATTCTCGAGAAGAAGAAAAATAAATAATTGAGGTGAATGGCCAGAGAATAGAGAGGCGGTAATGACGTTGGGAAGCAAATTATGAGATGATTTGTAGACAACGACGATAGGGGGGAATCACAATACTTGGCTGGCCTGTGCGACGAATAAGTACTCCCTTTGTCTCAAATTAAGTGTCATAAAGATGGACAAAAATGAATGTATCTAGACATAATTTAGTACTAGAAACATCCACTTTGTTTAATTTGAGATGGAGGGATTACTAAAATGGGGATGGCAGTCAAAATGGTAGATCGCATATTATCTGAAAGATTCCTCCAAGGAGCATTTTCGTCATCACAGTCATATCTCTACATTCTTGGCGGTTCGTGATTTTTTTCTAACAGTTTGTGAAAAAACGGAAAATAATAAATACTAAAACGGTGACACAAAGCGAGTTTTTTCGTATGCACGACACAATTTCCCGATCCGACTAATACCGCAGTTTTATGATACGAGTCGACAAATAAGGTAGATTGTAACCTAAATTTTTTATCTCCCATTGCAACGCACAAACATGTTTTTCTATAGAATTAAAAATAAGAACCGAAACAATTTTTTTTGGAGATTGATATAAAACATGTATCCTTATTTATGATCTCGACCTATTGGAGCGACTGAGCCGAAACGCCTGATTTTTTTCCGTTGCAACGCACGGGCACTTTTGCTAGTAAACTAAAAAACAAAACTAGACGCTTCAAGTTTCTGCGATAAATGCTTTGCTTAGAAAAACAGAAAGTAGACATGTGCTAACCAAAAGAGTGTTGGTCCAGGGGGTGTTCACCACATCCCCAAGATTGTGGTTTTCACCACTCCTGGATCTCTCTTGGCGCAGCTCCTCTATTCCCTGTGAAAAAACTTTACAAAACATGTTTCTCCCATTCTTTTTCTGTGGGGTGAGATTAGCAAGGACAAACAAAACGTATGCATGCTGCGCAAAATTCCAAAACAAATGCTCCAGAAGATAGACAATAAGGTTCATAATGTTGTATGTTCACTCTCTAGCTCGAAAAGATCAAGGAAATTCAAGTCCCAAACCCAAAGAGTGCATCCAACAAAAGAAGGCAAAATCTGTCCAGAAAAGCAATAGCAGCAAAACGGACGTTTTCCCTAAGCTAGACTCATCAAAAAATTAATCCAATTTTTGTGCTTACAGAGTACAAAAATTTTCAGAACATACTAAAAAATTAGCTCAATCCGACTTACAGATAAAAAAATGAAAAATCGTACGGTGAGCAGAATCATGCTGAAACAGAAATTCCAAGCACTAGGATAGCAACTTTTAAATCCAAATGGGTGAAACTTGACACTTTATTGAAAACTCCAGAAACTAAACTAAATACTAAGTCTCTTGTTACAGCAATAGGACACTAGGAAAAACCAACTAAGAACAACCGGGTTGCCTCCCGTAAAGCGCATTATTGATAGCCGTATAGCTAGGTTTTTCTTACTTAACATCATGATGGTTGGAGTGAGGTAGATCGGCATCCCCAAGCTTGGATTCTTGTACTTATTTGATACATGTAGGGTGAGCCCAGGGGTACATCCCCAAGCTTGATTGGTTGTCCCTCTTGATCTTTGTTCATCTCACTCAACTCTTCCTCCTGAAAAATTCTTCTTACACAAATCTCAACATAAAACTTGATTAGAGGGGTTAGTGCCTCCATAAATAAAATCCACATAGGTACAGCAAAGACACATCATGAGTTGATTCTAAATATTAACTACTGTTACTACAGTTGTGCATTGCTCCTTGATCAAAAGAACCACACAAAACACAAGTAATGAGAGCAATGCAAAATAAAGACATAATCTGCCAAAAACTGAACAGCCCGTAAAGAGTGAATTTTTAGAGGCACTTAAGTTGCTCAAATCAGAAAACTTAAAACTAATGAAATATGTAGTGATAAATAAATATTGCTTTCATAAATTACCAGGTCAAAATTCCACTTCTGTGATTTTAAACATTTTTTGCAGTGAAGTTCAGGAATCTGTTTTCTGGACAGCTAATTACTATTGTTTAATCCTATCTCTCATATAAGATTATTCTTGCCATTTATGATGAGAAATAAGACAGAAATGTGATGTTACAGTAGTGAACTAATATTTTTATTGTTTTTAGCTTTGGAAAAAGTATTAATGATAAATACTTTGCAATGGTTTCATTGGCATGAACAACACATGTTCAAGGTCGACCCCAACTTCTCCATTACTCATCCTTCTCATTTACTTTCCCAAAAATTTTATAAAATGAAAATCTTAAACTAAATGATAGATAACAGTAGGTAAAGGTATTTTACATGTTGAAAAGACATAAATGTGTGCTCAAACCGAATAGGAAATTAAAGCATAAGGAACACACCAAAAAATATTAAACAAATTATTTTTAAGTCTAACCCATTTCCTATGCATTGGCATTTTGTAATGAAACAAATAAAAGAAGCACATAATAGCAAGCATAGAAAGGTAGATCAAGTGCAACTTCAATACTTTCAGCATAAAGAGGGGAAACTTAATATTGTTGAAATATGTGTAACCATGTTTCCCTCTCTCATAATAATTTTCAGTAGCATCATGAATAGATTCAACAATATGAATATCACATAAAACATTCTTATCATGTGCCACATGCATAAAAGAATCACTACTCTCCACATAAGTAAAATCCTCATTAGTGATAGTGGGAGTTAAACATTCACAATTTTCATTGCAATCATCATATATAGGAGGCATAGTATCATCAAAGTGAATTTTCTCCTCCAAGCTTGGGGAACTAGAAATATCATGCTCATCAAAACCAACTTCCCCAAGCTTAAAACTTTCCATAGAATCAGCAAGTATATCATTTTTATCCTCAATAGTAGGGGGACTAAAAATATCATATTCATCAAGACAAACTTCCCCAAGCTCAATGTTTTGCTTAGCAATAAAGGTGTTCAAAGAATTAGTACTACCACAAATATGATTGTTGTGCAAATAATTTTTCAATTTCTCCTCAAACACTTCATGTCCTAATTCAAGGTAGATATTATACAGTTTTAAAATTGTTTGGTTGTTTTCCATTTTATAAGTTTTTTTGTGTTTTAGGTTTATATGTTAGTATGCAATGCAAACAAGAATAAAAGCTTAGCACAACGCTCCCCGGCAACGGCGCCAGAAAAGTGCTTGATGACTCCCAAGTGCAGGAGATCAATTGTAGTACCTTTCGATAAGTATTTGAGTGTCGAACCCACGAGAAGCTGAAGGTAAGCTATCTATTCTCTAAAGCCTTATAACCCTCTTATATGGCTGTTCATGCAAAGCAATAAGTTTGACTAAAAGGAACTAACTAATTAAAAGCAAGTGACGTGGAGTGTGGTTTGTCTAGTAACTAGTGAAGCGAGTTTAAAATGCAAGTAATCCTAGAGCAAGTTTCTAAAGCAAGTTTCTAAGCAAGTTTCACAAGTAGCAAGCAGCAAATATCTCAAGTATCTCAAGGGAGCAAGTGTTCTAGCAATAGGTGTTTCGTTCGTGTGGTTGTCACAATTAGTGAAGCACATGTTTTAGTCTTAGTTGTTTCTTCTAGGAAGGAGCCATGAATAGGTATAGTCAAGTAAATGATCTACAACCCCTTATGATGGATCATGTGGCCAAGTAAATGACTGCACAAGATTGATTAAGACATAAAGTCCCACCATAGCCTTACGTTCTAAGGTCCCCTATATATATCCCCCAATAACTTAACTTTGTGGCTCGGTCTCAGGTTACTGTCACTCCCAAGTCACCACCACTCCATTATGCTACCGGTGATCACCTTACATGCATTCCCCAACATATGCGTGCACTCATATATTGTACATAAAGACAATCATAGAAGATAAAAAACTTGTATGCAACCAATCAACGAACTATTTCACCATTGCCAAGAACAATTCACTACTCAAACATAGACGGGGAGACACAATACATCAAGGGAATATAGTATTGCATCATACATCGTGTTTGCCAAGATATTACAGTGGAGAGATGGAGATGATCTTGTTGTAGATGTTGATGATGAACACGCCGGAGGGGGTGGAGCCCTCTGGGGGTGATCCCGGCGGCGTTTCCCCCCTCTGATCTTCTCCGGCGGCAGCCTTCTGTCTCTCTGTTTCGTGGTTTCGTATCTCGGCGCCGCCTCCTTCTCGAAAAGGCCAGGGGACCCTTTATATAGTCGTTTTTAGGTCACAAGACACTCGGGAGAAGAAATATCGACGGCATCGGAGCCACGGGGGCAAAAAGGGGGGCCCACACGCGGCCAAGGAATCTGGCCGCGTGGAGGGTCCTCTTTTCCACCTGGTTGGCCTTTTGGCCCTCTACTTTGTCCCATGTTCTTCGCCTCGAAAATTCTGAACCGTGCTCTTTGGCCTTGCCCTTTTTGGAGTCCCGAAGCTCCCGGAAAGTCTGAAACACTAAAAAGTACGTTTTCTGGAAAAATAGGGTTAGAACCAAAAGAAGGGGGATTGTTCAGAAAATCCCCCAAATCATTATAAAACATGAATATAAGTTGCTAATATGTAGGAAAAACAAGTAATAACATGCAAAGTTCATGTATGCATTTTACATGCATCACATGCTCGCAATGAGAAACTTGCACACCATCTTTTGTCCTACCGGCCCGTTTGCAGCGGGGCCTCAAGGGAAACTACTGGTAATTAAGGTGCTCCTTTTAATAAAGCACTGGAGCAAAGAATTAACACTCCGTGAACACACGTGATCCTCACATCACAATCATCCCCTCCGGTTGTCCCAATTTCTGTCACTTTGGGGCCTCGGGTTTCGTACAATGACATGTGTAAACAACTTGCAGATATGATCAAGAAACATAATTATACTGATGAAACAATAACATATTCAGATCTGAGATCATGGCACTCGGGTCCAAAGTGACAAGCATTAAACATAAAAAGTTGCAACAACGATAGAAAACACTAACAATGGTTACTAGGCATTATGCCCTAACAATCTGGCATTATTACATGAACGATCTCATCTAATCCCTTCCATCCTCTTAGCCTTCATTGGTGTTTACTCCCACATGGATGGGGGAATCATGGATGGTTGATGGAGAAGAGGTGGCGGTGACGATGGCAATGATATCTTTCGAATTCCTGTCCCGGCAGGGTGCCAGAACAGGAACTTCCGATCCCCCGAATTGAGTTTCGAGGTGGCGGCGGCGCTCTGTTGTGTTTCTGTAGAGTATGACGAACCCCCTGTTGTTTTAGGGTTATGGGCGATAAGTAGTCTAAAGGGGAGCCCGAGGGGGTGGCTAGGGGGGCCACACCACCAGGTGGCACGGCCTAGGGGGCGCGCCCAGGGGTGGTGTGGCCCCTTCCTGGCCCCTCTCCGAGACTCCTTCTGGCTCCGGGGGTCTTCAGGTGTTTTAAACAGCGTTAGTCTGTGTTAGTTGTATCCAAAACTCACAAGTTTAGAGGAAAACAATAACAGAAGTGTTTAGAAAAGGAGATACGTTTTGGACGTATCAGAAAGCATGTAGCATATGATGGATACCCAGAGAAGCTCACCATGGTCTTCATAAGATGGGTGGATAATCCTCGGGAAATAGACATAGTCTTACAATAACATGAATGGAGTTCCATAACACATAAATGCGAAGAGAGTTCAAACTAAGATAGCAGATTGCAAAAGGAATACGCAAATGAATGATGCAATGCCCTCCCAACGCAAATCTCCGAAGGTCCTAAATATACCTCTCTCCCCCTTGGCCTCAAGACACCAAAAAGGAAGAGATAAGCTATGTCCCCATGAGTTCACACCACGAAGTCGTCATCAGAGGCGTGGTCACCATCATCATCATCCTCGTCTCCAGACTTGTCCACATCGTCCTCCTCATCATCTTGGTCATCATCACCTTGTGGAATGACTGCCCTACTGGAGCTGGCTTCGACTTTGTTGGCAGACCAAAAGTGTCCAAGAGACGAAGCATCATCACCAAGCCAGAATCTGTTCTTAGACTGACATTTGTCCTCAGTGAGCTCCTGCGAGCTAGGAGTACCCGTTGGAAGGTGAATGCAGTCATGATAGCCCTCTGGTTGCGACGAGAGGCCTTCCCTTTTGCATAGGATTGATAGTCTCGGTGCTGCTTGTCAATGAAGAAACAGTTCATTTTCTGGAGAGCAGCTGTTATGGAGAATTTCTTAGGCTTCAGAGTAGAATCCTCGGTGTTAGTGGCACTATCAACAGAGGGAGAGTGGGAACTCTCTAGAGGCAAATCAGTGCGAGCCCTCTTGGAGGATGGTAGTTTTGCATCATGGGCGGACCATTGAGAGGGAGACATGTGGGAGTGTGCAGAGCATAGTTGGGAAAAAGAGCAGTCGGAATCTTGGATTCAAAAAGGATTTGAAGATATTCTCCATATATGAGAACCTTGTGTTCACGAATCACAGTCTGCACCTCATTCCACATATAGTCCATGATATCTATCTTCTTATTGAACCTCTTCTCTCGCTCAATATGATAGAGGAGATTGACAAGCCATTTCCAAACTTATCCCTTTTCACCAAACTTGACATTGAGAGTGTTCTGTAGGATGGTATGAGTGACATACCAAAAGTCGGTGAAGTATGCTGACTTGGGAATGAATTTGGCCCCAATCCCTCGAGGATAGCAATGGCGGATACCTTCAGCAGCCCTCATAAGACGCTTAGTTTCACCATGGATCCGAGTGGAGGACATAAGGCAGAAAGGTAGCTCCTCAAGTCCAAGGAGGCCCGCAAACTCCGCAAGTGTGGCGGTGCACTGGATACCACCACTCATCCAAGTCATTGACCTAGTCCCTTCGGTTGAGAAGTAGACGGTAGCATAAAATTCCCGAAGAAGCTCGGGAGCAAAGGGGCGGTCAATCTTCATGAGTTCACTTATGCCATGGAAATCCATCATCTTCATAACCTCTGGCCATTTCTCTCTAGCTTCATCCACATCAAAGTAATGTGTGACACAAAGGGGTTCTTCAGAGAACAAATAGAGAACTTATATAGCTGTTGATGCATTTTGCAATAAAACCGGTTATCCCTGCAAGTGCACTGCCCAAAATCATATGGATTGAATCTGAACCGATATTCCTCAAACACGGCTGTGGGAAGATTCTTCCAAGTTGCATGCGTTGGTTCCATAGGATTCACTGGGAGTTTCTTTGGTTGAACAGGAGTCGAGCCATAAGCGGTTGAGGAATTCTTTTTCTTACGAGCATAGCCTTTGCCTCGGAATTTGTCTTGAGACTCATCATCCCTACCTGTGACATGAATATCATAGGTACGAGTATGCAAAATAAGTGTACATGGTCAAGAAAAAAATCCTATGTGTGGTGATGGAAATTAGAAACTAACTAGGAGTATAACTTTGGTGACTATGTATATGTGATTCAAGCACCAAAACGATACTACTATTATACTACAAATTTGTGAGTGGAAACGCACATGAAACATGAACCCTATATGAAAAACTCACAAATCCCAAAAAGTGATATAAGTGTAGAGAAAGAGGGGATTTGAGAGAGAAGGGACCAAAAAACATACCCGAAGATGACATCCTTGCCCTAACTTGGCGGAGGATGAACCTACGACCTCAAGGGGGCCGATATCCCTAGAGCACCAACAATGGAGGGGGAGGATCTAATCTTCCACCAATGAAGAATCCTTGTGGATAGGTGGAGAGATCAGAGAGGGCCCCTTTCAGATCTGTGGGCTTGGAGGAGTAGGGAGAGGCTAGGATGCTGGGGGAGAGGCGGAGCAATGGGGGGAGGGAGCCTCCCATGGGATATTTTCGTGGTTGGGGTTTGGGGAAGAAGGGGAGGTTATGTGGGAACGACCCCCCCCCCATGCTTGTTTAAGTGGCTGTCCGACCTGGTCGGGTCGAGGCCGGCAACCAAACCAAACCAGCCAGCCTAGGTCGGGCAGTCTGCGCCAAGGCCGGCGACCAAACCGAGCCAGCTAGCCCCCATGTCGGCCTAGGCCTCAAGCCGGTTTTTCTGCCCCAATTTTTTTCCATTTAGTTCTCCCCCATGGTCTCAACTTCAAAACTTTGTTTATACCCAAGAGTTAAATGTTTTCCACCTATGTGTGTTATCACAATGTGTTCTAAATTTTGCACCGAGTAAAGCTTTGACCATGTACAAATATAAGTGCGATACTTTAGGGAGAAACTTATGGACACATGGGAACAAATTTTTAGCATGATGAGTTCCTAAGCATATCCAATGGAGAAAGGTGAAAGCTTGATTTAAACAACATTGGATGTGATTTGAAACAAGAAAACAAAATATGCACATAAATAGACAAATCATCAAAACCAAAATCCCTTGATAGGGGTGGTGGTCGTAGCCACCGTGTATGAGTATGCTCGATATGACACCGCGAAGATATATCTTGGGCGCATTGTCTAAACTCATCATCGAAGCATATTATGTCATTGAAATGACAATTATGCATGATTTGTTTTATTTATGCATTATAGGAGTAGTGTTGACTCATTAATTGAGCTACACTCCCCCTATGTCTATGCGTACATCTAAGAACCAAATAAGAGTCTAGTAGAAGTGTGTATGCAAGATTTTCAATCAACTAAAATTGCTTGCACATACGATATTGAGCTCACTCCTCAATTGCTTGAATCTATTCTCATCTAGAGGCTTTGTGAGGATGTCGGCGAGTTGATCTTTGGTGTTGACATAGGAAAGTGAGATATCGCCATTGGCTACATGATCTCGAATGAAATGATACCGAATCTCAATATCCTTGGTCTTGCCATGAACTACCAGATTGTGACCAATCTTTATAGCACTCTCATTGTCACATAAAAGAAGCATTGTATTAATCTCAACTCCAAATCCTTAATACATTGCCTCATCCATAAAAGTTCAGAGCAACAACTAGCGGAGGAAATATACTCCGCTTAAGTGGAGGAGGTGGCAATACAATTTTGCTTCTTGGAAGACCAATACACAAGTGACCTACCAAGAAATTGGCAAGCACCCAAGGTTGATTTTCTATCCACCTTGTCACCTCCCCAATCCGCATCCGAATATCCCACAAGATCAAAAGTTCTGTTCGATGGATACCAAATACCATGTTTGGGAGTGTCAACCAAGTACCTAAGAATCCTCTTTACCTCAATCATATGGCTTTCCTTGAGGTTAGATTGAAATCTTGCACACAAACCCACACTAAACATAATATCCGGTCTAGATGCACAAAGATAAAGTAAAGATCCAATAATAGAGCAATACAGTTTTGGATCAACCGGTATACCTTCGTGATCCATTGTAAGGTTGACGGTTGTTGACATTGGATAAGCTAGTGTCTTAGATTTGATCATATCAAATTTCTTGAGAATTTCTTGAATGTATTTTGCTTGACAAATTAAAGTTCCTTCATAATGTTGCTTGATCTCAAAACCTATAAAGAACTTCAATTCCCCCATCATAGACATCTCAAACTCACTTGTCATTAGTTTGGCAAATTGTTCTAAAAAAACTCACATTAGATGATCCAAATATAATATCATCAACATATACTTGGCATACAAAGAAATGACCATCTACAGTTTTGGTAAAGAGTGTGAGGTCAATTACCCCAAGTACGAAACCATGATCCACTAAGAGCTCCTTTAAATGATCATACCAAGCACGTGGGGGCTTGTTTGAGGCCATACAAAGCCTTATGGGGGAAATAGACATGGTTAGGATACTTGGGATCCTCGAACCCCGGAGGTTGTTTAACAAATACCAATTCATTTAGAGGTCCATTTAGAAAACACTTTTAACATCCATTTGATGCAAGATGAAATTATGGCTAGTGGCAAATGCAAGTAATATACGAATGGATTCAAGTCTAGCTACGAGAGTGAAAGTTTCACATGGTCAAGTCCTTCGACTTGAGAGTAGCCTTGAGAAACCAAACGAGCCTTGTTTCGAATCACTTGCCCATGAGAGTCTTGCTTGTTCTTGAACACCCATTTTGTTCCAATGACGTTATGATCCTTGGGTATTTCCACTAGAGACCATCCTTTGTTTCTTTAAAAATTATGGATATCTTCATGCATAGCTTGGACCAAATCTTCATATTCAAGAGCATCATACACTTTGATAGGTTCAACATGAGATACATATGAGTGAATACTACAAAACTTGAGTACTTGACCACGAGTGGATACACTTCTTCCCAAGCCACCAATAATATTCTTTTGATAATGTGACTTTTGTTGCAATTTTGAGGCTTGGCGAGTCATGATACGAATTAGTGCATCATCGGGATTCTCATTTGGAGGAACATCCTCATAGTTTCCTTCATCAAGACCATGATTTGTACGGAGTGGACTTCTTGGTGAAAAGTCACCAACATCATTTCCACCATTATCATTGGGTGGATCTTGATCACTTTCTTGATGAGTGGTATCAACTTGATGGTCTTGTTCTTGTTCTTGGTCTACCATTTGGTTGATGGTTGTTGTAGAGGGATCCACTCACGTAGAGCTAGTACCATCCTACTTTGCCACAAGGTGTCCCTCAACGGGTATAAACGGACATATAGCCATTCTTCCTATGGCCATGGAGGGAGGTTCATCACCTACATCATCACAATCAATTTTCTCCACTTGGGAGCCATTATCCTCATGAAACTCCACATTCATAGATTCTTCAACACACCCGGTGGATATGTTGTAGACCCTATAAGTGTGGGAGTTCGTGGCATAACCAACAAATATGCCTTCAAAAGTTCTAGGATCAAATTTAGACAATCTAGTACCTTTAATGTAAACTTGACATTTGCACCCAAAAACTCGAAGATACTTGAGGTTGGGTTTGTTACCAGTTAGGAGTTCATATGGATTCATACCAATCATTGGACGAAGGAAGAGTCAATTAGATAGATGCCAAGCGGTGTTGATATCTTCGGCCCAAAAGTTATATGGGGATTTGAACTCGGCCATCATAGTTCTTGCCATATAAATAAGTGTATGATTCTTCCTTTCCACTATTGTAGCGATCCCACATGAAGTGCAATGCCAATATGACACCAAGATCTTGGCAATTAGGAGTGACAATGGGTCCGAGTTCAAGAACTACACCATGGATGAATTCTTGAGTGATGAGGGGATAAGACATCAATATTTCGTTGCGTACACCCCTCAACAAAATGGTGTAGTTGTAGCGATCCCACATTTAAGTAATGTAAGGACACCTGTGTTATTGTTCTAGTCCCTGGATCAATTTCTAGCACCACAGTACAAAATGAAATATCATGCAAATGCATCAAATTCTATTACATCGCATGATCCAGTCTTTACAAAATAGTATTACAACTTGCATAGTCTTAGAAGACTAGCAGAAAACAAAGAAATGCAACGGAAAACATAGTAAAACATTGAGCCCATCTTCTTCATGTGCCACGGGCAAAAGATGTTGGCGATAGTCTCGAGATCCTAAACGAAATCCTCACTCGTCATCAGAATCATCTGCAGGATGGAATATGCAGCCACAAGGGAGTCAATACAATTTAATGTATTGGCAAGTCACACTATGGTGGATATACATGGCAAGGCTAATACTACATGCTTATTTGGCTGAGTGGAGTTTTGGCTAAGTTTGCATAAAGCCAGTTTTCTCCTATATTTTATCATAAAACAATTTCATCTGTAATAGGTATCACTGATAGAAACCAGTGAACCTTCACTAAATTAAGGAGTACCACTGATAGAAATCAGGGTAAACTCCTACCCATGTTCACCCATCAAAATTTTATTATGAAGTTGGCATGATGAGATTCTTCCGTCATTCCTTGTCTAGCTGCTCAAATTGTCCATAACCGGGGACTAAGATCTTAGTTTGTTGACTCTGCAGAGTTTGTCCACTTTCACCTTTAGACTCAAATCAGCCAAGACATCCTATACACCCTGAGTGCATTAAGGAAAGGAGAAGATTGAGACGAGATCTTTCAGAAGAAATTCCACCACCATCAGGCTTGACCCGTTCCAACCTATACCCCCTACATCTGCTTGTCAAGCACTGGTGAGTTCATTCAACTTAGTTGATCAAGACAGAGCCCATATGACCAAAGGCTGCAAGCGAAGCTACTAAACTTAGAGGTACTTAGTAATCTCTTTGTTCCTGGGTGGCCATCCGCAAGTGACAACCTCAAGTGGAATAACCCTTAGACAAGGGCCCTGAGGCAACACTCAACATAAACCAATCTTACCACTTCCACCCAGGTGATTCATTAAACTTAGTAGTTTTATCCTCAACATCTAAATAAAAAATTTGAAGAGCATAGCAATTCTACTAAGTTCAATGTCTTCTATACTAGCAGGATATAAAAGGATGGCTACACACTACTTGGGATATTAGCATAGCATAATATAACTTAGTAAAATTTCCTATCATGCGTACTACTCAAAATCAACTAATGCATATAGAAAATAATGGGTAGTTGAGTGATGTGTTACTTGCCTTGTATATCCACCATAGTGTTACTTGCCAATACATTTAATTGTATTGACTCCCTTGTGGCTGCATATTCCATCCTACAGATGATTCTGAAGACGAGTGAGGATTTCGTTTAGGATCTCAAGACTATCGCCAACATGTTTTGCCTGTGGCACATGAAGAAGATGGGCTCAATGATGTACTATGTTTTCCGATGTATTTCTTTTTTTTCTGCCAGTCTTCTAAGACTATGCAAGTTGTAATACTATTTTGTAAAGACTGGATCATGCGATGTAATAGAATTTGATGCATTTGCATGATATTTCATTTTGTACTGTGGTGCTAGCAATTGATCCAGGGACTAGCACAATAACACAGGTCTCCTTACATTACTTAAATGTGGGATCGCTACAAAATGATATCAGAGCATTGTGTTGCCTGTAGGATTCGAGACCCTAAGTTTGGAAAAGACCCTAGGATTGAAAATTTTCTATGTTCAAACTTTCTAGAAACAAAACAATCATCTTAATTCTTCTCATATCATCTCATCTATTATTCACCTTCAAAATTTTCTAGATGACATACCTCTTCAATACCATCAAGACAGGAATGTTGATGATCATACCATGAAGTGCAAGAAGTATTTTCACCACATGAAGACCTACACTCAAGAATTATTGAAGAACTTGAATAAAAACATACACTTCAAAACAATCAAGAACACCTCGAGACATGGAGAGAAGAATTTGAAGAAACTCAAGAAGATATAGATGAGACCACCAATCTAGTTACTTTGCTAGGACAACTTTAACGTGTTAGTGTATTGATCATACCAATGAGTGTGGTATGACAATATTAGTTTGTTTTCTAAAACTATGTTGTTTTGTGTGATGAATGATTGTTAGATGTTTGCAAGATGAGTTTCCTTGGTGTGCTGTGTTGGGTAGAAACTTCTGTAGCTTTCATTCTAATCTCTACTCATCCATGCTAAGCCAAATCAAATCCCATACCCATTTACCAATCATAGAGAGCTACCATATGAAGTGCAACAACAAAACTTTCACCCAAGAATGTCACTGTTTTCAAGATCCTTTTGTGTGAAGGAACAATCACATCCATGATCAATGCCAACTACATCATAAGGAGCAGCAAGCCAATCAACAAGTGAAGAAAGACAAGTGAACTCAAAGTTCCATATGCTATGAAGATTTCAGAGCCAACTACACCAAGAGAAGAAATAATGAAGAAACACAACTATCCAGTTTGTGTTACATAAGAGTTTTACGCAACCCACTAGTTGAGAAATGATAGTTTAGCTCAAGTTTTTCTTACAGATTGGAAACTTTCTGTTAGACAAGTGAGGTGACCTAGTGTTATTAAACAAGATTCATCAATCCAAGTACAAGGTAATGATTGAGTGCAACATGGATTGTCCCCCATGGTGACTACTCACATTATTTACTTTTGCTATGAGGAATGTTAAATCAGAGTGACATACCTATGAGAGAGACGACGATGTTAAACATGAACCATAGAATGGTAGAATACAATAATGACCCTATGTTAGTGTTATTGAAAACGTAATATTTTCGGTGAGGATCAAGCCAACCTTTGAGTTATCAAACAAATGGAAGATATTGCCTGCCATGAGTGTTTCGTTAGAAATAGCGTGGTGATTTCCTTCAAGGATGAAAACAACAAAATGGTATCAAAAGACCAAGTTGATAGTGACCCAAGGACTTCTGATTGACCCAAAGAGTGACCCCTTAGTGTCAAAGGTAGTTCAATATATTTCTGTTGGTTTGTAACTCTACCATGAGGGAAAGTTCTACTCAAACCATCTTAAGTAAAACCACACTCCAAGCCATGTGAGTTGACACACCCCTAATAGGAATCAGATAGACCCATAGGACCCTAAAGGTTGTATACTTGAATTCAAGACCCCAAATACCAACAAGGAGTTTATGAATGCTATACAAGAATATTATGGATGATGAAGTATGACTCCAGCTGAAGATATAGTAAAACCAGCAACCAGTTAGACAAGAGTTTTAAACTACCCACAAAAGTTTCTTTTAAGGGTGGTAGCCCACCAAATTATTCTGGAACCCAGTTACCCAAAACAAATCTTTCTTTCTAACCTTCCCAAATCTCGGGACGAGATTTCTTTTAAGGGTGGTAGTCTGTAACATCCCTGATTTTTGGAAAACTCAAAAATCACAAAATTTTGAAACTTTTGTTTTCATGATAAAGCAAGTCACCAAAAACCAAATAAAAGGAAGAAAGAAAAAAAAACAATATGCAATTGGAATGAAGAATCCAAATTGCCTTAATTCCATAAACCCTAAAGCCTATTTCTAAAATAAAATATGTTCCCTCATGTGAATAAAATACTATCTTAGCAAACATCTTCATCAAACATGTTTTCAACACAACTACCATTTTGAAAATGATTATGATAATTAAAAACCAGAGAGTTACTATCTCTAATATTTTCTCCTTGTCTCCAAATTTTTTCCATATGAATAAAATGTTTCTTTTTTGCCATTCAAAGATTTTATCAATCTATATCTATAAAGTGTCATATAAATTATTTAAGTATGAAAATAAGCAAAGTACCTTGGAGAAAACAATACTTTTAAATCGGGAAAACAACATTTTACTTTGAGAAAACCCATATGTTCTTATTAAACCCCAATTCAAAATTTATTAAATAATTCTCTATCTTGAATATAACAAAAGGTTACTACTAGTGATTTTGCAAGTATGTTGAAATTATAATGTATGAAATGTTTTAAAAGGTCTTGAAAACAATATTAAAGCTTGTGGAGTTTATCTAAATTTTATTTAAGCCACTTTTATAATTATTGAATTTTTCTATTCTAAAATGGCATTTAGTAAATCGTCCATAATTTTAAAATATAATTTATGAAAAGGAGTTGAAAATATTTTGAAAAATAGCATATGACATGTATAATGCCTTTGAAATATTATTTAATCAAAAACCTCATTTTATTATTTTTATAATTTAAAAATGACATTAAGCACTATTAGTGAATTAATTTTTTTCAAAAATATAAAAGTGAAATGTGTGGAAATGTTTATAAAAATGTTCTAAACAGAAAGATATTATTTTTAGAAATTTAAATGGTGTCATTTGGATTATTAAATCAAGAGATACTAAAAACAGGAAAAAAAAAAAGAATGATGACGTCATCATGACATCACCTTCTTCTTTCTCTGGAAACTGAAGAACGACAGTTTCGGCTGATTTGAATCCATTGATTGTGGGCAATTGATGCCGAATTAACGCCTCTCGTTTCCTCTAGCTTGAAGCCCTGAGTCCACTCTCCATTTCCCCTCCCTCAACCCATCCAATCTCGCCGCGCGGCCGCTGTAATTGCTCGCCGAAGATCCGCCATGGCTGCGGCCTCCTTTCTCTGATTCCGGCGAGAGCACAGGTTCCCCACCTCCCATTTCCGTCCCTTTAAACTTATGTTACCGTGCGCCCCTCCCTGATGCTTTCTTGTTGTTTCGTTTGCATCTGTACCGTCGCGCCGAGATCGCAGAGGTTCGCCGGAGTGGTCGTCGTGAGCATCCACGTCGGACTGCAGTTCCAGGAGGCCTGAGTCCACTCCACCGACGACATAGGACTCAACTCGTCGCAACGCACCTCCCCGTAGTCTTCATCGAGCTCGAGCCCCTCAGGAGAGCTGCCGCCATCCTTTTCCGACCACTGCGCCATCGTTATCAACATTTCCGGCCGCCCCACGCCGGCGAGGTAAACCCTAGCCGTTCCTGCCCGTCAGATCTATCTTGTGCGGCCCATATTAGATCACTAAACGAACCGGTACCGGCCAATTAGAATCAGCCACGTGTTCGCCCAGTTGGCAGCGCCCAACTAGTTATCTGTCGCCCACCGCGGTGCGTAGCCGGCCCAAGCCCATCCCCTATTCGTCGCCATGTGCATCATTTAGCCAATCTGAGCCCAGCTATCTCTGGGATTTATTCCCGAATAAAAACAGAATATCAATTTTGCAAAAAAACCCTAGAAACTAGAATCATCATAACTTTTGATCCACAAGCCCAAATTTAACAAACTTGGACTTTTTGGAATCATCACAACATATAGAAACTTTTGGCACTGGCCAAGTTTAAAATTTACCATTTAAAATGTGTTCAAATTCAAATATGTTGGTTTGATGAATTTTGGCATAATTCAAATTCTACAAATCCAAAAAAATTGAAATAAAATATATTTGGAAACCTTAGGATGGGTAATTTCATATCCACTATTCCAAAATAATTTTTGAACAAGTTAAATTGGAATTTAGAATTAAGTGGTATATATTAGTATTTTTTGACATAGGTTTAATTCTATAAATAATTAGAATATAGTTTCTTTTGCAAAGTTGATACTTTTGGTAACCTTGAACCAGAAACAACCTTACCCAACCATTTTTGACACCCTTGGACCATAACCATGAGTTTTTGAACAAAAACCAAACATAGTGATACATCCATTTTCATCATGTCTTAGAAATTGTTTCCATCATCTATTCTTTGATGTTATGTCTATTTGGAGCCAAGACCAAGTCCTTAGAATGTGTCAATAACATATAGTACCAAGTAGTGAACTTTAGTTTTCTATCTACTTCTCCACTCCCCCATTCTTTCTTCAAGAATTCACCAAGTCAGCAAAATGGAGATCAAGACTCAAGCACAAGAAGGAAAATTCATTATCAACTTGGTGGCAACATGAAGAGCTACAAGGAAGATCAATGGAGAAGTTTTGAAGAAAAGACTTGGACTCCACACCTAGAAGAAACTCAAGGAATTAGAAGTGTGAAGAAATCCATAAGAAAACATCTCCCTATATCTTTCTATCTTTCTTCTTATTTCTTTCTTTTCTATTTGACTTAGTGGTATTTGTGCCCATCCCATACCCAAATCGATTAGTGAAGTGAAAGACATGAAGAATATATCAATACCAAGAGAAGAACCCATCCAAGGAACAAGACTACAATATAAGCATGAAGATAACCTTCAAGAAGACAAGCATGTGAAGGCCTGGAGAAATCCACACAAGTTGAAGAATAACAAGTGTTTATGTCCAACCATTGACCCAAATGGAAAATACCAATGCTTTTATCTTGTTATCTCTATTTCTATGAAGTTAGTTGAAACTAGAACTACCTTAACCTAAAATGGAAAGACTAAACTTAGATCATTCAAATGTTTCGATGAAAACAACTAAGTGTTACACTTTGTTATGTGTTACTTTAGTTGAAATAGTGATATCACCTTGGTAACTCTTGGAACTTCTTACATAAATATGTCTTCAATAAAGTTTGATTACTACAAACTCAAGCAAAAACAACCCTTAGTGAACTCTTAGAAAACTCCTTAACAAGTATGATGCCATTAGATAATGAATCTTTCAAACTCAAACATTGACCTTGTCCTAGCCAACTTGGTTAAACCCCTTTTGATATGTCAATTGCTTTGTATGTTTTCTTCCCTTGTATGTTTGTTTGGTAGAATGTTTGTTTATTCTGTTATTGTGTTTTCAATGAATAGATTGTACGGAGAGAAACAATCTTTTGTGAAGAGAGTGTGAATTCTTCACCAACTTCAACAAGGCAAGTAACACATCACTCAACTACCCATTATTTTCTATATGCATTAGTTGATTTTGAGTAGTATGCATGATAGGAAATTTTACTAAGTTATATTATGCTATGCTAATATCCCAAGTAGTGTGTAGCCATCCTTTTATATCCTGCTAGTATAGAAGACATTGAACTTAGTAGAATTGATATGCTCTTCAAATGTTTTATTTAGATGTTGAGGATAAAACTACTAAGTTTAATGAATCACCTGGGTGGAAGTGGTAAGATTGGTTTATGTTGAGTGTTGCCTCAGGGCCCTTGTGTAAGGGTTATTCCACTTGAGGTTGTCACTTGCGGATGGCCACCTAGGAACAAAGAGATTAATAAGTCCCTCTAAGTTTAGTAGCTTCCCGTGCAGCCTTTGGTCATATGGGCTATGTCTTGATCAACTAAGTTGAATGAGCTCACCAGTGCTTGACAAGCAGATGTAGGGGGTATAGGTTGGAACGGGTCAAGCCTGACGGTGGTGGAATTTCTTCTGAAAGATCTCGTCTCAATCTTCTCCTTTCCTTAATGCACTCAGGGTGTATAGGATGTTTGGGATGATTTGAGTCTAAAGGTGAAATTGCACAAACTCTGAAGAGTCAACAAACTAAGATCTTAGCAGTGTCCCCGGCTATGGACAATTTGGGTAGCTAGACAAGGAATGACGGAAGAATCTCATCATGCCAACTTCATAATAAAATTTTGATGGGTGAACATGGGTAGGAGTTTACCCTGATTTCTATCAGCGGTACTCCTTAATTTAGTTAAGGTTCACTTGTTTCTATCAGTGATACCTATTACAGATGAAATTGTTTTATGATAAAAGATAGGAGAAAACTGGCTTTATGCAAACTTAGCCAAAACTCCACTCAGCCAAATAAGCATGTAGTATTAGCCTTGCCATGTATATCCACCATAGTGTTACTTGCCAATACATTAAATTGTATTGACTCCCTTGTGGCTGCATATTCCATCCTGTAGATGATTATGAAGACGAGTGAGGATTTCGTTTAGGATCTCGAGACTATCGCAAACATGTTTTGCCGGTGGCACATGAATAAGATGGGTTCAATGTTGTACTATGTTTTCCGATGTATTTCTTTGTTTTCTGCTAGTCTTCTAAGACTATGCAAGTTGTAATACTATTTTGTAAAGACTGGATCATGCAATGTAATATAATTTGATGCATTTGCATGATATTTCATTTTGTACTATGGTGCTAGCAATTGATCCAGGGACTAGCACAATAACAAAGGTGTCCTTACATTACTTAAATGTGGGATCGCTACAACTACACCATTTTGTTGAGGGGTGTACGCAACCGAATATTGATGTCTTATCCCCTCATCACTCAAGAATTCATCCATGGTGTAGTTCTTGAACTCGGACCCATTGTCACTCCTAATTGCCAAGATCTTGGTGTCATATTGGCATTGCACTTCCGTGGCCCAAGAGATGAACCTTTCTTGAGTCTCACTCTTCTTCTTGATATAGAATACCCAAGTGTATCTTGTATAATCATCCACAATCACCAAAGAATACTTCTTTCCACCGAGATTATCATATGTAGGAGGCCCAAATAGGTCCAAGTGAATAAGCTCAAGGTTATGATTGATGTCTTGGGATGGTTCTTCTCATGCATCTTTCCGGCAATACAAGAGCTACAAGGGCGATCTTTGGAAAAATTCACACTTGTTAGTCCTACCACGTGCTCACCCTTCACAAGATTTTATAGATTTCTCATGCCGACGTGGCCCAAGCGGCGATGCCAAAGCCACCCCATGTCGGATTTCGCCATTAGACAAGTGGCAATATGTGTAGTTTCTTTCGAAAAGTCCACTATATACATACCGTTTTCCACAAATCCAACAA
Organism: Alopecurus myosuroides; assembly: GCA_028641055.1. Classification (NCBI taxonomy): domain Eukaryota; kingdom Viridiplantae; phylum Streptophyta; class Magnoliopsida; order Poales; family Poaceae; genus Alopecurus; species Alopecurus myosuroides. Next base: position 232,455,411 of record CM054059.1, read on the forward strand.
AGGCTACTTTAAGAGAAATGGTGTGAAGAACAAGCACGTGATGACGCCCAAATAGACATGTAAAATTGCATTCACAAAGTTGCAAGACGGAAAGGAGATTATATCCGAGGGACTCAACAAGGAGGACTTTCTCAATGGATGCATCCGGAGAAATGATCACCTTGCCATGTCCCAATACCTTAAGTTGTGAACCATCACCAATAGTTACTTGAGAAAATTTGATGAGTTGGAGCTTTAAGTCCTCTAACACTTCCTTGCTTCCGGTCATGTGTGCGGAACAACCGCCATCAATCATCCATGATGTTCCTCCGGAAGCACAACCCTACAATGAATCAACTTCTTGTCTTAGGTACCCATTTTTGTATGGGTCCTTTCTTGTTAGTCACAGGGGTCTTAGGAACCCAAATAGCATACTTGTAATCATCACCATATGATGTACCAACATATTTAGCATATACATGACCATCTCTTGATTTAAGAAGTACATAAGATGGGTTGTATTTTCCTGCAAAGTTTTTGTGAGTAGTAGTGTCCCTAGGGACAATACTTTTAGCAACAATATCAAACTCATCCTCATCATTAGCCAACTCCCCCTCCTTCGCAAAAACAATAGCATTAGTGGAGGGAGTTTACTTCTTCTTGTAGGTCACCTTGGATGTTGAACCAAACCCAAGGCCTTCCTTGCCAATAACTCTCTTTTGACTACTCAAAAGATCATTAAGGTTGACTATGCTCATAGCCATCATCTGACAGAATGTAGACGATAGCCTGGTAGTAGGTCTGCTCAAACTCTCGCTGCTGCTCGTAGACCTGGTACTCTGGTGCCCAACGGAAACCCAGAAAAGTGACCATGTCTCTCAGCATCTCCGGATAACCGGTGGTGCTCTCACAACGAGTCATACGAACCACCTGCGGGTAGAACCTGAGATCCATCTGCAGATGATCGGGGAAACTTTGATTAGACGCCGGTAGAAGAACTGAAGTGACAAGCAACAACAAGGTTCCAACGGACGAAAAGGATCTTGAGAAGAACAGGATATCAAAGCAACATTTGGGAAACACGAGACCAAACACTCCTGAGGTACTACGGAAAAACCCATCTGGGCTTCTAGAGGATCAATATCTACTGCTTAAGGAATAGAGGATCTGCTTCCGGGGCTTATGTGCCTCCGTTCTCAATCGTGAGTAGGCAACATGAAAAATCATGTCACAACCACCTCCATTCCTATGGTCTAGTAGATATAACCATCCTAAAGAAACCAGGATACGTGAAATCCTAACTTGAAAGATTAGATGAGAAGAGAAAACAACGTTGCAATTCCTTACCAGAAAAAGGGAGGGTGGGTGGGGAAAGAAATAAAAGAACAGAATTCCTACTCTCACGTTTCATTTTTCCTATATAGCTACAAAATAGTTTCTAGACTCAACTGCGACCAGTAAAAGGGATCCTACAGGCAGACAGGCTCTGATACCATTTGTCGCACCCGGACTTCTAGAGGATACACACAGCCCGCTAGATAGTAGGTAATTGTCTTACGGGGCTTACCTGCACCCGCATCTCAATATGAGTAGGCCAACACGTAAACGTGTGACAACCATCCTCTACTATTCATCGTCTGTGAAACCATCCAATAGGAATCCGAATACTTCCGTTGACGTACTTCATAACATACACACATGGTACGTCAACGACATTTGAACAAGTGATACCACACCAAATCTCTAAGACACAAAGAAATAGAAATAAGTGGCAAAAGCTCTCACTAGAGCAGAGATAGCAAATACAATCATGCAGAGGACACATGTCCCAACAAGTCATCATTACATCACAGCGGAAGTATCCAAAGTGTCTGAGTACAGACAAGATCCAAATAGGCCTAAGAGGCCGGAAACGAAAAAGAACAGAGCCCATCCACGAAGTCTCGGATCCTGCCCGGGTCCGCTATCTACTCATCAGCAGCCTCGTCATACTCCACGTAGTAGCCACCATGGGGATCCTCGGAAACGTAGTCTACAGAACCAGCAGCCCCAAAGGGTCAGTACGGACGAGTACTGGCAAGCAAGACGCACAAGATACCAAAGTGTACCCGACAACACCAAGTACAGATGATTTGGGTTCAACGGAAGATAGGTGATACAAAGGTGCGGCAGCGGGCTGCAATAACCAACTATAGAGACACGCTACAACATCCGGCTAAAAGGAAGGGATAAGATAGCGCATCGGAACCAACTACCACTAACCTCAAACAAACCCATCCTGGATCTCGCCCCTTATCCAAAGAAGCAATCCGAGGATAACCCACACAGTTGGATTAATGAAGGTTCAGTTTATTGTGTCAATATGCCTATTACTAGTCAAATTATTATTAATTAGGTGTAAGTTGTCTAATCCTTGTTAGCCAGCCCTATCACCAAGTCATCCATAACCGCGGACAACACGGCTTCTCGAGAAGATTTAACCCTGCAGGGATGCACCAATTTGGCCGTACACGTAAGACTAACCCGCCAGGCGGAGATCAAACCCACCAACATGCCACTCAACACAACCCAACTCTTCTTCGCATCAAGCCCAAAGAACCCCGTGCAATTGAGCGCACGGCTAATCAAGCCCCACGAAGAAAAGGGGACCCTCATAGCACTCTAAGAATGTGTCTCCCTAAATGCCGACTACAAAAGTTACCACCCTGGCGCCAAGGGTTCGCACCTGCATATGCATGCGGCAAATGGAAAACCCGAACTAAATGAGGCGATTTGGACGAGATGCAAATCGAATCAAAGTTCCGGGGGGGGCGCCCATACACGCTTCCCACATGCGGTTAGCGCGCTCATCATGGATCTAGAGGACAAGAATTTTTCCTGAGTTCGACACTAGCAGGACTCAAAACCATACCCAGCCTCCTGCCGGTGCCTTATCATCAAATTATTATTACCTCAAACATTAACAGGTTGTTGTTTAAATATCGAGCCCTCGGAACATAATAGTAAAAGAAATAACGGACATCAGACTCGAGCACAAACAACACTAAGCATGCTAGTAAGACACATGCAACAGGCAACAGGGTTATAGGTGTGGGGGTGAGGCTATATCAGGGTTACAGGATAACATGTGACAGGCTCGGAACACAAGCAACGCATCATAAGGCTAGCAGATTAGACAACGGAAAATATCGGTATCAAGTGTGGAACGGACACAATGGTTCATGTGAGTGAATACTTGCCTGCAAACTCAGTAGCCTGGTACTGGTCTAACTCCTCTGAAGTGGTATCGTAACCCTCGTCTGGCTCAACGTCGTCGTCTATTCGAGAAGAAGCAAACAGACAACGAAGAGGGACGGACAATCAATAACATGGCAGAATGCACAAAGATGGGATGATGCATGACATTTTAATAGGTGCATCAAAGTAAACTAGTAGACATTATAACCAATATTAAATGGACCCATATGCAATTGAATTGCATTTGGTAAAAGTCCATAGCATAAATTGAGGGTTTAATGAATTACAACTAAACATTTTGTTGAAGTGGATTAAATGCATGAGAGATGATACAAATAGCAAGGAAAATAGTGTTAGCTTCAACTAGACATTTTATTTGTCAAATTTGGGGTTTTAACGATTAAGTTATGCACTTTAGCATTTTAATTAAAATAAAAATCAGTACTGAAATTAGTGCAAAATTTAGTTTCTCAAAACATTTATTTTATTGCATATTTGGATAGAGCATTTAATTCTGATTGGAATGCATATTTAGTTTGCTCCATTGGAATTTGTATGCCCAAGATATGATTTTTACAATGTTTAAAGCATTTAACAACTAATAATTGTTTTCAGCATTTTAAATTATTCAAAACCAGAAATAAAGTTGATATTAGTGTAGAGAATTTAAAATTGAATGGATTCCATGTTTTAAGTTTTCTGTTTTGAGCAAATATGCAAAAGATATGAATTTTAGAAATTTTAATTAAATCCTGGAATTTAAATAGAGGTCAGGGACCTATTGTCACGCAGTGCAGACCTGCCCTGGGTCACTAACCAGTGGGCCAGCACCCAGCTGGCGCCTGCATGGCGTGTGTGTGTGCCTGCGTGGCTGCTGGGGTCGCTGACCATCGGGACCCACCTGCCAGCGCGGAGAAAAGGGAAAAAATGGGGGTTTTAATCTTGCGCGAGGGGGGGATCGAACCCTGCCCGCGGGCGTGCGCGCGTGGGGGCTGTGCCACTGGGCTACGACTCGGTTTGGCTTGTATACGGAGCGTGCTGAATAATAGGTGGACTCGCGTGGATAACTGAAACTGAACCAAAGTTCAGAACTGAACTGCGACGACGAGGACGAACATGACGGCAGCGAGCTGCTGCTGCTGCTGGAACGTGCTGCGGGCAGCGTGCGCGTGCAGCCCGTGGAGGAGAGGAAGGAGGGAACGGGGCCTCACCGAGGGGGTCTGGTGGCGATGTGGACACGGGAGATGTCGACGACGACGTGGACGGCTCGCGCGGCAAGAACGGGAGCTCGCCGGGGAAGAAGAGCTCGATAGCACCGTCGGTGCAGCCTGCCTCCGGCCGCGTCGTCTTCAGCAAAAGGGAAGGTGGAACCCTCCTGGTTCCATTCCCGCGAAGAGAGAACCCCGTCGATGATCACAACAACCTCACCAACCTCCAACTTCCGGCCATGGAGATGCGATTTTCGGGTTCAGAAAAAAAAGATTCAGAGAGCGAGGAGGAGATCTGAGGGGAGAAGAAAGGATGGCGGCGCAGGGAGGAGAAGGAAGGGCTAGGGTTAGGGTTGCCCTCGGGGGGGTCTTGTAGAGGGACCAAGGGAGCAGGTAGGAGGGGTGGTGGTGCTCTCTGCTTTTCCTGGATGTCGACATCCTGTACGGAGGAAGAGGAGAAAGAGGTGGGCTGCTTCTAGCCTTGGCCTGCTGGGTTGTAGGTGGCTGACTGGGCCTTGTTGGCCCAGTTTGGCTGCCTCCCCACTTCCTTTGTTTTATCTTTTTATTTCTTCTTTTTTTTTGTAGAAAAGAAAAGAAAAGGAAAAATAAGGGGGTTTTGGGACCCTAAAATTATGGTGATAATTTTTATAAGTTCCTTATTGAAAATGCCCAGTTGCACCAACTTTTCTTTTTCAAAATTTTAAATATTTGTTGCTGTTTGAATTTTTAAATGCAATTGCTTGAATTTTGCAATAATTAAATTATTTGAAAGCTTAACCAAGTCAATTATGTGAAAATTCAAGTTTATGGAAATCGATTGAATCGTTTAAGTTGGTGAAATGTTTTGAAGACATTGGAACATACCAAGTATGAATCAATTGGTTTGAAATTGAATTGAATTTCAATTGGAAACCAGCAAGATTCAAAAGAAAACAAGTTGCAATGCAGATGATGCATGACGCAAAACATAAATTAACAAGAAGCAAAACATTCTAAGGTTGTTTTCATACTTGGGATGTTACAAAACGCCCCCTTGAAGTAATCGCGTCCCGAGATTCCTACTGAGAAGACAAAAGGTCCGGATACTTCTTGCGAAGATCCTCATCGGTCTCCCACGTTGCCTCTTTATCGGAATGATGAGACCACTGCACTTTGAAGAACTTAGTGCTCTTGTTGCGAGTTTTGCGCTCGGTCTCATCGAGAATGCGAATAGGGTGCTCTTCATAAGAGAGGTCTTCTTGCAGTTCAATGGAATCATGATCAACTGCACGACCTGGATCTTTGAAGCACTTATTGAGCTGTGACACGTGAAAGACATCGTGCACCTTGGATAGTTTTTCTGGAAGTTCAAGACGATAGGCATTTTCTGCACGCCTTGATAGAATGTTGAAGGGACCAATATATCTTGGTGCAAGCTTTCCTTTGACACCAAAACGATGAGTGCCTCTGAGGGGAGTAACACGGAGATATGCTTTGTCTCCAGCTGCATAGACCATGTCCCTGTGTTTGCTGTCATAGTAGCTTTTCTGACGAGACTGAGCAATCTTCATATTGTCACGAATGATGTGAATTTCTCTTCGGACTCCTTAACAATGTCAGGGCCTAAGAGTGAACGTTCACCAGCTCCAGACCAATTGATTGGACTCCTGCATCTGCGGCCATAGAGAGCCTCGAATGGTGCCATGCCTAGACTTGCCTGGAAGCTGTTTTTGTAGGAGAATTCAGCATATGGAAGACATTCCTCCCATTTCATGCCAAAAGAGAGACCACATGCTCTGAGCATATCCTCGAGGATCTGATTGACTCTTTCAACTTGCCCTTGAGACTGAGGATGATAGGTTGTGCTGAACAGAAGCTTGGTGCCCAAGGCTTCTTGAAAGCTTTTCCAGAAATGAGAAGTGAAGATGCTTCCACGGTCTGAGCTTATTTCTAGCGGAACACCATGAAGAGGAACAATCTTTGTTGTATAGAGCTCTGCTAACTGACTAGCTGAGATTGTCTCTTTGACAGGAAAGAAGTGAGCGACTTTAGTGAGTCGATCAATGACAACGAAGATTGCATCGTTGTCCCTCTTGGACTTTGGAAAACCAGTGACGAAGTCCATTTCAATCATGTCCCACTTCCATTCAGGGATTTTCAGAGGTTGGAGAAGACCGGCTGTTTTCTGATGAACTGCCTTGACACGCTGACAGACGTCGCATTCAGAAATGTATTGAGCAATTTCACGTTTCATGCTAGGCCACCAATACAGTGTCTTGAGATCCTGGTACATCTTTGTACTTCCGGGATGTATGGAGAGATGAGTTTCATGAGCCTCCTTGAGAATGACATTTTTGAGACTTTGAATTTGAGGAACTGCAATGCGTCCTTCAAAGAACACAGTTCCCTTGTCATCAATTGAGAAGCACTCAAATTTCTCATTGCCTGCGTTGATGTGTTCTACAATCTTCTTGATTTCAGCATCACGAAGTTGTTCAGAACGAATCTTGTTCTCGAGAGTTGGACTGGCTGTCAAGTTTGCAAGATAGCCTTGAGGAACAAGACCAAGATTCAGTTTTTGGAATTCTTCATGAAGAGGAGGTTGGCTTTCCATGATCATGAGATTATTGCAATACGACTTGCGACTGAGAGCATCGGCCATAACATTAGCCTTGCCTGGAGTGTAAGAAATGGTAAGATCAAAGTCTTTGATCTTTTCAATCCATCTCCTTTGTCTGAGGTTTAGGTCTGGTTGAGTGAAGATGTACTTCAGACTCTTATGATCGGAAAAGATTTCAGTGCGATTACCCAACAAGTATTGTCTCCATTTCTTGAGGGCAAACACAACTGCTGCGAGTTCAAGGTCATGAGTGGGATAACTGAGCTCATGTGTGTTCAACTGACGTGAAGCATAAGGCACAACTTGATGTTCTTGCATGAGAACTGCACCTAGACCTTGGAGAGACGCATCACAAAATATTTGGAAAGGTTTGGAAGGATCTGGGCCAACCAGAACTGGTGTAGAAGTGAGTTTAGTCTTCAGGAGATTGAAGCTTTCATCACATTGTGGAGACCAGACGAACTTCTTGTCCTTCTTTGTGATGTCAGTGAGAGGTTTGGCAATCTTGGAGAAGTTTGGGACGAAGCGACGGCAATAGCTAGCCAAGCCAAGAAAACTTCTTACTTGCTTCACCGTCTTTGGAGGTTTCCAATCAACAATTGCTTTAACCTTTTCTGGATCAATGGCTATGCCCTTGGCAGAGATAACATGACCAAGATAAACGACTTCGGAAATCCAAAACTCACATTTGGAGAACTTGGCATAGAGACGATGCTCGCGAAGCTTCATGAGAGTAAGACGAAGATGTTCTTCATGCTCTTCCTCGGATTTAGAGTAGACAAGAATGTCATCAAGATATAACACAACGAACTTGTCTAGGTATTCATGGAAGACAGAATTCATGAGTCGAGAGAAGGTCGTCGGTGCATTGGTGAGACCAAAGGACATGACGGTGAATTCATATAGACCGTAGCGAGTGGTGAAGGCTGCCTTTGGAATATCCTCTTTTCTGATCTTTATTTGATGGTAACCCATTCTCAAGTCCAACTTGGAGAATATAGAGGCTCCAGCAAGTTGATCAAAAAGATCATCGATGTGAGGAATTGGATACTTATTTTTAATAGTCTTCTCGTTAAGAGGACGATAGTCAACAACGAGCCTCTTTGTTTGATCCTTCTTCGCAACGAACAGAGTTGGGCATCCCCAAGCCGAGAAACTAGGTTGAATGTAACCTTTTTCCATGTACATATCAATTTGTTCCTTCAACAACTTCAGCTCGGGAGTTCCTATCTTGTAGGGATGCTTAGAGATTGGAGCAGTACCTGGTTCAAGTTCGATCACGAACTCAACAGCTCTGTCCGGAGGCATTCCTGGCAATTCCTCTGGAAAGACGTCAGGGAAGTCACAAACCACCGGAACATTTTCAAGTGAAGGTAGAGGATTTGCATTGAGGGTGTATAGCTGACTGGAACTTGATTCATGTGGAGAATAGATTATCTGGCCAGAAGGGTGGAACAGAGTTATTGACTTTTGAGCACAGTCAATTCTTGCTTTATTGGCCTTCAGCCAATCCATACCAAGAATGACATCAATGTTAGAATTTCCAAGCAACATGAGAGAAGCAAGGAATAGATGACCTCCAATTAAGATTTGATTGTCCTTACTTATCTTGGAAGTCAACATTTGAGATCCCGGGGAGTGAACAGTGATCTGATTGCTTAGTGGAACCACAATTAGGTTGTTTGTTGTGGCAAAGGTCTTTGACACAAAAGAATGTGATGCTCCGGTATAAAACAACACTTTAGCTGGAATAGAGTTTACGGGAAATGTACCGAGAACGACGTCAGGAGCTTCGTCAGCTTTGTCGATCTTGACATGATTCACCCTTGCGGTCCTCCCGACAGGCCTGTTGTTGGAGTTGAAGGCCTTAGGCGGGGGAGCGCGCACCATTGCCTGGTTTGTGTTAGGACGAGGTGGTGGTGGAGGTAGCTGCCTCTGCGTGCACTTGTCGGCGTAGTGTCCCGTCTGCTTGCACTTGTAGCATGTGACGACACGAGGAGGCCCTGGCCTTGGCTGCCCCATCGAAGCCCTTGGATCATGCCCATGAGCAGGGTTGGGTGGGCAGGGAGCGAATCCTGGAGAAGTTTGGGCATATTGAGCCCGAGTGACAGCACCATTTGGTACCCAGATGCGGCGCTTCTGCGGAGGGGTGGTCATGTTGGAGGAGGAACCACCGTCACGCGAGTGCTTGCGAGACTCCTCGAACGCCTTGCGCCCATTTTCTTCATTGAGCGCGGTGTTAACGAGATCCTCGAAGCTGTCGGCCTTGACATTGGTGAGGGCATACTTGAGTTCCGGGTTAAAGCCTCTGCGGAACCTTGCCATCTTCTTAGCTTCAGTGGACACCTCATCTCCAGCGTATCGAGCGAGGCGATTGAACTCACTCTGATACCCGATGACGTCCAACTTGACCTGCTTGAGAGAGCAAAACTCTTCACGCATTCTTTCCATGAGACCATCTGGAATGTGGTGTTTCAGGAAGGCTTCCTTGAAACGATCCCACGTGAATGGCATGCCAGTTCTCATGGCCTGGAAGTTTTCCCACCAAGAAGCTGCCTGACCCTTCAGCAGATAGGAGGCATACTTGACCTTGTCTTCTTCAGCTACGTGTGCGATATCCAAAGCCTTGGCTATCTCACGGATCCAGTCATCAGCGTCTAGAGGCTCGCGTGTGGCCACGAAAGCTCTTGGACCCAGACTGAGAAACTCCTTGATGCTCACTCGTGGAACCGTCTGGTTGATTTGCTGATTAGTCTGAAACTGAGCCATATGCGTCATGACTTGGGTCATCTGAGTCAACAGCTCCGTGATTGGCGGTGGTTCAGGCGTGGTGTTCCTTGTTGGCGGCATCCTGAATGGAAATGCATTTTAGCACAACAATAGAAAAGGATAGACTTGGCAACCGAAAGAGAGATTACTCTGACGCATGAATAGATAACCAAAAGGTACACCATCACATGTTCAAGTACATCAGAATATCCAACACACCATAAATGGTTCGAATACCAAAGGATAACTAAACATAGCTAAGAATGGATACATCGGTACTCTCATGCTCATCACGCAGGACGGCGGCGAGGAGTGCAGCGATAGGTACGGTGAGGAGTACGCCCATGAAAGTAGGTGGAACGACGATCCACGTAGATCTGACGTGCTCTGAGACCGACTCTAGGCGTGGTGAAGTACATAGCGTCGACTCCCTGTGCTCCAAAGCGGGGAATCCCAGTGTAACCAGCACCAAGGTTAAGGAGTGGACCTCTGATCGGTTCGTAACCTCCAGCATCTGGCAGATGACGCCCAACTGGCTGATCGAAACGTGCAAAGCGCTCGTCTCCAACAAAGTCTGTGGTGTAAGTCGCCAGACGAGTCAAAGCAAGGTAAAGCTGCTCTCTGACTGAAGCCAACTCCTGAGATAGTGTGCGGGCCACTGCGTCACTGTGTCTCACGAACTGAGCGGTGATGTGCAGCCTGGAGCTATCATGCCCGTAAACATCCAAGTTGTCGTAGAGAGTGAAGTGAGCTCCCTCCGAAGTGAGGTAACCACGGGGAATGTGGCGATAAATAGAATCGTCAAATCCCCAGTAGTCAGCACGAAGGACGGTGAGGCTCACATAAGCTGCCTGCTGCACAGCCATATCCACTATGGAACCCACTGCCTCGTAGCGGTGGACTACGCTCATGCCATCATCTGACAGAATGTAGACGATAGCCTGGTAGTAGGTCTGCTCAAACTCTCGCAGCTGCTCGTAGACCTGGTAATCTGGTGCCCAACGGAAACCCAGAAAAGTGACCATGTCTCTCAGCATCTCCGGATAACCGGTGGTGCTCTCACAACGAGTCATACGAACCACCTGCGGGTAGAACCTGAGATCCATCTGCAGATGATCGGGGAAACTTTGATTAGACACCGGTAGAAGAACTGAAGTGGCAAGCAACAACAAGGTTCCAACGGACGAAAAGGATCTTGAGAAGAACAGGATATCGAAGCAACATTTGGGAAACACGAGACCAAACACTCCTGAGGTACTACAGAAAAACCCATCCGGGCTTCTAGAGGATCAATATCTACTGCTTAAGGAATAGAGGATCTGCTTCCGGGGCTTATGTGCCTCCGTTCTCAATCGTGAGTAGGCAACATGCAAAATCATGTCACAACCACCTCCATTCCTATGGTCTAGTAGATAGAACCATCCTAAAGAAACCAGGATACGTGAAATCCTAACTTGAAAGATTAGATGAGAAGAGAAAACAACGTTGCACTTCCTTACCAGAAAAAAGGGAGGGTGGGTGGGGAAAGAAATAAAAGAACAGAATTCCTACTCTCACGTTTCATTTTTCCTATATAGCTACAAAATAGTTTCTAGACTCAACTGCGACCAGTAAAAGGGATCCTACAGGCAGACAGGCTCTGATACCATTTGTCGCACCCGGACTTCTAGAGGATACACACAGCCCGCTAGATAGTAGGTAATTGGCTTACGGGGCTTACCTGCACCCGCATCTCAATATGAGTAGGCCAACACGTAAACGTGTGACAACCATCCTCTACTATTCATCGTCTGTGAAACCATCCAATAGGAATCCGAATACTTCCGTTGACGTACTTCATAACATACACACATGGTACGTCAACGGCATTTGAACAAGTGATACCACAACAAATCTCTAAGACACAAAGAAATAGAAATAAGTGGCAAAAGCTCTCACTAGAGCAGAGATAGCAAATACAATCATGCAGAGGACACATGTCCCAACAAGTCATCATTACATCACAGCGGAAGCATCCAAAGTGTCTGAGTACAGACAAGATCCAAATAGGCCTAAGAGGCCGGAAACGAAAAAGAACAGAGCCCATCCACGAAGTCTCGGATCCTGCCCGGGTCCGCTATCTACTCATCAGCAGCCTCGTCATACTCCACGTAGTAGCCACCATGGGGATCCTCGGAAACGTAGTCTGCAGAACCAGCAGCTCCAAAGGGGTCAGTACGGACGAGTACTGGCAAGCAAGACGCACAAGATACCAAAGTGTACCCGACAACACCAAGTACAGATGCTTTGGGTTCAACGGAAGATAGGTGATACAAAGGTGCGGCAGCGGGCTGCAATAACCAACTACAGAGACACGCTACAACATCCGGCTAAAAGGAAGGGATAAGATAGCGCATCGGAGCCAACTACCACTAACCTCAAACAAACCCATCCTGGATCTCGCCCCTTATCCAAAGAAGCAATCCGAGGATAACCCACACAGTTGGATTAATGAAGGTTCAGTTTATTGTGTCAATATGCCTATTACTAGTCAAATTATTATTAATTAGGTGTAAGTTGTCTAATCCTTGTTAGCCAGCCCTATCACCAAGTCATCCATAACCGCGGACAACACGGCTTCTCGAGAAGATTTAACCCTGCAGGGATGCACCAATTTGGCCGTACACGTAAGACTAACCCGCCAGGCGGGGATCAAACCCACCAAGCAGGCCACTCAACACAACCCAACTCTTCTTCGCATCAAGCCCAAAGAACCCCGTGCAATTGAGCGCACGGCTAATCAAGCCCCACGAAGAAAAGGGGACCCTCATAGCACTCTAAGAACGTGTCTCCCTAAATGCCGACTACAAAAGTTACCACCCTGGCGCCAAGGGTTCGCACCTGCATATGCATGCGGCAAATGGAAAACCCGAACTAAATGAGGCGATTTGGACGAGATGCGAATCGAATCAAAGTTCCGGGGGGGCGCCCATACACTCTTCCCACATGCGGTTAGCGCGCTCATCATGGATCTAGAGGACAAGAACTTTTCCTGAGTTCGACACTAGCAGGCCTCAAAACCATACCCGGCCTCCTGCCGGTGCCTTATCATCAAATTATTATTACCTCAAACATTAACATGTTGTTGTTTAAATATCGAGTCCTCAGAACATAATAAATATGGTAAAAGAAATAACGGACATCAGACTCGAGCACAAACAACACTAAGCATGCTAGTAAGACACATGCAACAGGCAACAGGGTTATAGGTGTGGGGGTGAGGCTATATCAGGGTTACAGGATAACATGTGATAGGCTCGGAACACAAGCAACGCGTCATAAGGCTAGCAGATTAGACAACGGAAAATATCGGTATCAAGTGTGGAACGGACACAATGGTTCATGTGAGTGAATACTTGCCTGCAAACTCAGTAGCCTGGTACTGGGCTAACTCCTCTGAAGTGGTATCGTAACCCTCGTCTGGCTCAACGTCATCGTCTATTCGAGAAGAAGCAAACAGACAACGAAGAGGGACGGACAATCAATAACATGGCATAATGCACAAAGATAGGATGATGCATGACATTTTAATAGGTGCATCAAAGTAAACTAGTAGACATTATAACCAATATTAAATGGACCCATATGCAATTGAATTGCATTTGGTAAAAGTCCATAGCATAAATTGAGGGTTTAATGAATTACAACTAAACATTTTGTTGAAGTGGATTAAATGCATGAGAGATGATACAAATAGCAAGGAAAATAGTGTTAGCTTCAACTAGACATTTTATTTGTCAAATTTGGGGTTTTAACGATTAAGTTATGCACTTTAGCATTTTAATTAAAATAAAAATCAGTACTGAAATGAGTGCAAAATTTAGTTTCTCAAAATATTTATTTTATTGCAGATTTGGATAGAGCATTTAATTCTGATTGGAATGCATATTTAGTTTGCTCCAATTGGAATTTGTATGCCCAAGATATGATTTTTGCAATATTTAAAGCATTTAACAACTAATAATTGTTTTCAGCATTTTAAATTATTCAAAACCAGAAATAAAGTTGATATTAGTGTAGAGCATTTAAAATTGAATGGATTCCATGTTTTAAGTTTTCTGTTTTGAGCAAATATGCAAAAGATATGAATTTTAGAAGTTTTAATTAAATCCTGGAATTTAAATAGAGGCGAGGGACCTATTGTCACGCAGTGCAGACCTGCCCTGGTTCACTGACCAGTGGGCCAGCACCCAGCTGGCGCGTGCGTGGCGTGTGTGTGTGTGCCTGCGTGGCTGCTGGGGTCGCTGACCATCGGGACCCACCTGCCAGCGCGGAGAAAAGGGAAAAAGGGGGGTTTTAATCCTGCGCGAGGGGGGATCGAACCCTGCCCGCGGGCGTGCGCGCGTGGGGGCTGTGCCACTGGGCTACGGCTCGGTTTTGCTTGTATACGGAGCGTGCTGAATAATAGGTGGACTCGCGTGGATAACTGAAACTGAACCAAAGTTCAGAACTGAACTGCGACGACGAGGACGGACATGACGGCAGCAAGCTGCTGCTGGAACGTGCTGCGGGCAGCGTGCGCGTGCAGCCCGCGGAGGAGAGGAAGGAGGGAACGGGGCCTCACCGAGGGGGGCTGGTGGCGATGTGGACACGGGAGATGTCGACGACGACGTGGACGGCTCGCGCGGCAAGAACAGGAGCTCGCCGGGGAAGAAGAGCTCGACGGCGCCGTCGGTGCAGCCCGCCTCCGGCCGCGTCGTCTTCAGCAAAAGGGAAGGTGGAACCCTCCTGGTTCCATTCCCGCGAAGAGAGAACCCCGTCGACGATCACAGCAACCTCACCAACCTCCAACTTCCGTCCATGGAGATGCGATTTTCGGGTTCAGAAAAAAAAAGATTCAGAGAGCGAGGAGGAGATCTGAGGGGAGAAGAAAGGATGGCGGCGCAGGGAGGAGAAGGAAGGGCTAGGGTTAGGGTTGCCCTCGGGGGGGTATTGTAGAGGGACCAAGGGAGCAGGTAGGAGGGGTGGTGGTGCTCTCTGCTTTTCCTGGATGTCGACATCCTGTACGGAGGAAGAGGAGAAAGAGGTGGGCTGCTTCTAGCCTTGGCCTGCTGGGTTGTAGGTGGCTGACTGGGCCTTGTTGGCCCAGTTCGGCTGCCTCCCCACTTCCTTTGTTTTATCTTTTTATTTCTTCTTTTTTTTAGAAAAGAAAAGAAAAGTAAAAAGAAGGGGTTTTTGGGACCCTAAAATTATGGTGATAATTTTTATAAGTTCCTTATTGAAAATGCCCAGTTGCACCAACTTTTCTTTTTCAAAATTTTAAATATTTGTTGCTGTTTGAATTTTTAAATGCAATTGCTTGAATTTTGCAATAATTGAATTATTTGAAAGCTTAACCAAGTCAATTATGTGAAAATTCAAGTTTATGGAAAACGATTGAATCGTTTAAGTTGGTGAAATGTTTTGAAGACATTGGAACATACCAAGTATGAATCAATTGGTTTGAAATTGAATTGAATTTCAATTGGAAACCAGCAAGATTCAAAAGAAAACAAGTTGCAATGCAGATGATGCATGATGCAAAACATAAATTAACAAGAAGCAAAACATTCTAAGGTTGTTTTCATACTTGGGATGTTACAGGTTCTTTTGCCCTTGGATGCACGTGACAAGACCTTTGTTGAGTTGGGCCTTCAACCTATTGTTCTCCTCAATGAGAGTTTCCTTGACACATAAAGGGTTAGTAGCACAAGTATTTGCAATTTACATCTTTTAACCTCTTTAAGGTCTTGAGCTCATTTGAGAGTGTTCTATGATCACTTTTAAGCTTACAAAAAATCCTTAATGAGCTCATTGTAACCTTTGTTAGTTGCATCATTTAAGGCCATGAATTTCGTTACCTTAGCAAAAGCATGCTCGCGATCAAATTTCACTTCAGCTATGTCAATTGCAAAGGTATCCTCAATGATTTCTCTAAAACAATGTGATTCATCTAGAGATTTCTCAAGCTCCTCAATTCTACTAGCATCACCACGAGAAAACTTTTCAAGTAATATTATTCTCTCCTCATGTTCATCAATGATGCCATGTGCCTCACTTAATTGATCCATGAGAGAGTCAAAGATAGATTTAGTTTCTCCTTCTAGTTTCTCCACAAAGTTTGTCAAGGGGTTTTCCTCAACACAATTTAATAGAGAAGGAGTAGAAAAGTTTGCAAGTTTGAGTGTAGGAGTCACCTTTGGGGATATACCCTTTCCCATGAAGCACTTGTGACTCGAGGGGCCCTTGTTGTCATTGGGGTTGGAGAAGAGAGAGCTTAAGTTAGGAGGAACGACGCCCTTAGCCACGACCTCCATGCCTACTTGTTCACCATCACCATCACTCTCTTCGCCACCGGATGTGTACTCAACTTATTTTGCAATCAATGCCCTAGGAGGGCCTCTCTTGATGAAGTTCTTGGACTTGGGAATGAAGGTGGATTCCTTGATAAGTCTTCCACCATTTTCAATTATACTTTTGAATGGACACTCATCAACAAAGTGCTCACTATCTCCATAATTGAAGCAAGTCCTTGCCTTCTTCATGCTTGATACTTCCTTTCCCTTTTTCTTGGTGGCATTTGATCTAAAGTCTCCTTTCTTCCACCACTCGTGTTGAGCAAGGGCCAAGCATTCTTCATGTGATGTCCTCATCTCTTTCTCGGAGACAACATGTGAGGAACCACCATCATCACTTGAGTCATCTTGTTCATGGGGAGTGGTCTTGGCCTTCAAGGCAAGAGAGGTTCTCTTGATTCCATTTACACGGGCCATGACATCATCGGAGGATGGTTTCATGACCTTTAGAGTGATGAAGAGACCCAAAACATCATTGGGGAATAGCTCCAAGTAATCAGACCTTGATTGCACATTCATCACCATGTGTTCATTGTATGGAATCAAGGTGAGTAGAAATTTATCCTTGAACCAATCCTCATTACAATCCTTGAATCCATAATCTCTCATGACATTTACGAGAGCCTTGAGTCTTCTAAACATGGCTTCGATGTTCTCTCCATCCTTCAAATGAAAGTTCTCAACTTGTCTTTGGATGATTGACTTCTTGGATCGTTGGATGTTGATGTTGTCGTCATACATATATACAACACAATCAAAAGCTTTATTTGCACTTGAGAAGGATCGGATGTGCTCGACTCCTTCTTTCTACATTGCCTTCTCCAACATGTGCATGGCATGAGCATTGAGTTGCTCATCTATAATGTCACTTGAGCTTAAATTCTTGGGGTACTTTGGCTCATACCCTTTCTCAACAATTATCCATATTTGCATTGAAGAGCTACACATGTAAGACTTCATGGAAGCTTTCCAATTAGTAAAACGAGTCCTATCTACCATAGGAGGTGAACCAAGATGATTAACATGTGGATTTTGAACATTAGGAGTATTGTTATAAGCATAGCCAAAGAAATTTTCATTACTACCATTTTTAGGCGCCAAAGTCTCGGATGCTTCCTTAGACAACATTCTCTCTAGATTGGTTAGATGAAGATGCCAATTCTTTTATTAGTCCCTCCATCTTCTTGTCGGAGCTATCAATCATAGCTTGAATTAGCTTTTGGATACCATCCATGGTGACGGGTGACACGTCCATTCATGTTATGATGCATCACTTATGTTATTATATCTTATTTTGCATGTTTCATAATTTTTGGAGAATAAACACCGAAAGCAGAAATCTGATGGAAAAGCACCATCAAGATACCTTATTTCATAAGATCATAAGAATAGGGGGGATACCGGAGGAGTCTTAGAAGTTCCGAGGAGGAAGTGAGCCAGAAGGGCACCCGAAGGGGGGGCGCCCCCCTCTGGCCGTGCCTGGGGTGGTCTGGTCCCCCTGGCCCATTCCTGGGCATTCCCTTTCGCGTACTTGACCCCCAGGGAAACCTACTCCCCAAGACATCGTCGAAGAACTATTCCGCCGCCGCCTCGGGACAGAAAACACCAGAGATAGAAAAGCTCTCGGGCAGGGAGAAATCTGCCGGGGAAATTCCTCCTCGGAGAGGGGAAATCATCGCCATCGTCATCACTCCGGGCTTCATCGAGATCATCATCATCATCCTCATCACCAGCACCATCACCGTCACCGTCCACCTTCATCCCGCTATAATAATTAGGGGTCTTTATCATTGTTTACCACTAGATCTCTCTTCCGGTGTGGATTACTTGTTAGTAGTTTATGCTTGTGAGATTTATCGATGTTCACACTTTATGATCAGATTGTTATCATCCATTATATCACCTCTTATTATGATCCATATGATGTCTCATGAGTAGTTTGTTTAGTTCTTGAGGACATGGGAGAAGTCATGATGTTAGTAGTGAAGTTATGTTGAAGTAATATCTCGTGGTTCGGTATTTAAGTTGTGGTGCTATTCTTCTAGTGGTGTCATGTGAACATCGACTACATGATACTTCACCTTTATGGGCCTAGGAGGATGCATTGTGTATTTGGCTACTAATTGTGGGGTTGCCGGAGTGATAGAAACCTAAACCCTCGTTAGGAAACCAATGCATGAGGGAGTGTAGGATCCCAGAGTTTTAAGGTTGTGTTTAGATTTATCTTAATTACTTTCTTGTATTTGCGGATTCTTACGAGGGGTATAATCACAAGTATGTATTAGTGCTTGTTGGGCGGTGCATTAGCATAGGTTCACCCACACAACACTTAACGAACCAATAAATATTATTCAACCGTAATGAAGCAAAAACACTTGACGAAATTCCCATGTGTCCTCGAGAACGTATGGTAATCATAAGTAGAACAACTGGCTTGTCCTTTTCTCTCAAAAGGATCGGGACACTCATTGCAATATTATTTACTTCACTTTATTTACTCGCACTTTATTTATAAGCTATATCAAAAACCACCAAAAACCCGTTTGCTAGTGTTTACAGTAAATTCTCCATCCAACCTGCTTGTCAAAACCTTCTGCTCCTTGTTGGGTTCGAGACTCTTATTTATCGAAAGTACTACGATACACCCCCTATACTTGTGTGTCATCAAGACTATTTTCTGGTGCCATTGCCGGGGAGTGAAGTGTTATTGGTAAGTGGAATTGGTAAGAGAAACTTCTACTGTGAGTGATGTTTTTATTTTTGTCTGCTGTTTTATTTCATTATGGAGAATACTTTTGATTCTCTGTTTAGGGGTAATACTACTATCACTGCTAGGGTAGTAGGTGACCCGTTATCTGCTAAATTAGATCCTTATAAAATACCTATGAAAATTGTTGGACATGTTGTGGATAACTTCTATTATGGAGATGGAACTGTCCATCCCGGTGACCATTTGCTCTTTATACATGAATTATGCGAGTTATTCAGGTGTGCAGGTATTACAATGGATCAAGTTAAAAGGAAATTATTTTTTTATCGCTGAAAGGAAGAGCCGCTGAATGGTTCAAATTACTGAAGAATGGTGAATCTATTGGATGGGAGGAAATTGTTCCTCTCTTTTATTCTAAATTCAATCCTCCTAGTGAAATTCATAAAGTCTGGAATCAAGTATATAATTTATGGCCTCATGATGGAGAGAGTATTTCCCAAGCGTGGGGGAGAATGAAGTTATTAATGCTTAAATGTCCCGTTCATGAGCTCCCGAGAAATATTGTTATCAATAATTTTTATGCAAGGCTTTCTCTTCATGATAAGGATTTATTGGATGCTTCTTGTTCTGGATCATTCACACGTATGAAGGAAGAAGCTAAATGGGATCTTCTTGACCGTATTCAAGAGAAACTGAAGGATGTGACAACGTCAAAGGTAGAAAGTCAAGTATAAATTATGATTATGAATGCATTAAATCTTTTATGGGAACCGATGATTTCTATAATGTTAGTGTTGTTTGTGGTCTTGATTCTCAAATCTTTGCAAACTATCTTAAAGCTTTTGCCTCCTATCTTGATATTCCTAAAAAGGAATTGAGCAAGTACCATGCACCTTATAAAGATATTGTTCTTGCTAGTAATGTAGAAGTGCATGCTGTTAATCCTTCTGTTTCTGAGCCTTATATTGAGAAAATACCTTTCCCTGCTAAGGTGAAAGAATGCTCTATTGTAGCTAGTGTGGTTAATAAGAGTATTAAGAAATCTGTTGAACCTGATGAACAAATAACTGTTAAACCTGCTGTAGCAATGGTGAAAGATCTTGTTTGTGGAAATGTAGAGGATGAACACATTGTCTTCTGTGAGGATGATTCTAATATTGTTTCCCATCCTCATATACCTAAGAAAAGTAGTGGTCCTATGCTTGCTGTTAAGATTGGTGGTCATTACTATTATGGTTTATGTGACATTGGTGCAAGTTCTAGTGCTATACCTTATGATCTTTATAAAGAAATTATGCATGAAATTAGTTCTTGTGAGCTTGAGGATATTGATGTGGTTATTCAGCTTGCTAATAGAGAAACTGTCTTTCCAATTGGTATTGTTAGGGATGTGGAAGTTTTATGTGGTAAAAATAAATATCTCTAGTACTTGGTAAGGCTTCTAGTAAAACTTGTCCTATTATTTTCGGTAGACCTTTCTTGAACACTTGTGGTGCTATTATAGATTGTAAGAGGGAGAATATATTGACTAAATTTGATGGAAAATCTTATGAGTTCAATTTCTCCAAATTTGCTAGAGCACCTTATGAATCTAAATTGCCTCATGAGAATTTTAAAGTTGAACAACTTGCCTCTCGTGTTCTTGCTCCTAACAATGCTTTGCAACAATATATGGAGGACCATGAAAGTGAGGTCTTTGTGGAAGAGAGAAATGAGATTGACGATATTCTTCTTCGTCAACCGGTGATACTGAAACATAATTTACCTGTGGAAGACTTGGGTACCACATTGCCACCCAAGGAGGATCCTACTTTTTATTTAAAACCTTTGCCTTATGATCTTAAATATGCTTATATTGATGATAAGAAAATATATCATGTTATTATTATTGCTAAAATTTCAGGTGAAGAAGAGGAAAGATTATTGGGAATTCTGAAGAAACACAGTGGAGCTATTGGATATACTCTTGACGATTTGAAGGGGGTTTCTCCCTCTATATGTCAACATGTTATTAATATTGAACCTGATGCAAAGCCAGTAGTCGAACATCAACGCTGTTTAATTCCTAAGATGAAGGAAGTGGTAAGAAATGAGGTATTAAAACTCCTTGATATCGGTATTATTTTTCCTATTGCTGATAGTAGATGGGTGAGCCCTGTGCCTTGTGTCCCTAAGAAGGGGGGAATGACTGTTGTGCCTAATAAAAATAATGAGCTTATTCCACGAAGAGTAGTAGTTGGTTATAGAACGTGCATTGATTTTAGAAAGGTTAATAAAGTTACTAAGAAGAATCATTATTCTTTGCCTTTTATTGATCAAATGCTAGAGAGATTGTCTAAGAAAACCCATTTTTGCTTTCTCGATGGTATTCTGGGTTTTCTCAAATTGCTGTTAGGGAAAAAGATCAAAAGAAAACAACCTTTACTTGTCCTTGTGGTACTTATGCTTATAGACGTATGCCTTTTGGTTTGTGTAATGGTCCTGCTACGTTTCAAAGATGCATGTCTGCTATTTTTCATAGTTTTTGTGAAGAAATTGTGGAAGTATTCATGGACGATTTCTCCGTCTATGGAACTTATTTTGATAATTTCTTGCACAACCTTGATAAAGTTTTATAGAGATGTGATGAAACTAATATTGTTCTTATTTGGGAGAAATCCCACTTTATGGTTAATGAAGGAATTGTTCTTGTACATAAAATTTCTGAAAGAGGTATTGAAGTTGACAAAGCTAAAGTGGAAGCAATAGGGAAAATGCCCTGTCCCAGGGATGTTAAAGGTATTCGTAGTGTTCTTGGTCATGTTGGTTTTTATAGGAGGTTTATTAAATATTTCTCTAAAATATCAAAGCCTCTCACTATTCTTCTTCAAAAAGATGTGCCATTTGTTTTTGATGATGATTGTAAGAAAGCTTTTGAAACTTTAAAGAGGGCTTTAACTACTGCTCCTATTGTCCAACCACCTGATTGGAATTTACCTTTTGAAATTATGTGTGATGCTAGTGATTTTGTTGTAGGTGATGTTCTTGGACAACGACTAGATAAGAAATTGAATGTTATTCATTATGCTAGTAAGACTCTTTATGCTGCATGTGAAAAAGAGTTCTTAGTTGTAGTTTTTGCATGTGATAAGTTTAGACCTTATATTGTTGATTCAAAGGTTACTATTCATACTGATCATGCTGCTATTAGATACCTTATGGAAAGAAAGATTCTAAGCCTAGGCTTATTAGATGGGTGTTGCTTTTACAAGAGTTTGATTTGCATATTGTGGATGGGAAGGGTGCTGAATATCCTGTTGCTGATAACTTGACTAGATTGGAAAACATTGCTTTTGACCCTATTCGTGTTAATGATAGTTTTCCAAATGAACAGTTGGCTGCAATAAAAGAAAAATCCCAGGATAGTCCATGGTATGATGATTATGCTAACTTTATTGTTTCAAAGTATTTGCCTCCAACATTTACAACTCAACAAAGAAGAAAATTCTTCTATGATTTGAGGCATTATTTTTGGGATGACCCACACTTATATAAAGAAGGAGTAGATGGTATTATGAGAAGATGTGTTCCAGATCATGAACAACGAGAAAATTGAAAAATTTCCATGGTAGTGCTTAGGGAGGACATCACGCTGGAGATAGAACCACAAAAAAGGTTCTACAATCAGGATTCTATTGGCCTACTCTCTTTAAAGATGCACATAAATTTGTTTAATCTTGTGATGAATGTCAAAGAGTTGGTAATATTTCTACATGTAATGAAATGCCTATGAGTTATTCTCTTGCTATTGAACCTTTTCCTCCTTCGAATGGTTACACTCATATTCTTGTTGCTGTCGATTATGTTACTAAATGGGTAGAAGCTATACCTACTAAAAGTGCTGATGGTGACACCTCGTTAAAAATGCTTAAAGATTTTATTTTCCCTAGGTTTGGCGTGCCTAGATATCTTATGACTGATGGAGGATCTCACTTTATTCATGGTGGCTTTAGGAAAAACCTTGCTAAATATGATGTTAATCATAGAATTTCCTCAACTTATCATCCTCAAACAAGTGGGCAAGTAGAATTATCAAATAGACAAATTAAATCTATCTTGCAAAAGACGGTTAATAAATCTAGGAAGAATTGGCCTGATAAGTTGAATGATGCTTTATGGGCTTATAGAACTGCTTATAGAAATCCTATGGGTATGTCTCCTTATAGAATGGTTTATGGAAAAGCTTGTCACTTGCCTTTAGAATTAAAACACAAAGCTTATTGGGCACTAAAAGAACTTAATAAATATTTTAAGGTTGCTGGCAAGAAAAGAATGCTTGATTTGAATCATTTAGATGAATGGAGATGTGAAGCTTATGAAAATGCTAAACTCTTTAAATAGAAAGTTAAACAATGGCATGATAAAAGAATCCTTAAAAGAGAGTTTCATGTTGGTGAGAAAGTTCTATTGTATCGGTCTCGTCTCAGGTTTTTTGCAGGAAAATTACTCTCCAGATGGGAAGGACCTTATATTATTGAAGAAGTGTATCGTTCGGGTGCAATCAAAATTGCTTCCCTTAAAGATAACACTACACAAGTGGTAAATGGGCAAAGAATCAAACATTATATTTCTGGGGATTCCTATGATGGAGATGTTGACGTTATTCAAGCTATGACTCCGGAGAAGTTCATTAGAGGGAAGATTCCAGAATCTGCAGAGTCTGTCTTGGAATAGGTAACAATTATGTTAAGAAAACGTTCGCGAAATACCTTTTAAGTTATAAATTATTGAATTTTAGGAAATATGAAAAATACCGAGCTGAATAAGAGTTGGAGACGGTGCCCGAGGGCACCACACCACCTGGGGGCATGGGCCCACTCCTGGTCGCGCCACCCTATGGTGTGGGCTCCCCGGAGCCCCCCTCCGGCTCGTTTTCGACCTGGACTTTCCTTTCATTACGCATGTTTCTGATATTTACCCCCTCCCCCGGACCCCCCGAGGTCCGTATATCATTTTCTCGTCGTGTTTCTGTTTTGAGCTGTTTCTGCCAGGATATGTTTTCAGTTTTAGAATCACCATGGTCTCCGCCAACAACAACAAGGGTAAGGGACCGAAGGAATATGATCTCCAAGACCGGAAGTCGGAGGAGGAGATCGAGAGTGGAGTTGAAGGAGATGTAGAAGAAAACCCACGAGTGCGTCCATGCGCTACCATCGCAAGCATTGGAGTGGTTGCAAAACCTTCCAAGCAAACAACGAGGATGATCAATGGAGGAAAAGCCCCACGTCACTGCTTAGCTTCAAGGAGACCACTTTTAGGCATAAAGAAACATTTTCGTACTTTTATTCATGAGTATGAATCTAGGAGGGTACCCGAGGCAAAGTTGTCTTCTTGCTGGGATATGGATCGTTCTAACCGTGCAGATGAAGAAAGCTCTTGGCCTAAGGAAGTGTGGGGGTAAAATATTGATGGCTGGAATTCACCGTTTGACAAGCACGCGAACCATATTGAGCACAATATGGAGATGATGGGTATGCTTATGTTCGCGATTGAAGATCTGAAGAAATCAATTGATAAGCTCATTGAGAAGGATTCACCACCACCACCGAAGAATTGATTCGGCATTGGTATTGGCATCCCCTTGGCTTGTTCCAAGCTTGGGGGAGTGCCGCGGTACCACACTTTATCGTTCACCCTTTTTACCTTTTAGTAGAGTCATATCATGAGTAGAGGAAATATCATATAGTATGGTTTGCAGTATGGAAGTATCACTCTTTAGTTGGTTATCGTTGTATCCCTTGGTTTGAGTTGCCGTAATGAAATATTAATGAGAAGTTTCATCATCTACATGCTCTACTTTATTTTAGTTTGCAATTTTTTTATATGGTTGATCTTGTTGTTAGTATTGGTATCAATATTGGAGCTTCAAGTTAATCTAGTTGGTTTTGGCAAACTTAGCATTGGTCAGTAGCAACAATACATTGCGACTTAAGTAGAAAAGAGGGACTTGCATGTAGATATATTATTCCATGATATTTCTTTCTGATTAGCTAATAAGCTTAGTATTCTAAAATAAATTTGTTTGTACCTTCAAGGAAGATTGCATGATTGGTTTTATCATATATGTGTTTGTTTGTTTTACCTCAATTCTTATGCTTGCTACCCAATCTTGCTAGCCAAAAACCTGTACTGAGAGGGAATGCTTCTCGTGCATCCAAACCTTGAGCCCCAAAACCTTTCCAGTTGTGTCCACCATACCTATCTATATGTGGTATTTAACCGCCACTCCAAGTAAATTGCTTGTGTGCTACCTTTAAACCTTCAAAAACTACACCTGTTTTGTGCCCCTGTGTTAGCTCATGAGGACGCGAATAGAGAATCTTTATCTCTCTGGTTGATTGGATTTCACACCCTGGACTAGTGGCTTCATCCACTTATCCAAATGCTAGAATAGTTGGCAGCGGGGTTCCCAGCCCCAAATAATAATACAAATTCTCTTCACTGTTTTTGCCCCTGGTTTATCAGTCAAAGCATAATTGTTAAACAAAAGAGAAACATGGATGACCTTATATACCAGTCACGGCCTTCAATGGGAGCCGCTCTTGTGAAGTCTAGTTGGCTTGTGATGTACTGTCTTTTCTGTTTGCCATTCGTTGACATAAGCATACACCTCTCAAAATTTAGACACTCCTCCATGGTATGTGATTGTTGGCAGGCACCCGAGCATTCAGTTAGGCATGGTTTATGTAAGAAAGGTTGGGAGGAGTGTCAACCATTTTATACCTCTGTTTTACACAATAAAAGCTCTAGCACATGAGGGATACATGCTTCCCTCTGCGAAGGGCCTATCTTTTACCTTTATGTTGAGTCAGTAAACCTACTTATTTCTGTCTTAAGCAAGCATTTGAGTTGTTGTGATCCATCCATCTATATGTTGATTTACTCAATCATGTTCTTTATTCTTCCTTGTTTGTACAAATGCTTTTATCTGTTTGAATACCACTTTGAAAGTTACCAATGTCTGCAAAGAGACTGTTATAATTGAGCATGATAAACTCTGCAATATAGGCTCTAGTATAAAGACTCTGATCGAAAGATAAATACACTGTTAATTGTTCTCTGACCAAGAACGAAGTTTGCCTTTACCAATTTTGATTTACTTTTGCACCTTTATTGTGATTTCCTCTACTTGTTTCAAGTTTGGTTATATAAGAGGAAGTTGATGTCTAAAATGATTTTTTGTTTGTTAGATGTGATGCCTCTTGTCCGTATTTTATTTATCAACACCTCACTCCATAAAACCATGGTCATGTTTACTGAGTTCAATTTCACTTGGGGACAAGTGAGGTCTAAGCTTGGAGGAGTTGATACGTCGATTTTGCATCACTGTTTTATATTGTTATTTTCTGTTATTCATCGATATATTTCATGTTATGATGCATCACTTATGTTGTTTTATCTTATTTTGCATGTTCCATAATTTTTGGAGAATAAACACTGGAACCAGAAATCTGATGGAAAAAGCACCGTCAAGATACCCTATATCAGAAGATCATAAGAAGAGGGAGGATACCGAAGGAGTCTTAGAAGTTCCGAGGAGAAAGTGAGCCAGAATGGCACCCGGAGGGGGGCACCTAGGGCCTACACCACCAGGCGGCACGCCCCCCTCTGGCCGTGCCTAGGGGTGGTCTGTCCCCCTGGCCCACTCCTGGGCGCCCCTTTTGCATACTTGATCCCCAGGGAACCCTAAGCCCCAAGACATCGTCGAAGAATTGTTCCGCCGCCGCCTCGGGGTGGAAAACACAAGAGAGAGAAAAGCTCTCCGGCAAGGAAAAATCTGCCGGGGAAATTCCTCCCCGGAGAGGGGAAATCGTCGCCATCGTCATCGTCATCACTCCGGGCTTCATCGAGATCATGATCATCATCCTCATCACCAGCACCATCACCGTCACCGTCCACCTTCATCCTGCTGTAACAATTAGGGGTCTTTATCGTTGTTTACCACTAGATCTCTCTCCCGGTGTGGATTACTTGTTAGTAGTTGATGCTTGTGAGATTTATCGGTGTTCACACTTTATGATCAGATTGTTATTATCCATTATATCACCTCTGATTATGATCCATATGATCTCTTGTGAGTAGTTCGTTTAGTTCTTGAGGACATGGGATAAGTCATGATGTTAGTAGTGAAGTTATGTTGAAGTAATATCTCGTGGTTCGGTATTTAAGTTGTGGTGCTATTCTTCTAGTGGTGGCATGTGAACATCGACTAGATGATACTTCAACTTTATGGGCCTAGGAGGATGCATTGTGTATTTGGCTACTAATTGTGGGGTTGCCGGAGTGACAGAAACCTAAACCCCCGTTAGGAAACCAATACACGAGGGAGTGTAGGATCCCGGAGTTTTAAGGTTGTGGTTAGATTTATCTTAATTACTTTCTTGTATTTGCGGATGCTTGCAAGGGTTATAATCACAAGTATGTATTAGTCCTAGTTGGGCGGTGCATTAGCATAGGTTCACTCACACAACACTTAACGAACCAATAAATATTAATCAACCGTAATGAAGCGAAAGCACTTGACAAAATTCCCATGTGTCCTCGAGAACGTTTGGTAATCATAAGTAGAACAACCGGCTTGTCCTTTGCTCTCAAAAGGATTGGGCCACTCGCTGCAATATTATTTACTACACTTTATTTACTCGTACTTTATTTATCTGCTATATCAAAAACCACCAAAAACCCGTTTGCTAGTGTTTACAGCAAATTCTCCATCCAACCTGTGTTTCAACACCTTCTTCTCCTCATTGGGTTCGACATTCTTATTTATCGAAAGTACTATGATACACCCCCTATACTTGTGGGTCATCAACGGGATCCTCAGCCATCCTCCTCTTTAGGCGGTAAAGCCTTTAATAAAGAGACGAGTCCCTGATACCAATTGAAAGATCGAGAGGTTAACTACAAATTTTAACTTCTTTTTCGATTTAACAAGAGAGTGCTCAAATATACATTGTCTAGATTATGCAACTAGGTGAACAATCCTATATGTTGATCAAATGTGACTAGCACAAGGTATATATATGACTAAGCTAGTATCAACAAGTAAAGGTAACTTGAGGGATAACCGAACACAATGACGCGGAGATGTATCCCGAAATTCACTTCCCAATGGAAACTAATCTCCGTTGTATCGGTGCGGTGCCACCAAAGTGGAACAACGAGTAGCCCTAAAATGGCACACCATATCTCCTTCGAGTCCTTCCACCGACGTGGAGAGGCTCGAATTACTATGTTGCCGTTGAGGTCGACAACTAAAACCTTTACAAGGATGAGGCACACTCCACAACTTTGGAGGGTCCTCACCAAATCCCCGCAGCCACCAAGACTCCGGGAAGTAAGATCCACGAGCACAAGAGCTTCGGGGACAACAACAAGGCTCCAAGATCCGATGATCTAAGAGCAACAAGGTTCTTGGCTCCAATGAACTAAGAACAACAAGATCCCTAGGGGATGAGTGGGTTGATGACGTATCGGCTCGGTGGAGTTGTAGATCTAGTACTTCGCCTCCGAATCCCAAGAGATCAAGGGATTTGGTTGGGTATTTGGGGAGATCCTTGAAGATCTGAGTGGTCACAAATGGTGGAGAGAATCTTTGTAAGTGACAAGTGCTCAACGAGGAAGAAGACCCCTTTTTTTATAGGGTGCCCCGAAAAGTGTCCGTTGGGGGGCATCTTTGACTTCCAGGAAACCCGGACTTGGGCCGGCCAGGTCGGCAAGGCTAGTGGCTCGCAGCTCAGGCAACCCGACCTAGGCCGGCCAGCTGGTGTGAAGGCCGACGGGGTAACAGAACAGCCCGGCCTCGGGCCCGGCCTAGGCCGGCTAAGCAGTGCACCAGACCTCCTTCTTCGAGACCCGGCCTAGGCCGGCCAGCCAGTGTGAAGGCCGACTACCTAACAGAGCATGCCGGCCTCGAGGCCAACCTCAGCCCGGCCAGGCCGGCTGCCCTGTTCCATCTTCCTTCTCTTTTCTTCTTTCTTCCTTCTCTCTTTCTTCCAATCATTTCTTTGACTATTTGTTTCCCTTGAGAGAGATTATTTCACCACTTTGCATCACTGTGTAATTTCCCAATACTTCAAATAAACTATTAGTCTTACAAAGTGTTGTGATCAAACATTAAAATATGATTAAGGGACTCATGTCCTTTCAGCGTGATGCCTACTCGACAAGTGCGGTAACATGAGAGTTTTGGTGGGATTCCCTCTTTCGACCCGGTATGCACAAGAGAGGTCGCACGTACATTTTTCTCGAGATTGAAAATTTCAAACTATATATTATTACAATCGTTCGTATAAATTACGAACTATTCTCATTGTTTCATTGCTTTTCTCGCGTCAAAATTTTAAAACTAGATTTCATGTTGATAGGTTTTTAAGAACTTTTTCGTATTTAAACTAGTATACCTATATTTAGTAATTGGTTTTTGTGTACTTGTATTTTGGTCATTTTGCTATCATTGTGTTCGGTTTTTGTATACGTATACTTAGTAGTATTTTAGTTTTTAGTATAATTTTAATTTGTATTACTTTATTTTTCATTATACTTTGTGAAGTGTATTTTTTTTACTCCACGTACTCATATAGTGTACTTCGTATTGTGTGAAGTATATTTTACACTTACTTTGTGTACTTGCACGTATTTTAGAATCATAGATTAAAAGGATAAATTCTTTGCTCCGGTTCATAATTAGTATCGCTGAATTAGTATAAGGTTATACAAAATCATAAAACACGGAGGAAGTAGAAACCAGAGGGAAAAAATCCAGAGAAGACAAACCAGAAGAAGCGCGAGAGCTCCCCGCTTGCGCAACCAGTATATATCGCTCTTTGCGAGCAGTTGTTCCGCCTCGCCCGCCTATATTTTGCAAACGGGCTGACCCATTAACTTTTACTCGTAAATAAAAAAGAAATATTGAAAGGGGTGGGAAGGGGATTCGATCCTGGAACCTTACGATCGGGGTCGGCGTGGGTTTCCACTGGGCTACGACACCGTTTAGTCCAGCTAACCGGTTTTAGCACTTTACTGTCGCCCTTTTCCTATTTCTTTTCTATTTCTATTTCTATTTTTTCTGTTTTATCATTTATTTTTAGTTTATTTTCCTTTTTATTCGAAAATATTCGTTTTAAAATCTGTTCTATTTTTAAAAATGTTCAAATTCAAAAATTGTTCGGATAAAAAATATTCAAATTTAAAATTTGTTCAAATGAAAAAAACCTCCAGATTAAAAATTGTTCAAATTTGAGAATAGTTCATACGTAGAAAAAATTGGTGTTTGAAATCGTTTATAATTGACAATCGTTCAAACTTAAAAATTGTTCAAAATTAATAATTGTTCATATCTTTTTAGAAAAATGTAAAAATTATTCATTTCAAAAATTATTTACCACTTAAAAAAATTATTCATTTCAAAAATATTTACCACTTTAAAAAATTGTTCACCATTTTAAAAATTGATCATTTAAAATTTTGTTCACCGCTTTTTTAAAAATTGTGTATTTCAAAAATTGTTCGTCATTAATAAAAGTTGTACATTTTCAGAAATTGTTCATATATATTCATTTGGAAAATTGAACGGATTTTAAAATCTGTACACTTTTCATATTTGAACATTTTAAGAAATTTATTTCTACTTATTTTTCGAAATAAAGGATAAGCTAAAATGTAAAAAAAAAAAGAATAAGAAAACAATGCTCCTGGTCCTTTGTCGTGTAGTGGGCTAGGCCCATGTAACAAAGGCTGAGCGAGCCAGTAAGTTTTTGCCTCCATAACGCGGGCGAGCTGGTCCCTAGGGATCCCCTATTGGTCGCCCTTCGCGAGCGGTATCCCGGCTCGCCCGCGTTGCACACCGTGGGCTGGCCCAATTACGCGAAGGGAGCAATCGATTCAGCTCGTACCCTCTGCTAGCCGTGCTAGCTGTACCCTAGCTAATTATCAAAAAAAACTGTACGCTAGCTTCTCTCTCAAAAAAAAGTGTATGCTAGCTCATTTAATAAAAAATAAGTTTTTTTTTCGAAAATGAATACTTTTAGAAATTGTGAACAAATTTTAAAAATTGCGATTTTTTCACAATAAACAATTTTGAAGGAAACTAACAAAAAAAAGAAAAGTGTTCATTTTAAAAAGTTGTTCATTTTAGAAATTTGTTCATTTTTAAAATTTGTTCATATAAAAAGTTTGTTCATATTCAAAACCTGTTCGGACATTTTAAAGTTTGAACATTTTTAGTTTAAACAGAAAAGAAAAAATAAAACGTAAAAGAAAAAAAAAACAAATGAAAACAAAAAAAGAGAAGATAAAAAGGATTAAGAAAGATGTTATGACACATACATGTTCTAGCCCATTGGCTGTCCCCTACAGCCACGAACAGAAGGTGCGAGGTTCGATTCCTCTACTGCCTATCTTCTTTTCTTATATTTTCGCCTTAGTTAATGGGACGACCCAAGAGAAAGATAGGCAATGGGCGAGTCGCTCAGCGAGACATAGGGCCACCCCCGCTCGCTCGCATGGTCCGACATTGCGGAAGGAAGACCTTCCGTTAGCAATAACAGCGTTGTGAATTTCCGCAATCCCTATATAGCGCCTATAGCGAGTCCTAATAGGACTCACCCGCACGCATTCGTCTTATGGACCGGCCCATTTGGTTAAGCGAAAATGGTAAGAAAATAGGATGGAAAAGCAGGGGATGGGGGATCGAACGTGGGATCGATTGCTCAAGCTCGTAGCACACATCCATCTGGGCTACGTTTCTAACGTGTCTTATCTTCCCTTTTTAGTTCTTTTATTGTCTACTTTTTCCTTGTTTTCATTTTTCTCATTTTCTTTTCTTTGTTTGTTTTTCTTTTCCGTTTTATTTCTTTCTTTTCTGTTTTCTTTTCCTTTTTATTCGAAAATATTCGTTTTAAAATCTGTTCAAATAAAAAAGTTCAAATTTTAAAATGTTTAAATTCAAAATTTGTTCGGATAAGAAATGTTCAAGTTTTTAATTTGTTCAAATAAAAAAATAGTTTTGAAATTTGTTTATTTAAAAAATATATTTTGAAAATCGTTTAGATTTAAAAACCGTTCATATTTGAAAATTGTTCATTTCAATTTTTATTTATTTTTGAAAATCAATCATTCTTGAAAATTATTCATTTATAAAATTTATTTATTTTAAAAAATTATTTAGAATTGAAAATCGTTCATATTTAAAAATTGTTCATTTTAAAAATTTATTCAGATTTAAAAATTATTCATATTTTTCTTTTTAAAATAAAATCATTATTAAATAGTTATAGTTATTCATATAAATATTCAGAAAAGAAATAAAACAGAACGTACCTATATTGGGCCCGGCCCAATAGCACACACGGCTGCTGGGCGTGCGGGCGAGTCCTTGTATGTCTCGCAGCAAGCGCTACATAGGTGATCCCATTTCCGCAGATTGTCTCTTGAAAAAAGTAGAGCCCAGCTCGACATATTTAGGGAAAAGCCCATGTAGCAGTCTGGCTCGGAGGCCCACTCACCCATCCGCGGCCGCTCGGTTCGTCTCCGTCCACTGTCCCCGCAGCAGAACCCTACTTGGAATTTGGAACCAAGCCACCGCCTGCATCGACCGGACGCTACTCCGCCGCCGGGGATGGAGGACATCGAGGACGTGCTGGGCCCAGCCGGGTTTTCCGACGGCGGAGCGCCTCCCGGGCTCCGCCTCCCCCTTTCCACTGTCGCCGTCAAGCCCAAGCGCAGGTCGTCCAGGCTCGCGCAGACGCAGACCCAGCCCGATGCCCGGATCCCAGGCACGCAGGTACCTCTACCGCCATCCGGCGATTCTCTTACTATCCGGATCCCAGGCTGCGTTATGTGTGTTGACGTGTTGCCATCGTTTCATGCCTAATCTGACTGCCTTGCTGGTTCTGTGGTGTGTGTGTTGCAGACGATATATGTGAAGACATTCGGGTGCTCACATAACCAGGCAAGCTCCCTCCACATTACTCTATGCTTAGCAGCTCTACCGGTCATTACCTTTTAATTCAAGCTTCCGAACTACTTAGCTCATGTGAAGTGTTACGTGATTTTACTTAGCATCTTGTAATTTCCGCGGTTTAAGTAAACGATTCTTCAAGACTGCTGGCCGACTGTAATGGGTAGACCAGCTGATATGATTTCATTCTGTACGGCTTAAGCAGTGGTTAGTACCAGCTGGGTGGGTTTAGTGGCACTTGCCCGGTGCTAATGCTAGGATAGGAAGCCAATGGCATTGCTGCTGCTAGTTTGTAACCATCTGTTCTTCTCTACTCTGCAGAGTGACAGTGAGTACATGTCGGGGCAGCTCTCCGCGTTTGGATATGCAATCACTGAAGAGCCCGAGGGAGCTGATTTGTGGCTAATTAACACGTATGGTCGTAATGTCTTGTTTGGTTTTTTCCTTATTTCCATCTGGTACCACTCGCTGACTGGATGTTTGTAAAAGTATGCATGAATTGGTTTAACTTGACAGACAGTTTGAAGGTGGTCTGGATTTGCGTAACAGACAAGCTAGCTATTTTCTTGTTGTACTACAAAATTCCATGAACTGTGTACTGTTGTTTCTTGGTACCGAATGCATTTCTATTTGATATTTTATTTTTAATTGCATGCTATTGTGTCTGACTTGTGGTGCCTAGCCTAATGGTGAAATGTCTAGCTGATGTGTCATGTCTATGGATAAATCTTAACATGTCCTTTTGTCATTCCAGATGCACTGTTAAAAATCCAAGTCAATCTGCCATGACAACTCTCATATCAAAATGCAAGAGCGCAAACAAGCCACTGGTTGTAGCTGGCTGTGTACCGCAAGGAAGCCGGGATCTGAAGGAGCTCGATGGTATTAGTATAATAGGAGTTCAGCAGATAGATCGGGTTGTTGAAGTAGTTGAGGAAACCTTAAAAGGGCACGAGGTTCGTCTGTTGAGTCGAAAAACACTGCCCTCTCTTGATTTACCTAAGGTAAAATCTATACATCGCACATCTTGTCACGTGCATCAACTGTTTCTGGCACATTGATAAGTTTCTATGTTAAACCCAATGGCTGATAATAGCTACCCTGTACAGGTTCGAAAGAACAAATTTATCGAGATTCTCCCCATAAATGTTGGGTGTTTAGGTGCTTGTACTTACTGCAAGACAAAGCATGCCCGTGGTCATCTGGGAAGTTATACTATTGACAGCTTGGTTAGTGTACTGCAATGTTTTTCTTATGGACGAAAATATTTCTTCTACCGAATTTTTAAAAGAAATTAGCTGTTTTCAATTCACCATAGGTAGATCGTGTGAAAATTGTTGTCTCGGAAGGTGTTCGGGAGATATGGTTAAGCAGTGAAGATACTGGTGCTTATGGTAATCTTAGTATACAGATTATTATATATCTACTCAGTGGTACTTGTCACATATTTCATGGTACTACTTTGCATCTCTGACCTTGTATTTTTTTTTTAGGCAGGGATATCGGTACCAATCTTCCGAATCTCTTAAATGCAATTGTTGCTGAGCTTCCTGTGGACAGAAGCACAATGCTTCGCATAGGAATGACAAATCCCCCATTCATTCTGGAGCATTTGAATGAGATAGCTAGTGTTTTGCGCCATCCTTGTGTTTATACTTTCCTTCACGTTCCTGTGCAGTCAGGAAGTGATGTTGTTCTGAAGGTATGCTTCAACTTCTGTTTTTTTTTTTGTAATAGTAGCAGTTATCTGCAGAGACGAGAAAATGTTATTTATTTTTTACTATTTCTGTGATTGCACATCTCAGGCAATGAATCGTGAATACACTGTCAGCGAGTTCAGGATGGTAGTTGACACTCTCTGTGAGCTTGTCCCTGGCATGCAAATTGCCACGGATATTATCTGTGGCTTTCCTGGTATGGTAGCAAGTATTTGGCTCAGTTATTCGGTGTTCTTTTCTTAACAGTTATCGAATAACTGACGGCCATGCATAGGAATTGGGTTCTTTTTAAGATAAGTTGCTAATAGTTTGTTTTGAACTATGTTATACCATTTTCAGGCGAGACTGATGAAGATTTTGCTCAAACTGTTAACCTTATAAAGGGATATCAGTTACCTCAAGTTCACATATCACAATTTTACCCCAGACCAGGTAATCTTGTTCTTCCAAATGCCATGTTATGGTTTAACTAAATTATCAGGGTTTTTTCTTCACCGACAGCTATAATGTTGTTTCTGTAGGAACACCTGCTGCTAGGATGAAGAAAGTGCCTAGCATTGAAGTGAAAAAACGGAGTCGTGAATTGACCTCAGTTTTCGAAGCTTTTTCACCATACGAAGGACTGAAAGGCAAAGTGGAGAGGATATGGATCACTGAAATAGCCACCGATGGTGTTCACTTGGTAAGTGCAATTGCAGCCACGGAATGTCCATAATCGATATTGCTCATGTCAGATGCCAACTTTGTACTTAGACACAGCTTTTGCTTGTACTACGTTTTGTTGCACAGGTTGGACATACCAAAGGTTATATCCAGGTCCTTGTCATTGCTCCAGATAGTATGCTAGGAACATCAGCAGATGCGAAGATCACATCTGTCGGAAGATGGTCTGTATTTGGTGAAGTGATAGAAGGATCTGTGGCAGTAAAGGAAGCAGCACTTGAGCAAAACTGTGCTGAAGTGCCGGAGTTAAATGGGCAAAATCACGTGGAGGAAGCCACTTGCTCTACAAACACCTGCGATTCCTGTGCATGCTCAGGTGCAGAAAGCGCAGCACAACAGTGTAGCCCACAGCAATGTAAAGATTCATGTGATGCGCCCACAAATAGTGGTGCTGCTACTCGCCAGGAAGCACCTCAATCTACACTAGTGAGAAGAAATGTGGAGGGGGCAGTAAAAGGAAGCGAAGTCGATACAGAAACACCGACGGCAAAGGATCAGCAGGCAAATGTAGTTACTAGGAGAGCGCTGAACATTGAAAGGATCCTTTGGGGTGGTTTGGCCATAAGCTTTGCCACAACGGTGGCAGTGCTTGTGCTTCTTACATACAAGATTTCTTACACGTCTCCCTACTAGACTGGATCTTGTTCCTGTAATTTTTCTCTCCGTTCTGGGTATTCACATTATGGAACCGGCTGTGTTGCCAACTTATGTTGCTGAAATACAAATTCACCTGTATTATTTTTCCTCTGAATTCCCTTCACTGAAACTTGTGTATTGAGAGCGAGGAGCATGGATAATATACTGTCTTAAAAGGCAATTTCGAAATTACGGAACTGAAAGTGTTCAATGCTTGACCTACCGAAATTAAACATCAGCAACACCGACAGGAAAGTGATATTCCTATCGTAAGTAAACATCACCTATTGAATGCTTCGCCTATCGAATCGAAAGTAAACACTAGAAAAGATTCCAAAGAAAAGCTGTGTTCCCTCATCTGATAGCAAGTGAGTGTCTAAACAAGTTTCGAGGTTCCGTCCAGGAAAATTGGAATAACTTCCTTCCGTTGTGAGGAAGGTCTGTGGGCCTTATGCAAAAAACAAAAGACAATGAAACTGGCGAGCCACAGCAAAGGTTAGACACGAGAAATTGGATTATTCCTTTGAACATTGAATTCAGCATAGAACCAACATGAGGCATTGAGCAGCTACGAGATGATGACAGTACAAGAAAATTTAAATTCTTGAAAAAATCACAAGATCATTGACATCTAACTCAGCATCACAAAATCAAATTCTTAAAACGCAGGAGAAAAATTCAAAAAAGATATCAGAGCCAGGTTTCGATACTGGGACCTGTGGGTTATGGGCCCACCACGCTTCCGCTGCGCCACTCTGATTTGTTGTGCTAGCTTAGTCAGACTGTGGGTTTTATAAAACATATATCGGCTGTTTCGTGTGTGTTTGAGATCATCGGTTGTTCCGTTCCGTTTCTTGTGCAGGTACTCAAGGCAAATACCCGCCAGTCTTAAAAAAAAAAAGGCAAATAGCCGCCGTGGTTCTGTGTGGAAGGTAGAAGAGAAACCATGCGTTCGTCTCAGAGGCAGGGCCGAAGATTAACGAAAACAGAAAATCGTGTGTTCATCGGAAACACGAGTACACGACGTCGACATTGACACACATCTACATACGTGAGTACGTGGGGGAATGGTGCGAGCTCCCGGCATGTACGCAGGGGCTGAGTTCTCGCCACCCCGTGTCACGATCACGCGGTGGCCGGGCCCTGACACGCGGCGCGCGAAGGTCAGCACGTGCCGTCGGGCGTCGGTGAGGAACGCACGTGAGCACATCCCACCTCCGGCACAGAAACAGCGATGGGGCCATGCCATGGACGCATCTAGCAGAGCTCTATCCAAAATGGACACCCATTTCCATGCTCGCCCCAAAAGCGAAGGCTTTGTTGGGAGCCTCGCTTGGTTGCGAATGCAGAGTACCCAGGCGCACTTGCTGTGCGCGACGAACCCGTGCCACGACCCACGAGCGTCGCATCGCGTCGCATCGGCGCGGGAGCTCCGCGTCGCGCGTGTCGGCCACCCCGGGGGAAGGCGCGAACTTGTAGGCCAGTTTACCCGATAAGGTAAGGTAATTCTGTGTGGCAGGTGCAGGTCAGTCAGTCCCGGGTTGAGCATATCCAAGATTTCGTAGGATAAAACGGGTTGAGCTGAGCATTGCCGAAATTTGCAGATCAAATCTCTGCTCGTATTGCGGCAACTCCAACGGGGGTCTCCAAATTTGTGTCCACGATACGTCTGTTTCTGTCAACGGACAAGTGTCCGTGGGCTGTACGTCGACAGCACCCAAGACCCCTCCCTCCCCAAAGTCTAGTTTGGCCATTTGTTTTTTTTTTGGGCCTATTTATCGTTTATATAAAGCATTCAGATGTTAACATAGTAATGAAAATTTAAAAAACGACCACCTAAATTTTGATAAATTGTTCAAATGAGGACTACTTCTTTCCTTTGTGTATTCACATGTTCTCAACCAAATTATGTTGGAGTTGAACATGAACAATCCGGTCACGGACTTCATGGTGCATCTCGAGGCAGTTTTCGAACTCGCCGGGTGCTTGCTCAGGCTCAATCAAAGGGCCTTGAAAATCCCGTTGGACCGTAGCTTTTGACCGTCCTTCAAAATCATGTTGTATATGATCGTAAAAGAAATTATCACCTCTCCCAATGCGTCGATTTTCTATCTTCTGTCAGGGTGCCGAGCAATATCCCAACAAGATTGAATCATCGGTTGATGTATCCACCGTTTTTTTGTAGACAACTCGTTGTAACTATCTGCCATCATCTACGCCATAAAAGTAATGCCACAACAACGGGGAAACCACCGAACACCTTGTGTACAGAAGACACCGGGGTGAACCTTGAGACCGTGCACACACGTACAACTGGCGAGATCAAACAGCCGTGGCCGGAGACAGGTGCAGTCGCCTCTCTTGTTCAGCTCGAGGCCAATCAGCCTCGAACGACAGTGGCGATGATGACATGCATGCTGGTCTACGCTGCAAAATTTTAAAAAATCGCCCTAAGTAGCCCGCCAAGATCACTATGCAGATAACGAGGCATGCCCATACATACGAGGATTTGGAAAATGACTCGACGGGCGGCGGAATCATGTAGTCGTAGAAGAGTTCTGAACAATCGTAGATCCTCACAACTAGGCCTAGTTGCAAGGATGTCGCTAGGTCTTAACTCCTTAGGATCACGTGTGTAATCCCTGTTATGGTGCGCACGCGTACGCTCATGTCAACCCGTCAGCGCTCCGTCGTTCAGGACTCGGCACCGAAAAAGAGAGACAGTCTTTCAGCGTTGCTAGTTGGTAACTCTAATCAACTGTGATTAGAACTATTATGAAACTGAAAGTTCTCAACATATGAGAGAGAAAACAATCAGAGCTAGTTCTAGTCGGAAGAGTATAACTCAAAACCAGATTAGAAGAGGCTATAATCCAATTAGAGATGTTTCTAAATAGGGGCTCTAATTCAATTAGAGGTTCTCTAATTAGAGCCTCTAATTTTTAGAGACTCTCTGATTAGATCTCCAATTCTATGAGAGAGAGGGCCAAAAGTCTCAATTGGTGTGTTCTCCAAAGAGTAGGGATGGGGGATTATATAGGTGTAGCTAGGAGGGCACGTGCCAAAGGAGGGGGGTCGGTTTCCCCTCCTTGTGCTTGGCCGCACCACCCTACTAGGAGGAATCGGATTGGACTCCCTTGTGGAGTCCAATCCCTCTACCTCTTTTTTTTTCTTTCTCCCTCTCATTTATTTATTCAATAAATTAAGAAAAAATACTTATGGAAACCTTGTGCACTTTGTGAGACCATGGGCCACACCTGACAACCCCTAAAATTAGGTTTTGTCCATAGGGGAAATCTGCCCCCCTCCGGCACTGCTTCCATATAAGAAAAGTCCCCCGAAACTTTTCCGGAACCCCGTTACCCCTATAGATAAAACCATCGATATTATTTAACAATGTTAAAAACTCATTTCTAACACCCCAGGACATCTCATGTCCTTCGTAGGTTCTCATATAAATTATACCAACACCGGCATAATATCTCTCTTATAACAACTTCCCCGAAACCATTCTGATTTACACCGGACTTGTTTCTATGATATTGTAACGACATCAATGAAGAGGATCCGACCTCAACAATTCCCATGGTGAGGGACCCAGGGTTCCGTAAGGGAGAAGGCGCTGGTGGGCTACTCGACTTGACGGATTACTGCCTGCCGGATCTTTATTCCGATGAGGTGAAAGACAGGTTACAGGGGTGCCGCACAGATTGGATCTAGCGCAGGTCTAAATCTAAGGTTCCTTAGTTCGTCGTGACCCCCTCCCATGCTTTATATATGTAGCCGTGTCTTGGGGGTCGTACAATAGTAGGACTCGATTTTGAGTTGGTACTACTCTTTCCTAACTCCTTGATCAAGTCTTTCCTTGTTTCCGCTTCCGTATGGGCTTCCATAGCAGGCCTCAACGCAGCTACCCAAAGGCCTATTTAGGGTACCTCCTAATGGGGCGCGCCGGGTAGGCGTATTGTGAGGGTCTCTTGGGTACCCCCACGTCAGTAGTCCCCGAGTGCCTGATGGAGTCAAGGACCCGATCAAGGGACTCAAACTCCAGGAATGGATTAATTCAGGTGCATTTATATGCTCAATTTCCGAAGGATATGACTCAGTAGGGTTGATCTGCTCGATTGGTCAAGGTCCATTAATCTCACTTGGGAGAAAACACCATTGTCCTACTCAGGCTTCGAGTCCCTAGGCTCGAACATGGAAAAACCAGGGGTAACTCGACTCGAGCGCTGCTAAAGTCTTACCGAGTCGAGTTCCAGATGTCAGCTGTTTTACCCAATGTGTCTGTTAGGATTTTCATCACACCTGTTGGCATGGAAAACACCAGGTAGCGTAGCAGAGGTACAACTCTCAGGCCATTGGAACTGATCTGCGGGTCTTACCTTCATGAAATGAGCACGGCATCCAGAGTTCTAACGCAGTTGTGCAATATGGGGAACAGAGTGCTTTCAATTCATTCGAGTTGTTCATTTGAGAGACATAGGATATAACCTCAACTCATGTACTCTCTTGAAAGCCTCGTATACCATTAAAGGACCCAGCAGGACCCGTGTGATATTTCTGATCACCCGAAAACTTTTTTCTATCGAGTGACCACGTCACCTAGTGACGCATCACTCTGTTCTCGCTGTCAGAAGATCAGGCGTTTCCAGGGTGGTTTTATCCTGTCAGAAGATAACTTGCGAGAATAAGCTTTGACCACCTTTTGACCGTTCCGTGCGCGGTAATCTAGGGATTTTCAGTAAATGCCTAGATTCCCGCGTGTAGTGGGCGGCGTGGAGGTGTAGTGGATAGCCTCCTCCTGCCACGTGTAGGGCTAGGCTAGCACCACAGGATATCAACGGTGGGGATGTTTCCGCACCCCTATAAATATCGTTGTGGGGGGAAGCAGTAAGTTTCCCTTCTTCCTCCTCGCGCCCGTAGCCTTTTGCCCTCCTTAGCGAAACAAGAAACCCCATTGCTACGCTCCAAAGCTCCACTGCCTTTCCGCCATGGTGAAGACTCGAAAGAATGAAGGAGCCTCCACGGCCGGCGGCACCGAGGGACAAAAGAATAAGGGAGGCAGGTGGGCGAAATCCTTCAGGGTCACCAAGCTCATTTCCTCCGCCGAGCGTGAAGGCCTTCTTCAGGCGGGGTCATGGAGGCGCCCGGGGCAGGAGAGTCGCCCCACTCCAGCGGATGATGAACGATTGGCCTTCATGGACCACATTGATAGAGGTGTATCCTTCCCCTGCACTCTTTCTTTTTTGCTCTCTTGTGCGCATACGGCGTGCAACTTCACGAC
Organism: Alopecurus myosuroides; assembly: GCA_028641055.1. Lineage (NCBI taxonomy): Eukaryota > Viridiplantae > Streptophyta > Magnoliopsida > Poales > Poaceae > Alopecurus > Alopecurus myosuroides. The sequence goes on from CM054059.1 coordinate 232,496,650, forward strand.
TTACCGCCCAACTCGATGCATCATATTGCTTGCTTCTTCGTGTTGTGCGAGTGCTACCTCGGCATAGCACCGGACTGGGTTCTGTTCAAACGGCTCTTCAACGTCAAGGCCCAGCAAAGCAGGGATGGTCCCCACGAAGTCGGAGGCTGCAACATACAGATCAACCTGAAGTTGGGTTACTTCAAGATTAATTTCGTCGAGTCAGTCACTGGTTGGAGAACTCGATGGTTCTACGTGAAGGAATCGCCCAACCCTGATGGCACTCCCTTGGTTGATTTAGAGAGCAAAGACATCATCGAAACTCCTAGAAGAATCATCTCAAATAAGAGGAAATGGAGCATACTGAGGACTTAGTATCTCAGGTTGCTACTCTGAAGACTCATGGCTTCACAGGGGTCCACCTAGATGGGATCTTTCTGAAGCGTCGAGTGCAACCTCTCCAGGCTAGAGCTCGGCCCATGTGGGCTTACTCGAGTGCTGACGAATCTCACCGACTGTGCAAGGAAGATCTCTTGAGTAATGAATGCGAGGGCTCACTGCGAGGCATCACCCGAATCAAAGTTGTATCCTATCGACTTGGTTCCGGCTGTACGTTCTTTATCAGAAGTGACTAAGTTGGCCATGGTAAGTTTTGTGTTTGCTTTTTATTCTTTTTTCTGTTCACTTAAGTTAGTCTCTCGTTTCTTTTTCCGAGTTCTGTAATTGGTTTTTCTTAGAACCAGGACATTCTCCCTAGTAATCCACCCAAGGCAAGTATTGTCTCGTTCATGGAGGGCCTTACCGTGGATGTGCCAATGGATCTTGACTCGATCCCATCTACCACCACTGCTCACTCTTCTCGAGATGCCGATGACGTGGGTGATGATGCTGAGGAGACTGTTGAGGAGTCATGGATTCCTCCAAAGAGCACTCGAGCGGACAACGGCCATGAGGAAGCTACTTCAAAGGACTCAAGATCTTCGAGTGCTACTCGAGGCGAGGATTTGAGGAACTCGATCGCTGCCATCCTGATACGTCGAAAACGTATCTCCTTTTCCGAACACTTTTCCTATTGTTTGCCTCTAAACTTGTGTGTTTTGAATGCAACTAACACAGACTAACGATGTTTTCAGTAGAAATACTTTGGTGTCTCGTTTTTGTGCAGAAAAATCAACTTTCGGGAAATTGCCCAGAAAAGACCCCATTGGCCCTAAAACACCAGAAGACTCCGGGATCCACAAGGAGACCCGGAGGGGGCCAGGAGGTGGCCAAACCACCCCCGGCGCCCCCCTAGGCCGCGCCAGCAAGTGGTATGGGCCACTCCCATACCCCCTCGGTCTCCCTTTTCGAGTACAAATAGCCTTCAACCCTAAAACACGACGGGGTTTGATAGTTTTCCAGAAAGAAGTTCGTAGCTCCGCCACCACCCCGAACCTTGATTCGGGGATCAGAAGTTCCTGTTCTGGCACCATGCCGGGACGGGGAATTGGAGGAGATCATCGCCATCGTCATCACCAACGCCTCTCCATCGACCATCCATGTTTCCCCCATCCATGTGTGAGTAATTCCCCCGTTGTAGGCTGAAGGGGATTGTCGTGGGATAACCACGGCAGACGTTACCGGGGGTAACTGATCTTGGGGCAAGACGACACAGGCGTTTGGGAGAGGGTTTAGCTCAGAGGAAAACATGATGGAACTCGATCTGGTAGCCGGCAATCAAGTCGCCGAGTCTCCGATCTTAATATATTAACTCGATCTCTCGTATACACTTAGTCCCCAAGTTCCGAGCATAACTTTGTTGAAGTTATGCTTGGTACTTTATACAATAGTCGGCTTGCCATGATACCCGACTGATACTTATGCTCCTTGTTCTTTACAGGCACAGATGACCCGGTCTGACGAAGTTTTGCTCAAGACCGAACAACTTCTTCTTGCGGAGGTGAAGCGTAGAGAAGCCCTTGAGGCTCACGTGGAAACCTTGAAGAAGGATGTTTCTAAATACAAGAAGAAGTGCACTACTGCTCAAACTGCACTGAAGAAATTATCGGACCAGGTTACCGATACCTATCGCATCTTGCTTAGTAAGTTTTTGCTGCCGACTGACTTCATGCCTTTACTTTATTACATGATACTCGGGATTATTGATACGTTCTTCCTTTGTTTCAACTGCAGGTGCCAACCTTGCGGCCCCAGAGGAGGATGCCATTGCAAAGGCTAGAACCTTAAAGACTGTGCTCCGGAATTTCTTTGCCGGCACGAAGTTTATACTGGATGCCGTGAAGTGGCCTACTGAGGTATATCCGGGTGAAGAAAATCTCATCCAAGCCTGCTCCACTGTGCCTGCCTGGATTGAAATCTGGAAACGCTCGGCATGCCGGATTGGTATGACCCGGGCCTTTACCCTGGCTAAGGCTTATTTTCCGAAGCTTGATCCGGCAAAGGTAATATCCGGGTTTCCAGAATTCAAGGCAGGTGGTTCCAAGTTTGCACCCAAGGACTTCAAGGCCATACAGTCCGCAGTGCGTCACTCGGCCACCACTTTGGCCGATAGTATGGATCTGAACACAATTATGAGCGCATACGATGCTGAAGGCAAAATCGTTACAGAGGACGCACCCCCGCCCTTTGATATTTTGGAGAAATGGGCTGCTGACTCGGCCAGGAAGAGGGAAGAAACTGCAAAGAGAGAGGCCGAGTTAGGATCAGGGCCAACCACCTCTACGCCACTGTTCTTCCGCCTGTCCGTCCTGCCTCGAAGAATCCGGGTGATGATGCCGGTAGAGCCAAAGAGCAAGTCCAGGAGCAAGACCCGGAGGCCAAGGGCAAAGATGTGGACCCTACTCAGGAAGCCGAATAGGCAGATGCCATCGAAATACTTCGATCATCTGATACTTTTATTCGAAACAAGTATTCTTTTGACGGTGCGCCTGTGCACCCTTGATACTGGTGTCGCAACTTGTAACGCACTTTAATTCTGTGATGCACTTCGTGCCTTTCTAGGCTTTTTGATGAACTTGATACTTGTCTATCTTATTCCTGATAATCCAACTTTCTTTTCACTTCTTTTTATTCCCCTCTTTATTTCCGAGTATCGTGAGTTTTGACAGGTGGACTTTTCTTTAAGTCCCCAAGTCCCCACGACTCGGACATTGGGGTCTTTCGAGCTTAGTAACGAAATAACTTGATCCTGCTTCAAAACCCACAGTCCCCAAGGCCCGAATATCCGAGTCTGTGGTGTGTGGTCTTTTCGAAGAGAACAAACTTGTTGTTGCTAAGCCGAAACCCGGAATTATTTCATACAGATAATGAAGTTATGCTTGATAAACGTTGAGTTTCCAGCTATTAGCCTTGTACTCTGCATAACTTGTGGTTTAGATGACCCTTTTGACTATCTTGTACTGTAAGCCGGCTTTCGCGTGGATACCATGTTGTTACATCTATACGAAAACAGGGTCAGACAAGTCCCATTGGGCTTCATGGCTGATTGTAATCGTAAGCGAGCAAATCATGCCACTTTAGTGCGAGTCACATCGAGCTTAAGTAAGAAAAGTCAAGAAAATTTGGTTCCTTTGTCCGGTTATAAGATTGCAGCCGTACTCGTTTGCGAGTAATCGGCCCTTATAACTCATAGGCATCAAGGCCGGGTCTTTGGGTTTGTGGCCGTGCTATTTAAGCAATCATCCCCCGAGACCTATATATATTCAACATACTTAATGATACTGATGTATTGGTAGCAGTGGATACTACTAACCTGTAACTGAAGTAAAGATCGTAACAAAATAGGACTTGATAACCATCTCTTTATTGATACGAGAAAGTTTGGATCAGCAGGCCGCCTCATTAAAAACCTTCCAGTTCCCTTAGGTACCCTGGGTAGGAAAAGAGCGCGTCTGAAACCTGCTGCCCGTTACATTGTTTTTAGTTCTTCTTGGGAACCGGTCCCGGGCTGACGTGACCGATACACATTTTCCATTTGCTGGACTTTTTTATGATGAGTACCGGGTTTACTAGCCAACCCGGGTGAGGTGTTTCCATAACGCGGCTGGTTGTGAGCGGCCGTGCAATTTCTTCTCCTATGGCAGATTGTTTGGGGGAATCATCCTTGATAAAAGCCACCATCTTAGCATCTTGTGCTGCCTTGGCCTTTGCTCTTTCGCCTTCAGTACTCGGCCTTTTTGATGTGGTTCTGTCCTCCGGGTCTGCTTGAGACCGGTAATGCTTGAGTTCCTCTTTTCTACAGGCTTGCTCGGCCATTGCTGCGTCTCCTTCATCGCATTCAGCTGCTATATCTCGATTTCCATGTATGGTAATGGTCTTCTTAGGACCCAGGATTTTTAGCTGTAGATACACGTAACACGGCCTAGCCATGAATTTGGCATAAGCCGGCCTTCTGAATAACGCGTGATAAGGACTGCGCAATTTGACCACCTCAAAAGTGAGCCACTCAACTCGATAGTTATCCTTTGATTCCCCAAAAGCTACCTCCAATGCGATTTTTCCCTCGGGGCACGCTGAATGACCCGGCACTATCCCATGAAAAATTGTTGAGCTTTTTTGTAGCTGAGACTCCTTAAGGCCCATGCGTAAGAAGGTTTCCCAATACAGTATATTGATGCTACTTCCACCGTCCATCAAAACCTTTTTCAGCTCATACCCATTGACCTGCGGTGCGACTACTAATGCTAAGACTCCCGGGTGTTCTACTCTTTCCGGGTGGTCCCTTCTGCTCCATGTTACATCCTGTTCTGACCATCTCAGGTATCTCAGGACAGCCGAAGAAACTGAATTGACCGCTTGCTTCAGTATCGTTTTGTCCTTGTTAGAACCTCCTGTGGTATGCACGTGATATTGACCCAACTGTTTGGGGTTAGCCTGGAAACCTCCTGCTCCCCCTTGGTTATTACCTTGATTTCCAGCTGCCGGGTTACCGGCTGGTGGTGGGCCGTTGCCCGGGTTTCCACCTGGACCCGGTCCTCCTCCCCGTCCTGCACCTCGCATGGCTCTGTTCACTTCCTCATTCTTCCATCTCTGTAGGTCGGCGCACTGCTCCAAGGAGTGGTTAGCTGGCCTACCGTTCCTGCTGTGCTTCGGGCATGCCATTATGAATATGTCCCAATTATTACTCGGCCTTGGTGGCCCTTGATAGTTTCCTCCATTGTGATTTCCAGCATTGAAATTTCCTTCTGCCCTGGGTCTGGAAGATCCAGCTTCAGTATTGGCGACAAACTCGGAGCCTCCTTCAAACGGACGCTTGTTCTGGCTGTTGCTACCCGGCGCTGATCCGTTGCCGGTTCTTCCGTTACTACTTGTGTTTGCTTTTGCTTTTTTATCATTAGTTTCCTCTTCCGTAGTGTCTGTTGCGGCATGTTTGTTGCATGCATCCATCAATTCTCCCATTGTAACCTCCAAAGCATTCCGACTAGATTTCATGCGAGTTAACTTTTGTACTAAAGGTGTGTACTTGCAGGTCTTTGCCATAGCTTGCAGCGCATCCTTGGGCTGAATATCCGTAGATGAATGAAGAATTTCCATAACCCGGCGCACCCAGCTGCGCGCCGATTCTCCCTTCTTCTGAACACATCGCTCTAAGTCGTCAATAGTGAATAACTTTCTACACGTCCCGTGAAAGTGCTTGATAAACGCAGTTTTCAATTCTTCCCATGACTTAATAGATCCTTCCAGTAGATTGGCGAACCATAACTTTGCTGCTCCCTCTGACATCATTAGATACATGAATTTGGCTTGAAGATTCTCGGACGCATTGCGAATCGACATGGCCATCTCATAGCTGCTCAACCATGTTTCCGGATCCATAGTCGGCTCATAATTCACCACTTTACCCGGTTCTTTGAACTTTTCCGGGTAAGGTTCAGCTCTGATGCTATCGGAAAGACACTTAGGCCCTGCAAGAATGGTTGAAGCTGGTCTTACTCGGGAAACGTGTGATCCTGCAGGGGGTACAGCTGGATGCGGTACCGCTGGTGGCCCATGTGCCGCAGACCCGGCCACGGCTCTCCGGGCTCTGGAACTATCCACGATGGCCTGTGCTGCTGATGCTGCTGGTACTGCCTGAATGTGTGGAGGAGGCGGCATTTGCTGCTGCTCTTCCCTCCGCCGTGCCGAACTTGTTTGGATGTTTCCAGCGTTACCTTGTTGTTGGCTGACATATGGCGTCCCATGCATTCCACTTCTGTGATCCGGGTAATTAACCTGTTGCGCCACCGCGGTGCGCAGCATATCTATCGCCCGCCGGGTCTCCTCTGCGTGGGGTGACTCTCTCACGGGGATTTGATTTAGTGCAAGCGTTGCCGCGTACACGTTGTCCATGGGATTGTTGTAATGACCCGCTGGTGTGCGAAAACGCGATGGTGGTGGTGGTGGTGGCGGTGGTACAGTATTGCCGGCAGTAACTCCAGTCTGTGGTGCGGGTAATCCGGCCTGCGTATCTACCGGTTGTACTCCTCCGGTTGTCGGCTGAGGGGCGGTTCCTTGATTTTCCGCTGGAATCGGCTGATCCTGAGGCGTGATAAATAGTGCGGCCGGGTTTATGACTCCTCCCAATGCCGGTAATCTAGTTTGGTGCCTTTGATGTATTCTAGTCGTTTCCTCTCGGAGCCGAGTTTCCAGTGCATCCAGCTCGCGTTGCCGTGTGGCCATCCCTTGCCTTTCCGCTTCTACTTGCCTTCTCTGCTGCTCCAATGCACGACGGGCTACGTCCAAATCCCTAACACGTTCCGCCGCGTTCTCTGGAGTGATAACTGTGGCAAGAACCGTCAGACCTAGGATCAGATTGTTGTCGAACAAGGCCGGGTGTTGTGGATTGGAAGGACCCGCTCCTAGTGTCCGGTTTGCTAGGAATCCGAACGTGTTCGTGTGTAGCTCGTTTTCTGGCGCTTGACTGGTAACCGATGCCGACTCTCCGTCAACCTGGGCCAAAACCGTGTTTCCGTTAGCCGGCCCCTGCTGCCGGGTTAATGCTTGCGCTGACCCGGCCGCGGCCGCGGTTATGGTCTCTTGGTTGAGATTGGTCGCGGGAGCCGTGTAGACCGCGACTCGGCGCATGATGCTTGGCGCGAATTCATGTTGTTCCCCTTCGCTGTTATTCTCCTCATACCGGTTTTCCAGCAGATCCTGGATGGACTCGGCATCATCCTCTCTTTCGGCCCGGTCGCGCGGGGTCCATGCCGGTTCCTCCGGCTGTTCCCACTTCGCGATGGGTTCTTCTGTCGGATATGTCGTTCCAACTGATTCTTCTTCATCTGATTGGATATAAGTGGCCTCCCCTGACACAGAATCAGATCCAAAACTGTCAGGGATCGAACCGGAAGTACATACCATACCGATGAAGACGCTGATCCGGCCGATTGTCACGACGGATCCGGATTCGAGGTGATCCGACTCTGGCCCCCAGCCGGAATCGTCCACCGTCTTTTCTCCTTTGTGGTCGATGTAGATCTCGCCGACGACAAGATTCTCCATGTTCTTCCGAGCTTCTCCCGTGATGTAAACACCTTTGGACGCAGGCCCCACGGTGGGCGCCAACTGTCGTGGGATAACCACGGCAGACGTTACCGGGGGTAACTGATCTTGGGGCAAGACGACACAGGCGTTTGGGAGAGGGTTTAGCTCAGAGGAAAACATGATGGAACTCGATCTGGTAGCCGGCAATCAAGTCGCCGAGTCTCCGATCTTAATATATTAACTCGATCTCTCGTATACACTGGATGCTCGATATCAAGCGGTACTGCTAGGGTTCTTAGATCTCCCTCAACTAGACCTGGGGGTTGGTTTATAAAGCACCCGTACCCCCTGGCTTACTCTCCAAGGCGCACCCTGAATCCTACCCGGACACCGCATACAAACTCTAACTTTCCTTTACCGTAACCCACAATTCGGGTTACGAGGCCTACAAACTTGGGCCTTCCAGAAGTTTCTTTACCCTTAGCCGGATCTTGCGCACCGTCCTTTGGGCCGGGTTATGCCTTGGAGTTGGCCTACCGGGTTAGCATCCCTCCATCAGTGAGATATCAAGTGTTGTTACCTGGTGCTCGGCGACCATGCGCTCCAGAATATTGCTCTCTGAGGTCTTCATACTGAGGAGAGCGTTCATCAGTTCATCAAAGGTATCATTACCCGTATTAGAGGACCCGGGGAATTGGAACCTCGGAGAAGGAGTTCTCTTCTTAGCAGAAGGCGGCATCCGGGTCATTCGAATGTCGGAATCTGATGCTCCCTCTCCCGTACCCAAAGTTGCAGTTTTTTCCTTCTTGCTTGCATGAGAGGCTATCGGATACTCGGCTTCTTGTCTGGCCGGGTTTATTGGTGACGCTTGTTCTTCGCCGCTAGACGCGGCTGTTGTCTTATCAGCCAGGTTCCCCTTACCCGGGTCATCGGTCTCCATATCCTCTTGGTCGCTAATAACGACCGTGGCCCTATAGATAGTATGAGTGAGCAGTTAGTGTACAATCAGGAAAGGGTGGTGAAAATGTGATAGAACATCAGGAAAGGAATTTTACCCGGTATTCACCGCAAAGTCCGATGGGAATTCGCTGCTGGACCCGGGCGAAACTGAAAAGTATCAAGCAAGATTTCATAAGGGAATGGTTCAGGAAGATTGTTTCGTCCGAGAAAGGATAGGGTAAATACCAGCGCGCCGAGTTGGGATTGGATGAGATCGTTCATGTAATAATGCCATGATTGTTAGGGCATAGTGCCTAGTATCCTCTATTAGTTCTATTGACATTGTTGCAACTTGTTATGCTTAATGCTTGCCACTTTGGGCCCGAGTGCCATGATCTCAGATCTGAACATGTTATTGAATCACGATGATAATTATTGTTTCTTGATCATACCTGCAAGTTGTTTACACATATTGTTGTCCGGAACCCGAGGCCCCGAAGTGACAAAAATTGGAACAACCGGAGGGGATGGCTGTGATGTGACGATCACATGTGTTCATAGAGTGTTAATGTTTTGCTTCGGTGTTCTATTAAAAGGAACACCTTAATTACCAGTAGTTCCCTTGAGGCCCCGCAGAAAACGGGCTGGTAGGACAAAAGATGTTGTGCAAGTTCTTATTGCGAGCACGTACGACTATTTACGGAACACATGCCTATGGTTACTTAGTGCTTGGATGCTTTATCTTATTTATTTGCAATGCCCATGTCTTGATTATTATATGAACTATCTTATCCATGCAACGCCCGTTCATCCATCCCTATGCCTACAGTATTTAATCCCGTTGTTTACTTCAAACACTACTGCTGCTGTTTTCATTCAACTGCTGCTATTATTTCACTATTGTTGCTGCTATAAAACTGTTACTACTGATAAACCACTGCGAACAAAAGTACTTTCAGGTGCAGGTGCATTGACAACTCACTTGTTAAGGCTTACAAATATTCTTTGGCTCCCCTTGTGTCGAATCAATAAATTTGGGTTTTACTTCCCTCGAAGACTGTTGCGATCCCCTATACTTGTGGGTCGTCAAGACTATTTTCTCGCGCCGTTGTCGGGGACCATAGCTTTATTTGCGAGCTCACCGGAGAGTACTATTATCTAATGCCATCATTCATCATGGGTAAGACTCGTGATGAAAAGTTTCGTATATTACCATCCACTACAACAGGAGGTACAACTCTGAACACCTCTGTTGCTCTTAATTCACCGTCTGTTATGAGTAAGCTGCTTACACCACCACATGCTACACATGCTACTTCTGCTGAATCTGAAAATACTTCTGATGATGCTTCTACTGTGCTTGATGAGAGTGGTTCTCTAGTTCCTTTCTTAGATGCTACTATTGCTAAAGTTAAAAATATTGCAAACACTTAAACTCCTGATAAAAATCATGTTACTCCTGCTATTTCACATGAGCTTATAGAGATCCTAGTGATGATTCCTATATTGATCTTAATGATGATCTTATTGATGAAATACATGCTATGAAGGATAAAGATATTGTTATGAGTCTTATTGAAAGTCGTGCTATTAAATATAAATTATCTCTTGATGCTAAGTTTGCCACCTCTCCTATTAATATTAGGGATAAGGATTATGATTTCTCTCTTGATTTATCTTATATATCTATTGTTGAGAAAGAAACTTTTTGTGGTACTGAAAATGAAAGTGCTACAAAACATATGAATCAGCTCTCCTCTTTGAGTAGTTTATTCTCTGAAGATCTTAAGAAACGTAGCTACTTTGTTGCTAAAATATTCCCTTTCTCATCAAAAGATGGGGATAAAACTTGGTTTAACAATTTGTCTCCTGGATCTATTGATAGTCCTATTGGTTTGGTTAATGCTTTCTTTCAGAAATATTTTCCTGCTAGTGCTCAACATGATGCTTTACAAAATATATTTAATTTCAAGCAATTGGAAGGAGAGAAATTGTCTGTATCTTGGGAAAGGTTCTGCTCTTTACTTAGGGCTACACCTGGGCATAAGCTAGAAAATAATAAACTTCTTGATATATTCTATAATGGACTAACTGTTGAATCTAGGACATACCTGGATAGCTGTGTTGGCTGTGTTTTCAGGCAAAGAACTCCAGAAGAAGCTGAGGAATTAATGGCTAAAATAAGCCAAAATCATGACGATTGGACTATGATTGAGCCAGAGCCGACCCCTACTCCAGTATCAACACCAACACCAATACCCAAGAAGAGGGGAATGATTCAATTAAATGACGAAGTGATGAGAGAAGCCAAGAAATCCCTTAAAGAGAGGAGTATTAATCTGAAGATGTGAAGAATCTTCCACCTATAGAAGAATTATGTAAGCCAATCCCTCACTCATCCACCATTGAGGTACACTCTCTCCAATATTTTGATAGTAGAGATATTCCCTACAATAAACCTCTTGATCAATGTTTATATGAATTTGATAATTATGTTATCAAGCAAGATAATTTTAATATGAGAGTGCAAAATCACCTAATGGAAAACTGTAGAGCTATTGATAATTTGCATGGTATTATAGAAAGAACCTCTAATGATGTCAAAATTCTTGTTAAACATTTTCAAATGGTTCAAACTCAAATTGATCAATTTGCTAAAGTGCAAAAAGATTTGCTACTTAATGCTTCTAAAGAAAAACATGCTTATGAAATAAGAACTAGAAGTGGTATTGCTACACAAGATCCTTTATATCCTGAGGGCATCCTACAAGAATTGAACAAGATTCTCAGCAAACTAATAATAATGTTATTCATACTAAGAAGAAAAAGAAGAAGAAACATAAAACTGTTGTAGAATTCTCTGAACTTGCTAAAGATCCTAATAGTATATCTATCTCTAATGCTGAAACTGAAAGTGGTAATGAAAAGAATGATGCTTCTGATAAAGAAGAACCTGTAGCTCAACCTGAAAAGCAAACTAAAACTGCAAAGTGTGCTAAGGAAGATTGTATTGCTAATAAACATGGTAATGAGAGAGAACCTTGGGTACAAAAACCAATATTTTTTCCTTACAAGAAACACAAATCTAAGGAAGAAGAACATTATAACAAGTTTTTTGAATAGATGAAACCTTTGTTCTTGCAAATTCCTTTAACTGATGCTATTAAATTGCCTCCTTCTGCAAAAATATATGAAAGATCTCGTCTCTAACAAAAGGAAGATTCCTAATGAGGAAATTTCCACTATGCTTGCTAATTACTCTTTCAATGGCAAGGTTCCTTAGAAGGTTGGAGATCCTGGTGTACCAACTATTCCATGTTCTATTAAAAATAATTATGTTAGAACTGCTTTGTGTGATTTGGGAGCTGAAGTTAGTGTCATGCCTTTTACTCTCTATAAAAGACTCCTCCTAGAAAAATTGATACCAACTGAAATATATTTGCAAATGGTTGATAAGTCCACTTCTATTCCCGTGGGTATATGTGAGAATGTTCCTGTTCAAGTTGCTAATAATTATCTGATATTAACTGACTTTGTTGTGTTGGAAATGCCTGAAGATGATAATATGTCTCTTATTCTTGGAAGACCTTTTCTTAATACTGCAGAGGCTGTTATTGATTGCAATCAAGAAAAAGTAACTTTTAATGTTAATAATAAAGAGCACACTGTTTATTTTCCCAAGAAGATTGATAGGAAATATGGTCTAAATTCTATTGAAAAAATTGAGACCATCAAGTTTGGAGAATTTTATTTTCCTATTCCAAAGCCACCCAAAGAATATGAAATTACTATGATTGGGACTATGTCTATCAAGGTTGAGGTAACATGAATATTTACTGAAAAACAAATTTTTGTTTCATATAAAATTATTTTGGTAGCAAGACTTGATCACCCTTGTTAACAAAATGATTTTAAATGAAGTGGGCAATGTTTTCACTATGTTTTCACCTTCCCCATTATGTTTTCACCATGTTTACTTCTGTTATCACATTATTACTTGAGTACAATCATGTTTTCCACCATCCTTATGCATGTTTTCCTGATGTTTTCACCCTGATTACTGAGGTTATGCATGTTTTCACCACCCATACTTTTGTTTTCACCACTACCACCTTTGTTTTCCTTGGATATTCTTTCATTAAAGTGTGATTGAACCTCTGTAGTGATGGGTTTTTTTTTCACCTTTTCACTTTCATTTTCCTGGTTTTTATTAATTATTAAAATTCTGGAAATACCTCAAAAATAAAGTTTCTCGAAAAATTCCAGAAAAATTATAATAAATTTTTACGTCAAAAATGAGGCAGAAAGCCACCCGGGAGGCCCCAGGGGGACCCACTAGTCAGGCACACCACAGGGTGGCGCGGCCAGCCCCTGGTGGCGCCAGCACATGGTGTGGGCCCCCTGGCCCTCCATTTACTCTCTCCACTGCCAAAGTCTTCTCTCTCACCTCCTAAAGTGAAAACATTTCCTGGAACCCGTGTTCTTGCTGTTCTTCCTCTGGATTTTCGATCTTCTTCTTCAGCCCATCATTTGTGCTAATATTTGGTGTGTATGTTCTCCGGTATGTGACTCCTCCGATGATCCAAGTAGATTTTTTGTTTAGTGAAGTATTTCTTGAGTATTTTGGTACTGTAGGTGATAGCTTATGTGAGTTTACATGCTTTATTTGAGTAGAAATGATGTAGTTTTGATGTATGTTTGGCTCTCATATAAGTCCCTATGGTAGTTTCCACCTTATAGATGCTTGAAATTAATTTTTGTGATGATTGTTGGAAAATTTCAGAGATGGAGCACAATGTTCATCAACTAAACCAGCATGAGTTGAAGTTGCATGAGGTCATGCTCGTGCACCGTGAAGAGAGAGTGTTCCCATCAATCTATCCGTGTCAGGAATTCATGAGGATTACGAAAATTTTGCAGGATTTTAACACTCTTGTGCATAATGCAGGCTTGGACCGTTTCATTGAGGATGAGCCTATCCAATATGTGAAACTAACTATGTCTGTGGTGCAGGATTTTCGTTTTAAATGGTCCCCAACTAACCCAATGGTCCACTATAAAATTTAGAATAAAGCTGTGAGCCTCCCTTAGTGTGATTTTTGTGCAGCTATTAAGGTAGCAGAGTGGGGTTCTTGTGAGAAGATAAGTGGGCAGACTAAACCACTGATGGAATTATATGAGGAGATTTGGCAAGGCAGAAGTTTCACAGGGGAGAGTGGTAAAATTCGAGAAATACAACTCCTTAGCATTCGATACTTTGCCTACTTTATTTCTAAGTGTGTGTTAGCTAGAAAAACTGCTAACAAGCTATCTGTCTATGATTTGGCGTTTATTGCAGCTGCTTTAAGATGTGATAGGTCTTATAACTTTGGCGCTTTGATTTATTACCGTCTCTCACATAACCGTGAGAAGGGCGGAGTTTGTGGAGGTCTTATTGCCCTGCGCTTGCTAGCATTGCATGGTTTGGAGCCACACCCTCTAGATATGCAGTTTCCTATAGAGAGGCTTGATCTTGTTTCCGTGGTTCAACATAAGTTTCTTTCTACCCATGCTGACTTACATAATATATCTTTTGAATTAACTTTCTCCAAAAGATCCAGGTGGAGAGTTGTTAAAACTGTTAGGGAAGTACTTTTGCCTGCACCTCTTTTGTTTAATCTTAATAACAGGCAAGGATGGGAGCTTTCTGAGAGCGAGCTGGACGCATACCTTGAGCATCACCCTCAGCAAGGGGAGGATGCCGACGAGGGGGACGATGGTGATTTCGTCCAGCCCTATGACACCACGGGGATCCCATACCAGCACCCCGGTTATGACTATGCGCGCGCTGCTTCATCTTCTTCTTGGGCGCTCGAGCACGACCACGCGAGGGACGACCCACCGCAGTGGGGATATTTCCCGCGCTTCGATTGATCTCCACTTAGGCCAAAAGCCTAAGCTTGGGGGGAGGTATACCGACATCACGCTCATTTATATATCATGTTCGTTCGGTTTTTTGTATATCCATGTTTTCATTTTTTTCGTTTGTTTTCGTTTTCTTTCGTTTCTTTCACTTCTCTTTGTTTTTTTGTTATGTTCTTGTTTTCCAAAACACAAAAAGACCAAAAATATTTCTGTTGTTTCTCTCTATTTGTTTCTTTAGTTGGTTTTTTTTTTCTTGTTTCGGTTTAATATTCAAAAATCCAAAAATATTTTGCTTTGTTTGCTTCTTCTCTTCTGTTCTTGTTTTAATTGAAAAGCCCAGAAATATTTGTTGTTTTTCTTTGGTTTTGTAAAGTTTGTTGCAGAGTTAAACAGTCCTTCGTGACTCCATTGGAGCTTGATTTTCATTATATATTATTTGAGCCACAAGTGAAGAGCAATAATGACGATCTATGACAATTCAAGTTGTAGTGAGAGGCTGGTATAAACTCTATTTGCTTTCATTTTTGTGCATATATCCATCTCTATGAGCATGCTTAGTTTGTTCGTATAAGATAAATGTGACTTAATGGCTGCTTAATAATTCGTCCTCTCTCATGTTTTGTTCCAATTTATTAATGGTAAATGACATGTCATATTAATACTTGTTCGCATTGTTCCATTCGTAGAAGGACATGATATTGTGGTAGCCTCCTCTGACTGTTTCATTTAAATCAACTTGGCACATGCTCGCGCATGCTAAGACTGAAAACAAAAAGTCAATAAGCCTCAATGATTTATTTTGCCTCAGAGTTCTAGTATCAATTTTGTGCCTTAGTTAACTTTACTTTGTCGCAAACATGATTATGATAGTTGTTGCTCTCTTTATTGTCGCTCCCTGTCTATTTGCTAGCATTCGCCTGTACTGAGTATGAGCTCTACTCGTGCATCCAACTCCCAAAAACCAAAGTTTGCCAAATGTGTCCACCATACCTACCTATATGTGGTATTTAACCGCCACTCCAAGTAAATTGCTCATGTGCTACCTTTAAAACCTGCTAAAAAATATTCCTGTTTTGTGCCCCTGTTTTAGCTCATGAGGACGTAAATAGAGAATCTTTATCTCACTTGTTGATTGGATTTCACACCCTGGACTAGTTGCTTCGTCCGCTTATCCAAATGATAGAAGAGCTGGCAACGGGGTGCCCAGCCCCAAATTAATACACACAAATTCTCTTCACTCTTTTTGCCCCGATTTATCAGTCAAACCATAATTGCGTAAACAAAAGAGAAAGAGGGATGACCTTCTACCCAGATGCATCCTTCACATAGGATCCCCGCTCTTGTGAATCCAGTTGGCTTGTGACGTACTGTATTGTCTGTTTACCATTCGTTGACATAAGCATACAACTCTCTCAATATGTTTTTAGTACCTCTGTTTAATAAAATAAAAAGCTCTAACACATGAGTGATCCATGCTTCCCTATGCGAAGGGCCTATCTTTAACTTTTATGTTGAGTCTCCATCTTATTCTTTGAGCACTTTCTTGAGAGCATAGTGGTCATTCTTAGTGTGATGTGTTTGTCCCAAAGCACGGTTGATTGTGGTATAATCTTGACACTTGTATCTTTGATATCTTTACTTCTAGTCTTCCCTTGAACTTCAGAGGTGCCCTGGCATTTATGTTTTGCCCCACACTTAAGGGCAAGCGAGATACCACTTTATTAGATTCTTTTATGAATATTACAATCTTGCAAATAGTTATGCTTCATATTGTTTATTATTAATATGTTGTTATCTCCTCATGGTTTGCATAGCTATTAAGTGACAGTATCTTGCATGTATCCTATCATGAGCATAAATAAGTATTTTATAATATAGTGGGTATATTTACATCATATGAAACAAATGTCTTCGTAAAAGTCTTTTATCGCACTCAGTTGTCACTGAATTTCTTGAGGACAAACAATAAGCTAAGCTTGGGGGGAGTTGATACGTCGAAAACGTATCTCCTTTTTCCGAACACTTTTCCTATTGTTTTCCTTTAAACTTGCGTGTTTTGAATGCAACTAACACGGACTAACGCTGTTTTCAGCATAATTAATTTGGTGTCTCGTTTTTTGTGCAGAAAATCAACTTTCGGGAAATTGCCCAGAAAAGACCCCATTGTCCCTAAAACACCAGAAGACCCCGGGAGCCAGAAGGAGACCCGGAGGGGGGCAGGAGGTGGCCAAACCACCCCCGGCGCGCCTCCTAGGCTGCGCCAGCAGGTGGTGTGGGCCACTCCCACACCCCCTCGGTATCCCCTTTCGAGTACAAATAGCCTTCAACCCTAAAACACGAGGGGTTCGATAGTTTTCCAGAAAGAAGTCTGTAGCTCCGCCGCCACCCCGAACCTCGATTCGGGGATCAGAAGTTCCTGTTCTGGCACCCTGCCGGGACGGGGAATTGGAGGAGATCATCGCCATCGTCATCACCAACGCCTCTCCACCGACCATCCATGTGTGAGTAATTCCCCCGTTGTAGGCTGAACGGGATGGTAGGTATTGGATGAGATCGTTCATGTAATGCCGTGATTGTTAGGGCATAGTGCCTAGTATCCTCTATTAGTGCTATTACATTGTTGCAACTTGTTATGCTTAATGCTTGCCACTTTGGCCCGAGTGCCATGATCTCAGATCTAAACATGTTATTGAATCACGATGATAATTATCGTTTCTTAATCATACCTGCAAGTTGTTTACACATATTGTTGTCCGGAACCCGAGGCCCCGAAGTGACAGAAATTGGGACAACCGGAGGGGATGGCTGTGATGTGAGGATCACATGTGTTCACGGAGTGTTAATTCTTTGCTCCGGTGTTCTATTAAAAGGAACACCTTAATTACCAGTAGTTCCCTTGAGGCCCCGCTGAAAACGGGCTGGTAGGACAAAAGATGTTGTGCAAGTTCTCATTGCGAGCACGTACGACTATTTACGGAAGACGTGCCTATGGTTACTTAGTGCTTGGATGCTTTATCTTATTTATCTGCAATGCCCACGTATTGATTATATATGAACTATCTTATCCATGCAACACCCGTTCATCCATCCCTATGCCTATAGTATTTAATCCCGCTGTTTACTTCAAACACTACTGCTGTTGTTTCCATTCCACTGCTGCTATTATTTCACTACTGATGCTGCTATAAAACTGTTACTACTGATAAACCAGTGCGAACAAAAGTACTTTCAGGTGCAGGTGAATTGACAACTCACTTGTTAAGGCTTACAAATATTCTTTGGCTCCCCTTGTGTCGAATCAACAAATTTGGGTTTTACTTCCCTCGAAGACTGTTGCGATCCCCTATACTTGTGGGTCATCACATCCCCATATCTTCGAGGCCTCCAATCGCTCCCCAACATGGGAGTACGTCTTCGCAGCCACCGGTTGCCAAGAAACCCCAACGTATGTTTGGTATGGGGACCTCTTTAAGCAGGTAAGTTATATCCTTATTGCCATTTCCTTTTTCTTTTGAGTCATTGTTATGGTTTCATTCCTACTATCTTTTCCTTATTTTCCTTTAGTGTTCCTTCTAGGGATCCGACTCCTCCTCCAAGAGGGAATAGCCCGAGTGCTTCTCCCGATGTCCAGTCAACTACTGCTTGAGCTTCCTCTACAGCCGTGAAGGAGAAAGCAGTTGTCCAAGAGGTGGAGCCCAAGGACTCAGCCATTCCTGTGGCTGAGCCAAGTTGACCCACGTCTTTTGATCCAGGATGATGGACTCTCAATTTGGCTAACATGAACACGATGGTCCCAGAATTACAGGTTAGCAACCACGTGAGTTACACATATGCTTGAGTTTTCCTGCTTATTATGTCGGTTGCGCGATCAGCGCCCCAATGGGAGTAGCCCCGGAGTCTCTGTTTGGATGCTTGCAGGCGAGCGTAGAATCAGAGCCCATGTTTCTAACATTGACTCGACTTCTCTCTCCAGCCTTTCATGATCAACATGCAGGACTTGAGCACTCGCTTCCTCAACATCGGGAGGGAGAGGGACACCGCCCGTTCCAACTTTGCGAAAGCCAAAGGTACCTGCTTCTTCTGGACCTCTAATACTTTGCTTCATCTATTTCCTTTGGTCTATACCTCTAACATTTCTTCTGGCTATAGAGCTCCTAGTCGCCACGTACTCTGAGAAGTAAGCTGCGCTCATTCGAGTGAAAGAACTCGAGGAGCGGAATGCTTTTCTCTGTGAGGAGGTCGCCACTGCGAAGAAAAAGATCGAAGCAACCATTGAAAAGGCGAATGAGGCCAAACAAAAGGAGATAGAGGCTCTCAAACATTTTGTGGACTTGGAGGAGGCTATAATTTCTCGACTCCATGTTTTGACTGATTCTCTGACATGTATGCGAATTTCATTTTCTTCTAGTGTTCCTTCCTTGGTATTTCCTGTACCTCAATAATGAATTTTCTTTGCTGCCACAACTACTTTGGGTAGTCCTCGTGAGCTCACAGCTCATCTTCGAGAAGGCCTGCTTTTAGATGCTATTACTTCTTCCAAAGAGCAAGCGTCCAAAGCTAAGAAGGCACTCACGAAGCTCCAAGGCTTACTCGTTTCCTTCCACGAGTGACTGTTTCCTGGGCACCCAGTACCGTCCACAGTGGATGCTCTGATGGGCGTGTTTCATAACACGAACGTCCTAGCTGAATTCAGTCAGGAGCAGACTCTTTCCGGAGCTGAAACAATGCTTACTCTCACGCAGGCGCATGACATCGAGGGAGACTTCGAAGCTGCATTCAGTGGGCCTCCGAGAGACTCGAGCAGGAAAGAGGTAAAACCCTGTGACGCCCCGAGAGCGGGCACTATGCAGATTTCAGCATTCCCGCCAAAGTCCACATAATAACCGATTCCAGGTTGCCACGTCTGATAACATTACAACAGTTCACGAATAATCCGCAACAACAACAGAAAGAGATTTACAAGACGACTCAAACGAGTCAGGGATACAACTGATACAATACAAAGATCCAAATAACAGCGGAAGAAACAACATATCGTCCGTCTACGGACAAGATACAAATTGGACTAAGAGTCCTGAAGATAACCGAGAGCGTCCAATCCCTGCCCAGGCCAAGCCGGAGGGATTCCCAAGCTAACGTCGTCAGACTTCAAACCTGTTGACTGCAATATTGAATATGCAGCCACGAAAAAGATTCGTGGGTCAGTACGGTTAAGTACTGGCAAGTGGATAACCCATACTCACAAGATATCGGCGTAGCCAGTCATCACAAGATACAAATACTTTGGGATCAACGGAAAGGAAGGGGTTATTGCAAATAAGCGACAGCGGGCTGCACTAACCAACTACAGAGAGATACTACAACTTCCGGCTAACAGAAAGAAGATAAGATCGAGTATCGTAACCAACTGAAAGTAACTCCAAACAACCCATCCTGGATCTCGCCCCTTATCCGAAGAAGCAATCCGAGGATAACTCACACAGTTGAATTAAGGACGGTTCAGATTATTGTGTCAATAAACCTATTACTAGTCAAGTTGTTAATCATTGGGTGTAAGGTTGTTAATCATTAGGTTTAAGTTGTCCTGAGTACTTGTTAGCCAGTACTTTCACCAAGTAATCCATAACCGCGGAAAACACGGCTTCTCGAGAAGATTATCCCTGCAGGGTTGCACCAATTTGTCCGTACACGTAAGAATAACCCGCCAGACGGGGGATCAACCCACCAAGCGAGGTACTCAACACAACTCAACTCTTCTTCGCATCAAGCCCAAAGCACCTTGGGCGCACGGCTAATCGAGCCCAGAAGAAAATGGACCCTCATAGCACTCTAAGAACGTGTCCCCCTATATGCCGACTACGAAAGTTCCACCCGGGTACCAAGGGCTCGCAAGATCATGCATGCAGCAAATGGAAAACCCGAACTAAATGAGGCGATTTGGACGAGATGCGAATCGAGTCAAATTGAGGGGGGCGCCCATACTCGCTTCCCACATGCGGGTAGTGCGCTCATCATGGATCAGTAGACAAGACCCTTTTCCTATTAGGGTCGACACTAGTACGCCTCAAAACCACATAGGGCCTCATGCCGTTGCCTTATCATCAAATTATTATTACCATTAGCATTAACAGGATTGATTGATTAACATCGAGCCCCCAGAACGATAATAAAAGATAGTAAGAGAAGTAACCGACAACAGACTCGAGCAAAGCAACCCTAAGCATGCAGCTACGACACGAAGGCCAACGAGGTAAACAATCAACAGTTAATAGGAAGTGGAAGGAAAGGCTATATCATGGCTGCAGGGTAAACATACGATAGGATCGAGGCACAAGCATCGAAGCAAAGGCTAGAATAAGAACAACGGAAAGAATCGGTAACAAGTGAGGAAAGGCAACAAAGGTAGCAAGTGAGTATACTTGCCTGAGATCCAGCAAGTAGAGGTACATCCGCAGAACTTGTCGTTGCTCACATCATCTCAACGTCCTATCCGCGAAGAAGCAAAGAGCTAACAGAAACACCGGATGCAACAATTACTACTACGGCAAAAGATCCAGCATGATCCTATTTTATATGCATGGAATGGCAAGATGCAACAGGGAAAACAACTTAAGCAATTTAATCGGAACCGGAGTCCGGAGAAGTAGGAATTGGTTCAAGTTGTTTATCTAACCATCAATTTAATTGTTAGTTAGCATGGCAAACAATAAAGTAGATGACTTAGGCAATTTAAATGGAATGGGGCAACAGCTGAATTAAATACCCCAACACGTTCCATATTTATCTATTAGGTGAACATACATAACACTACTACAAATGCAACATGCAAGGTGCAAACATGAACATGGATGGCATGAACATATTAAGTGCATTTTTCTGGTATGAAAACATATTTTATTGGTTGGATTTGGAATTAAAATGAGCAAGTTATCAAATTAGCAATTTTAATGCATTAATTAAGAAATAGTTGTTTTCGGCAATTTAATTTATACAAAACAGAAAACAAAGTTGATATTTGCAAAGTTTAGAGAATTTTGATTCGAAAACATATTTTATTTTTCAAATTTGGAGTTAAAATGAATTAGTTATGAGTTATGCAATTTTAAATGGAACCGGAACAATATTTAATTATTCCAACTCATTCCATATTTAATTATTAGGTGACATTATTATTAACCGCACCCACAAGATGCAATGCAACACACGAATGATTTAATATGCACGATATCGATGACATTTAGAAAATAGGCATATAGGTTATAGGGTTGGGGTTTGGGTTCGCACATTGGAAAGAGGATCGCCGGGGTCAACGCCGGAAACTTCGGAACATGGAGGAAGTAGACGAAGAAGAGGAAGTAGACGAAGTCGTCGTAGGAGGGGAAGTAGACATTCCGTTGTCGATGTAGTCGAAGTCGATGTCTTCGGGTCATAGAGGAAGTAGTCGACGTAGGCGTGGTAGTGGAAATAGTCGACGTCGTTGTAGTAGGGGAAGTAGTCGACGTCGAGGACGTAGTCGTTCCAGAGTCATCGTCATGGAGGTAGTCGTTCACGCCGTAGAGGAAGTAGTCGCTCTCGAATCACGCGGTCATCGTCGTCGAAGTGGTCGTAGTAGTCGTGGGCGATCCGCAACATCGTTGTCTTCGAGGTTGGTGGCGGACATGTCGGTCCCAATCTTCACGGCTCGCACGAAGGCGGCCAACGCAAGCGAACACGACGAAGGCGATGTAGTCGTTCACGGTTCGTCGAGGAAGTAGTCGTGGTCGTGGTTTGGTCCGAGGTCCTCGGGGTGGCGGTACTTGTCGGCGGAGATCTCGGTGTGCTCGACTCGACGGTGTACGGACCATAGCTGACGGGGTCGTTCTTGGCGTTGCCGTTCGGGTGCCGATGGCAAGTGTCGCGCGGTGTAGGATCACCGATGAGTGCACGGCGCTGCGGAAAGGGTCCACGGGACGCAAGGGCACGACAGCCTCGACCACGACAGACATCGCACGGGCATGAACCAAGTGCCATCTTGGGGTACTTCCGTCGAACACCTGGAGGCCGTGGTTGAGATGGTCCTCCTCCGTGGCGTCGTGCAGCAGCAGCACGGTCGGGACATTGGACTGCATCCTGGAGTAGCCCTCGTGGATGGGGAGCAGCGTCCCGTTCGGAAACGAGCCGGAGCGCGCGAGGGCGGCCGGAGGAGGAGCGGCGGCGGGCGGAGATGAAGGGCCATGGCTCGAGGAACGGCGCGTGGCCGGGAAGTGGAGAGCCGAGGATGGAGGACGGCGAGCTCCGGCGGGGCGGACGGGGCGCCACGGCCGGTGAGGAGCAGGGCGGCCGCGGCCTTCCTTGGCGGCGGCGCGAGCAGCAAGAGGGAGGGGACGGCGGAGCTTGGGGAGAGGGAGACGGCGCAGGTGGCGGGGACGGCGACGTCCGGCGGCGGGGCGGGGAGAGGAGCTCCTGGCGGCGGGGCGAGCGGCGGTTCCCGGCCGGAGAACGGGGAGGCAGAGAGGGAGGCGACGGGAGGAGGCAGAGGAGGAGGACGTCGGGAGGAAGGAGGGCGAGCGAGGGGATCGAGCGATCCCCTCCTCCCGTGCGTGCGTTTCCGTGCGGGGGGGGGTGTGCGTGTGCGGTTCCTTTTTTTTCCGTTGGTGGAGGGACCTGTTTGCAATTTTCGAAAACGGCTGGGGGCAAAAGAAGGAGGGGGAGAGAGATTTAGGGTTGGGGTTGGTTCGGTTGGGCCTTGTTGGGCTGCTGGGTGGGCTGGCTGGCTGCTCTCTTTTCTTTTTTTTCTTTTGTTTCTTCTTTTTTTTCCAGAAATTGGTTAGGCAAAAAGAAAAAAATAGATTTAGGCACCAAATAAATTTCAGAAATTTTAGAGAGAAAAGATTTGATGAATTTTAATTAGTTGGCATGTTGGGGGTTACCCCCGAGTAGGGTAAAGGCAAGTAGTAAAAGCAGCTAACAGAAGAGAGGTTTGGTCGAGTAGCCGACTACCCGGTACCCGCTACCCGGCAGACTGCTACTCGGTCTCACCTCAAGATGGCCAGAAGGAGATATCAAGCAAGTTCTGTCTCTTCGAGTAGAAGAGGTGGCCCGAGTAAAATTGGCGGGAACCTACTCGGGCCAGAAAGTCAAAGGAGCCGTTCTGACACAGGATCCCGCGTATCCTGGGTCCGTACTTGGCAGTATTCGAACTACTGTTCATCTGGGACCGGCCTGCCTGACAGTGACAGCATGGAAGCAGGCCGTGGCAGGATAAGGGGGGCCTACTCTGTGTTTGGCACAGTGATACCAGTCTGTCCCCTTGTTTTGCCCAACGACTTTCTAGATGCAGCCAAGATTAGGAACCAAAGCTTTCAGCGGGAACCCGGAAGAAGGACGATGTGCACACTATGTCGACACTTGTCCATGTTTGGACGTATCCGGCTGGGCACCATGTATATAAGGTGCCCCGCCGCCTCCTGCGTGAGGATCGAACACATCTTGACCTAGAGGGAACCCTAGTTCTTGAGCCAGTTCATCATCTAGAGGAGAGTGGCTACTCGGTAGCAAGAACCTTGTACTGTGGCTACCCGGTGAGATACCAAAATACACAAATAAAGGCAGGAGTAGGGGTTTTACCTCCTCACGAGGGCCCTGAACCTGGGTAAATCGTGTTGTTTGCAGTGTTTACTTCGTACCTCACGCGGCTACTCGTCGCGTGATCCCTCCCCGATCACCTCCAGCGTCCTTCGTCCCCACATCTTTAGCCATCCCATGGCATCTGCCGTGACACCACCACGACAGTTGGCGCCCACCGTGGGACAGCCAGCGGCGCTGGCTGGATTTTCTGTTCGGACGGGATCTTCTTCAGCGGAGCGCGTGGTCTGTGGCCTTGTCCACAGATTCGGCTCCTTCGACTTCGTCACCGACAACGCCGGCTGTTTCGGCGGCCTGGCCATGCCGGACGGCGGCTCGGTGATCTCCTTCGGCTCTCACCTCGTATACGTCGCCACCGTCGCCAACAGCGCGTACCCCGAGCTGGTGCATGACGCGGAGGATCCTCCCGCGGTGATTGCTGCTCGCGGAAGGCCCGCATGCAGCTCTGCGAGCTGCGCTGAGGTGATGGTGACGGGCTTGGCGGCAAACACTGGCGCTGCGGCCGTCATCGAGGATCTTGATGAACCGGCTGCTGGTGGCAGGACTCACCGGCCCTACGAGAGGGAGAGCAACTTGCCGCCTTCCACCTCTACGATCATTCCTGCGTCGGCTGCGCGACCTGGTATGCCTACTCCCACCGACGTCGAGCTTCTAGCCATGCGGGAGCAGCTCGAGCGGCAACGCTTGGAGTTGCTTGCCGAGCAGGCGGAGTTGGAGAAGGTGAGGTTGGAGTTGAGCCTAGATCAGCTCGAGTACAACAAGGCTCACGGCTTCACGCCAGTCGCCAGGAGGGCTAGCAGAGTAGGTGGCACTCGGCGCAACTTGGGTGTCGAGATGGCAACGGTTGCGGAGGTTCCCGCTCAGTCCGCCACCGCGAACACCTTCACAAGGCCAAGGTACAGCACGCCCGCCAAGACACTTAGAGCTGCAGAGGCTGTAGCTGCCGAGTTGCCTCGCCTGGATGGCGATGCGCGCCTTAGGCAGCAGGAAAGGCTCAACGAGTTGGTGTTGGAGGCTGCTAGGCAGAACGAGGAGTTCCGGAAGGCCAACCCGGGTGCTGGGGCTTCGCAGGTGGTTCACTCGCACGCGGCTAGATCTAACGATCAGGCCTCATCTCCGCATCCCAGCCGCGAGAAGAGCCGCAGCGGGCGCTCGGGCAGAGACAGGCAAATGCAGGTGTATGACCCGGCTGCTGCCGCGAAACAGCCTGCTGTGCCGCAGCAGCTCGGGCAGGAACACAACGCTGCAAGAGCAGGCTCTCAAGCCCATCAAGCTCAAAGCCGTGCCCGAGATGCTGCGCGTCCAGGTCCTTCTCGGCAACCCGCAGCTCAGCCTACTCGGCAGAGGCAGCAGCCGCGCGCAGTGGCGCCAGTCGCCAACCCGGTGGAGCAGCCTACAGCTGTGCAGGTGGATAGGTATGATGATGGCTACTCGGCTATGGAGATGGCTGGCTATGATATTCATGACCGTGTTGGTGAGCGCGTGCTGGCGCCTGGAGATGCGAGGCATCAGTTGGACCGGATCAGCTTGTCTGCGCGGCTTGAGAGCACGGGTCCTCCTGGCCCCGAGTGCTTTCGCCCGCGCATCATGAACGAGCCTTCCGTGAAGGGCTTCCAGCTTGCAAGGGGCACCAAGAGCTACAACGGCAACACCAAGCCTGAAGATTGGCTCAATGACTATGTCACCGCGGTCCATATCGCGAATGGCAACAGAAGATGGGCTGTGCGCTATGTTCCACAGATGCTAGAGGGTCCAGCCCGCACTTGGCTCAACAACTTGCCCAAGAACAGTATTAACTGCTGGCTGGACTTCTCGGATGCCTTCATCAGCAACTTCACGAGCACATACAAGAGGCCGAATAGGCCACAGCAGCTATCAGCTTGCAGGCAGCGAGAAGACGAGACGGACCGCGAGTATCTTACTCGGTGGAGCACATTGAGGAACACCTGTGAGGGTGTGAATGAGGCACAGGCAATCACTTGGTTTGCGCAGGGATGCAGGCATGGCAGTATGTTGTGGCAGAGATTGCAGAGGGAGATGCCGAACACTCTGGCGGAGACCATCAAGATTGCGGATCAGTACGCACTCGGTGATCCTACTCAGCCACTGATGGACTCCTCTGAGCCGAGAAGAAACTTCAGCAACAGCAAGCGCAACGAGTTCCGCAACAAGCGCCGGGTAGACAATCGGTATGATCCCGAAGAGGTGAATGCAGTGACTGTTGGAGCTAGTGGCAGCCAGAGGCAGAAACCTGCTGGAGCCTACGGGCAGAACCAGAACCAGGGCCAAGGCAACAAGAAGCCATTTCGCGCCTCTCAGTCGGGTAGCGGGAACTCCGAGCAGTCGAGGAAGTTTGTCTTCGATGACATGAAGGATGGCCCATGCAGATTTCACACTCACCATCCCTCGAGGCCTGCTAACCACACTACTCGGCAGTGCGAGTGGTGGGAGGCGATCAAGAGTGACGGCTTGCCTCCTCCTCCTCCCCTGCCTGCAGCCAATGCCAATGTGCAGCCTACTCGCGCACCCGCAGCTCGGCCGCCAGTGTACCCGAGAAGAGAGAATGTGAACCAAGTGGCTTTAGGAGCCAACCAGAACTTCAACAATGAGAGATACCGCAACAACAACAACAACTACAACCGCAACAACAACAACAGAGGCAACAACAACAACTATCAGGGCAACAACAACAACAATGGCAACAATGGGGGCAATGGCTCCAACCAGTACCAAGAGCACCATGAGAGCTATATGATCTTCACGTCTGAGGCAGTCGACAAGCAATCACAGCACATGCGGGCCATGGAGGTCAATGCAGTGATTCCTGCTGTCCCTCACTACATGTACTGGTGTGACCAGGAGATCAGGTGGACCCGAGCAGATCATCCCAAGGTGATGCCCAATCCGGGTAGCTATGCCTTGGTGCTGGATCCTACCTTCCTGGGTCCCGAGAAGAACGTGAGGTTCAGCAAGGTGCTAATCGACAACGGCAGCAGCATCAACATTGTGTACAAGGACACTCTCGAGAAGCTTGGCCTGGCCGAGAACATGATGCTGCCCAGCAAGACCACCTTCCATGGCATTGTGCCCGGGATCTCGTGCAACCCGATTGGCCGAGTGTGGATAGATGTGCTATTCGGTACCCGGGAGAACTGTCGCACCGAGCGCCTGCAGTTCGAGGTGGTGGATCATCAGAGCCCCTATCATGCTCTACTCGGCAGGCCTGCTCTGAGCAAGTTCATGGCATCTACACATGTGGCTTATCTGAAGATGAAGATCCCTGGTCCCAATGGCATCATCACCATCTCTGGAGATTACAAGAAGTCCATGGAGTGTGCCTCTGCTAGCTCCCAGTTGGCGGAGTCGATGGTGATCGCTGCCGAGAAGAAGAAGATGTACGAGGTGGTGGCCATGGCTCAGTCCGCGCAAGCTGGCGCACAAGGTGTGCCGAGTACCCAGCATGGCACTGCTTTCCAAGCTGCCAAGGAGACAAAGAAGGTCCAGGTCGACCCCGAGTTCCCCGACCGCGTAGCCATCATTGGCTCCGGGTTGGCGGAGAAATAGGAAAGCGAGCTCATCCACTTCCTCCGTGAGAATCGGGACGTATTCGCCTGGTCCAATGAAGATCTACCAGGAGTCCCGAGGGAGTTGGTTGAGCACTCATTACATGTGCGTCCTGACGCCAAACCAGTGAAGCAGGCTATGCGCCGTTTCGGAGATAAGAGAAGGAAGGCCATTGGTGACCAGATCACCAAGTTACTGATAAGCAATTTCATCATGGAGGTGCTGCATCCGGATTGGCTAGCCAACCCGGTCATGGTCGAGAAGAAGAAGGAGGATCCCAAGGCTGCCACTGCATGGCGCATGTGCGTCGACTACACCGATTTGAACAAGGCATGCCCCAAGGATCCTTTCCCGCTACCTCGCATCGATCAGGTGATCGATTCCACTGCTGGTTGTGAACTGCTGTCTTTCATAGATGCCTACTCTGGTTTCCACCAGATTGCACTCAATCCTGCTGATCAAATAAAGACTGCTTTCATTACCCCGTACGAGGCTTATTGCTATCGTGTCATGTGCTTTGGCTTGAGGAATGCGGGTGCAACCTATCAGAGATGCATGCAGAAATGCTTGCACGACCAGCTCGGCAAGAATGTGCAGGTGTACGTAGATGACATTGTCATCAAAACGAATAAAACACATACTCTGCTTGCCGACCTGGAGGAAACCTTTGCTAACCTACGCAAGTACAAAATGAAACTGAATCCGAGTAAGTGCACCTTTGGTGTACCGGCTAGAAAGCTACTCGGTTTTCTAGTTTCTAGTCGGGGCATTGAAGCCAATCCCTCAAAGATAAAAGCTATTGAGAGCATGTCTTTTCCGAGATCATTGAAGGATGTGCAGAAATTCACAGGTTGCTTGGCATCTCTGAGCCGGTTTCTGGGCCGAATGGGCGAGAAGGCCCTGCCTCTATACCAGCTGATGAAGAAAAGTGACAAGTTTGTCTGGACTCCGCAAGCGGACGTGGCATTCAATGAGCTGAAAGCAATGCTGGCTAGCGCTCCCGTCTTGGCTAGTCCGCTACCCAAGGAGCCTATGCTGCTGTACATTGCTGCGACTAACCGAGTAGTCAGCGTGGTGATAGTGGTGGAGCGAGAAGAAGAAGGCAAGAGTGTGCAGCGCCCAGTGTATTACCTCAGTGAAGTGTTGTCCAGCTCCAAGCAAAACTATCCGCACTACCAGAAGATGACATATGGTGTGTACCTAGGCGCCAGGAAGCTGAAACATTATTTCCAGGAGCACCCCATCACTGTCGTGAGTTCTGCTCCCATATCGGATATCATGGGTAACAAGGAGGCGAGTGGCAGAGTAGCCAAATGGGCAATCGAGCTAGCAGCGTATGCTCCCGCGTATACGAGAAGAGAAGCCATCAAGTCTCAGGTCCTGGCGGAGTTTCTTGTGGACTGGGCCGAGATGCAGTATGAACCTCCTGCTCCAGTTTCCAACTATTGGAGGATGCATTTCGATGGCTCGAAAGTGAAGGAAGGCCTTGGTGCTGGTGTCGTGCTCACGTCACCCAAGCGAGATCAGCTCAAGTATGTGTTGCAGATCCATTTCAAGGCATCCAACAATGTAGCAGAGTACGAGGCAGTGGTGCATGGTTTGCGAGTAGCAAAGGAGGTTGGTGTGCAGCGCATTATATGCTATGGTGATTCAGATCTGGTGGTGCAGCAAGTCTCGGGCACTTGGGATGCTTTGGATGCCAACATGGCATCGTATCGCTTCCTGGTGCAGTCTATGACTGGGTTCTTCGAAGGTTGTGAGTTCCAGCACATTCACCGAGCAGAGAACGAAGCAGCAGATGAGTTGTCCAAGTTGGGATCTTCTCGGCAATCCATCCCGGCGGGAATCGCCCTGGAGCATTTGAGGAAGCCATCCATCAAGCCTTCTCCCAACTCGGAGTCTATATTTGTTCCTTCTCTGCCAAGCGAGGAATCTGACCCAATGGAGATTGACTGGGAGAATGCTGCAGGAAACTCGGGGACTGCCACTCCTTACTCGGGGACTGCCACTCCCTACTCGGGGACTGCCACTCCCTACTCGGGGACTGCCACTCCCTACTCGGGGACTGCCACTCCTTACTCGGGGACTGCTACTCCTTGCTCGGGGACTGCCGCCCTCAACCCGGAGGCTGTCGCATTCATTGAAGAAGTTCTTGCCAATCGATCTGGACTGCAAAGAAGCGCTCCTACTCCTCCTGAGCAACCGCAAGAGCCTGCCCCAATGGAACTGGACGAACCGGTGTTTCCCATACGGGAGACACCGAGTTGGGCTATGCCCATATTATCCTTTCTAAGGGACGGCACTCTACCTGAGGATGAGGTGACTGCGAGGCAGATTCAGAGAAGGTCCAAGGGCTACACTATTGTCCGAGATGTGCTGCACAAGAGAAGTGCCACTGGCGTGCTGCAACGTTGTGTGGATCCAGCAGAAGGAGAAGAGATCCTGATAGAGATACACCAAGGAGAATGCGGGCACCACGCCTCTTCTCGGGCATTGGTCAAGAAAGCTTTTCGGCATGGCTTCTACTGGCTCACGGCTCTGCAGCAAGCTGAAGACATTGTGAGGAAGTGCAATGGCTGCCAGATGTTTGCAAGTAAGATTCACATGCCTGCTTCCGAGTTGAAAACAATTCCTATCACATGGCCGTTTGCCGTTTGGTGCTTGGATATGGTTGGCCCCTTCAAGCCGGCTAAGGGCAACATGACACATATCTTGGTCATGGTGGACAAGTTCACCAAGTGGATTGAAGTGAAGCCTATTCGGAAGTGTGACGGGGTCACTGCTGTGAAGTTCGTGAAGGATGTAATCATGAGATATGGCTACCCGCACAGCATCATCACCGACAACGGCACCAATTTCGCAGAAGGGGCAATGGTGCGGTTCTGCAGAGATAAGCATATCCGACTAGACGTTGCGTCAGTCGCGCATCCTGCCTCCAATGGGCAAGTTGAGAGAGCAAATGGTATGGTACTGGTAGGCATTAAGCCAAGGCTGATTGAGCCATTGCTGAAAACGCCTGGGTGTTGGCTAGAAGAGTTCCCAGCGGTGTTGTGGAGTCTAAGGACTACCCCTAACCGGTCAACCGGCTACACGCCATTCTTCTTGGTATACGGGGCTGAGGCCGTGTTGCCAATAGACTTAGAGCATGACTCCCCCCGAGTAGTCCTCTACACTGAGGTGGAGGCGAGAGAAGCTCGAGAAGACGACGTTG
Organism: Alopecurus myosuroides; assembly: GCA_028641055.1. Taxonomy (NCBI): domain Eukaryota; kingdom Viridiplantae; phylum Streptophyta; class Magnoliopsida; order Poales; family Poaceae; genus Alopecurus; species Alopecurus myosuroides. The sequence goes on from CM054059.1 coordinate 232,527,332, forward strand.
ACCTGCTTGAAGAAGCAAGAGAGCTGACTCTGTCACGTTCGGCTATCTACCAGCAAAACCTGCGACGTTATCATAGCCGAAAGGTGAACCCAAGGGTTTTCCGAGAAGGAGACATGGTCCTTAGGCTTGTGCAGCGCACAGCCGGGATGCACAAATTGTCTCCTCCATGGGAAGGGCCTTTCATTGTGAGCAAAGCGCTGCACAATGATGCGTACTACCTTGTAGATGTGCGCCCATCACAGGCGAACAGGGCAGATAAAGCTGGAGAGGAAACCAAGCGCCCTTGGAATGTAGCTCTACTTCGTCGTTTTCATTCGTGAGCAAAGATGTGTATGTACCCTCTTATCCGAGTTGAAATTCTACTCTGCAATCTGAAATTGTTCTCGGGGACTGCCCTCGTTCAAAATTGCTCTAAGTGTTTTTACTGTTTGTCTATTCGGTTGCTTCACTTCGAAACTCATAAGCGTATTGAGTACTGTGTCTAAACCTATATGCCAACTCTTCGACTCTGCTGCTGTCCGAAACCCGGCTTCATGGCAAGCAAGAGAACAAGCAAAAGGTCAATGAGCACAAGAAAATCGCTAAGGAAGAAAAAGTGCAGGAACCGAGTAGAGTGCTTGTTACTTTTGTTCTCTGTTTTGTCTTCTCGGCTAAGTGGTGGGCTGCGTTACTATGATTGTTTCTAAGTGGCTAAATATTTGCAGCTCTACTCTTTGATTCTTGTGACTCGAATACCAAAAAAGCAACAAGTTGCAGGTAGAGCAGAGATGAAAAGATAGAGCGAATAAGAAACGCAACTCGGGGACTCGCATGGAAACGCAACCCGGCATTGAGCCAGGGCTGCTCAAAATGACTAAATTGAAGATAATGTGTGGAAATAAAATTGAGTAGCAAGAAAAGCATAAATAAGTCTGATACATATGCTCCCGGCATCCCGGGGATCTGATAGATGTTCAAGTAAAAAGTGTGCAGGTAAAATCATGTGGAGGAGGCAGTGTTGTCGGTGCTGGCTTTGGCTGCTGCATCATCTGGGGTGGTCTTGGTCGCCTCGGCTTCCGAGTTGGCGGCAGCTATCTTTGCGGTTTCTTCTTCGGCGCTGGCATGGGGGGCGTCCGCATCCGACTGGACGGTGGCGGACTCCTCCATCTCGACGTCGCGCTCGGCGACAACCTGTTCAGAAGTGGCCGTGGCCACCGAGATGGGCCCTGCGGCAGAAGATGAGCCAGAGGCTTGGCCAGGGGTGAGTATCGTGTCGTCGAGAGCAGCACCTGATGAGGTGATGAATCCGAGTGCGGCGGTGTCAATGTGCTCGGTCTCCTCATCGCTACTCGCGACAACGACATTCTTCCCCTTCCCGGCCCTGCTCCTGGGGGATTCGAAGAAACCCGATTCCAGATCGGAGTCTGTTTCTTCATCCTCTCCCTCGTCCTCCTCCACTTCGGTGTCGGGCTCGGGGAGGCCGTCGATGAAGACGTCCGTCTCAGCGCACTCCGCGACCTCGTACGCAATCAACTTGCGCGCGGCCACGCAGCTGGGGTCTATTTCCCACTTGGAATCGTTGCGCTTCCCGCGAATGATCTCCATGTTCAGATTCTCGTACCAAGAAGCGATGCAGAGAAGCATCAAGTCAGCACCTGCCGGAGCTCCCGAGGCGCGCCACTTCTTCAGCTCGGCTTTCACATTCTGCAGCTTGAGGGCAAGGCCTAAGATGGTTGTCGGGGGAGAGTCCTCTGGCCAGAACAGCTTGTGCAGCATGAAGGCAACGCGCACCAAATCGGTGCCCACACCGGCTAGGCGCTCAAACTGGCCCCGCATCACCAGCAGGCTGTCCTCAATTTCAGCCCTGGTATCAGCTGCTTCGCCCTTCTCAAGGCGAACTGCTTGGGCCTTGGCCACAGCAGGCGCGCAAGAGGAGACGATGTCAGGAAATTTTTTTGCAACAGCAAGTGAGAGATTCAGAATCAGAGAAGAGAAGAACCGGGAAGAGGTAGAACCGAGAAGAAGTAAGACCGAGAAGGAAAGATGCAGAAAGTAGAAAGACTTACTATTCAGTTCGTGGCGCAGCTCCTGCAGCTGGGTCCTCCAGGATTCTTCATTGGATATGTGCCTCTCTTGGACCTGGCGCAGGGTATTCATTTGAGCAAAGAGCCCAGCGTTGGACTTCTTCAGCGTCTCGCATTCCTGCTCAAGGGCCTTCTCCTTGGCTCTGAAGGTTGTCTCAGCCTTGGCCTTCTCGGCGATAACTCGGTCCCTCTCCTCACCAAGCGTGACAACATCCTGCAGTGCCTTCTGCAGCTGGAGTTGCAGCTTCTCAACCTCCGAGGTGTGCTCTCTTACCAGCTCCACGGCCTGGTTGGACAATTGCTGCTGCACTTCTTCTGGTTTGACGCAGTCTTGGTGGGCTTCAACGAACAATTTATGATCTTCTGCGAAGAGCCAGACAAGGTTAGCAGAGAAGCAGAGAAGCAAAAGAAACAAGAGGCAAACCGAGTAAACGACAACTCACCTTCTAATCTTTTGATGGTGGCCTCGGCGTCCTCCACAAACGCACGGCATTTCTCGTGCTCCTCAGCTAAAGCCTTCAGGTTATCTGCAGAGTAGGAATGGTTAGCGCAAAAGAAAGCAGAAGCGGGCGTAAACATAAAACGCAGTAACCGCGCAGCTAAAAGCATACCTTTTACTTCAGCCAGCTGCTGGGTGCTATCATTGGCATTCTTGCTCGTTGCCTCCGCAGCTGCCTTCTCCTTTTCCAGTGCAACAATTCGCCTCCTGGCGATAGCATGGTTCCAGAGGAGCACACGATACAAATTGGTACGTTTCAGAACGCTATCCTGAGAAGCGGGAAGAAAGCAAGTTAGGCAAAGAAGTGGAGATTCAACCCGAGTAGGAGGCTACTCGGAGAGTATCCGTCTACTCGGCCAGAATCTCGGGGACTGGGTGAGAGTAAAGGAAAATGAAGATGAACAGGAGAGAAGAAAAATTCAACTCGAAAAGAGCAAGTAAGACTTACCGCATAAGCCTGCTCGATGTCCTCGGCGTTCTTGCGGTGCAGGAACATCTTGGCGGCGAGAGTGGCAGTCTCGGTGGAGACAGTCATGGGCTTATAACCCAAATCCACCTTGTTCCAGTCAACGCGCATGTGGTCGATTGCGCCCAACCCAAGGCCGTGCCAGTTGTCCGTGCCGAGAACCTTGCTGTCCCACTTGGCATCGATGAAGCCAATGGTGTCGAGTACCTGCTCAAGGCTCCGTGATGTTATTGCGGGATTCTGGACTCCCCGAGAAGCAATAGTGACGGACTTGTTCTGGTTTGGAGCCGGGGGAGGGGAGTTCACAGCTACGGCTTTCCTTCCCTTCTGAAGGGCAAGTTGTTTATCCTGGGGAGAGAAGCCGATCTGGTTTTGTTGGCTAACCTGCACCATGTAGTCCGGGAAGCAAGGCTGACCAGCAGCAGCAAGAGCGGCGGAGGTAGCAGTAGCGACCGGGCCGGACGCGCGAATAACCAACTGTCCAGTCGAGGTCGGAGGTGGCATCTGATCTCTGGCTTGTTTCTTCGCTTGCTCTTTCTCGGCTCGCTGCTTCTCGGGATCCTTGGCCTTCTTTCCTTCAGCCTTGGCCCTCGTCTTCTCGACGGCTTCCTTCTCGGCAGTTCCCTTCTTGGCTTCTGCTTTCTCGTCAGCTTCCTTCTCGGCAGTCCTCCTCTCGACTGCCTCCTTCAGGGCATCTAGGGCATGTTGCCTGGCTACTCGCCCGGCAGGAGGGCTGGCTGTGTCCTGGTTCTGTGGCACCAAGGAGGAAACTGGCGGGGTAGTGCCTTGAACAACGGGTGGAGCCACGGATCCATCACCTTGTACAGCATCTGGCTGGGCGCTACTCGATGTGGCGCCGGTCTGCGCGTCACTCAGTGGGTAGGCATCTGTCATAGTGGCATCCGTGGCGGTGGCGTCTTCTACCCGCTGCTCGGCAGCGGGGTTCCCTTGGTCAGCAGCTCCTGTGTTTGGCTGCTCTTGTTCAGCTTCTGGCCGCTCAAGGGCGGTGTTGTCCTGCATCTCTTCGTCTTGAGTCTCCTCGGCAGTATTGGCCGGAGGAGAAGGGGGTCTTTCCTGATGTGCAGCAGTGTCCTGTGCTGCTGACTTCGCACGGGACTGCTGCTCCGAATCTGCCCCTCGAGCATCGGTGCTCTGTGCATTGGCAGCCTCATCCTCGTCATCATCGAGGTTGATAAGCGGTGCTGCTGGCTTCTTAGCCTGGTCAGGCGCGAGAGCAGCGTTCGCGTCCATGGGAGGTCTGCGGAGAAAAAGGAATTCAGAAATTAGAAGAGGATTGGGGAAATAGTACAATGCGAGAAGAAAGACAACAGAGAAGAAACTTACGCGCTGGTGGAGGCGATCTTCCGCCTTGGTCTCTTCGCGACCGCCTTGGTCGCCTTCTTCTCGGCTGGCCTCTTCTTCTTGGCTGGAGGCTCTTGGGCGCCACTGCCAGTACGTTTGCGAGTGTCAGGAGCGGCAACGGACAGAGGCTTGACGACAAGGGCCGTATCGCCCTTGTTCTCATCTTCATCCTCACCATCATTCTCCTCGGCAACATCGTCTATGAATTCAAAAGAAAAGAGAAGCGGATCAGAAACAGAAAACGATGGATTGGAACTTCTCGGAAACAAGCAGAATGAGTACGCAATTACCTTCGAATTCGTCTTCGGACCAATCGCGAAGAGATGATTCGGCGTCGCGCTTCTCCATTGTGGGGGAGTGTGCAAGGTTGATTTGATCTGCGGCATCGAAGGAGGGCACGTCGTCCTCCTCACGATCGGCAGACCAGTTGCCTTCGAAACGTTCGCAGCTCTCCATACGCTGGCGATTGAGGGTCTAAAGAACAAAGAAGAATCGCAGGTTAGCCGAGTAGCAGGAGAGTATTCTACTCGGATAGGCGTGCAAACACGAAGCATACTTAGCCTAAGCATGATTGCTAATATCCCACTCGGAAAGGCGTGCAGGTATTAAGCATACTAAGCCTAAGAGTTGTTCCCGAGTAGGCTACCCGGCAAGGCGTGCAGGCACAAAGCATATTAAGCCTAGGCTATTCGACTAAGTATCCTACTCGGTACAGAGAGCAATTGCTAGTCGGAGTTATCTACTCGGAAGGCATATGCAGAAAACAGAGTAAGAAGGACTCACCCGCTCAATCGGCTTCGTGCGGCTGTATGGGACGAACCCATACTGCCAGTGGTCGCCGAGGCTCGTCATCAGGATGGTCCTTGCGTGCGCAGGGACATCAATGTTGTCGAGCTCGATGGTGGTGGTTCTGGTGCAGTCGCGGGGGCCTCCCATGTAGCACATGAGATGGCAGCGCTCCTGCAGAGGCAGCACTCGGTTCTTGATCCAGCAAGCCACCGGATCATCATTCTTGAGGCCTTGGTCTTTCAGCCAACCAAGCCTGTTCTCTATCTCGATGGCGTTGTCGTCGTTGGCGGGCTTCTCCTTCCAATTCATCCCGGTCGGAGCACGAGTGCTCCAAGCAGGCAAGTTGATTCGGTCACTTACCTTTGCTCCCTTCGCAGCGGGAATGTTCTTGACATAAAGGAATGTCTTCTGCCACATTCGGACGGAGTCCAACCCCTTGATACGGGGGTGGTTGGTCCCCGCCCGTTGCACCATCATGGCGCAGCCGGTGTCGGTGGCGCGGCCAACGCCCGCGCTGTCCTTCTTCCCGGTGGTCTGCTGGCGGAGGTGAAAGTACCTCAGCCAGGTATCCGTCGTCGGATGGATGCCGAGGAAGGCCTCGCACACCACGGCATGGTAGGCGAGGAAGACGACGACGTTGGGTGGCAGATGGTGCATCTGAAGGCCGAAGTGGTCCAAGAACTTGCGGAGGAAGTCGGAAGCCGGCAATCCGAAGCCGCGCTCGAAATGCGATATGAACACAACGTGCTCACCCTCCCGCGGGGTTGGCGTGAGTTCGCCGTCAGGCGCCCGGCACTCCACACCGGGAGGAACTCTCCGGGTGTTCACAAGCCAGGCGCAATCTTCAGCGGTGACGACCGAGCCGGCCCAGCCGGCGCGAGACATGGTTGCAAGTGGGAGCGGTGGAAGAAATCGAAAGGAGTTGGTTGGGTGAAGTGAGTCCGCGACGGCGCGAAAGATTGCGCGGCGACGGAGAGCTCGGTGGCGGAGAAGAACAGAGGATGAAAGAGGAATAGTGTGAAGGGAGGGGAAAAGGAAGTTATCGGCGGGGGTATTTATATCCTCTCCGCGGTTACCGTTACCATCAGGGGAAGTGGGATCGATCGTGGCGTGTGGTGGGATCTGTGGCCGGCCGGAAACGCACATAAGCGCGGGATGCGCGCGTAACGGCCGCAATTGATCCCACCACAGGATCGTGGCCTATTATTACTCTTGATGGACGTGACGAGTGGGTAGGCCCACTACCTGGAAACTGGGCGCGTGGCACGATGCGTCCTGGGCAACGAGGCGACGGGGGCGTGGATGCCTGACACGTGTTCAGTCGCCGCACGAAGGGCTGGATCGTGCTCTGCGCCGCAAGGGCTCAATTCAAGAAAATTCTCTAAGTCTTTTTACTCGGGCGCAGAGTAGAAGGCTGGTGCTACTCGGGAGAGAGGAAACTCAAGGTACTTGTCAGAATACCACTCGGAGGTCTTTTACTCGGCATCTTGAGGATCAAGGGCTGTGTTGCAAGGATTGGTTTTAAGCTGGCAGAGCCTAGTGAACAAGTTCGCAAGACTCAACCAGCTTCGGGGACTGCTGTCGGGGGGTTACCCCCGAGTAGGGTAAAGGCAAGTAGTAAAAGCAGCTAACAGAAGAGAGGTTTGGTCGAGTAGCCGACTACCCGGTACCCGCTACCCGGCAGACTGCTACTCGGTCTCACCTCAAGATGGCCAGAAGGAGATATCAAGCAAGTTCTGTCTCTTCGAGTAGAAGAGGTGGCCCGAGTAAAATTGGCGGGAACCTACTCGGGCCAGAAAGTCAAAGGAGCCGTTCTGACACAGGATCCCGCGTATCCTGGGTCCGTACTTGGCAGTATTCGAACTACTGTTCATCTGGGACCGGCCTGCCTGACAGTGACAGCATGGAAGCAGGCCGTGGCAAGATAAGGGGGGCCTACTCTGTGTTTGGCACAGTGATACCAGTCTGTCCCCTTGTTTTGCCCAACGACTTTCTAGATGCAGCCAAGATTAGGAACCAAAGCTGTCAGCGGGAACCCGGAAGAAGGACGATGTGCACACTATGTCGACACTTGTCCATGTTTGGACGTATCCGGCTGGGCACCATGTATATAAGGTGCCCCGCCGCCTCCTGCGTGAGGATCGAACACATCTTGACCTAGAGGGAACCCTAGTTCTTGAGCCAGTTCATCATCTAGAGGAGAGTGGCTACTCGGTAGCAAGAACCTTGTACTGTGGCTACCCGGTGAGATACCAAAATACACAAAGAAAGGCAGGAGTAGGGGTTTTACCTCCTCGCGAGGGCCCTGAACCTGGGTAAATCGTGTTGTTTGTAGTGTTTACTTCGTACCTCACGCGGCTACTCGTCGCGTGATCCCTCCCCGATCACCTCCAGCGTCCTTCGTCCCCACATCTTTAGCCATCCCATGGCATCTGCCGTGACACCACCACGACATGGCAAGTTTTAAATGCATGCAGATGCATGATGCTATGACGCGAAAAGGAAAACAACAATTTCTATTTGGGGGGGGGGGAACCCCCGGGTGTTACAGCCGACACCACTAACAAGGGGATTGCGCCCTCGCAATCCGCTCACAAACACGGGAGAGGGAAGAAGTCGGAACTATCGAGTCTTCGGTCATCTTGTTGATCTTCTCGACACCACTAACAAGAGATTCTTGCTCGGGCTGATGACGATGTTCTTCCACCAGGAATCTTCCGATGATCGAACCTATTAGGATATAAGGCCAAGAGAACGTCCACCCACGTAGGATCCTAACACTTTGAAAGATTGAGTACGAGAGTAGACTCCAAAACAAATGAGATAGAAGGAGAAGTAGAATAGAGATAAGGAGAAAACAAGAATCCTATTGAGATGTTTCCAAAATAGTTTAGCAGAAATAGTTTTTGACACTCTAGAGACACGACCGTTAGCGAGGTTATCCTACAGGCTTTTGTGGACCCGTTGCTTCGATAACCATTCGTATCGAAACAATCTCGGGAATCGGAAACCATGCTCTGATACCATTTGTGACGCCCCGAGAGCGGGCACTATGCAGATTTCAGCATTCCCGCCAAAGTCCACATAATAACCGATTCCAGGTTGCCACGTCTGATAACATTACAACAGTTCACGAATAATCCGCAACAACAACAGAAAGAGATCTACAAGATGACTCAAACGAGTCAGGGATACAACTGATACAATACAAAGATCCAAATAACAGCGGAAGAAACAACATATCGTCCGTCTACGGACAAGATACAAATTGGACTAAGAGTCCTAAAGATAATCGAGAGCGTCCAATCCCTGCCCAGGCCAAGCCGGAGGGATTCCCAAGCTAACGTCGTCAGACTTCAAACCTGTTGACTGCAATATTGAATATGCAGCCATGAAAAAGATTCGTGGGTCAGTACGGTTAAGTACTGGCAAGTGGATAACCCATACTCACAAGATACCGGCGTAGCCAGTCATCACAAGATACAAATACTTTGGGATCAACGGAAAGGAAGGGGTTATTGCAAATAAGCGACAGCGTGCTGCACTAACCAACTACAGAGAGATACTACAACTTCCGGCTAACAGAAAGAAGATAAGATCGAGTATCGTAACCAACTGAAAGTAACTCCAAACAACCCATCCTGGATCTCGCCCCTTATCCGAAGAAGCAATCCGAGGATAACTCACACAGTTGAATTAAGGACGGTTCAGATTATTGTGTCAATAAACCTATTACTAGTCAAGTTGTTAATCATTGGGTGTAAGGTTGTTAATCATTAGGTTTAAGTTGTCCTGAGTACTTGTTAGCCATTACTTTCACCAAGTAATCCATAACCGCGGAAAACACGGCTTCTCGAGAAGATTATCCCTGCAGGGTTGCACCAATTTGGCCGTACACGTAAGAATAACCCGCCAGACGGGGGATCAACCAACCAAGCGAGGTACTCAACACAACTCAACTCTTCTTCGCATCAAGCCCAAAGCACCTTGGGCGCACGGCTAATCGAGCCCAGAAGAAAATGGACCCTCATAGCACTCTAAGAACGTGTCCCCCTATATGCCGACTACGAAAGTTCCACCCGGGTACCAAGGGCTCGCAAGATCATGCATGCAGCAAATGGAAAACCCGAACTAAATGAGGCGATTTGGACGAGATGCGAATCGAGTCAAATTGAGGGGGGCGCCCATACTCGCTTCCCACATGCGGGTAGTGCGCTCATCATGGATCAGTAGACAAGACCCTTTTCCTATTAGGGTCGACACTAGCAGGCCTCAAAACCACATAGGGCCTCCTGCCGGTGCCTTATCATCAAATTATTATTACCATTAGCATTAACAGGATTGATTGATTAACATCGAGCCCCCAGAATGATAATAAAAGATAGTAAGAGAAGTAACCGACAACAGACTCGAGCAAAGCAACCCTAAGCATGCAGCTACGACACGAAGGCCAACGAGGTAAACAATCAACAGTTAATAGGAAGTGGAAGGAAAGGCTATATCATGGCTGCAAGGTAAACATACGATAGGATCGAGGCACAAGCATCGAAGCAAAGGCTAGAATAAGAACAACGGAAAGAATCGGTAACAAGTGAGGAAAGGCAACAAAGGTAGCAAGTGAGTATACTTGCCTGAGATCCAGCAAGTAGAGGTACATCCGCAGAACTTGTCGTTGCTCACATCATCTCAACGTCCTATCCGCGAAGAAGCAAAGAGCTAACAGAAACACCGGATGCAACAATTACTACTACGGCAAAAGATCCAACATGATCCTATTTTATATGCATGGCATGGCAACATGCAACAGGGAAAACAACTTAAGCAATTTAATCGGAACCGGAGTCCGGAGAAGTAGGAATTGGTTCAAGTTGTTTATCTAACCATCAATTTAATTGTTAGTTAGCATGGCAAACAATAAAGTAGATGAGTTAGGCAATTTAAATGGAATGGGGCAACAGCTGAATTAAATACCCCAACACATTCCATATTTATCTATTAGGTGAACATACATAACACTACTACAAATGCAACATGCAAGGTGCAAACATGAACATGGATGGCATGAACAGATTAAGTGCATTTTTCTGGTATGAAAACATATTTTATTGGTTGGATTTGGAATTAAAATGAGCAAGTTATCAAATTAGCAATTTTAATGCATTAATTAAGAAATAGTTGTTTTCGGCAATTTAATTTATTCAAAACAGAAAACAAAGTTGATATTTGCAAAGTTTAGAGAATTTTGATTTGAAAACATATTTTATTTTTCAAATTTGGAGTTAAAATGAATTAGTTATGAGTTATGCAATTTTAAATGGAACCGGAACAATATTTAATTATTCCAACTCATTCCATATTTAATTATTAGGTGACATTATTATTACCCGCACCCACAAGATGCAATGCAACACACGAATGATTTAATATGCACGATATCGATGACATTTAGAAAATAGGCATATAGGTTATAGGGTTGGGGTTTGGGTTCGCACGTTGGAAAGAGGATCGCCGGGGTCAACGCCGGAAACTTCGGAACGTGGAGGAAGTAGACTAAGAAGAGGAAGTAGACGAAGTCGTCGTAGGAGGGGAAGTAGACATTCCGTTGTCGATGTAGTCGAAGTCGATGTCTTCGGGTCATAGAGGAAGTAGTCGACGTAGGCGTGGTAGTGGAAGTAGTCGACGTCGTTGTAGTAGGGGAAGTAGTCGACGTCGAGGACGTAGTCGTTCCAGGGTCATCGTCATGGAGGTAGTCGTTCACGCCGTAGAGGAAGTAGTCGCTCTCGAATCACGCGGTCATCGTCGTCGAAGTGGTCGTAGTAGTCGTGGGCGATCCGCAACATCGTTGTCTTCGAGGTTGGTGGCGGACATGTCGGTCCCAATCTTCACGGCTCGCACGAAGGCGGCCAACGCAAGCGAACACGACAAAGGCGATGTAGTCGTTCACAGTTCGTCGAGGAAGTAGTCGTGGTCGTGGTTTGGTCCGAGGTCCTCGGGGTGGCGGTACTTGTCGGCGGAGATCTCGGTGTGCTCGACTCGACGGTGTACGGACCATAGCTGACGGGGTCGTTCTTGGCGTTGCCGTTCGGGTGCCGATGGCAAGTGTCGCGCGGTGTAGGATCACCGATGAGTGCACGGCGCTACGGAAAGGGTCCACGGGACGCAAGGGCACGACAGCCTCGACCACGACAGACATCGCACAGGCATGAACCAAGTGCCATCTTGGGGTACTTCCTTCGAACACCTGGAGGCCGTGGTTGAGATGGTCCTCCTCCGTGGCGTCGTGCAGCAGCAGCACGGTCGGGGCATTGGACTGCATCCTGGAGTGGCCCTCGTGGATGGGGAGCAGCGTCCCGTTCGGAAACGAGCCGGAGCGCGCGAGGGCGGCCGGAGGAGGAGCGGCGGCGGGCGGAGATGAAGGGCCATGGCTCGAGGAACGGCGCGTGGCCGGGAAGTGGAGAGCCAAGGATGGAGGACGGCGAGCTCCGGCGGGGCGGACGGGGCGCCACGGCCGGTGAGGAGCAGGGCGGCCGCGGCCTTCCTTGGCGGCGGCGCGAGCAGCAAGAGGGAGGGGGAGGCGGAGCTTGGGGAGAGGGAGACGGCGCAGGTGGCGGGGACGGCGACGTCCGGCGGCGGGGCGGGGAGAGGAGCTCCTGGCGGCGGGGCGAGCGGCGGTTCCCGGCCGGAGAACGGGGAGGCAGAGAGGGAGGCGACGGGAGGAGGCAGAGGAGGAGGACGTCGGGAGGAAGGAGGGCGAGCGAGGGGATCGAGCGATCCCCTCCTCCCGTGCGTGCGTTTCCGTGCGGGGGGGGTGTGCGTGTGCGGTTCCTTTTTTTCCGTTGGTGGAGGGACCTGTTTGCAATTTTCGAAAACGGCTGGGGGCAAAAGAAGGAGGGGGAGAGAGATTTAGGGTTGGGGTTGGTTCGGTTGGGCCTTGTTGGGCTGCTGGGTGGGCTGGCTGGCTGCTCTCTTTTCTTTTTTTTCTTTTGTTTCTTTTTTTTCAGAAATTGGTTAGGCAAAAAGAAAAAAAATAGATTTAGGCACCAAATAAATTTCAGAAATTTTAGAGAGAAAAGATTTGATGAATTTTAATTAGTTGGCAAGTTTTAAATGCATGCAGATGCATGATGCTATGACGCGAAAAGGAAAACAACAATTTCTATTTGGGGGGGGGGGGGAACCCCCGGGTGTTACAAACCCTGACCCCTTGACTAAGTACTCCATCAAGTTAGCCCAGCAACTCATGAAAATGCTTGAGTCTAGGGTGAAAGTTGCTAAGGTAGTTGAAGACGCTCTCAAATCAGTTGCCAAGAATTAGTTTTCTTTCTGTATTGTAGTTTCTGTAGGAGCAGTGCCTTGGTACAGAAAATATGTCTTTTACTTGTAATGAACCTACCCCTTTTGATGATTGAACAAATTTTCTTCAATTTCTTCTATGTGACTGCATTTTTCTTGCATAACTTCTCCCGATGGGAGTAGCCCCCGAGCGTGAGGTAGAAAAAATTACTACCAAGCACTCGAATGTATTAGCGTATCGAGTCTTGATGATCTTTTTATCCTCTCTTTAGGTACCCGGGACCACTAGTTCGACGACTCCGACTGGTGATGGTACTCGAACACCAGCAGCTGAATCGTCTTCGAATCCTTGTGCTATTCGTTATTCTCAAGTAAACACCACAAAGGATTTAGTGCAGTTTCTGCGCATGAAGCTTTTGAGCAAAGAGGAGGAGCTTAAAGCTGTGAGAGCTCAACTCGAAGCCTCAAGATCCAAAGAACAAGCTGCTGGAGATTGTGAAGATTTTCTTCTGGATGAGCTAACTGCTATGGCCATGTGTCTGACTTGTAAGTTTTTGGGTGGCAATTTTTAACTTGCCTCAACTCAGGGTGTCCATCTGATTTGACTGTACATCTATAGGTGTTCGCAAGAACTCTGCTGACGAGATTTAGTACATTGAGGAGGACCCCCAGAAGCTTGCTGTCTTCAGTTCCTCTTCGTTTTAGCCTGATATTGACGAGTCTCGGGTGCTATTGGAGTTGCGGACTCAAGCTCAGCAAGTGGGTGGGGTGATTGGGTCTTGCCACTCTGCTTTGTGCAACATATACATAGCTTTACTTCCACTCAACAAGTTGTCGGAGGGGCTCTACAATTTGATGCAGAAATTCGGCAACTATACCATGCCAAGGCTTTGTTCGTCGTCAACTGGTTGGTGGTGCAAAGGTTTCTCTGGAAGTTGCAAAGACTCATTACCCTCGTATGAGTTTCTGTAAAATTTCTAGGGGTCCTCTCACTCCTCCGGGTCGCTAATGCGTCAATATGAGCTCCCGATATGAAGAGGCCACGCCTGCAGAAGTTGTACTCATGCGTCTGGCAGAAGAAGAAACAGATCTGCAACTGGCGAGAGGGTGGACTCCTGAGTTTTAGAGATTTTGTGATCCTTAGTTGCCCAGCCTCTTTTGTAAATAACTCTTTAACGGTTCGATTTATATATGAAGATAACCTCAGCTTCTTCATGTATCTGAGTGAATGTCCTTTGGCTTGTGCTTTTTTTCCGTCGAGTATCTTCTTCTTAGTTTACCAGTACATTTTCTGTGTGGTTGTTACCGTTTGAACCTTTTGCTGCGCAGCCCCCGAGTGTATCGAGTGCGACTACGGCTGAGAGTCACCCATTTTATTTTTGAACCTTTTGCTGCACAACCCCCGAGTGTATCGAGTGTGACTACGGCTGGGAGTCACCCCTTTTCTGTTTGAACCTTTTATTGCGCAATCCCCGAGTATATCAAGTGCGACTATGGCTGGGAGTTACCCCTTTTATGTTTGAACCTTTTGCTGCATAGCCCCCAAGTGTATCGAGTGCGACTACAGCTGGGAGTCACCCCTTTTATGTTTGAACCTTTTGCTCTGTAGCCCCCAAGTGTATCGAGTGCGACTACGGCTGTGAGTCACCCCTTTTATGTCTGAACTTTTTTTTGCATAGCCCTTGAGTATACCGGGTGCGACTACGGCTCGGAGTCACCCCTTTCCTGTTCGAACCTTTTGCTGCTTAGCCACTGAGTGTATCGAGTGCAACTATGGTTGGGATTCACCCCTTTTATGTTTGAACCTTTTGCTGCATCGCCCCTGAGTATATCGGGTGAGACTACGGCTGGGAGTCACCCCTTTCCTGTTTGAACCTTTTGCTGCGCAACCCCTGAGTATACCGGGTGAGACTACAGCTGGGAGTCACCCCTTTCCTGTTTGAACCTTTTGCTGCGCAACCCCTGAGTATACCAGGTGAGACTACGGCTGGGAGTCACCCTTTCCTGTTTGAACCTATTGTTGCGCAGCCCCCGAGTGTATTGAGTGCGACTATAGCTAGCAGTCACCCCTTTTCTGTTCGAACCTTTTGTTGCACAGTCCCCGAGTGTATCAAGTGCGACTTAGGCTGGGAGTCACCCCTTTTTTGTTTAAACCTTTTGCTACGCAGCCCCCGAGTGTATCAAGTACGACTATGACTAGGAGTCACCCCTTTTCTGTTTGAACTTTTTGGTGCCCAGCCCCCGAGTGTATCGAGTGCGACTACGGCTGGGAGTCACCCCTTTTTTGTCTGAACTTTTTGGTGCCCAACCCCCGAGTATATCGGGTGCGACTATGGCTGGGACTCACCCCTTTCTTGTTTGAACCTTTTGTTGTGCAACCCCCGAGTGTATCGAGTGCGAATACGGCTGGGAGTCACCTCTTTTCTGTTTGAACCTTTTGCTGCACAACCCTCGAGTGCATTGATACGTCATAAACGTATCCTTAATTTATGATGTTCCATGTTGCTTTCATGCCATATGCTACATGTTTTCCTTACACTTTATGTCATTTTAATCGATTTTCCGGACTAACCTATTGACAAGATGCCACAGAGCCAGTTCCATGTTTTCTACTGTTTTTAGTTGTTCTGGAAATATTCTCGAAATTCGAAACCCGTAAGTCTTAGAATTCCCGAAGGTTCCACGGAGTCCCAAAGAAGCTTGGAGGGGGCCACACCATAGGGCGACGCGCCCCCTGGCCGCATCTGGGGGTGGTGTGGTCCCTCGGGCATCCACCGCCATCGCCCTTTCGCCTATTTATTCCCCCCGATACGTCAACCCTAAAAAGATACCACTTCGTCCCGAGGAAAACCCGAGGTCGCCGTCATCGTCAACCCGAAATTGGGAGGGTTCTGGAGCTCTCCCCGGCACCCTGCCGGGAGGGGAATTCATCACTAGAGGGGTCTACACCATGATGCTACCTGTTGGGAACCCCAAGAGGAGGGTGTGATGAGTGTAGCGGTAGGAATTTCCCTCAGTTAAGAACCAAGGTTATCAATCCAGTAGGAGGAAGAGGATCTTTGGAAGGTTCCCCACCGGTGTCAGCAACAACGCGGAACCTGCACACAACACAACCAAAATACTTTGTCCCAACAGTATAGCGAGATTGTCAATCTAATCGGTCTTGCGGAAAACAAAGATTAGACGTATAGTGTGGAAAATGGTGTATGCTTGCAGTAAGTAAAGAAAGCAGGAAATGGTAGTGGTTTTTTTAACGGTGTAAGAAAATGGACCGTGGTTCATAGGTTCACTAGTGGTGTCTCTCCATAAAAGATAGCATGCTGGGTGAACAAATTACAGCTGGGCAATTGACAAATAAAGGTTGCACCGTAGTGCAGATCCATGACATGATGGCTACTATGATATTTAGTGTGGGCATTATAACAATATACATAGACCGTAATCCAACTACATCTATGACTAATAATCCACCTTCAGGTTATCATCCGAACCCCCTTAGGTATTAAGTTTCAAGCAACAGATAATTGCATTAAACAAAGTGTGTAATGTAAGCAATGATTGTACACGCGGGCACTCACACCGTTGTTTTCTCCCTAGTGGCAACATCACATCCTCCCCCGTCACGTTTCTGTCACTCGAGCACAGGCGAAAAGGAGGCATGAACCCACTATCGAGCATAAATACTCCCTCTTGGAGTCACTAGTAACTACTTGGCCAGAGCAACCACTAGCAACTGAAAGCATGCAAGATCACAAATAGCATATGCAATAAAGACTATAATCAACTTGGAATAAGTCCAATATTAATCGGATCCCAGCAAACACAACACAGAGAATTACATTAGAACAATCTCGGTCATGTTAGGCATCTCACGAGATCTAAACATGGAGGCATATGAGGAGAAGATAACCATCTAGCTACTGCTATGGACCGTAGTCCAAGGATAAACTACTCACGCATCACTCCGGAGGCAAGCATGGTGATGAAGAGGCCTCCGGTGATGATTTCCTCTCTAACAGGGTGTCGGAGACAGCTTCAGAACCCCCTGATCTAGGGTTGACGACGACAGCGGCTGTGGAACTTTTCGGGGTTATTTGACCAGGTCTCTAGAGTTTTCCATCCGGGGGGAATAAATAGGCAAAAGGGCAGAGGCGGTGGAGCCCTGGAGGCCCTACACCACCCCCTAGCACGGCCAATGGGGGCGCCACCCCATGGTGTGGGCCCCCTGGTGCCCCTCTTCAACTCCTCTTCGGTCTTCTGGTTGCTTCCGGGGAAAATAGGCACTTCGGGCTTTGTGGGGTCCAATTCCGAGAATATTTCCAGAACTATTTTTCTGAAATAAAAAATAGCAGAAAACAGGGAACTGGCACTTGGCATCTTGTTAATAGGTTAGTCCCGGAAAATCGATAAAAATGACATAAAGAAGGGAGAAAACATGTAGCATTTGGCATAATATTATCATGGAGCATTAGAAATTATAGATACGTTGGAGACGTATCAAGCATCCCCAAGCTTAGTTCCTACTCGTCCTCGAGTAGGTAAACGATAAAAAAATAATTTCTGAGGTGACATGCTACTAACATAAACTTGATCATAAAAATGTAAAAGCATATGTAAGTTGAGATCATAGAACTTTTAACACAAACATGATAAATAAAACTTTAATAATAAAGCATAGAAATCACTTTTCATCATGAATAGTATCTCAAATAAAGAATCATGATTAATAATGCAAAGAAAGATAAACATTTGTTTCAGGTATAGAGAAAGCATGGCAAAGTGATATTTCGCTAGTCCTTAAGAGTGGGGCAAAACATAAATTCCAGGACACCTTCAAAGTTCATGAGGAAGACTAGAGCAAATAATTTATGAACAAACAATATCACATCATGAATCAATTATTGATATTTGTGCGACAAATGCACATAGAACACAGAATGGAAAAAATGCTCTCTCAACTTAGCATAAAGTTAGAAGATGGAGACTCAACATAAAAGTAAAAGAAAGACCCTTCGAAGAGGGAAGCAGGGATCACTCATGTGCTAGAGCTTTTTATTTTATTAAACAGAGGTATTAAAAGTTTGACACTCCTCCCATCCATCTTTCACAAACCATGGCTAACCGAATCCTCAGGTGCCTGCTAATGTCAACGAATGGTAAACAGAAAATACAATACGTCACAAGCCAACTGGATTCACAAGAGCGGCTCCCATGTGAAGGACGCATCTGGGTAGAAGGTCATCCCTCTTTCTCTTTTGTTTACACAATTATGCTTTGACTGATAAATCAGGGGCAAAAATAGTGAAGAGAATTTGTTTGCATTAATATGGGGCTGGGCACCCTGCTGCCAGCTCTTCTATCATTTGGATAAGCAGATGAAGCCACTAGTCTAGTGTGTGAAATCCAATCAACAAGTGAGATAAATATTCTCTATTTACGTCCTCATGAGCAAAAACAGGAACACAAAGCAGGAGTAATTTTGAAGGTTTTAAAGGTAACACATGAGCATTTTACTTTGGAGTGGCAGTTAAATACCACATGTAGGTAGGTATGGTGGACACAATGGGAAAAACTTTGGTTTAAGGGAGTTGGATGCACGAGTAGAGCTCATACTCAGTACAGGTGGAGGCTAGCAAAAGACTGGGAGCGACAAATCAAGAGAGCATAAGAGCCATAATCATGCACAACAACATAAACATAATTAATTAAAGCATAAGAGGTATCACAAGTTCAAAAACTAAGTGGTCATGGAGGCTATTCGTGACTGGTTCATAGTCATAAACATGGTGTGAGCATGCGCCAAGTCAACCAAATAAAACATTCGAATGAGAATACCATAAATTTATGCTTTACAATGACAAGAACAACTCATGAATCTTTCAATGGAATATTAAACACTCTCAGCTATTTGAGTCTATTTATGCTACTCAATATCCACAAGGCTTTAAAAAATAAAATAACATTTAGCATGGCATGACAAAGTTCTAGCCACAGTCTATACAAGCTTCTACTTGCACTGTTATAAATTCTACTTCAAGCAGCAATTTCTTGTCCCAACAAGCACCATACAGTATATGTTTTAACAAAAATACTCTTTATGATACAGCAAGCAAACATGAGAGTACTCACATAACACTACTAAAACTAACAGTTCTGATAAGAGATGCGTGCAAAACAGGAGCTAAATAAATGCAGCAGCCAGACAAAATTAAGAATACGAAGTATTCCCATGAAAAAGCGGAGCGTGTCACTCTCCAATAAAAGAATGCTGGGGTCCATCCAAGCTTATTGCAAAAATAAAAAAAATCTGAAAGCAAAAATAAAAGACGCTCCAAGTAAAGCACATAAGATGTGACCGAATAAAAATATACTTTCACTAGAAGTGACCTGATAATTTGTCGATGAAGAAAGGGATGCCTTGGGCATCCCCAAGCTTAGACGCTTGAGTCTTCTTGGAATTTTCTGGGATTTACCACCGGGGCATCCCCAAGCTTAGGCTCTTCACTCTTCTTGATCATGTCATATCATCCACTTCTCTTGACCCTTGAAAACTTCCTTCACACCAAACTTCTCACTGTCTTCATTAGCAACGTTAGTGCAATCGAAATAATAAATTCACACGGTTCAGTTTCAACACATTCCTAACACTAAAAACACATTAGCTGCTATCACGACTTCTTTTAAAACTCTTTTTCTCAAAAGAACGACAAAAGAAAGAGATTAAGATGCAAATGCAATTATTGGCAGAAATCTGTCAAAACAGGACAGCAGGTAAAGATGATTTTTTTAGAAAATCTTCTGTTGCTCAAATCAAAAAGTGGTCAGCTAAGAAAAGTTGTGTATACAGCCCAGGATTACACACACAAAACTCAGGTCATTTAGAATTTTCTGTGATTTTATACGGAATAAAGTGTGGACAACACAAATCTGTTTCCTGCGCAGAAATCCGAAATATAGCCTCAACTTTCCACTAGAGGCTTTACTTAGCTATAAAAAACACAAAAGAAAAGATACAGAGGGGTTTCTAAGGAAATATACAACACCCAGGTGCAAGCACACAAAAGAAAACAAAGGAAAACGGGTTGAAAACAGAAAATAAAACGGGTTGTCTCCCGGTAGCGCTTTTCTTTACCGCCTTTCAGCTAGGCATAGAAAGCAACTCAAGTGTTTTCAAGTGAATAAGCATCAACATCATAACTTTCTCTAATAATAGAGTCAAAAGGTAGCTTCATCCTCTTTCTAGGAAAGTGTTCCATACCTTTCTTGAGTGGGAATTGATATTTAATACTCCCCTCTTTCATATCAATAACAACACCAACAGTTCTAAGAAAAGGTCTTCCCAAAACAATAGGACAAGAAGCATTACATTGAATGTTCATAACAACAAAATCAACAGGGAGCAGGTTATTTTTAACCATATAATAACATCATCAATTCTACCAAGAGGTTTCTTTTTAGCATTATCAGCAATATGAACATCCAAATAACAGTGTTCCAACGGTGGTAGATCAAGCATATCATATAGCTTTTGAGGCATAACAGAGATACTAGCACCAAGATCACACAAAGCATTGCAATAAAAATCATTTACTTTTATCTTAATGATAGGCTCCCAACCATCATCTAATTTCCTAGGGATAGATGTTTCAAGTTTCAGCTTTTCTTCCCTAACTTTCATGAGAGCATTGGTAATATGTTTAGTAAAGGCCATATTCATGGCACTAGCATTGGGATTTCTAGCAAGCTTTTGTAGAAACATAATAACTTCAGAGATATTGCAATCATCAAAATCAATGTTATTATCATCAAAAGTAATGGGACCATTATCCCCTACATCTCTAAAAATTTCAGCACTTTTATCAGAAGCAGTTTCAGCAAATTGAGGCAAGCTAGCATGTTTCACCAAAGGGGTGGAGACTTTGTTAACGCCAACTATTTTACCATTGATAGTAGGAGGTTTACTAGCACTTGGAGCTTCAATTTTACTAGTGGTGGTGATAGTGCAAACTCTAGCAATATTATTCCTTCTAGCCAATTCATCTTCTCTTTCCCACCTAGCACGTAATTCAGCCATCAACCTAACATTATTATCAATTAGAACTTGGATGGCATTCAAAGTTTTACTTTCTTTAACATCATGTGGCAAAACCTTCAGTTTTAAAAAATCAACATTAATAGCTAGGCTATCTATTTTAGAGGCAAGAACAACTATTTTACTAAGCTTTTCCTCAACAGATTTATTAAAAGTAGTTTGTGTGCTAATAAATTGTCTAAGAATGTTTTCAAGATCAGAGGCAGAGCTTTTATTATTATTGTAGGAATTTCCATAAGAATTACCATTATTAGGAGGATAGGGCTTATAATTGTTTCCACCAAAATTATTTCTATAAGCATTGTTGTTAAAATTATTATTTCTAATAAAGTTCACATCAACATGCTCTTCTTGAGCAACCAAAGAGGCTAAAGGAACATTATTTGGATCAACTTGAGCTTTACCATTAACAAGCATAGACATAATAGCATCAAGCCTTTCACTCAAAGAGGATGTTTCCTCAACAGAATTCACCTTCTTACCTTGTGGAGCTCTCTCAGTGTGCCACTCTGAATAATTTAGCATCATATCATCAAGAAGCTTTGTTGCATTGCCCAAAGTGATGGACATAAAGGTACCTCCAGCAGCTGAATCCAATAGGTTCCTTGAGGAGAAATTCAATCTTGCATAAAAGGTTTGTATAATCATCCAAGTAGTCAGTCCATGAGTGGGACAATTCTTCACCATAGTTTTCATTCTTTCCCAAGCTTTAGCAACATGTTCATTACAAAATTGTTTAAAATTCATTATGTCACTTCTCATGTATATAATCTTAGCAGGAGGATAATATTTTCCAATGAAAGCATATTTACACTTAGTCCATGAATCAATACTATTTCTAGGCAAAGATAGCAACCATTCTTTAGCTCTTGCTCTCAAAGAGAAAGCAAATAATTTTAGTTTAATAATATCTCTATCCACATCTTTATATTTTTGCATCTCACATACTTCAACAAAATTATTAAGGTGAGCAGCAGCATCATCAATACTAACACCATAGAATTTCTCTTTCATAACAAGATTTAATAAAGCAGGTTTAATTTCATAGAAAGCAGCAGCAGGAGCAGGTGGAGCAATAGGTGTGCAAATAAAATCATTGTTGTTTGTGCTAGTGAAGTCACACAACTTAGTATTCTCAGAGGAACTCATTTTAGAAAAATAAAAGCAAGCAAATAAATAAAAGCTATAAAGTAAACTATTTTTTGTGTGTTTTTGATAAAGAGAAGCAAAACAAGACAAAAAATAAAGACAAGACAATAAACAAAATAAAGAGGTTGAGAGTGAGAGACTCCCGTTGCCAGAAGACTTCTTCCTCCCCGGTAACGGTGCTAGAAATTTCCTTGATGCTACGTGTTGGGAACCCCAAGAGGAGGGTGTTATGATTGTAGCGGTAGGAATTTCCCTCAGTTAAGAACCAAGGTTACCAATCCAGTAGGAGGAAGAGGATCTTTGGAAGGTTGATGCCACTGACGGTGGTGATGGCGCCCCACCGGTGTCAGCAACAACGTGGAACCTGCACACAATAGAACCAAAATACTTTGTCCCAACGGTACAGTGAGGTTGTCAATCTCACAGGTCTTGCTGAAAACAAAGATTATACGTATAGTGTGGAAAATGGTGTATGCTTGCAGTAAGTAAAGAAATCAGGAAATTGTAGTGGTTTGTTTAGCAGTGTAAGAAAATGGACCGGGGGTCATAGGTTCACTAGTGGTGTCTCTCCATAAAAGATAGCATGCTGGGTGAACAAATTACAGCTGGGCAATTAAAAAATAAAGGTTGCACCATATTGCACATCCATGACATGATGACTACTATAATATTTAGTGCGGGCATTACAACAATATACATAGACCGTAAGCTAACTACATCTATGACTATTAATCCACCCTCAGGTTATCATCCGAACCCCCTTAGGAATTAAGTTGCAAGCAACAAATAATTGCATTAAACAAAGTGTGTAATGTAAACAATGATTGTACACGCAGGCACTCACACCGATGTTTTCTCCCTAGTGGCAACAACACATCCTCCCCCGTCACTTTTCTGTCACTCGAGCACAGGCGAAAAGGAGGCATGGACCCACTATCGAGCATAAATACTCCCTCTTGGAGACACTAGCAACTACTTGGCGAGAGAAATCACTAGCAACGGAAACCAAGATCACAAATAACATATACAATAAATACTATAATCAACTTGGCACAAGTTCAATATTCATCGGATCCTAGCAAACACAACACAGAGAATTACATTAGAACAATCTCGATCATGTTAGGCAGCTCACAAGATCTAAACATGGAGGTATATGAGGAGAAGACAACCATCTAGCTACTGCTATGGACCCGTAGTCCAAGGATGAACTACTCACGCATCACTCCGGAGGCAGGCATGGTGATGAAGAGGCCTCCGGTGATGATTTCCTCTCCGACAGGGTGCCAGAGACAGCTTCAGAACCCCCTGGTCTAGGGTTGACGACGACGGCGGTTGTGGAACTTTTCGGGGATATTTGATCAGGTCTCTAGGGTTTTCCATCCGGGGGGATAAATAGGCGAAAGGGCAGAGGCAGTGGAGCCCTGGGGGCCCCACACCACCCCCTGGCGCGGCCAAGGGGGGCGCGCCACCCCATGATGTGGGCCCCCTGGTGCCCCTCTTCGGTCTTCTAGATGCTTCCAGGGAAAATAGGCACTTTGGGCTTTGTGGGGTCCAATTCCGAGAATATTTCTAGAACAACTTTTCTGAAATAAAAAAGAACAGAAAACAGGGAACTGACACTTGGCATCTTGTTAATAGGTTAATCTCGGAAAATCGATAAAAATGACATAAAGAAGGGAGAAAACATGTAGCAATTGGCATAATATTATCATGGAGAATCAGAAATTATAGATACGTTGGAGACGTATCACACCACCATGCCCGCCTCCGGAGTGATGCGTGAGTAGTTCATACCTGGACTACAAGTCCATAGAAGTAGCTAGATGGTTGTCCTCTCCACTTTAGGCCTCATGTTTGGATCTTGTGAGCTGCCTCACATGATCGAGATCATCTTATTGTAATGCTACATGTTGTGTTTGCTGGGATCCGATGATTATTGAATGCTATGTCTTTTGATTATCAATCTATCATGTTATCTTCATGTGTATGTTATTTATGATCTTGCATGCTCTCTGTTGTTAGTAGATGCTCTGGCCAAGTAGATGCTAGTGACTCCAAGAGAGAGTATTTATGCTCGATAGTGGATTCATGTCTCCTTTGCATATGTGCACGAGTGACAGAAATGTGACGGATGGAGGATGTGTTGTTGCCATTAGGGAGAAAACAACGATGTTTACTTTGTTTACATTACACACTTTGCTTACTGCGATAATATGTTGCTTGCAACTTAATACCCAACGTTTGTTCGAATGATATTCGGAGGGTGGATTATTCGTCATAGATGCAGTTGGATAACGATCTATGTATTTTTGTTGTAATGCCCGCATAAATCTCATAGTAATCTTTATGTCATGCATGTTTCACTATCTGTCAATTGCCCAGTTGTAACTTGTTCACCATGCATGTTAGCTATCTTTTATGGAGAGACACCTCTAGTGAACTGTGGACCCCGGTCCATTTTCTCATACTGATAATAGATCCGTTGCTTCCACTGTTTTCCCACTGCTTTCACTGTTTTCACACTGCTACTATTGTTTTCATATTGTTCTCACTCTTTTTTCCACACCATACATTTAACCTCTTTGTTATCAGCAAAGCCGGTGAGATTGACAACCTCACTGCTACGTTGGGGCAAAGTGAATTGATTGTGTTGTGTAGGTTCCACGTTGCTGCTGAACCGGTAGTGCGCCCTGACATCTCAGCTGCATCAACCTTTAGAAGTGCTTCTTCCTCCTACTGGTCGATTCAACCTTGGTTTCTTTTCTGAGGGATAACATGTTTCTCCACTCTTCACACCTTGCGCTTGGGGTCTCTAAACGAGCGTGTGTCTACACTCCATCAAGCTTTTCTGACGCCGTTGCTGGGGAGGAAGAGAATTTCTGCAAGGGGAGTCCCTCACTTCCAATATATTTACTTTGTTACTGTTTTGCTTAGTTTATTTTAGTTTGTCTTGTTTGCTTCTCTTTATCAAAAACACACAAAAAAATAGTTCTTATTCTGGTGCTTTTATCCTGTTTGTAGTCTTGTTAAAATGAGTACTCCTGTTCCTGTTACCATGTCAAATGAGGAAGTTATCTTCACTTTCAAACAAGGGAGTGATGAGAGTTTCAAGGAACCTGGTCTAGAGTTTTTTATTCCTATTGCAAAACTGAACCTAAAATGACTCTATGTCTGTTTCTGCGTAGCTTTTACTTTGGTCTTGTTCTTTGCTATAGATATGCTTTGGATACTGTGTTAGGAGGAGATTTCCTTCATTGTGATGGAGATCAAGCTTTTAATGCTATAAAAATATTAATTGCGACCTACAGCTCACCTAGCAGCTTTGATAAAGCATGTGCACGTATTTATGCTAGATTGAATACTCTTGAGTCACATGTTTCTTGCTTAAAAGAAGGTCATAATCAGATTCGTGAACACCTTGATCATGTTTCAATAAACTCTGAAGCATCAAATATAATCCCTACTGTGAAGGTTTCTATTAATGGTGAAAATTTTCATGCTTGTTGTGATTTATGTCTAAATTTTGTCTTATTCCTAAATAAATTTATGAATCTTTGAGTACTTGGAGACTTTCTGAGGGAGGAGAAGAAATATGTCTCACTAATAACACCACTATATTTTCCATTGGGATATCTGAGGGAATATTTACAAAAATCCTAGGAAGAATGGTCTCCACTGATTATCTTGTTATTGAATGTGTAGGAGAAGGCCAAATTACCCTTGGAAGATCTCTGTTGAAGCTCTTAGGAGAAACTATTGATATGGGGAAAGGTACCATGACTTTCACTCCCAAACCATGCTCAAACCATCAGTTCCCTAAAAGCAAGAATAAGGGTAAGAAAAGTTAAACGTAAGCCTCATAACAATTTGGATGCTTCTTCACTTGAAAACACTTGATTCCACTATTCTGAGCCTAGCTAAACGGCGTTAAAGAAAATCACTTCTTGGGAGATAACCCATAGTTTTATTTTTTGCTTTGTTTTGTCTGTTTTCTTTGATTCAAGGGGTTTTATACGTCTGTAGCAACTCCTTTGTATCTTTATTTTCATGTTCTAGTTGTGCCAAGTACAGTTTCTAGCGAAAGTTGGAGTTGGTTTTGGATTTCCGCGCATGAAAAAGATTTCTTCTGTCCACCGTACAAAATCGTATAAAATCCAGAAAGATCAAAATGGCCAGAATTTTTTTGTACTTATTCCTCAGCTAATTCCAAAACTTTTTCGTTCTTTATGTTTTTCGATCTGAGCAACATAAGTGCCCCTTCGTCTTTACAGACTGTTCTTGTTTGACAGATTCAGTCATTTTTCTTGCATTTGCTCTTTTACGATGTCAAGTGGGCTTTTTTGCTTCACGAAACATCAGTGGCTATAGCTAATGTTTAAAAGTATCAATATCACTTGTGCCCATGCATAACCCATGAATTTTTTTATTGTTGCACTAACCCTCTAATACGAATTACTTTTTGAGTGTGTTGTGAAGGAAGTTTTCAAGGGTCAAGAGAAGAGGATGATATAATGTGATCAAGAAGAGTGAAAGGTAAAAGCTTGGGGATGCCCCCGTGGTTCATCCCAGAAAATTATAATAATACTCAAGCATCTAAGCTTGGGCATGTCCAAGGCATCCCCTTCTTCGTCAATAATTTATCAGGTCACTTCTAGTGAAACTATATTTTCATTTGGTCACATCATATGAAGTTTACTTGGAGCGTCTGTTTGTTTTTATTTTGTTTTCCTGTGTTTTATTTTGTTTTCCTTGCTGCAATAATATAGTTGGAACCTAGCATTATTTGTGTGGGAGAGAGACACGCTCCTCTTTTTTGTTTGAATACTCGTTATGCTTGTATTCTTAGTTTTTCTTTTAGATGCTGCAAAATTCTTGTTTAGCTCCTGTTTTTCTTGCATCTCTTATTTAGCGGTGTTACTTTTAGTATAGTTGTGTTATTACTCCCTTGTTTCATTGTTATATCTCTTGTAGAGTTTTTGTTGTTTGGTGTTTGATGGAAATAGAAAATGCTACGTGTGGTAGATGGTATAACGAAAACGCTTGCATATTCTTGTAGATCACTAAATTGTTTCACTTGATTATTTGTTGTTGTTTTGAGATATTAATATGCTTAATGGTAAACTTGATGGTCTAGTAGAGTAAAAAAAATTAATGGTTGGTCTAAAAGCTTGAAACTGTGACACACTCAAATAACCAGTTGATAGGATAATGGTATATGAATTCCTTTGCTGATAGCAATCGTAATGGTTTTTTGTTACGTGCTACGGTCGGGGTAGCTAAAACTGACTTGTCACTGCCACTGACCCTCTTGGAGTGATTTTAATTATGCCTTGTGAGATCATGATTTTAGTTGTAATCTTTTAACTTTTAGTTCTATGTTACAGTTTTCTGGCACTTCCACCATCCCATATTTGTTAGCCTCTTCGGTACTATGCATTGCTCATTCTCACATTGAGAGTTGGTGCAAACTCCACGAGTGCATCCAAACCCCGTGGGAGAACTTTGTTCTTCTACACATAAGCGAAAATTTACCTTCCTCAAAACAGCCACCATACCTACCTACCATGGAATTTTCATAGCCATTCCGAGATATATTTCCATACAACATCCATCATCATTATGTTACTTTTCATGCTTCATTGTTATTTTGCGTACTGCTACAATGGCAGGAGCATTTAGTTTTACATACATCAGAGATATTTTAGTTTGAGTTATGAGTTCTAAAAGTGCGCTGATTCATTGTAAAATAGAGTGTTTCCCCTACCAATGAGGTTATATATCAAAAAAAGAGAGAAAAAACCCAAAAAGGCAAAAGAGAGATAATAAAGAGAGAGGGGACAGCAATACTATCATTTATTCCACACTTGTGCTTGTTTAGCATTATTACTTCAGTTTGGAGAGACTTTTCATATTATAACTTGCATAACTATGTGGGGAACTTACATTGTAAAACTTGGCTTGTATATTCGAATGATGAGCCTCCTCAAAAGTGCTCTAGGTCTTCATGAGAAAGCAAGTTGGATGCACCCCCACAAGTTCCATTGGAGAGCTTTCATACACTTATAGCTCTATGTTCATCCATTGTGTGGTAATCACTACTCCTTGCATAACTTCGATTACAAGACTTCCTCTTGTCTAATGATCACTTTCAGTTGTGTGAGACTTTATTCCATTGACCATCCAAACCCCCCATAATGTTCTTTTAGCCACAACATCCTGGTGCCAGGAACCAATACAGAACGCTTGCTTGTTTTGACTGCACAAATATTTTAATGATTTTCCTACGTGCATATTGTTGTCACTTGACTTCATCCTAACATTAGTTGTTTTGAGAGTTTGATGCCTTGGATGATTATATTGTTGTTCTTGAAGCTTAAATCATCTTTAATATACCTTGCACAGTGGATAGTCTTTTAGTATTGATTCATTGAAAACTTTTACTTTGTTCTTCCTAAGGGTTTATACATTATTCTATTTGATATCCACTATAAACCACAACCTTTATTCATTTGGTCCTAGTTTACAGGCTTTACATTACTATGATGATCAAGTTTATATTGGTAGGATGTCACCTCATAAATTATTTGTTTTATCGTTTACCTACTCGAGTACGAGCAGGAACTAAGCTTGGGGATGTTGATACGTCATAAACGTATCTATAATTTTTGATGTTCCATGTTGTTTTCATTCCTTATGCTACATGTTTTCCTTACTCTTTATGTCATTTTTATCAATTTCCCGGGACTAACCTATTACCAAGATGCCACACAACGAGTTCCTGTTTTCTGCTGCTTTTAGTTTCAGAAAAGTTGTTCTGGAAATATTCTCGGAATTGTAAAATTCAAAGCCCGGATGTCTTAGAATCCCTGAAGGTTCCACGGAGTCCTGAAGAGGCCCGGAGGGGGGCCACACCATAGGGCGTCGCGCCCCTGGCCGCGCCTAGGGGTGGTGTGGGCCCCTCGAGCATCCACCGCCATCGTCCTTTCGCCTATTTATTCCCCCCGATACGTCAACCCTAAAAAATATACCACTTCTCCACGAAAAACACCTGAGGCCACCGTCATCGTTAACCCGAGATCGGGAGGGTTCTGGAGCTCTCCCCGACACCCTGCCGGGAGGGAAAATCATCACTGGAGGGGTCTACACCACCATGCCCGCCTCCGAAGTGATGCGTGAGTAGTTCATCCCTGGACTACAAGTCCATATAAGTAGCTAGATGGTTGTCCTCTCCACTTTATGCCTCATGTTTAGATCTCATGAGTTGCCTTACATGATCGAGATCATCTTATTGTAATGATACATGTTGTGTTTGCTAGGATCCGATGATTATTGAATGCTATGTCTTTTGATTATCAATCTATCATGTTATCTTCATGTGTATGTTATTCATGATCTTGCATGCTCTCCGTTGTTAGTAGATGCTCTGGCCAAGTAGATGCTAGTGACTCCAAGAGGGAGTATTTATGCTCGATAGTGGGTTCATTCCTCCTTTGCATCTGTGCTCGAGTGACAGAAACGTAACAGATGGAGTATGTGTTGTTGCCATTAGGGAGAAAAGAACGATGTTTACTTCATTTACATTGTTTACATTACACACTTTGCTTACTGCGATAATCTGTTGCTTGCAACTTAATACCCAACATTTGTTCGGATGATATTTGGAGGGTGGATTATTAGTCATAGATGCAGCTGGATGACGATCTATGTATTTTGTTGTAATGCCCGCATGAATCTCATAGTAATCTTTATGTCATGCATATTTCATTATCTGTCAATTGCCCAGCTGTAATTTGTTCACCACGCATGTTAGCTATCTTTTATGGAGAGACACCTCTAGTGAACTGTGGACCCCGCTCCATTTTCTCATACTGATAATACATTCATTGCTTCTACTGTTTTCACACTTCTACTGTTGTTTTCATATTGTTCTCATACTGTTTTCCACACCATACATTTAACCTCTTTTTACTCAGCAAAACCGGTGATATTGACAACCTCACTTCTACGTTGGGGCAAAGTAAATTGATTGTGTTGTGTAGGTTCCACGTTGCTGTTGAACCGGTAGTGCGCCCTGCCATCTCAGCTGCATCAACCATTAGAAGTGCTTCTTCCTCCTACTGGTCGATTCAACCTTGGTTTCTTTTCTGAGGGAAAACTTCCCGCTGCACTCTTCACACCTTGCGCTTGGGGTCTCCCAACGAGCGTGTGTCTACACTCCATCACGCAGCTCCCAAGTGTATCGAGTACCTATGCCTTTTCTCACACTCGGTTGGGGCCGCGGTTAATTTGCAGTTGTAACTATAAAAACTGAAAAATGAAAGAATGTCGCAATACAGGGGTAAATTTGTTCAATTTGTTCATACGAGAGACAGAGATGGCTGATACGTCGAAAACGTATCTCCTTTTCCGAACACTTTTCCTATTGTTTGCCTCTAAACTTGTGTGTTTTGAATGCAACTAACACAGACTAACGCTGTTTTCAGCAGAATTACTTTGGTGTCTCGTTTTTGTGCAGAAAAATCAACTTTCGGGAAATTGCCCAGAAAAGACCCCATTGGCCCTAAAACACCAGAAGACCTCGGGAGCCAGAAGGAGGCTAGGAGAGGGACCAGAGGGGGCCACACCACCCCCTGGCCGCCCCACCAGGTGGTGTGGGCCACCTAGAGCCCCCCTCGGTCTCCCCTTTCGACTACAAATAGCCTTCAACCCTAAAACACGAGGGGGTTCGATAGTTTTCCAGAAAGAAGTCTGTAGCTCCGCCGCCACCCCAAACCTCGATTCGGGGATCAGAAGTTCCTATTCTGGCACCCTGCCGGGACGGGGAATTGGAGGAGATCATCGCCATCGTCATCACTAACGCCTCTCCATCGACCATCCATGTTTCCCCCATCCATGTGTGAGTAATTCCCCCGCTGTAGGCTGAAGGGGTGGTAGGGATTGGATGATATCATTCATGTAATAATGTCGTGATTGTTAGGGCATAGTGCCCAGCATCCTATATTAGTGCTATTGATATTGTTGCAACTTGTTATGCTTAATGCTTGCCACTTTGGGCTCGAGTGCCATGATCTCAGATCTGAACATGTTATTGAATCACGATGATAATTATTGTTTCTTCATCATACCTGCAAGTTGTTTACACATATTGTTGTCCGTAACCCGAGGCCCCAAAGTGACAGAAATTGGGACAACCAGAGGAGATGGTTGTGATGTGAGGATCACATGTGATCATGGAGTGTTAATGCTTTTCTCCGGTGTTCTATTAAAAGGAACACCTTAATTACTAGTAGTTTCCTTGAGGCTCCGCTGAAAACGGGCTTGTAGGACAAAAGATGTTGTGCAAGTTCTCATTGCGAGCACATATGACTATTTAAGGAACACATGCCTATGGTTACTTAGTGCTTGGATGCTTTATCTTATTTATCTGCAATGCCCATGTATTGATTATTATATGAACTATCTTATCCATGCAACGCCCGTTCATCTATCCCTATGCCTACAGTATTTAATCCCGTTGTTTACTTCGAACACCACTGCTGCTGTTTTCATTTTACTGCTGCTATTATTTCACTACTGCTGCTATTATAAAACTGTTACTACTGATAAACCACTGCGAACAAAAGTACTTTCAGGTGCAGGTGAATTGTCAACTCACTTGTTAAGGCTCACAAATATTCTTTGGCTCCCCTTGTGTCGAATCAATAAATTTGAATTTACTTCCCTCGAAGACTGTTGCGATCCCCAATACTTGTGGGTCATCAAGACTATTTTCTGGCGCCGTTGCCGTGGAGCATAGCTTTATTCGCGAGCTCACCGGAGAGTACTATTATCTACTACCATCATTCATCATGGGTAAGACTCGCGATGGAAAGTTTCCTATATTACCATCCACTACAAGAAGAGGTACAACTATAAACACCTCTGTTGCTCTTGATTCACCGTCTGTTATGAGTAAGCTGCTTACACCACCACATGCTACACATGCTACTTTTGTTGAATCTGAAAATACTTCTGATACTTTTGATGATGCTTCTACTGTGCTTGATGAGAGTGGTTCTCTCGGTCCTTTCTTAGATGCTACTATTGCTAAAGCTAAAAATATTGCAAACACTGAAACTCCCGATAAAAATCCTGTTACTCCTGCTGTTTCATCTGAGCTTATAGAGAATCCTAGTGATGATTTTGATGATTCCTATATTGATCTTAATGATGATCTTATTGATGAAATACATGCTATGAAGGATAAAGATGTTGTTATGAGTCTTATTGAAAGTCGTGTTGTTAAATATAAATTATCTCCTGATGCTAAGTTTGCCACCTCTCCTATTAATATTAGGGATAAGGATTATGATTTCTCTCTTAATTTATCTTATATATCTGTTGTTGAGAAAGAACCTTTTTGTGGTACTGAAATGAAAGTGCTATGAAACATATGAATGAGCTCTCCTCTTTGAGCAGTTTATTCTCTGATGATCTTAAGAAACATAGCTACTTTGTTGTTAAAATATTCCCTTTCTCTTTAAAAGATGGATCTAAAACTTGATTTAACAATTTTTCTCCGGGATCTATTGATAGTCCTATTAGTTTGGTTAATGCTTTCCTTTAGAAATATTTTCTTGCTAGCGCTCAACATGCTGCTTTACAAAATATATTTAATTTCAAGCAATTGGAAGGGGAGAAATTGCCTGTATCTTGGGAAAGGTTATGTTCTTTAGGTAGGGCTACACCTGGGCATAAGCTAGAAAATAATAAACTTCTTGATATATTCTATAATGGACTAACTGTTGAATCTAGGACATACCTGGATAGTTGTGCTGGTTGTGTTTTCAGGCAAAGAACTCCAGAAAAAGCTGAGGAATTAATGGCTAAAATAAGCCAAAATCATGATGATTGGACTATGGTTGAGCCTGAGCCGACTCCTACTCCAGTATCAACACCAACACAAATACCCAATAAGAGGGGAATGATTGAATTAAATGATGAAGTGATGAGAGAAGCCAAGAAATCTCTTAAAGAGAGGGGTATTAAATATGAAGATGTGAAGAATCTTCCACCTATAGAAGAATTATGTAAGCCAATCCCTCACTCATTCACCATTGAGGTACACTCTCTCCAATACTTTGATAGTAGTGATATTCCCTATAATAAACCTCCTGATCAATGTTTAGATGAATTTGATAATTATGTTATTAAGAAAGATAATTTTAACATGAGAGTGCAAAATCACCTAATGGAAAACTCTGGAGCAATTGATAATTTGCATGGTATTATAGAAAGAACCTATAATGGTGTTAAAATGCTTGTTAAACATTTTCAAATGGTTCAAACTCAAATTGATCAACTTGCTAAAGTGCAAAAAGATTTGCTAGTTAATGCTTCTAAAGAAAAACATGCTTATGAAATAATAACTAGAAGTGGTATTGCTACACAAGATCCTTTATATCCTGAGGGACATCCTAAAAGAATTGAACAAGATTCTCAACAAACTAATAATAATGTTATTCATACTAAGAAGAAAAAGAAGAAGAAACATAAAACTGTTGTAGAATCCTCTGAACTTGCTAAAGATCCTAATAGTATATCTATCTCTGATGCTGAAACTAAAAGTGGTAATGAAAAGAATGATGCTTCTGATAAAGAAGAACCTGTAGATGAACCTGAAAAGAAAACTAAAACTGCAAAGTACACTAAGGAAGATTTCATTGCTAATAAACATGGTAATGAGAGAGAACCTTGGGTACAAAAAACCAATGCCTTTCCCTAATAAGAAACACAAATCTAAGGAAGAAGAACATTATAACGAGTTTTGTGAATGGATGAAACCTTTGTTCTTGCAAATTCCTTTAACTAATGCTATTAAATTGCCTCCTTATGCAAAATATATGAAAGATATTGTCTCTAACAAAAGGAAGATTCCTAATGAAGAAATTTCCACTATGCTTCCTAGTTACTCTTTTAATGGCAAGGTTTCTGAGAAGCTTGGAGATCCTGGTATACCAACTATTCCCTGTTCTATTAAAAATAATTATGTTAGAACTGCTTTGTGTGATTTAGGAGCTGGAGTTAGTGTCATGCCTTTTACTCTCTATAAAAGACTCCTCCTAGTAAAATTGATAACAACTGATATTCCTGTGGGTATATGTGAGAATGTTCCTTTTCAAGTTGCTAATAATTGTCTGGTATTAACTGACTTTGTTGTGTTGGAAATGCCTGAAGCTGATAATATGTCTATTATACTTGGAAGACCTTTTATTAATACTGCAGGGGCTGTTATTGCTTGCAATCAAGGAAAAGTAACTTTTGATGTTAATGATAAAGAGCACACTGTTTATTTTCCCAAGAACATTTATAGGAAATATGGTCTAAATTCCATTGAAAATATTGAGACCATCAAGATTGGAGAATTTTATTGTCCTAATCCAAAGCCACCCAAAGAATATGAAATTATTATGATTGGGACTATGTCTATCAAGGTTGAGGTAACATGAATATTTAGTGAAAAAAAAAGTTTTGTTTCATATAAAATTATTTTGGTAGCAAGACTTGATCACCCTTGTTAACAAAATGATTTTAAATGAAGTGGGCAATGTTTTCACCTTCCCCATTATGTTTTCGACATGTTTACTTCTGTTATCACATTACTACTTGAGTACAATCATGTTTTCCACCACCCTTATGCATGTTTTCCTGATGTTTTCACCCTGATTACCGAGGTTATGCATGTTTTCACCACCCATACTTTTGTTTTCACCACTACCACCTTTATTTCCCTTGGATATTCTTTCATTAAAGTGTCATAGAACCTCTGTAGTTCTGGTTTTGGTTTTGTTTTCCACCTTTTCACTTTCGTTTTCCTGGTTTTTATTAATTATTAAAATTCTGGAAATGCCTCAAAAATAAAGTTTTTCGAAAAATTCCAGAAAAATGATAATAATTTTTTATGTCAAAAATGAGGCAGAAAGCCACCTGGGAGGCCCCAGGGGGACCCACCAGTCAGGCATACCACAGGGTGGCGCGGCTAGCCCCTAGTGGCGCCAGCACATGGTGTGGGCCCCCTGGCCCTCCACTTACTCTCTCCACTGCCAAAGTCTTCTCTCTCACCTCCCAAACTGAAAACATTTCCTCGAACCCATGTTCTTGTTGTTCTTCCTCTGGATTTTTGATCTCCTTTTTCAGCCCATCATTTGTGCTGATATTTGGTGTGTTTGATCTCCAGTATGTGACTCGTCCGATGATCCAAGTAGATTTTTGTTTAGTGAAGTATTTCTTGAGTATTTTGGTATTGTAGGTGACAGATTATGTGAGTTTGAATGCTTCATTTGAGTAGAAATAATATAGTTTTGATGTATGTTTAGCTCTCATATAAGTCCCTACGGTAGTTTCCACCTTATAGATGCTTGAAATTAATTTTTGTGATGATTGTTGGAAAATTTCAGAGATGGAGCAGAATGTTCATCAACTAAACCAGCATGAGTTGGAGTTTCATGAGGTCATGCTCATGCACCGTGAAGAGAGAGTGTTCCCATCAATCTATCCGTGTCAGGAATTCATGAGGATTACGAAAATTTCGCAAGATTTTAACACTCTTGTGCATAATGCAGGCTTGGACCATTTCATTGAGGATGAGCCTATCCAATATGTGAAACTAACTATGTATATGATGCAGTATTTTTGTTTTAAATGGTCCCCAACTAACCCAATGGTCCACTATAAAATTTACAATAAAGTTGTGAGCCTCCCTTTCAGTGATTTTTGTGCAGCTATTAAGGTACCAGGGTGGGGTTCTTGTGAGAAGATAAGTGGGCAGCCTAAACCACTGATGGAATTATATGAGGAGATTTGGCAAGGCAGAAGGTTCACAGGGGAGAGTGGTAAAATTCGAGAAATTTAACTCCGTAGCATTCGATACCTTGCCTACTTTATTTCTAAGTGTGTGTTAGCTAGAAAAATTGCCAACAAGCTATATGTCTATGATTTGGCGTCTATTGCAGCTTCTTTAATATGTGATAGGTCTTATAACTTTGGCGCTTTGATTTCTTACCGTCTCTCACATAACCGTGAGAAGGGTGGAGTTTGTGGAGGTCTTATTGCCTCGCCCTTGCTAGCTTTGCATGGTTTGGAGCCACACCCTCTAGACCTGCAGTTTCCTATAGAGAGGCTTGATCTTGTTTCCATGGTTCAACATAAGTTTCTTTCTACCCATGCTCACTTACATAATCTATCTTTTGAATTAACTTTCTCCAAATGATCCAGGTGGATAGTTGTCAAAACTGTTAGGGAAGTACTTTTGCCTGCACCTCTTTTGTTTAATCTTAATAACAGGCAAGGATGGGAGCTTTCTGAGAGCGAGCTGGACACATACCTTGAGCATCACCCCCAGCAAGGGGAGGATGCCGACGAGGGGGACCATGGTGATTTCGTCCAGCCCTATGACACCATGGGGATCCCATACCAGCACCCCGGTTATGACTATGCGGCCGCTGCTTCATCTTCTTTTTGGGAGCCCGAGTACGACCACACGAGAGACGAGCCACCGCAGTGGGGATATTTCCCGCAATTTGATTGATCTCCATTTAGGCCAAAATCCTAACCTTGGTGGGAGGTATACCGACATCACACTCATTTATATATCATGTTCGGTCAGTTCTTTGTATATCCATGTTTTTTTTCTTTCGTTTGTTTTTGTTTCTTTCATTTCTCTCCGCTTTATTGCTTTGTTCTTGTTTTCCAAAACACAAGAAGACCAAAAAAATATTTCTTTTGTTTCTCTCTATTTGTTTCTTTAGTTGGTTTGCTTTCTATTCTTGTTTCGGTTTATTATTCAAAAATCCAAAAATATTTTGCTTTTATGTTTGTTCTCTTTTTGTTCCTGTTTTAATTGAAAAGCCCAAAAATATTTGTCGTTCTTCTTTGTTTTTATAAAGTTTTCTGCAGAGTTCAACAGTCATCCGTGACTCCATTGGAGCTTGGCTTTCATTATATATTATTCGAGCCACAAGTGAAGAGAAATAATGACGATCTATGACAATTCAAGTTGTGGTGAGGGGCTGGTATGAACTCTATTTGTTTTCATTTTTGTGCATTTATCCATCTATGTGAGCATGCTTAGTTTGTTCGTATAAGATATATGTGACTTAATGGATGCTTAATAGTTCGTGCTATCTCAAGTTTTTTTCCAATTTATTAATGGTAAATGACATGTCATATAGATATTTGTTCGCATTGTTCCATTTGTAGAAGGACATGATATTGTGGTAGCCTCCTCTAACTGTTTCATTTGAATCGACTTGGCACATGCTCGCGCATGCTAAGACTGAAAACAAAATGTCAATAAGCCTCGATGATTTATTTTGCCTCACAGTTCTAGTATCAATTTTGTGCCTTGGTTAACTTTACTTTGTCGCAAACATGATTATGATAGTTGTTGCTCTCTTGATTGTCGCTCCCTGTCTATTGCTAGCCTTCACATGTACTAAGTATGAGCTCTACTCGTGCATCCAACTCCCAAAAACCAAAGTTTGCCAAATTTGTCCATAATACCTACCTATATGTGGTATTTAACCGCCACTCCAAGTAAATTTCTCATGTGCTACCTTTAAAACCTGCTAAAAATCATTCCTGTTTTGTGCCGCTGTTTTAGCTCATGAGGATGTAAATAGAGAATATTTATCTCACTTGTTGATTGGATTTCACACCCTGGGCTAGTGTCTTCATCCGCTTATCCAAATGATAGAAGAGCTGGCAGCGGGGTGCCCAGCCCCAAATTAATACATACAAATTCTCTTCACTCTTTTTGCCCCTGATTTATCAGTCAAAGCATAATTGTGTACACAAAAGAGAAAGAGGGATGACCTTCTACCCAGATGCGTCCTTCACATGGGAGTCGCTCTTGTGAATCCAGTTGGCTTGTGGCGTACTGTATTGTCTGTTTACCATTCGTTGACATAAGCATACACCTCTCCAAAAATGTTTTCAATACCTCTGTTTAATAAAATAAAAAGCTCTAGCACATGAGTGATCCATGCTTCCCTCTGCGAAGGGCCTTTCTTTTACTTTTATGTTGAGTCGCCATCTTATTCTTTGAGCACTTTCTTGAGAGCACAATGGTCATTCTTAGTGTGATGTGTTTGTCCCAAAGCACGGTTGATTGTGGTATAATCTTGAC
Source organism: Alopecurus myosuroides (assembly GCA_028641055.1). Classification (NCBI taxonomy): domain Eukaryota; kingdom Viridiplantae; phylum Streptophyta; class Magnoliopsida; order Poales; family Poaceae; genus Alopecurus; species Alopecurus myosuroides. The sequence continues at coordinate 232,565,213 of CM054059.1, forward strand.
ACTTGTATCTTTGATATCTTTACTTCTAGTCTTCCCTTGAACTTCAGAGGTGCCCTGGCATTTATGTTTTTCCCCACACTTAAGGGAAAACGAGATACCACTTTATTAAATTCTTTTATGAATATTACAATCTTGCAAATAGTTATGATTCATGTTGTTTATTATTAATATGTTGTTATCTCATCATGGTTTGCATAGCTATTAAGTGACAGTATCTTGCATGTATCTTATCCTGAGCATAACTAAGTATTTGATCATATAGTGAGTATATTTACATCATATGAAGCAAATGTGTTCGTATTTTTTTTATCGCACTCAGTTATCACTGAATTGCTTGAGGACAAGCAATAAGATAATCTTGGGGGAGTTAATACATCGAAAATGTATCTCCTTTTCCGAACACTTTTCCTATTGTTTGCCTCTAAACTTGTGTGTTTTGTATGCAACTAACACGGACTAACGTTGTTTTCAGCAGAATTACTTTGGTGTCTCGTTTTTTTGCAGAAAAATCAACTTTCGGGAAATTGCCCAGAAAAGACCCCATTGGCCCTAAAACACCAGAAGACCCCGGGAGCGAGAAGGAGGCCAGGAGAGGGACCAGAGGGGGGCCACACCACCCCCTGGCGCGCCCCTGCCCGCGCCACCAGATGGTGTGGGCCACCCAGAGCCCCCCTCGGTCTCCCCTTTCGACTACAAATAGCCTTCAACCCTAAAACACGAGGGGGTTCTATAGTTTTCCAAAAAGAAGTACGTAGCTCCGCCGCCACCCCGAACCTCGATTCGGGGATCAGAACTTCCTGTTCTGGCACCCTGCCGGGACGGGGAATTGGAGGAGATCATCGCCACCGTCATCACCAACGCCTCTCCATCGACCATCCATGTTTCCCCCATCCATGTGTGAGTAATTCCCCCGCTTTAGGCTGAAGGGGTTGGTAGGGATTGGATGAGATCGTTCATGTAATAATACCGTGATTGTTAGGGTATAGTGCCTAGTATCCTCTATTAGTGCTATTGACATTATTTCAACTTGTTATGCTTAATGCTTGCCACTTTGGGCCCGAGTGCCATGATCTCAGATCTGAACATGTTATTGAATCACGATGATAATTATTGTTTCCTGATCATACCTGCAAGTTGTTTACACATTTTGTTGTCCGGAACCCGAGGCCCCGAAGTGACAGAAATTGGGACAACCGCAGGGGATGGCTGTGATGTGAGGATCACATATGTTCACGGAGTGTTAATGCTTTTCTCCGGCGTTCTATTAAAAGGAACACCTTAATTACCAGTAGTTCCCTTGAGGCCGCGCTGAAAACGGGCTGGTAGGACAAAATATGTTGTGCAAGTTCTCATTGCGAGCACGTATGACTATTTACGGAACACATGCCTATGGTTACTTAGTGCTTGGATGCTTTATCTTATTTATTTGCAATGCCCATGTCTTGATTATTATATGAACTATCTTATCCATGCAACGCCCGTTCATCTATCCATATGCCTACAGTATTTAATCCCGTTGTTTACTTCAAACACCACTGCTGTTGTTTTCATTTCACTGCTGCTATTATTTCACTACTGCTGCTATTATAAAACTGTTACTACTGATAACCACTGCGGACAAAAGTACTTTCAGGTGCAGGTGAATTTACAACTCACTTGTTAAGGCTCACAAATATTATTTGGCTCCCCTTGTGTCGAATCAATAAATTTGGGTTTTACTTCCCTCGAAGACTGTTGCGATCCCCTATACTCGTGGGTCATCAATGGTGCAGATACCTTATTCTAATTGTACTGGATGTAAGAAAAAACTAGGCATAAAAACGACGTAGTTGTGAGACGTTCCATGGATTCTTGTAGAAGTTCCCTCTCCTTTTTTCCTTGAGCTTGTATGCACCATTCCCGTGTACTTCCCTTTCTATATAGGGTCCTTCCCATGGAGATGTCAACTTGTCGTGGCTTCCTTGCTTTAGCCGAGCACCAAGTCTCCCACATTAAAAGTTCTGCTACGCACTCGACAGTCGTGGTAGTTGCATAAGCCTTGCTGGTATATGGTTATGCATGCGAGTGTTGTATCCCGAGCCTCGCCTACCGAGTCGAGTGCGTATTCGAGTGCCCTATTTGAGTCATCTTCCTTGTAGGTGGCTAACCGAGGGGCATTGTATGATACTTCCGCTGGCAATACTGCATCAGCTCCATATACCATGAAGAATGGTTTGTACTCTGTGGATCTTTTTGGTGTGGTTCTCAGGATCCAAAGCACTGAGGGCATCTCCTATGCCCATGCTCCAGCTTCTCGTTTGAGTGGTGTTAGAAACCGTTTCTTGAGTCCAGCTATGATTAGCCCGTTTGATCGCTCTACCTGCTTGTTTGTTTACGGGTGTGCGAGTGATGCGTAGCTAATGTTGATTCCCAACTCCTTGCAATAGTCCTGGAACTCTGCTGGTGTAAAGTTGGTTCCATTGTCCGTGATGATGTTGTGTGGCACTCCAAATATATGCACGATTGACCTTATGAATTTTATTACCGACTCTGCATCCTGTGATGTGACAGGCATGACTATGATCCACTTAGTGAACTATCGACTGCCACTGGCAGCCTGGTGTATCCATCATTTGACGATCGATAGAATGGCCCAACCATGTCGAGTCCTTATTGCGCGAAAGGCCACGCAAGTGGTATCATAAGAAATTCTTTGGCACGAACATTGGGTCTTGTCGCAACATTTGACACCCCTCGCAGTGTTGTACGATGGCTTTATCGTCAAGTTCTGCCATTGGCCAAAAGAATACTTCACTCAATGCTTTGTGGACTAGGTTTCTGCTTCCTACATGGTGCCCATAAGTCCCTTGATGTATATCCAATAGAACCTAACTTCCTTCTTGTGTGGTTATGCACCTTTGTAATATATCTGATATGTTGCGCTTATGGAGTTACCCATCATGGATGGTAAATGCCTTTGCTCTGCGCATCACTCGACGTACCTCTGCCTGGTCCTCAGGGAGCTCCTTCCATGTCATGTAATCGATCAATGGATGCATCCAGGTAGTTTCCACTTGGTTGACTTTCTCTCGTATGTCCATAGGTGTAGGTTCTGCTTATTCCTCTGACTGCTCCATAGCGCTGGCTTCTGAGTCCTTGGTGTTAGCTATTTCTGTAGTTACTACCTTGCGCTTAATAGAGGTCTAATCAATATCCTCACAGAAAACATCGAGTGGTCTGGGTGCGCAAGTGGACTCGATTGTTGCTAGAGCATCTGCTTCTGAGTTTCTCCCTCTGCCGATGTGTTACGCAGCTCGCACCCATCAAATTTGGCCTCGAGTTTGTTGTAGAATTCTATATGCGGCCATGTTTTCTGTTAGGGGCGTCGCACTCCTTCATGGTTTGATGTACCACGAGGTTCAAGTCGCCATAAATGACGAGTCGAGTGGCTCCATACTTTGTCCATATTCATCCTGTGGATGAGTGCTTCATACTCAGCTTCATTATTTGATGCGTTCTTGAAGTTTATCCGAAGTACGTATAGCAGTATGTCACCTCTAGGGGATGTTAGTATCACACATGCTCATGCTCCAGGTGCTCATTTGGACCCATCAAAGTACATTGTCCAATTACTCGACATGTCCGGTAGTCTAGGTTGTACCAACTCGTGAAATGAAATCTGGGAGTACTTGCGAATTAATTGCTTTCCGTATCTCATAGGTTATATCGCGTGGACCTAGCTCGATCCCCCACTTGGCCACTCGGCATGTTGTATTGTGGTTGTTGAGTATTTCTGACAAAGGTGCGTTGATCATCACTGTGATTGGGTGCTCCTGGAAATAATGCCTCAGTTTCCGGGCTGTCATATAGACTCCATAAGCTAGCTTCTGATAATGCGGGTACCGCTGCTAGGATGATGACAATAATCTGTGAGATACTATACTGGGCGTTGTACCCTGTATATGGACCCTTCCTAAGGTCTCTCTACGACCAGTACTGTGCCTACCACCAGTCTCGTTGCTGGGATGTATAGGTACATTGGCACCTTTTTCCGAGGTGCCACCAAAACAGGTGGATTCGACAAGGTTCGTTTTAGTTCTTGGAAATCTTCTCTGGCTTTAGGTGTCCACTCGAAGCTATTTGACTTTTTCAACGGTTTGTAGAAAGGGAATGCTTTTTCTCCAAGTTTTGCTATAAATACGCCGAGTGTTGTGACTCTCCTTGCTAACTGATGTACTCCTTTCACATTTACTAGTTCTTTCATTGTAAGAATAATCTTGATTTTCTATGGGTTGGCCTCGATACCTCTGGCAGATAGAAGGTACCTGAGTAAGTCTCCTTGATGTACTCCAAAGGAGCACTTCTTCGGGTCAGCCTGATCTAATACTCGTCGAGTGTCGCGAAAGTCTCTCGGAGGTCGTCGGTAAGGGTTTCTGCCTTTTTTGACTGGACCACGATATCATCCATATAAACTTGCGCGTTTCTGTCAATTTGCCCCTTCAGACAGTTTTGTATCATATTCTGGTACATGGCACTTGCGTTCTCCAACCCGAAAGGCATTGTGGTATAGCAGTATACTCCAAATGAGGTGATGAACGCGGTCTTCTCTTTGTCTTCCTTCTTCATGTAGATTTGATTGTAGCCTGAGTAGGTGTCGAGGAAAGAGAGCCTCTCACAGCCGGCAGTTGAGTTAATGATTTGATCGATGCGTGTCGATGGGAACTAGTCTTTAGGGAAATACTTGTTCAATGAAGTGTAATCTACGCACATCCGCAATATTTCAGTGTTTTTCTTGGCTATAAGCACCGGGCTCGCAAGCCAAGTTGCTATTCTGATATCTTTGATGAATTTGGCTGCAAGCAGTATGTTAACCTCTTCTCCCATTTGTGACGCCCCAGGATCGGGCACTATGCAGATTTCAGCATTTCCGCCAAAATCCACATAATAACCGATTCCAGGTTGCCACTTGTGATAACATTACAACAGTTCACGAATATTCCGCAACAACAACAGAAAAGATATATACAAGACGACTCAAACGAGTCAAGGATACAACTGATACAATACAAAGATCCAAATAACAGCGGAAGAAACAACATAGTGTCCGACTACGGACAAGATACAAATTGTACTAAGAGTCCTGAAGATAACCGATGGCGTCCAAATCCCTGCCCAGGCCAAGCCGGAGGGATTCCCAAGCTAACGTCGTCAGACTTCAAACCTGTTGACTGCAATGTGGAATATGCAGCCACGAGATGGATTCGTGGGTCAGTACTATTAAGTACTGGCAAGTGGATAAACCATACTCACAAGATACCAGCGTAACCAATCATCACAAGATACAAATACTTTGGGTACAACGGAAGGAAGGGGTTATTGCAAAGAAGCGGCAGCGGGCAGCACTAACAAACTAAAGAGACGCGCTACAACTTCCGGCTAAAAGAAAGGGATAAGATAGCGCGGCAAAACCAACTATAACTACTCACCAAACAATACCCATACAGTGTTACCCCCTACTAAGGAAGCAACCCCAAGGAAACTCACGCTGTTGATTAAGCTGACATTCATTTTTTTTATGGTGAAGGTAATACTATATTACTAGTCAAGTTATTATCATTAGGTGTAAGTTGTCTGAGTACTTGTTAGCCAGCACTTTCACCAAGTCGTCACATAACCGCGGACAACACGGCTTCTCGAGAAGATTCATCCCTGCAGGGTGCGCTACAGTACCCGTACACACTCAAGCCACCAACTAAAACTCAGGTTGGCTCGACACGACCCAAACCGTCTCTACAACCTGTCCTAGGAGCCACAGAGCTATAAGGTCCCAGCCACGCAGCCGAATACTCAGCGCAAGTGTGCAAAACTCCCGCAGGACGCAACACCCCGGCAATACAGGCCTCGCCCTATATGCATCATCATCATCATCAACAGTAACCATGGGGGGCCCACCCATTCATGCGTATGAGCAAATGGAACACCCGAACTAAGTGTGGCTCTTCGGACAAGCTGCAAATCAGGTCTAAGTCGAGGAGGGTCCCATACTACCTCCCGGATGCGGTTAGCGCGCTCATCATGGATCAATGGACAAGACTCTTTTCCTAAGTTCGACACTAGGAGGCTCCAAAACCACGTCGGGCCTCCTGCCGGTGCCTTATCATCAAATTATTATTACCCCAAACATTAACATGTTGTTGATTAAATTGAAACCCAACTATCAACTAAACAGGTGATACGACAAAAGACAACAAGACTCGAGCACAAACAAATCTAAGAATTCAACTACGACACGAGGGCCAACAAGGTAAACAATCAACAGTTAATAGGAAGTGGAAGGAAGGCTATATCATGGCTGCAAGGTAAACATATGATAGGATCGAGACACAAGCATCGAAAATACTAGGCTAGCATAAAGACAACAGAAAGAATCGGTAACAAGTGATGAAAGGCAGCCATAGGTAGCAAGTGAGTATACTTGCCTGAGATCCAGCAAGTAGAGATACATCCGCAGAACTTGTCGTTCCTCACATCATCTCAACGTCCTATCCGCGAAGAAGCAACGAACTAGAACAAACACCGGATGCAACAATTACTACTACGGCAAAAGATCCAGCATGATTCTATTTTATATGCATGACAAGTTAAAGGGTGCATCAAAATAAATACAAGATATGATGAAACATTTTAAATGGGCCCAAATGCAAAGATAAGGTTGCATTTGGAAAATCCTAGGTGCATGCATAGTTATTTAAGTGAATTACAAGCAAACATTAGGTTGAAGTGATTAAATGGCATGGTGGATGATGAAAACAGAATGTATACAACATTAGCTTCAATGTGATATCTCATTTGCCAAATTTGGAATTTTAAATATTTAGTTATGAATTTTTGCAATTTAAAAGGTTTAATTAAAGCGTTGAATTATTGCACCACTTTTAATTAGGAAAAACAGTAAACAAATTGTATATTTGAAAAGTACAGAGAATTTTGATTGGAAAACATATTTTACTTTTCAAATTTGGAGTTAAAATGAATTAGTTATGAATTAAACAAGTTTAACTGATTTAAATTCAAGTATAGAAAATGTTTGAATTTTATTTGCTCAAAATATTAAATAAAATTCATATTTGCAAAGATTATATTTGTCTAGTTGGAATGCATATTTTGTTTGTGCAAAAAACAGAGTTGAAATGGCAAAGATATGATTTATAGAAGATACACACATTTTCTGGAATTTTGGAAAACTGAAAAAGGGCCTGGAACTATTCCCACCGAAGGAAAACTAGCTGCACTGGATGACATGCGGGCCAGGGGGAAGCTGAGTGGGCTGCAGCTATCGGGACGCTGACAGATGGGCCCTGTCCCTGCGCGCGGTAAAACAAGAAAAATGGGGGGCTTATTCCGCGCGGGGAGGGATCGAACCAGGGACCTCCTGGGTGCGGACGATGGGCCTTGGCCACTGGGATGTTGCTGCGTTGGTGATACTATACGGATCTGACAGAAGGTATACTATACTATCGATGTTAATTGAACTTTGACAAGAAAAGTTCAGACATCCGTCTTCCTGCTGCAGAACGACGGAGACAGAGATGCAGACGGTGCGATCGCTGGCGGACGGCGCGCGAAGGCGCCTATCCCAGAGCAAGGGAGGGAAAGGGGAACGAGTCCAGAGGGTTCCTCACCGTGGGGAAGGCTGGGGGCGGACGGAGGTGGTCGGAGGCGCGCGGATTCGTCGAGGAAGCAGTGCAGACTGTCGGCTGGACGCCGGCCGGAAAAACGCGGCGGCAAGCGGCGACGGCGTGGCCTCCCTGGTGGCCTTCCGACCACGCCGAGGAAACGCAGCTGAAGCTGGATGTGCCCCGGTTCCATTCCCGCCGAGACCACGGCCCGACAACGACCGAGGCGATGGCGCGGTGCTCTCCAAGTTCCGGCCATGGAGGGCTTTTGTTCCGGGTTCAGAAAAGTCCAGAGGAAGGAAGAAAAACAGAGAAAGGGAGGGTGATGGCGGCAGATGGAGGAAGATGGAGAGAGGCTAGGGTTAGGGTTGGGGAGGGGCTAGGAGGCGGCTTTAAGAGGAGAGAGGGGGAGCACGTGATGGTGGTGCGGTGGTGGTTGCTGCTTCCGTCACCACCGTATGGAGGTGGAAGACAGAGGCCGCTCGGGCCAGTCGGTGGGGAGCTGGGCCTCCTGGGGTGGTAGGTGGGCCAAACGGCCTGCCTCCCCCAGCAGTTCTTTTAATCTTTTTCTTTCCTTTTTTTTGTAGAAAAGGAATAAGAAAGAAAATAGAAGGGGTTTTTGAGATCCAAAAATTATGGTGATACTTTTTATAAGTTCCTTACTGAAAATGCCCAGTTGCACCAACTTTTGTTTTTCAAAATTTTAAATATTTGTTGCTGTTTGAAATTTAAATGAATTTGCTTGAATTTTGCAATAATTGAATTATTTGAAAATTACCCAAGTCACTTATTTGGAAAATCAAGTTTATGGAAAACAATTAAATTGTTTGATTTGAATATTTTATTTGAAAAAGTTGTAACAGACCAAGTGTGAAACATAATTATTTGAATTTATTTGAAATTTGAAATTCCACACATGAGTGCATTATGATGACATGATGCAATGCATGCAAAAAAAAAAAGAAAACAAGCAATTCTATTTGAGGGAAAACCCCCGGGTGTTACAGCCGACACCACTAACAAGGGATTGCGCCCTCGCAATCCACCCAAGGGAAGGGGAAGAGAGGTGTCAACTACGGAGTCTTCGTGCTGCGGTTGATTTCCCGGGTCAGTGGGCGGATCTCTTCTTCTCGACACCACTAACAAAAGATTCTTGCTCGGATTGATGACGATCTTCTCCCACCAGGAATCTTCCGATGATCGAACCTATTAGGTTAACGGCTCAGAAAACGTCCACCCACGTAGGATCCTAAAACTTTGAAAGATTGAGAAGAAGAGAGACACCAAAACAAATAAGATGAGAGGAGAAATAGAATAGAGATAAGGAGAAAACAAGAATCCTATTGAGATGTTTCCAAAATAGTTTAGCAGAAAATAGTTTTTGACACTCTAGAAACAACGACCATCAGAGAGGTTATCCTACAGGCTTTGCGGACCCGTTGCTTCGATAACCATTCATATCGAAACAACATCGGGAATCGGAAACCATGCTCTGATACCATTTGTGACTCCCCGGGATCGGGCACTATGCAGATTTCAGCATTTCTGCCAAAATCCACATAATAACCGATTCCAGGTTGCCACTTGTGATAACATTACAACAGTTCACGAATATTCCGCAACAACAACAGAAAAGATATATACAAGACGACTCAAACGAGTCAAGGAACTGATACAATACAAAGATCCAAATAACAGCGGAAGAAACAACATAGTGTCCGACTACGGACAAGATACAAATTGGACTAAGAGTCCTGAAGATAAACGATGGCGTCCAAATCCCTGCCCAGGCCAAGCCGGAGGGATTCCCAAGCTAACGCCGTCAGACTTCAAACCTGTTGACTGCAATGTGGAATATGCAGCCACGAGATGGATTCGTGGGTCAGTACTATTAAGTACTGGCAAGTGGATAAACCATACTCACAAGATACCAGCGTAACCAATCATCACAAGATACAAATACTTTGGGTACAACGGAAGGAATGGGTTATTGCAAAGAAGCGGCAGCGGGCAGCACTAACAAACTAAAGAGACGAGCTACAACTTCCGGCTAAAAGAAAGGGATAAGATAGCGCGGCAAAACCAACTATAACTACTCACCAAACAATACCCATCCAGTGTTACCCCCTACTAAGGAAGCAACCCCAAGGAAACTCACGTTGTTGATTAAGGTGACATTCATTTTTTTAAGGTGAAGGTAATACTATATTACTAGTCAAGTTATTATCATTAGGTGTAAGTTGTCTGAGTACTTGTTAGCCAGCACTTTCACCAAGTCATCACATAACCGCGGACAACACGGCTTCTCGAGAAGATTCATCCCTGCAGGGTGCGCTAAAGTACCCGTACACACTCAAGCCACCAACTAAAACTCAGGTTGGCTCGACACGACCCAAACCGTCTCTACAACCTGTCCTAGGAGCCACGGAGCTATAAGGTCCCAGCCACGCAGCCGAATACTCAGCGCAAGTGTGCAAAACTCCCGCAGGACGCAACACCCCGGGCAATACAGGCCTCGCCCTATATGCATCATCATCATCATCAACAGTAACCATGGGGGGCCCACCCATTCATGCGTATGAGCAAATGGAACACCCGAACTAAGTGTGGCTCTTCGTACAAGCTGCAAATCAGGTCTAAGTCGAGGGGGGTCCCATACTACCTCCCGGATGCGGTTAGCGCGCTCATCATGGATCAATGGACAAGACTCTTTTCCTAAGTTCGACACTAGCAGGCTCCAAAACCACGTCGGGCCTCCTGCCGGTGCCTTATCATCAAATTATTATTACCCCAAACATTAACATGTTGTTGATTAAATTGAAACCCAACTATCGACTAAACAGGTGATACGACAAAGGACAACAAGACTCGAGCACAAACAAATCTAAGCATTCAACTACGACACGAGGGCCAACAAGGTAAACAATCAACAGTTAATAGGAAGTGGAAGGAAGGCTATATCATGGCTGCAAGGTAAACATATGATAGGATCGAGACACAAGCATCGAAAATACTAGACTAGCATAAAGACAACGGAAAGAATCGGTAACAAGTGATGAAAGGCAGCCATAAGTAGCAAGTGAGTATACTTGCCTGAGATCCAGCAAGTAGCGGTACATCCGTAGAACTTGTCGTTGCATCATCTCAACGTCCTATCCGCGAAGAAGCAACGAACTAGAACAAACACCGGATGCAACAATTACTACTACGGAAAAAGATCCAGCATGATTCTATTTTATATGCATGACAAGTTAAAGGGTGCATCAAAATAAATACAAGACATGATGAAACATTTTAAATGGGCCCAAATGCAAAGATAAGGTTGCATTTGGAAAATCTCAGGTGCATGCATAGTTATTTAAGTGAATTACAAGCAAACATTAGGTTGAAGTGATTAAATGGCATGGTGGATGATGAAAACAGAATGTATACATCATTAGCTTCAATGTGATATCTCATTTGCCAAATTTGGAATTTTAAATATTTAGTTATGAATTTTTGCAATTTAAAAGGTTTAATTAAAGCATTGAATTATTGCACCACTTTTAATTAGGAAAAACAGTAAACAAATTGTATATTTGAAAAGTACAGAGAATTTTGATTGGAAAACATATTTTACTTTTCAAATTTGGAGTTAAAATGAATTAGTTATGAATTAAACAAGTTTAACTGATTTAAATTCAAGTATAGAAAATGTTTGAATTTTATTTGCTCAAAACATTAAATAAAATTCATATTTGCAAAGATTATATTTTTCTAGTTGGAATGCATATTTTTTTTGTGCAAAACAGAGTTGAAATGGCAAAGATATGATTTATAGAAGATACACACATTTTCTGGAATTTTGGAAAACAAAAAAAGGGCCTGGAACTATTCCCACCGAAGGAAAACTAGCTGCACTGAATGACATGCGGGCCAGGGGGAAGCTGAGTGGGCTGCAGCTATCGGGACGCTGACAGATGGGCCCTGTCCCTGCGCGCGGTAAAACAAGAAAAATGGGGGGCTTATTCCGCGTGGGGAGGGATCGAACCAGGGACCTCCTGGGTGCGGATGATGGGCCTTGGCCACTGGGCTGTTGCTGCGTTGGTGATACTATACGGATCTGACAGAAGGTATACTATACTATCGATGTTAACTGAACTTTGACAAGAAAAGTTCAGACATCCGTCTTCCTGCTGCAGAACGACGGAGACAGAGATGCAGACGGTGCGATCGCTGGCGGACGGCGCGCGAAGGCGCCTATCCCAGAGCAAGGGAGGGAAAGGGGAACGAGTCCAGAGGGTTCCTCACCGTGGGGAAGGCTGGGGGCGGCCGGAGGTGGTCGGAGGCGCGCGGAATCGTCGAGGAAGCAGTGCAGACTGTCGGCTGGACGCCGGCCGGAAAAACGCGGCGGCAAGCGGCGACGGCGTGGCCTCCCTGGTGGCCTTCCGACCACGCCGAGGAAACGCAGCTGTAGCTGGATGTGCCCCGGTTCCATTCCCGCCGAGACCACGGCCCGACGACGACCGAGGCGACGGCGCGGTGCTCTCCAAGTTCCGGCCATGGAGGACTTTTGTTCTGGGTTCAGAAAAGTCGAGAGGAAGGAAGAAAAACATAGAAAGGGAGGGTGATGGTGGCGGATGGAGGAAGATGGAGAGAGGCTAGGGTTAGGGTTGGTGAGGGGCTAGGAGGCGGCTTTAAGAGGGGAGAGGGGGAGCACGTGATGGTGGTGCGGTGGTGGTTGCTGCTTCCGTCACCACCGTACGGAGGTGGAAGACAGAGGCCGCTCGGGCCAGTCGGTGGAGAGCTGGGCCTCCTGGGGTGGTAGGTGGGCCAAACGGCCTGCCTCCCCCAGCAATTCTTTTAATCTTTTTCTTTCCTTTTTTTTGTAGAAAAGGAATAAGAAAGAAAATAGAAGGGGTTTTTGAGATCCAAAAATTATGGTGATACTTTTTATAAGTTCCTTACTGAAAATGCCCAGTTGCACCAACTTTTGTTTTTCAAAATTTTAAATATTTGTTGCTGTTCGAAATTTAAATGAATTTGCTTGAATTTTGCAATAATTGAATTATTTGAAAATTACCCAAGTCACTTATTTGGAAAATCAAGTTTATGGAAAACAATTAAATTGTTTGATTTGAATATTTTATTTGAAAAAGTTGTAACAGACCAAGTGTGAAACATAATGATTTGAATTTATTTGAAATTTGAAATTCCACACATGAGTGCATTATGATGAATGATGCAATGCATGCAAAAAAAAACAAGCAATTCTATTTGAGGGAAAACCCTAGGGTGTTACACCATTACACTTTGTTCTGAATAGCGACGTGTAGATTGTTGTATTGGCTATGCATCCTTATATATTTCAAGTGGGTGTTTGGCGAATTTCCTGGGGACTCCTGTCATGTACGCTAGGGCCCATGCGAAGATTTTCTAGTTCTCACGGAGAAATTCGACGAGTGCGGTTACCTATCTGATAGGCAGCGTGTATGACATGAGTACTGTCTTTGCTGGATCAGTCAGGTGAACCTAGTGTGATGTGATGTCTTTCTTCACATTGAATTCCATCTCGGGTGATGTTTTCTGGGTCAAGGGGAGTAGCGAGCGATCAGTCGTGGCTGCTATGTCTGCCAATTCTTGTTACATCCCAAACGACTGTGATATTCTGTTGAACTCGATGTCATAGTTGTCAGATTTCTTGTAATTGCCGTACACTATTATTATTCCCCTGGGTCCTGGCATTTTGAGCATCAGGTACGCATAATGAGGGAGAACCATGAACCTTATAATGTTGATCTGCTGAGTATTGCATTGTACTATGACGACCACTCGACTACCTCAAAGTCATGCTTCTGTTTTCAGAAGTGGTCGCGCTCTCTGAAGATCACCTCGAGTGTTATTATTCCCAATGGTTTGACTACCTTACCGGGTACAATCCCGTGAAATGAGTTTTATGATTGCTTGAGGTTATTGACCGGTATGTTCATTTCCTTCAATGTGTCAGTCTAGATGATGTTAATTCCAATCCCCCCATCCATGAAGACACGGTTGAGATCGTAGCCACAGATTTGAGTTTCGAGTACCAGCGCAACCTTTCCTGGGTAGGGAACGCGAAGCGGGTGGTCATCCCTGGAGAACATGATGCTTGCATCGGACCAATCCAAGAACTCGGGTGTTGCAGGTGGTGACGTCTCTACTACATTCACCTGCCTAGTAATGAGCTTTTGGCTACTTTTGGATGGTGCACATTTCTGTATTATGCACACCTTTCCTTTGGCTCTGGATACCTGTCCTCATCCGAGTAACCCACTCTATACTCATGTTGTACTGCTGCAACCTGTTGTGCCCTGGGTGCTGGTTGTGCTAGAGGTGGGGGGTGGAGCACCTATTGGAGGTGGTGGTGGCGCACCTCTGCTAATACTCATGGGATAGCCGGAAAGCCTGCTTGTTGGGCCTCCCTTTGTTTTCTGCATGATGCTTCTGTGAGGAGATGGAATCTGCGATGGTCTTTTAGCTTGTGACTGGACCTGCGGACTCCATTGTCGTCTTCGTACATGTGGTTTGGGCTTGGTCCTATGAGTTGTTGCTCGATTGACATGGGTGATAGCCCATCCGCTCGTATTTTCCGCGGCTGCCACTCTCGCTTTTGCTCCTGCCCTTGCTCACGGGGTTGCTCGCGTCCCTGCCTATGGAACTCGTTGCTACGACTCTCTGCTGCGACTAACTCAGGCTCCATCCCAGCGAATACCTTGTTCTTGCGCTTCCGTCATCATTTGGGTCGCGATTGTATCTCTTGTTTCCTTTGTTTGTATATAAGGTATCCATCCCATCTTCCTCGGGTGAGGGTGTGTGTGAGTTGTGCGCTGACTCCTCACCTTCTGCCCAGCTGTTGGCTATCTCCATGAGGTTGCTTACTGTTTTGACCTGAACTCGACTGATGTACTCTTTCAGCTCCATCCAGCGGAGTCCATCTCTCACGCTAGAAATTATTGTTTCGAGAGATGTATTCTAAACTATTTTTTAACGCAATCCATCGATGTATATACTCGTGGATATTCTCGTCTAATTGTTGTCTGCATGCCTTCAACTGTCCGACTATTACCGGTCGTTTGCAGGTGGACTTGAAGTTTGGGATGAAATCATACTCAAAATCTTCCCATCAACTGTATCTATTTCTGGGTTGGATCTTCAGCCAGTTTCTTGAGGCTCCTACTAGTTGCAGCTGAATGTATTGCATTGTTATCACTTTACTGCCTTTCTGGAACCTAACAACAGTCAAATAATCATCCAACCAAGCCTCGGGTTCCTGGGCACCATCATACTTGGGTGTCTGAGCTGTCAACTTGAATCACTTCGGCTTCCTGGCTTTGTGAATCTCTCGAGTGAAGCAAGAAGGTCCGCGGAGTTCCTCCTCATCCGAGTCGAGTGAGCCATGTCTCGAGTGCTCTGATCGGGTTATGTTGTTCCATGGCAGTGGTTCTTCTGCCGCTCTTTCTCTGCGTAGCTTTTCCACCTTACTTTGCATGAGTTGGCTTCTTAAGTCCTTCGGGTATTCCTGACTGCTTTGTGTTGGAAACCCCAAGAGGAGGGTGTGATGAGTAAGTGGCAAGAATTTCCCTCAGTTAAGAACCAAGGTTATCAATCCAGTAGGAGGAAGAGGATCTCGGGAAGGTTGATGCCACTGACGGTGGTGATGGCGCCTCACCGGTGTCAGCAACAACGTGGAACCTGCACACAACACAACCAAAATACTTTGTCCCAACGGTACAGTGAGGTTGTCAATATCACCAGTCTTGCTGAAAACAAAGATTAGACGTATAGTGTGGAAAATGATGTATGCTTGCAGTAAGTAAAGAAAGCAGGAAATTTTTGTGGTTTGTTTAACAGGGTGGAAAATGGACCGGGGTTCATACGTTCACTAGTGGTGTCTCTCCATAAATATAACATGCTGGGTGAACAAATTACAGCTAGGCAATTGACAAATAGAGGTTGCACCGTAGTGCACATTATAACATGAAGACTACTATGATATTTAGTGCGGGCATTACAACAATATACATAGACCAAAATCCATCTGCGTCTATGACTAATAATCCACCCTTAGGTTATCATCCGAACCCCCTTAGGTATTAAGTTGCAAGAACCATATAACTGCATTAAAGAAAGTGTGTAATGTAAGCAATTATTATGCACGCGAGCACTCTCACCGTTGTTTTCTCCCTAATGGAAACAACACATCCTCCCCCTTCCCGTTTTTTTCACTTGAGCAAGGCGATGAGGAGGCATGAACCCACTATTAAGCATAAATACTCCCTCTTGGAGTCACTAGCAACTACTTGGCCAGAGCAACCACTAGCAACGGAAAGCATGCAAGATCACAAATAACATATGCAATAAAGACTATAATCAACTTGGCATAAGTTCAATATTCATATCCCAGCAAACACAGCATATAGAATTACATAAGATCAATCTCGATCATGATAGGCAGCTCATGAGATCTAAACATGGAGGCATATGAGGAGAATACAACCATCTAGCTACAACTACGAACCAGTAGTCCAAGGATGAACTACTCACACATCACTCCGGAGGCAGGCATGGTGATGTAGAAGCCTCCGGTGATGAATTCCTCTCGGGCAGGGTGTCGGAGACAGCTTCAGAACCCCCTGATCTAGGGTTGACGGTGATGGCGGCTGCGGAACTTTTCAGGGATTTTTTATCAGGTGCCTAGGGTTTTCCATCCGGGGGGATTAAATAGGCGAAGGAGCAAAGGTAGTGGAGCTCTAGGGGCCCCACACCCATAGCTGGCACGGCCAGGGGGCACACCACCCTATGGTGTGGGCCCCCTGGTGCCCGTCTTCGACTCTCCTTCGGTCTTCTGGATGCTTCCGGGGAAAATAGGCACTTCGGGCTTTGTGGGGTCCAATTCCGAGAATGTTTCCAAAACAACTTTTCTGAAACCAAAAACAGCAGAAAACAGGGAACTGGCACTTGTCATCTTCTTAATAGGTTAGTCCCAAAAAACGTATAAAAATGCTATAAATAAGGGAGAAAACATGTAGCAATTGACATAATATGATCATGGAGCATCAAAAATTATAGATACGTTGGAGACGTATCACCTCCTCGTAGGGCTCTGCGCCGGCTGGTCTGGTTTTAGCCTTTGTCGGCTCCGTGGGCACTTTTGCCACTCATGGGGTGGACTTCTCTCCCAAATCTGCACTCACGATTTTGAGGCCTCGCAACATCTCTTCATGAACTTCTCCACGGGGGTCACCCGGCGTTGGTTTTATCGACATCAGGTACGTTTGCACCTGTAAGATCCTTTCTTGAGGCGTTTTGGGTACTATTTTCTCCGGTAGGTTGGGTTCTGTCGGGTCATGATCGAGGTTAAATCCCCTTCGAGTTTCCCTCATGGACTCAACTTTCATATTCGTTGTTTGGACGCGGGTGGTTTCCGCACTTCGCTGCCTGAGGCTTTGACTGCATCTGTCCCTGCAGGACTGATACGTCGCAAACGTATCTAATTTTCCAACCACTTGTCTAATTGCTTTCCCTCATATTTGCATGATTTGGATCAAACAAACACCAACTAATGTTGTTTTCAGCAGAATTACCCTTGGTGTTTGGTTTTGTGCAGAAAATTCAACTTCCTCAGAAAATTCCAGAAAATACGAAAATTATTTCTCCCTGGGAAAATCCCGAAGCCAGAAGGGAACCAGAGGGGAGACACTGGCCGCCCAGGAGGGTGGTGGTTGCGACCCCCCTGGCCACGCCTGGTGGGCCCTGGGGCGTGGGACCACCCCCAGGGTCCCCTTTGGACATATTACTCCTTCGTCCACAAAAACTCTGAGACCCCAAAGCATTTTCCAGAAAATGATCCGTAGCACCGCCGAGACCCGAAACCCTAGTTCGGGAGAGAGAAGTTCTTGTTCTAGCACCCTGCCGGGACCGGAATAAGAGGTCGGACATCACCATTGTTATTTCCATCACTTCTCCATCAACCCTCCATGACCCCCCCTTCGCTGTGTGAGTAATTCCATGTTGTAGGCAGAGGGGATGGTAGGGATTGGATGAGATTCGTCATGTAATAGATCACGAGATTGTTAGGGCTTGATGTCTAGTATCCACTAGTGTTGTTTATTATTGTTGTTGCAACTTGGAGTGCTTAATCCTTGTCACTATGGCCCGAGTGCCATGATTTCAGATCTGAACATGTTATGTTTTCATGGATATAGTTGTTGTTTTGGATCATATCTACTGGTTGTATACACTTATTAGTGTCCGGAACCCAAGACCCCAAGGTGACATGGTTGGGATATCAGAGGGGGTGGACTCTAGTTCGAGGATAACATGTTTCCACCGTATATTAATGCTTTGCTCCGGTGCTTGGTAGAACAAGTACCTTAATTACCATTAGTTCCTTTTTGGCCCCGCAGGCAACGGGATGGTAAGACAAAAGATTGCGTGCAAGTTCTTATTGCAAGCACGTACGACAATTCTCGGGAAACATTCCTATGATAGTTTATGACTTGGATATAGCGCCGCTACTTATTTTGTTCACATTCGCTGTTACTATTACTACTATTGTTTTCCTCCTTGTGTTACTATTAAACTACTATTGCTGTTATATGGCTATTACTACTAATAAATTGTGTGAGGCAAGATACTTTTCAGGTGCAGTTGAATTGAAAACTCAATTTTTAAGTCTTATTATAAATATTCTTTGACTCTCCTTGTGTCGAATCAATAAATTGGGCTATATTTACCCTCGAAGACTATTGCGATCCCTTACACTTGTGGGTCATCAAGACTAATTTCTGGCATCATTGCCGGAGATCATAGCTTTATTTGTAAGCTCACTTGAGAATTATATTGTTCGCTGCAAATTATTATCTATCATGGGAAATACTACTGACCCAAAGGTTCCTATATTACTTTCCACTACAAGGAAAGGTACAACTCTGAACACCGTTGTTGCACTTGATTCATCTTCTGTTTTGAGTAAGCTTATTATTCCTCCGCATGCTTCGCGTGTTATTACTGCTGAGTCTGAGACTATGTCTGATGAATTTGATGATGCTTCTACTGTGCTTGATAACTCTATTTATCTAGGTTCCTTTTTAGACACACAAACTGCTAGAGCTAGAGAAATTGAACATCCTGATTTTTTTTATAAATTGTTATCTACTCCTGAACAATCACCTGAACGACCTGATAATGATAGGAGTGATTGTTTGGAGGAAACTTATAAACTTGATGATGACTTCTTTAAATATTATATGAGTTATGAAATTGCTCTTGATCCTGAGACTTTTAAGAAACTTCCTGAGAAACATTCTATGAAAAACAAGTTTTCTCCTGATCCTGAATTTGCTAAATGTCATGTGGACATTAGAGATGAGAAGTTTTACTTCTCTGTTGATATTTCACTCATTTCTATTGTTGAAACTGAACCCTTTGATGGTATAGAAAATAATGATGCCATAGCCCATTTGACTAAATTGTTTGAGATTTGCATGTTGTTTTCTAATGAAGATTTGATAAGAGGGTATTATGCTATTAAGTTGTTCCCTTTCTCATTAAAAGGGGACGCTAAATTATGGTGTGATAATTTGCCTTATGGTTGACTTAATACTCCTCAATGTTTGACTCGTGTATTTTGCGAGTAATATTTTCCTGCTCATATGCAACATGCAGCTTTACAAAAGATTATTAACTTCAAGCAATTGGAGGATGAGAAGACATGATCATAGGATACCTAAGAATGAACTTATTGATATATTTTATAATGGACTAATCTCTGAATATAGGACATACCTGGATAGTTGTGTTGGTTGTATTTTCAGGGAAAGAACTATGGAAGAAGCTGAAGAATTATTGGGTAATATAGCTAAAAATCATGATGGTTGGGAGCACCCACACTATTGCCTACACCCAAGAAAAGAGGAGTTCTTTTCCTTAATCCTGAAGACATGCAAGAAGCAAAGAAATCTATTAAAGAGAAGAGTATTAAATCTGAAGATGTGAAGAATTTGCCTCCAATTGAAACTCTATGTGAGCCTACCACTCACCCTCCTATGGTAGAGGTACATTCTCTTCACAAATTTAATGCTAGTGATATTCCTTATGATAAACCTCTTGAACAATGCTTAGATGAATTTGATGATTTCATTGCTAAGCAAACTCATTTTAATACACAAGTGCAAAGTCAATTGAATGAAAATTCCCTGTGTATCAAAAATTTGCATGCTACTTTAGGAAGAAATGTTAATGATGTTAAGTGTCTTGTCAAACACTTTGAGAGAATTCAGACTCAATTAGAGTAATTTACTAAAGTGCAAAAAGATTTATTTGCTGAAATGTCTGGTCAAATTAAAGAACAATCTTGTAGTGTTAAAACTAGAGGTGGTGCTTTCACTCAGGATCCTCACCCAAAAAGGCTTGAAAAAGACTCTCAAATGATAGATGAAAATGTTGTTAGCTCTCCTAAAACCAAAAGGAAGAAGAAACATAGAAGAATTACTGAGGCTAATGATAACAATAAGGATGTTAATGAAGAACTTGATAAAGATCCTAACAGTATATCTATCTCTGATGTTGAAACTGAGAGTGGTAATGAACATGATAATGATAATGTTAATGACAATGATAAAAATGAGGCTCCTAATAAGGAAGAAAGTGAAGTAGAACCTGAGAACCCCCCTAAGAACAAAAATTATGATAAAGAAGGTTTTACTACTAGGAAGCATGGAAAAAAGGGAGAGCCTTGGGTGCAAAAACCTATGCATTTTCCGAGTAAGTCTCTCAAAGGTAAAGAATAAGAACATTATAATAAAATTTTTGAGTGGATGAAACCTCTCTCATTGCAAATTCCTTTGAATGATGCTATTAAGTTACCTCCTTATTCCAAATACATGAAAGATATTGTTACCAATAAGAGGAAAATTCCTAATGAGGAAATTTCCACTATGCTTTCTAATTATTCCTTCACTGGTCAAATTCCTAAGAAGCATGGAGACCCAGGTATTCCTACCATTCCTTGCTATATCAAAAATAATTATGTGAGAACTGCTTTATGTGATCCTGGTGCTGTAGTTAGTGTTATGCCTCTCTCTCTTTATAAGAGTCTCTATCTGGATAAATTTATTCCCACTGATATCTCTTTGCAAATTGATGATAAATCTACTGTTGTTTCTATTGGCATTGGTGAGGATGCCCCTGTCCAGGTTGCTAATTGTTTAATATTAACTGACTTTGTTGTGTTGGAAATGCCCGAGGATGAAAATATGTTTATTATTCCTGGGAGACATCTATACTTCTTATAAAGCAAAACCCCACTAACATGTATTAATGATTTTACTATCTTAACATGCAAACTATCCACATCATCTATTCTCCTAGCCAATCAATTGTCCATGTCATCTCCACCAGTATTTATTACTTATTACATGCAATCTAGCACATTATCCATTTCTTAAACCATCCAATTATTCATATGAATTCATATTAATAATTTAAAAAATATATAGTATGATCAAATATAATTTTTTTCTAATACATAATGTATCACACCTCTTATAAATTTTAATTTACAATATTGTAGTTTCTAAAGCGATCCCCGCAGCAACGCGCGGGGTATCCTTCTAGTTTTCTTAATACTGCAGGGGATGTTATTGATTGTAGTAAAGGGAAGATCACTTTCAGTGTCAATGATAAATAGCATATTGTTTATTTTCCAAAGAAGATTGATAAGAAATATGGTCTAAACTCAACTGAAAATATTGACACCATCAAGATTGGAGAATTCTATTGTCCCATTCTAGTGCCACAAAAAGAGTATGAAAATATAATGATTAGGACTATGTCTATCAAAATTGAGGTAACATAATTTTTTTAGTGAAGTGCAAATTTTTATTTCATATAAAATTGGTTTGGTGACAAGACTTGATCAACCTTGTTAACAAATAAATTTTGAATGAAGGCAACTATGTTTTCACTTTGTTTTCACCTTGTTTTCACTTGTTTTCCTCTGTTACCTCCTTGTTCCCCTTTGTTTTCTCTTGTTTTCTACTTTCTTTCCACCTCTTCTACTTTGTTTTCCTCTTTTTCCACTTGTTCTCCACCTCACCCATTTTGTTTTCCTTTTTTTACCTTGTTTCCTCATGTTTCCACCTGTCACTTGCATAGTAGCATGTCTTAGAACTCCTGTAGAATTAGTTTGGGTTTTATTTTCCATCATTTTGAAAATATTTTTCTGCATTATAACCATTCGTTGAAATTTTGGAATTGCTCAAAAATAAAGTTTCATGAAAAAGTCAAGAAAAATTATATTAATTTTTATGCAAAAGAAGGGGTAGTGTGGCACCTGGGGCAACCCAGGGTGGCCCACAAGTCACCCAGGAGGGTGGTGGCTGCGGCCACCCCATAGGCCGCGCCAAGGGGGCACGTGGGGGCTTAGGGACCCACCACTTAAGTGCCTGCCCCTCCACTCTTTCTCTCTCCCGAGAAATTCCATTGCTCTAGAACATTTTTGACCTCCTACTGTTCTTCCTCAGATTTCTTCAATCCACTTATTTAGCCACTCATCTGCGCTGAAATTTGATACATTTCCTCTTTGGTACGTGACTCCTCCGCCTATACTCGTAGAATTTTGATTGGTGATGTATATCTTGAGTATTTTTCTGCACTAGGTGACTGATTATTTGAGTCAGCATGCTTGTTTTGAGTTGATTTAAATGGCTTTGATGCATGTTTTAGTTCCCCTAAGGTTGCTAGAGTGGTCTCCTATAATATTTCTTATTATAGTTAACTTTTATTAGACTTGCTAAAAAATCAGAATAGGAGTATGAGCAAAGCAAGGGGCTGGCTTAGCAAAACTTTCAAGAGCACACCAAACGAAGAACCACCCCCTCAGGAAGATATTGCAGATTTGAGCTTGTTGAACTTTGATGGAGTGGAGGATGTTCGAGCATTTTCATATCCTTGTGATGATCTCCTATCAGCTTTGGGCATTTTACCAAATGTTCTATGAACTTGTTTCTAATGTAGTTTTACGAGATTTCATGATAGTAGAAGTGGGCAAATGTAAACAACTCAGTTACATATTCGTACAAACTTTTAAGTTCTATGATGGTGATAGCCCTTACGTAGAATTTTGTCTTTATGATAGGAAGAAAAGTATGCCTCATGACGTCTTTTGCAGGACTATTGGAGTAACTAATCAAGGTTACCATGGGAAGATAAAAAATTCAAATGAACTTCATGATTTATATTCAAGACTATGTCGCCAACAGAAGAAGGGTAAACAATATAATAAGATCTCATGTAGTCAACACCCTGCGATCAGGTACTTGGCGTATTATCTATCTAAAGGTATCCTTGCTAGAGAAAACACTAGTAATACGTCTAGTCTTGATCTGGCCATCATGTTAGCTGTTGTAGAAAAGAATTATTACTTTAGATCGTGCAAAATTGCTAGGTGTCTTGATAATAATTCTTCTAAGGGGCGTACTTTTGGAGGTTCTTTTCTCAAACTGACATACCGCTTGATCCTGCTGATGAACTGCTTCCCCTTGGGAGACTGGACTTTAACACTCTTGTTGCACATACTTTATTTAACTCCAAATGCACCCCGGGGGATTTTAATTACAAAATATTATTTGAAAAGGAGGACAACGAGCCTCTCTTTGTTTGTTTGCCTTCACCACTTTTGTTTGATGGTCCCAAGAATAGGTGGTCCTTTTTCAAGGATGTATTGGACGAGTACATAGCTTTGGAGATGCCAGAGGACCCCAGTTGCTAGGAGGAGGCGCATGAGGTGGAGCCTGTGAGGCCTTCTTCCTTCGAATATATGGAGAACCCATTCTTGTTTTACCACAAGGGAGGATCCTCATCTCAGCCGCCTCCCATGGACGAACTCTCGTTGCAGCCGGGGGAATGGGATGCATATATCACCTCGTATCAGCAGTGCGACTATTTGCAGCAGGAGCACGGGACGCCAGGATGGAACCCATGGGACCAACATCATCCATAGGCCAAAAGCCTAACCTTGGGGGAGTACGTATACGCTGACACTTGTTTCATCATTCCTATTCATTATTCATGTTGGCGTATTACTTGATACTTTATATATTCTTTTAGACTTCCTAGTATTTGTTTCTTAGTTTGTTTTCGCTTTTTAGTTTTTTTCTTCTTCGTGCTTTCGCTCTTTTCGCTTTTACTTTGTTCTCTCTTTTTTCCTCCTTTGTTTCTTATTTAAAACCCCAAAAATATTTGCAATTTGTTGCTTCCTCATTTTTATCGCTCTTTCGCCTATTAAGAAAACACCAAAAACATTTTAGTGGTTCCTTTTGTTTGGGTTTCTTCTCTCTGCATATTTTCTTCCTCTTGTTTTCTTGTTTGTCAATCTTCCCGTATTCTTTTTATTTTGTGTTTACTTTCCTCTTTGCTTGTTGCCCTTAAAACTCGAGAATAACAAAAATATTTCCCTCTTCTCTCTTTTTCACCTTTGGAAAACAACAATATTTTCTCTTCTTCTTTTTATCGTATAGTTGTTTGTAGAGTTCAGCTCATGTCCACGGTGGCGCTTGCGCTTTATTATTATTATTACTAGTTGAATGTCCGTGCGTTGCCACGATTGTTTACCATTTTCATTGTCAAATACATCGCACGCGTGGACATACGATGGATGTTAAAATAAACTTCTTTGGATACTCTTTTGTCTAATTAGCTGCCTTTTTTATACCTAAGTCTTTCTTGCAGTGCTTAGGATAGAGAGTTTTCAAAGATTTCGTTTATATAATTTTATACCTAAGTCTTTCTTGCACTGCTAAGGATAGATAATTTTAAATTATGTCACGCCTATATTGATGTTTAAGTACATTCCACATACGTTACACCAAATAAGGTTAAGCTGTTTTCAGCTTCTTTTCCAACAAGATCAAATGATTTTTTTTTTTTGCAATTGAATAGATAAGATTATCTTACTCGTGCTTAATACCTTGTTTCAAATAAAGATAACAATGAATCGAAGAGTCAAGAAAATAACACTAAATAAAAATTTGCATATAAGGAGCAATATCTAGGGGAAAAAAATGACATCGTGACTAACAGGACTATATAATGCACTACATCACCGAAGGTGCCCAAATTTGGTCCAACGACATGGTTGTTACCAAGGACTCGTCAGATGACTGATTCTGTTGTTGGAGTTTTTTTTTCATTGTACCATACTGTCAGATGATATATCTCGCCACCATTTACCATACTATTATAAGATAGCCAAGCTTCTTGTTTGCCAGCCTAACAAAGAACGGTCCACACCCTGTATTCATGGCAAAGAGATGATCAAAATTTGAAAACATGGTCCCCATGAATCTAGGTTCTTGTAAACATGGAAAATAGCATTGAAGCATGTCATCAGTCATACTTGGCATTCGCTTCAGATTTTAAAATACCTTCGAAAATAGCACGGAAGCATGTCATAAAGTCATCCTTGGAAGAAGATCCTAGAGCTCTATGTGTGCCATCCACCGAAGAGGCATATATCATTCCACGTCTTATGCTTCCAGATACCCTTTTTCTATGTGTACCTCAAGCTCCTGTGCTGTTGCCAAATCATGGACCAAATATCAACTTTCTGAATCCCCCGACTGGATTATGCTCCTGTTACATGATGATAAGTAACCAATATTGTCAAATCTTCCGTATCAGGTGGAACATAAATTTCGAGCAGAGAGTTAAAGCCATGGTTGACCTGTCTTATTCCTGCAATCTCATACGTTATGCAGTAAGTGATGCCTGGATCTGATATGGAATGGCGTACGCAAGAACATGTTAAATAGCAGCTATATAAAGAACATAACCTATAGAGATAGTAAAGCATGCATCATCACAGTTATAACCACACTGAAGATTTGACCACAGGCATCCAATGTATGGTTGACAGTTAAAAGTAAACTTGGTACCCGAGAACAAGAGTCTGAAATGAAATCTCAAGACAAAAACATTTCATGGCTGCGCTAGCTTAAGATTCAGTAACCGCAAAGGGACAAACAATTTCAACCTAAATTGTAACTGTAGAGAGGTAAACTTATCTTGTTCATGATGGTTACCAAAATAGTTTGATACATCATAATTGACTGTGAGTAGAGCCGGTATCAGTATTTAAATTCGATATTAGCTATACAAATTAGATAGCAAGTAGAAACATCTCCAATGACCATACAAAAACATTTAACTTAGTTATGGATATGTAAATATAAGAAACATCTCTGAAGCCCTATTATCTAAAGTAGGACTCAACTAAATTTGCAACATATTTTCCATAAATATAGCAGCGTGTGTTTAGAAAACTGTTTTTTCGTTCTAGCAATAATATCAAATTTTCATGTCTAATCTTCCATGACCTTGTACGGTTTCAATATTCGAGATGTAAGCAAGAAGTCGAAGAAAATAAGTACCTGCATGCTTTTGGTACACAAGCTCGGGCATAGCATCGTTCAAATGATCTCATTAAACATGGCACAAATGATAATTTATCTCTGGCCTTCTCATCCATCCTCCACCCGTGCAAATTTGGCTTCAATAAACACAATAATTTGATATCAAGGCGTTAGGGTGTTAATAAATGCCCACTCCTACGTTAATAATTATAATTCTGAATATGTAAAAAATGATAATCCTGGGCAGAAATCAACTAAATCCACAATCGGGGAAAGTAGAACAGAAAAAAAAATTACTTACCACGAGGGCTGGTTGGTTTCAGCATGCATCCATTCATCAGCAACTTTGTACTTGTCAAAGTCGGGCGAAGTAGTCATAGATGAAGAATGCAGAGGGAGGCGGACATGGGAAGGAGCAGGACAGCACGATGGTAGAGAGAGGAAGACAGAGGCACAGAGCTCGGTTGCACGTGACTCCGCCCGTCAGCGCGGGAAGCGCGACGAATGTGTCCACACGTGCAGGGAATATCGTTGTGGTGGCGATGTCGGGGCAGGGCAATGGGCGCGTGGAGCCCGACGGTGTCACGATCGCAAATTGGTAGCGACGCCGTCCAGGCCAGCGAGGAGGGGACGGCGGTGTCCAGGCCTTCGAGGTGGAGAAGGAGGCAGCATCAGATATATGGGGCGTCGGCGGCGGCGGCGTCGGGCTGTCAAGACGGGGAGGCGAAATAGTTCAGCCTAGCAGAGGGGCGGCAGCGGCAGAGAGATGTGGAGCGCTCACGACGTCGTAGCTATCGAGGGAGCGGAGGAGTGGGGAAGTTAAGGCGTGATTTTCGGATCCAAAACAGAGGAAGTGGGCTTGCAAGGCTCACGATTTTTCTTCTTTCTTTTGCGGGATCAAACGCACTGCGTTTTTCTTCCGTGCGAGATGTACCCACGTAGAGGTGGGATGTACATGAGCCAGGGACGTACGACAATCACGACCAACCCAGCTTTAATATAGTAGAGATTATTATTATTATTATTATTATTATTATCATCCTGTTGTGCAAGTTGCAAAGCAATAATGACGATATATGATGAAGTGGACGGGATTAGAAAGCTGGTATGGACTCTTTTCTCTTTATTTTTATACATATGTTTATTCGCATGATCTTATATTAGCCTGTCATGATAGATAGTTGTATGTATAATATTGCTTTAGTGGTTCATGATTTGTTATTATTAGTCTCAAATGATTAGGAGTGCTCAATGTTTTATTAGAATGTCAAATGTGTTGTTTTGGTCATAAGATGGTATGGTTTGATGGTATTCCCCTCTGAAGAGCTTATTTGGATCGACTTGGCACATGTTCACACATGGCAGACTATAAAGAAGGTAAATTTAAGCCTCTAAGATCTCTTATTTTCAGGGTTATAATATTACATCTACGCTTTATTCAATAATGTTTTGTCGCAGTGCATGATTAGGACCATTGTATATCTCTAGTTGGTCGCTCCCAGTCTTTTGTTAGCCTACACCTGTACTGGGTATGAGCTCTACTCGTGCACCCAACTCCCAAAAAACCAAAGTTTGCCAAATATGTCCACCATATCTACCTATATGTGGTATTTAACCGTCAATCTAAGTAAATTACTCGTGTGCTACCTTTAAAACCTTCAAATGATTAACCTGTTTTATGTTCTTGTTTTAGATCATGAGGAAGTAGTTTAAAGTTTATCATATCTTATGTCAAGCAAAGTTCTTCTCTATTATTTCACTCGATGATTATGGAATTTGTGCTCATGTTAATTTACAAGAGAGCTGGGACAATTTAATATAGCAAAAAGGCACTTCCTCATGGTTTGATGAAATCTGGTGGGTATCCATGAACGCGGCTAGCCCTGGTTTGTGAAAGAAAGGTGGGGGGAGGGGGGAGTGCCAAACTAATAAACAACGGAAACCACTCTCAAAAGTCTAAACACTTTGCTTGACACGAGTTATGATAAGTTTTTTATTACAATTCGTTGGCATAGACATACACCTCTCTCAAAATTGGTCTCAATACCTCTATTTATAAAATAAAAAGCTCTAGCACGTGAGTAATCCCTGCTTCCCTCTGCGAAGGGTTATTCTTTTATTTTTATGTTGAATCTCCATCTTCTTACTTTATGCACCGATTAGGAGAGCACGATTGTCATTCTGAGTATAATGTGCATTGTCCCAGAATATTATTGTCTACTGCATGTTTACGATATTGTTTCTCCTGAGATTATTATATTTAGTCAGCACTTGAGCTTCGGAGGTGCCCTGGCATTTATGTTTTGCTACAAAATTAAGGGCAAGCGGGATACCATCTTACTATGCATTATTATGATCATTGTAACCTAGTTTATGTTATAATTTCATATTGTTTACTTCTGATTATTTGTTCAATTTTCATGAGTTAGAATGAGTCCGTAAGCTTTATTATCCTTATAGTAATTATCATGTACCTGTTAAATACTAATCATGGAGTAGTCTTATGTGCACCTTATGAATTGAAAAATGTTTGTCAATATTTTTTATTGCGTCCA
This sequence comes from Alopecurus myosuroides, assembly GCA_028641055.1. NCBI lineage: Eukaryota > Viridiplantae > Streptophyta > Magnoliopsida > Poales > Poaceae > Alopecurus > Alopecurus myosuroides. The sequence goes on from CM054059.1 coordinate 232,593,854, forward strand.
GTTTGTCAACTGAATTGCTTGAGGACAAACAATAACCTAAGCTTGCGGAATTGATACGTCGCAAACGTGTCTACTTTTGCAACCACTTTTCTTATTATTTTTCCTCACATTTGCATGATTTGGATGAAACTAACACGTACTAACACTGTTTTCAGTAGAATTTCCTTTGGTGTTTGGTTTTGTGCAGAAAATTCAACTTCCTCGGAAAATTCTAGAAAAAATATGGAAAATTATTTCTCCCCAAAACTTCCGGAGCCAGAAGGGCGACCAGAGGGGAGGCACTGGGCCCCCAAGAGGGTGGTGGCCGCGGCCCTCCTGACCGCGCCTGGTGCGCCCTTGGGGGGTTGGGACCACCCCCAGGATCCCATTTGGCTATATTACTCATTCTTCCCCAAAAACTCCGAGACCCCAAAGCATTTTCCAGAAAACGATCCGCAGAGCCGCCGAGACGCGAAACACTAGATCGGGAGACAGAAGTTCCTGTTCTGGCGCCCTGCCGAGATGGGGATTTGAGGGGGATCATCGTCGTTGTCATCGTCGTCACCTCTCCATCAACCCTCCATGATTCCTCCTTCGATTTGTGAGTAATTTCTTGATGTAGGCAGATGGGATGGTAAAGATTGGATGAGATTCAACATGTAATATATCACGAGATTGTTAGGGCTTGATGCCTAGTATCCACTAGTGTTGATTATTATGGTTATTGCAACTTGGAGTTCTTAATGCTTGTCACTCGGGCCCGAGTGCCATGATTTCAGATCTGAACATGTTATGTTTTCATGGATATAATTGTTGTTTTGGATCATATCTACTGGTTGTATACACTTATTATTGTTCGGAACCCGAGATCCTAAGGTGACATGGTTGGGATATCGGAGGGGATGAACTCTAGTTCGAGGATAACATGTTTCCACCTTATGTTAATGCTTTGCTCCGGTGCTTGGTAGAACAAGTATATTAATTACCATTAGTTCCTTTTTGGCCCCGCAGCAATGGGATGGTAGGACAAAATATGTCGTGCAAATTCTTATTGCAAGCACGTACGACAATTCTCGGGAAACATGCCTATGATAGTTTCCGCTTGGATACTCTCTTATATATTTGTGATGCCCTTTGTTACCTCTATTACATGGTGAATCTCATTCATGCAACACCCGCACATCCATCCCTATGCCTATGGTGTTTTTAGCGCTGCTACTTATTCCGTTTACATTCGCTTTTACCATTGCCACTACTATTTTCCTGCTTCTGTTACTATTAAACTATTGTTGCTGTTATATCGCTGTTACTACTAATAAATTGTGAGAGGCAAGCTACTTTTCAGGTTTAGTTGAATTGACAACTCAATTGTTAAGGCTTATAAATATTATTTGGCTCCCCTTGTGTCGAATCAATAAATTGGGCTATATTTACCCTCAAAGACTGTTGCGGTCCCCTACACTTATGGGTCATCAAGGACGTGCAATGTCTAGTTCCTTGTGTATCTTGTTCAGCTTCTTGTGCCTGCTCGGCATGTAGTGATAGGCTACCCACTCCTCCATGTTGGCGTCCTACGAGAGGGAAGGCCCTGCTCGACTAGTTTTGTGACCAACTCCATTGTGTTGGTTGACACATGCACCAGGGGGCGACTTTGTTTACTTTTCCTATCTTTAGCTGCAGTCCTAAAATTGATGGTTGGAGGGGGGCCATCGACTCCATCGTCATCGCCGTTCGGGTCCTCGTCTTTGGGTGGCGAGGACTTTGGTGTATCCTCGTCAAGCTCATTTTCTTCTTCAGTTGTTCCGTCGTCATTTGCATCTACTGCTTTAGGTGGTCGGCCAGCTCCTCTTCTTCACGCTCGCTTTCTAAGGTGGAAGACCCGGTTCGTCTCGCCATCGCGATGATGTGGACGTGGGGATCAGCGGTGTACATGTGCTTGAAGTTTTCCCCCTCGAGTGAAGGTGGCGATATTTCTGCCGCGACGGGATCCATTGGCCAAGGTTGAGGGGAGTCCTGTAGGCGTAATATTCCTGCACGATCTATGTGGAAGTTTAGGTCACCGATCTTGAGATCAATGTCTTTGTCGAGGGAGTCGAATACCGGGCGTGATGTCATCAAGTGTTTGGTGAAGTCGATAGATCTCAAGCGAATCGAGTCCGTCCAGATCGACGAGTCGCGACTTGATGGGGATGAAGTCGAAGAAGCCTCAAATCTAGCGCCCCAGATTCCCACAAACGGCACCAATGAAGAGGATGTGACCTCAAAAATCCCCATGGTGAGAGACCCGTGGTTTCATAAGGGAGAAGGCGCTAGTGGACTACTCGTCTTGATGGGTTACTACTCGCCCAATCTTTATTCCGATGAGGAGGAACATAGGTTACCGGGGTGCCGCACAGATTGCATCTAGCGCAGCTCTGAATCTAGGATTCCTTAGTTCGTTGTGACCCCCTCCCGTGCTTTATATAGGTAGCCAGGTCTTGGGGGCCGTACAAGAATAAGACTCGATTCTGAGTTGGTACTAATCTTTTGTAACTTCTTGATCAAGTCTTTCCTTGTTTCCACTTCCGTATGGGCTTCCGTAGCAGGTCCCAATGCAGCTACCCGAAGGCCTCTTTAGGGTACCGGGTAGGCCTATTGTGAGGGGTATCTTGGATACCCCCATGTCATCAAACATTTATAAAACAAATAACAACATATTATTTCTCTCAATAAAAGGTTAGAACGGCTTAAGCGTGTGACCCGCAAAGTCTCAATAACACACAAACATGTTCGGGCACTTACCGAACAATAACCAATAGCGGGACCATGGACGTTCATGATGGCTCATGTGTGTTCCCGATGTATGAGGGAACCTTATAAGTTACTCATTTCACTTATTCACTTAACTTCATGATACCGACGATATCACGAGGTAAGACTATGTTATCTAGTCTGATCAAACTCTTTGATCATAAAACATATAAATCGTTTACTGGTATCGTTCTCTTTTCTCATTCATATCCCGATGGCCCTGTGATTAGATCACATTGTGTCTGCCCAGATGATATGTCATTGGTGATGCTGCGAGGGCCCATAGAATGTATCTCTTTATCATCTAGAGGAGTTAAGTACTAGTCTTGAACGATCTCAGTTCCATTACACTTTCTAGATCATACTCTAAACATCACCGTTATAGTTCCCAGTTACGGCAAGACGATTGATGATATCCAAAGTATAACTTTCGATCATGCGGTCACTATATATTCTCATAGTATAGGAATTATATCCAATGTTAACTTCATATGCATTTGATAAAATACATGCTGCTTGTTTGGTCTCTTTTAGCAATAACATACACTTGGGTCAGTTCAGTACTATTGTTACCCTAACAATAAACTCTTATGTTTTGCTAGACTTTATTCTAAGTCCATGATCAGAAAATATGATAATCTCACAAAACACAAGCTAATCTTAGAGACAAGACTAAGAACTCTTGTTTGTTTATGTCTTCACACCCGCACGGGGAGTTTCCTCTGAATACTCACTTTTCAAGTACTATAGCGGTTGTAGCATGATGACATAAATTTAATTCTGAACTTGGAAATAGAATAATAACTGAATATTATTGTCTCTAGGGCATACCTCTAATAGTCTCCCACTTGCACTAGAGTAAATTAATACTCTAGTTAGTATGATGACATAACACTTATGGAATTCTGGTGTTACTCACACTATGAATGTGGTACCTTAGACTTCTGTCTTTCACCTTTTGATCTAATAAACTTGCGATAAACTTGAATTTGGATTTATTAGGAATTGGATTTGTCTGAACCTATTTCCATGACAATATTAATAATTCAAGCGTCTCTGAATGAATTATCATATCATCTTTTGAAACCTCACTAAGTCGAATGACTTTTATCCAATAACTTGCGACCAATAATGTCTAACATGTGTTGTAACTATCGAAAAAAATACTATAGAGTCCAATCATAATACTCCAATGTTGATAATTATACAACATACGGTATTATCAACTTAATAATCATAATCTAAGTTAAAATCAATAAATATTTGATTTTGTAATTCCACAAAAAATACATATGTGCATACTCACAATATCATTTGTAGCTATACAAAATTCCACTGGGTTATTTTTCACTTTGTAATATTACCGTTTGAATATTTCCATGAGAGCTTCTATGAGAACTTCATCATTATCATTTATTCGTAATTGATAAAACAATTTTATCAATACCAGCTTTGTATGAATATAAAATATATTCACATCTTTTTTCTGCGAAAACATTCATTTTTCTTGTGATTTATAAAATCACTTCAACTTACTCTCAAGATAAAATATTGGATTCAAAATGAATATTTTCTTCTAACATGGATCTATATGATAATCCAATATCATATATTTATGAGTATTATTATCTTGTTTTTTTTGTTTTGCATATTATGATCATTATCTTGGAATATGACTAAATATTTCACAAAGTGAGTATTACATCAAATTCCTCATATGACCTTATTTAAATATTAAGTTTGAACTTTATGTATCTCATACATAAATTCCCGTACAAGGTGACAAGTTAGAAACATTTGCATGTTTCCCCTTTGATTCACTCCTTCTCCAAAGATTCATAATCTCAACTTAATATAATTTCCACATCTCTTTCATGAGAAGACACTTTTCTCCTTAATCCGATGTGTTTAAACACATGGAGTAAAATATGGAAATTTACTACCAATAAACTTATTGGTTTTATGCAAAACCTTTTAATCAATTATGCTTCATATTTGAGCAATATTGATTGCCAGAAACTTACCATTAAAATAACTCTAAGTTAATTCATGACTGATGACCCACAAGTATAGGGGATCGCAATAGTCTTCGAGGGAAGTAAAACCCAAATTTATTGGTTCGACACAAGGGGAGCCAAAGAATATTTGTGAGACTTAAAAAGTGAGTTGTCAATTCACTTGCACCTGAAAGTTGACTAGTTCGCTGTGGTTTATCAGCACTAACAGTTTTATAGTAGCAACAGTGAAATAACAACAGCAGTGGAATGAAAACAGCAACAACATTATTTGAAGTAAACATCGGATTAAATACTGTAGTCATAGGGATGGATGAACAGGCGTTGCATGGATAAGAAAGTTCTAATAATGATCATGTCAGGGGCATTGCAGATAAATAAGATAAAACATCCAAGCACTAAGTAACCATAGGCATGTGTTCCGTAAATAGTCGTACGTTCTCGCAATGAGAACTTGCACAACATCTTTTGTCCTACCAGCCCGTGGCAGCGGGGCCTCAAGGGAACTACTGGTAATTAAGGTGTTTCTTATAATAGAACACCGGAGCAAAGCATTAACACTCCATGAACACATGTGATCCTCACATCACAGCCATCCCCTCCGGTTGTCCCAATTTCTGTCACTTCGGGGCCTCGGGTTCCGGACAACAATGTGTGTAAACAACTTGCAGGTGTGATCAAAAAACAATAATTATCATCATGATTCAATAACATGTTCAGATCTGAGATCATGGCACTCGGGCCCAAAGTGGCAAGAATTACGCATAAAAAGTTGCAACAATGTCAATGGCACTAATAGAGGATACTAGGCACTATGCCCTAACAATCACGACATTATTACATGAACGATCTCATCCAATCCCTTCCATCCCCTTCAGCCTACAGCGGGGAATTACTCACACATGGATGGGGGAAACATGGATGGTCGATGGAGAGGCATTGATGATGACGATGGCGATGATATCCTCCACTTTCCCGTCCCAGCAGGGTGCCAGAAAAGGAACTTCTGATCCCCGAATCGAGGTTCGGGACGGCGGCGGCGCTCTGTTATGTTTCTGTGGAATATGACGAACCCCCTCGGGTTTGAGGGTTGGAGGCTACTTGTAGTCGAAAGGGGAGTCCGAGGGGGGCTCTGGGGGGCCCACACCCCTAGATGGCACGACCAGGGGGACCCGCGCCAGGGGGGTGTGGACACCCTGTGGCTCCTCTCCTGGCCCCCTTCTGGCTCCCGGGGTCTTCCGGGGTGAAAACATCAATGGGCTCTTTTCTGGGCATTTTCCCGAAAGTTGATGTTTCTGCACAAAAACAAGACACCAAAGTAATTCTGCTGAAAACAGCGTTAGTTTGTGTTAGTTGTATCCAAAACACACAAGTTTAGAGGAAAACAATAAGAAAAGTGTTCGGAAAAGGAGATACGTTTATGACGTATCAATGACATAGTCCGAACTTAAGCAAACGAAATAATTTCTGTAGTGGGTCAGGGAATTATTTTTGTTTCACGCTATCACTTTACCACACATAGACATTTTAAAATTATAACATTGCTTAAATCCTTGTCTCACAAATATTTTATTATCACGATAATTTTGAATCTCTCATAATTTATCATGATTAATTATTGACGAAGAAAATATTCTTTGTTAATCCATGTTATAATTTATATTAAATCCTTTTCTACATTAATCAAATTTCTTTGATCGTAGTTTTTGATTCAAAAATTTCCTCGCACGAACTTTTATTAAATATTGAAACTTCAATTATTTCATCTATTACACTTCATCAATGCGATTAACTTATCATATTGAATCTTCAATGGGATTAAGTAAATTGAGAAAACATCCAAAACTTAAGTGGATTTTGAAATTCACAAGTGCCTAGCACTTAATGGATTTTGGCCATATTAAATATTTTGGAGTCCGTCTTTTAACCTTGATAAATCAAATAAAAGACTTATCTCTAATTTATTTAATAAGCCATAAAACTATTCCTCAAATTTAAGCAATCATTTGAATCAAAATATTCAATACTTAATAATAAAACTAATTGACATAACACAATAAAAAAGATCATAAACTTTGAATTCCCGATTTTGGAATTCCCACACATATTTTATAATTCAAACTCAACATAGTTCACGAACACAAAATATTCATTACATAATGACAGAACTCAAAATAATGATTATTTCAAAGTCCTAGTGTTGATCCTCTTTACTGAATTAGGGCTCCCGGATGTTGTAGCTGGTATGGCGTCATTACTGCGTCTTCCACTTCGCCCTCCATGCTTCCCACCTCTCTTGCCTCTTTTCCTTCTCACTCTACAATGAACTACAAATTGAGAAATTCTAGTATATAATACCAAAATATCTTCGAGACAAGAAAAATGTCAATAACTGGTATAATTATTATACCTTATGTGGACTTGACACTTATCTCTGCTTTCTGGTGCAGTCATCACGGCTTGAATGAAAACATCCATCACATCTAACAAGAGCCTCTGGAATACTTCTTCAACTGTCTTCTCCAGTTCCATCAGATTGTAGCAAGACATAAATTCGAAGTAATGTGATGGAAGTGATATGAGGGTAACCGATGTCCTTAAGCTTCTGCAGTATATTTGTGAACTTGTTCTTGTGCTCCCTCAAATACCTAACTCATTTGAGTTTGCACATCAACAGTTCATCATAAAGTTCAAAATGTAATGACAAAATTGCATAGAGAACTGAGCCTTCAAAACTTCCATGAGACGGAAGGGGCGATAGTGTGGATACCTATCACTCAATTTAGAACTCAACCTTTCCATCATGATCATATAAACTTGACACTCCTCATATCCTAATGGAGAATACTCTCCATCAGGTGCCAGAACTTCAATGTCCAGTACATGCTCTACCCCAAGACCTCTGAGAGTGGATCTCAGATGGTGAACCCAATCACAGAAGTTCACAGTTTTCTTAGTTAAATTGTGTAGTCCCAACAACTCACTCATACTTATGTTATCAATAGGATCCATATCTACAATAAAACAAGTTTATTTAAACACTATAGTTCAAAATTAATTTGCGCTACTTAATTCAATTAAAATTGATATTAAGACATGCTCCCTGAAACTTATATTCCTCAAAGATCAACTTTCAGTGAAACGAAATCCCAATAGACTATGATTAGAAGGATGTATCCACCTCAACCAACCATAACCTTGAGAGTAGGCCACCATGCCAATCACATATGTGATTCTCGCTCATCTTTCGATGTGTGTGTTCCGAGGTGATGACTTTCATGCCTGAACGACAAGACAACCAACGGACCATATAGAATACACCTTGTAACCAAGTGAGCAAACTATAACCCGCCTCCCGGCAAGAACATGCACGTTGAACCTCATATCTAAGTGATGAACACGTACCCATGCCGGTTTGATGGTGCTACAATTGGGAGAACACGAACTACCTTGATATTTTTCAGAGAGGAATCACCCTAGTATTCGACTACTGCGCAATCAACAAAGGATAAACATCACATGAAATTTATAAATTCCTGTGATTTGGTATAGCCTTTTTTATTCAGGGATTTCTTGAGGCATCTCCAACGAGGATCCTCCATCTTCATTATTTTCACCATAGTATAAAATCCGAGGATATTTTGTTGCGGTGAAAATTGCTTCAAGTTTTTCCATGATGGAGAAACGACCACTTTCTCCAATCATGTATTTCCTCCGAGCTCCACGACGAACTTCTGATTGTTGATGTCGAACAATTGCAATCCTTTGGCATTGACCATCATGTTAAAACACGGTAACATAATAGCTATACCAAACCACACACACACTCTACAAAAATGAGTTAGATGCCTCTAACATTTGGTTTGCAAATTTTAGCATGGTTGTAGGTTTTACGATCACTATCGTCATTACCTACACAATTCGAGGTATGTTAATTCTCATTGCTATATTAACTTTGCGGGGTGATTGAAACACAAACATTACAAAAACATCTAGAGCCTCAATCTAAACTTACTCATAACCATGACCCACGTGTGGATCCAATCCACATGCCCCTTCCACCATGCTGTTATATGAGACCAACTATGGTTTGACCCAAAGCTACAGAAGCACTTCTTCAGATCAAGCGAGATATGCCAGGGGCACCTCGAGCATCCTAAGATTGCCAGAAGTTTGTAAAAAGTCATACCATGCCACGTAAACAAAACAAACATAGGTTAGTAGGAAAAAAACAAAAAGAAACTGAATATTAGAGAGCTTTCTAATATAGTTGCACAAGCTTATGCAATACCCGCACAATATTGTGCTCTAGATCCGATCGTATCTACGCATAGTACGCTTTGATACCACAGCTGGTCTACGCTACAGAATTTAATGTTTTCCCTACGTAGTCCGCCAAGATCAATATGTAGATAACGAGGCATGCCCATACATGCGAGGATGTGGAAAATGACTCATCGGGCAGCGGAATCGATGTAGTCGTAGAAGAGTTCTGAACAATCATATATCCTCACAACTAGGTCTAGTTGTAAGGATGTTGCTAAATCTTCCCTCCTTAGGATCACACGTGTAATCCCTCTTATGGCGTGCACGTGTACACTCGTGTCAACCCGCGAGCGCTCCGCCATCCAGGACTCGGCACCGATGAAGAGAGACAGCCTTCTAACGTTGCTAGTTGGTAGCTCTAAACAACTATGATTAGAGCTATTATAAAACTGGAAGTTCTCAACACATGAGAGAGAAAACAATTAGAGGTAGGTCTAATCGGGAGAGTATAACTCAAAAACCCGATTAGAAAAGGCTCTAATCCAGTTAGAGATGTTTCTAATTATAGGCTCTAATTCAATTAGAGGTTCTCTAATTAGACCTTTAATTAGATACTCTAATTTCTAGAGGCCCTCTAACTAGAGACTCTAATTTCTAGAGGCCCTCTAATTAGATCTCTAATTCTATGGGAGAGAGGGAGAGAAGGTCAAAAGGCTCAATTGATGTGTTCTCCAAAGAGAAAGGCGTGGGGATTATATAGGTCGAGCTAGGAGGGCACCTACCAAAGGAGGGGGTCGGTTTCCCCCTACTTGTGCTTGGCTGCATCACCCTCCTAGGAGGAATCGGATTGGACTCCCTTGTGGAGCCCAATCCCTCCACATCTTATTTTTCCCTTTTTCATTTATTTTTATTTTTACCTATTATTTATTTATCCAATAAATTCAGGAAAAATACTTATGGAAACCTTGTGCACTTTGTGAGACCATGGGCCCCCACCTAGCAACCCCTAAAATTAGGTTTTGCCCACAGGGGGAAATCTGCCCCCTCCGGCAGTGCTTCCATGTATGGAAAGTCCCCTAGAACTTTTCCAGAACCCCATTACCCCTATAGATAAAATCATCGATATTACCTAACGATGTTAGAAACTCATTTCTAACACCCCGGGATATGTCTTGTCCTCTGTAGCTTCTCGTATAAATTATACCAACGCCGGCATAATATCTCTATTATAGCAACTTCCGCGAAACCACTCTGATTGATACCAGACTTGTTTCTATGATATCATAACAACATCAAACATTTATAAAACCAATAACAACATATTATTTATCGCAATAAAAGGTTGGCATGGCTTAAGCGTGTGACCCATAAAGGCTCGATAACACAGACATGTTCGGGCACTTACCGAACAATAACCAACATCGGGACCATGGACATCCATGATGGCTCATGTGTGTTCCCGATGTATGATGGAACCTTATAAGTTACTCATTGCACTTGTTCCCTTAACTTTGCTATACCAACGATATCACGAGGTGATACTATGTGATCTAGTCTGACCATACTCTTTGATCATAACACATATAATTTGTTTACCGATATCGTTCTCTTTTCTCATTCATATCCCCGATGACCCTATGATTAGATCACATTGTGTCTGGCCAGACAATATATCATCGGTGATACTGAGAGGGCCCAGAGAATATATATCTCTATAGTCTAGAGGAGTTAAGTACTAGTCTTGAACGATCTCTGTCCCATTACACTTTCTAGGTCATACCCAGACATCGACGTTATTGTCCCCAGTTAGGGCAGGACGGTTGATGATATCCAAAGTATAACTTTCAATCATGCGGTCACTAGATATTCTCGTAGTATAGGATTTATAGCCAATGTTAACTTCATATGCATTTGGTAAAATACATGCTGACTGTTTAGTCTCTTTTAGCAACAACATACACTTGGGTCGGTTCAATACTATTGTTACCCTAACAATAAACTCTTCTGTTTTGCTAGACTTTATTCTGAGTCATAATAAAAAATATGACCATCTCACAAAACACAAGCTAATCTTGGAGACAAGATTAGGAACTCTTGTTTGTTTATGTCTTCACATCCGCATAAAGATTTTTCTTTGAAAACTTACTTTTCAAGTGCTACAGTGGTTGTAGCATGATGATATAAACTTAATTCTGAACTTGGAGATAGAATAATAACTGAATATTATTTTCTCTAGGGCATACCTCCAACAATGCACGACCATTTCCTTGCACCATATGAGGCCGTTCAAGCCAAAAATATGCTAACTATGGTGGCAGGCTGTTCGGTAGTGCTGTGGTGGCGGAAACGGCGATGAAAATCGGTGGCGCCAGGTGGTGGAAATAGAGGAATCTAGTCGGGAGAGAGCGTGTGAGAGGTGGGGGAATGGATGGTGTGGTTGACGATCGGGCCAAGGAAGGACGTGGACAGTGTCCTTTGTCCACAAACCAACCCCAAAGTTGGATCAGCTTTTGTCGCGGGGTTGACATGTCAATAGCCATTATAGTGTGTCTTACTAGAGGTGTGGAGCTAAGTGACTTAAGGATTTACAGGGATGAGATTGGTACACGCAATGTTTGAAGATTCAGGCCCTCATGATTGTGGCAAAGACCTGCTCGTACTTGATTGTATTGATTATAAGTTAGTCTATGGGTACGGTAGAGTCGATATCGCTTTCCCCTTGGGGGTGACACCTACCGGACTTACATACACATTTGACTTAGGATTACAGAACTATCCCCGTGTTGGTTTAGGGTATGTGTCATACTTGGAGTCAGCTACGTATTATGTCTAGTCTTCCGAGTTAGGCCACCATATGGTATGCCAACACTATCTTGATTCAACATGAACTCGAGTCAACCCAACTTGTCATGTGTAAGCCCATTGAGAGGGGAGACAATAAGTTGGCCATACCCCATCATGGTATTGCGAGACGTTTCTATTCGTGGGCCTACCATATTGGGCATTCCCTCGGCTGTTTTGGGGCACAAAATAGTCCGCAAACACTTTCAAGCACTGTTGGGGCATGTTTTTGTGTCGTCTGAACAAAGAGGACATATGGGGTGAATGTTGGATTGCGCAACAGAAAACAAAAACTTTCTCCACTACGCAACAACCAAGATCTATCTATGCAGGTACAAGTAACACGAGTAGATCTATTCATTACCAATGCCATGAAGCGGAAGTAGATGTTTATGACGATGTTGATGAAACATGTTGAAGATCCTCATGGCTAAGCCTAATGGTGAGGATGTTAATGATTCCCGATCCATCCTTCCAGGTCCAACCGAGCAAGAGAAAGGGTCTCACGTGTTACCCCTTAGGGTGTGCACGGATCCATCTCCTCCAGTCCAGTAGAGTTTCATCGCCAGGGCTACAAACTACCAGTGAATGCTAATGATGGAGTTCCCAACACATGGGAGAGAGAGATTATATGTAGATATAATAGGACAGGACACCTCGAAACTCATTATATCAAGACTTCATCAAGAGAGATAAACTTGCCAACGAGGGGAAATTGTGTGTTTCACCCCATGGATGTGTTGGAGGTATGCCCTAGAGACAATATTATTCAGTTATTATTCTGTCTCTTAGTTCAGAATTGAGATTATGTCATCATTCTACAACCGCTATAACACTTGAAAAGTGAGTTTTCAAAGGAAAATCTTTGTGCGGGCGTGAAGACATAAAAAAACAAGGGTTCCTAATCTTGTCTGTAAGATTAGCTTATGGTTCGTGAGATGATCACATTTTCCTGATCATGGACTTGGTTAACAAGTCTAGAAAAACATAAGAGTTTATTATTAGGGTAACAATAAGTACTGAACCGACCCAAATATATGTTGTTGCTAAAAGAGACTAAACATTTATGATGTATTTAACAAAATACATATGAAGTTGTCATTGACTATAGTTCCTATAATATGAGAATATCTAGTGACAGCATGATCGAAAGTTATGCTTTGGATATCATCAACCGTCTTGTCGTAAGTAGGGATCATAACGGTGATATCTGGGTATGATCTAGAAAGTGTAATGGAACTGAGACCGTTCAAGACTAGTACTTAACTCCTCTAAACAATAGAGATATACACGCTTTGGGCCCTCTCAGTATCACCAATGTCAAATCATCTGGTTAGACACAATGTTATTTATCACAAGGGCATCGAGGATATGGATGAGAAAAGAGGACGATATCGGTAACAAGTTTATGTGTTATGATAAAAGAGTTTGATCAGACAAAATCACATAGTCTCACCTCGTGATATTGTTGGTATCATGAAGTTAAGAGAATAAGTGCGATGAGTCACTTATAAGGTTCCCCCGTTCTTCGTGAACACATAGGAGCCATCACGGACGTCCACGGTACCGTTGCTGGTTATTGTTAGGCAAGTTCCCGAACATGTATGAGTGTTATCAAGCCTTTACGGATCACATTCTTAAGTTGTGCCAACATTTAATTGAGAGAATTAATATGTTTTATTAGTTTTATGAATGTACGCTATCGGTATGATGTCACATAAACAAGTGCGGTGTCAATTGGATTGGTTTCGGGGAAGTTGCTATTAGAGAGAAATTATGCCGGTGTTAGGCAGAATTTATATGAGAGGTAACGACAGACATGAGATGTCCCGGGATGTTAGAAATATGTTTCTAATTTTAGGGGCTGCCACGTGGGCCCTAGTGGCACCACATATTGATACTCTTCGTCCCGATATTTTTCCTGAATTTATTGGAGAAAAGGGAGAAAAGAAAAAGGAGAAATGAAAGAGGGAGGTGGGATTGGACTCTACTTGGAACCAATCCGAGTTGGGATACGGGAGGGGTGCGGCCACCTTCATGATGCGACCACCTCCTCCTTGCACAACTAGGACTCCTCCCTCCCCCTTTAGCAAGTCTCCCCTCCCTTCCACTATATAAAGCAACCCAAGGCTCAAGACAAAACACACAATTGGCTCTCAAGCCTCTCTCTCTCTCTCTCTCTCTCTCTCTAGTAGAATTAGAGGGTCTAATTAGAGCCCCTCTAATTGAATTAGAGCATCTTCTGATTGGGTTCAGAGTTCTACTCTCTCGATTAGACATAGCTCTAATTAGCTCTTCTCTCCCATGTGTTGAGAACTTCCAGATTCATATATTTTTAATCACATTTATTAGAGTTACAATTAGAAAAATCAGAAGGCTATCTCTCTCCGTCGGTGCCGAGTCCTGGACGACGGAGCACTGACGGGTTGACACAAGCGTACGCGTGCGCACCATAAGAGGGATTACACGTCCTTGACGAGGGAAGACTTAGCGACATCCATGCAACTAGGCCCAGTTGTGAGGATCTACGATTGTTTAGATCTTTTCTACGACTACATAGAGTCCGCTTCCCGGTGATTCATGATTCTGATCCTTACATGTATGAGCATGCTTTGTTATCTACATACTGATATTGGCGTACTACGTAGGGCAATTTTTTTACATTCTACAACGTAGATCAGCAAGATAGTGGGGGTATATATAGGTGGAGGGGAGGGAGATGCCTCTAGGAAGGGATAACCTCCCTTTGGCCACTGGCCAAGCCCTAGATGGCCGCACCCCTTTTCCATATTTGCCAGGACTCCTACTCCTACGAGTCCCTACCTATTACTCCTCCTCCCACCTTCTATATTTTCCTTAATTATGGGACTTTTCATAAACCCACAAAACAATAAAAGGAAGGTCAAGGGGAGGTGGTGTGCCTGCCATAGTGTGGCGCAGCCCTAGGGCACCTAGTTCCCCCTCTAGCACCCCCCTTTCTCAGATTTTCTCCGAAACTTGTCCGAAACCCTCCATGCCTGTTAAACAAAATCACCGACTTTATCCGCTGATGTTAGAAACACTTTCTAACATCTCGGGATATCTCATGCACGCTCATAATTATCTCTATGTATAAATCCAACTGATAGTGCCACGTGAACAGTTCATATCTGTCTCCCGACCACCAACCTTCGATACTCATGGATACATGTCAAAGCGGAGGTTACCGGTCGGTTTGACAGTGTCATACAATTGGGACAATTATATCTGATAAATATATTATCGATCACACATAAAATTATCCTGGTGACACCGTTTCATGTTTCCATACCTGTAATATTCACTACAGACTAAAGTGAACTTAAGCGTGTTATCGAACAAGTTCGATAACGAGTGGACATGACCTACTAAATAACCAACAACGGAGCCGTGCACACCCATGATGTTGGATATATGCCCAAGAGACAATAAAATACATCGGTTTCATGATTAATGTATTATGTTATAACCGCTATGACCACTGAATACGAGATTCAGAGGAAACCCCATACATGTGTAGAAACATAAACACACCGTTATAACCCTTTTCATATCTCACATACAAACTAGTTAATATTAGATGACCATGTTTTCCTGGCCATGGATATTTTTTATGTCAATATTAATGGGATCACATTGTTTTTTCAACATTGTGGCTGGATAGACCCAAATAGTTGAGATACTACGAGATTAGTTTTGCTAAATAGTATCATCACAAGATGATTATTTTGTTTGCTTCCTTAGAATTACCAATAGCATATTTCTGAATTGATTAGGTGTGCATGATGTTTACATATGAATGCTTTGTGAGGGCGGAGCTTCGTGGATTAGTGTGTCCTGAATGCCTCTAGGCAACACACTACTCACAACCAGTACTAGCCCAGATGACTGGTGATGCGCCTACATGCACTAGTAATTAAGGGTCTCCCGTGGATGCGGTATTGGTACTTCGAGTCTCCTCTATTCTCGCGTTAGAGATCAACAAAATGGAAAAGGGAAAAGTAAAGAGAAAAGTGGGAAGAGAAATGACTTCCCAATTGGGGAGTCCAATCCGAATCAGAGGAGAGGGAGGCGTGCGGCCAACTTGGGGCCACCCCAAACCGACCTAGCCCTAAGTCAGGTGCCCCTTCTCTCCTCACTATATGTACTCTCCCAATCCCATAGGGAAGACACACAATTGATATCTATTTTCCCCACAAGGTTTTTGAGGTGTTCTCTCCTTTGAGAATTAGATCTAAATCTCTCTCCCATGTGTTGGGATCTCTCCACCTCACTGTGCACCTATAGCTCCTAGTTTTGGACGACGAAGCACTGTAGGATTTTGATAACGTACGATTGCGAGCTCTCAGAGGGGAACACATGAGACTCTCACTCTGTTGGATCTAGAAGGCTCGATACGGGGAGGCGACAACAGTTCCATTGCTAGGCTTAGCCTTGAAACTCTTTATCATGCATCATCGACATCGTCATCAGCACACGTTTCCGCATCTCCGTGTTGATAACGATCAAATCTATCTTCACCTGTACCTCCATAGTAAATCATGTGTGCTGCGTAAGACAAATTCTTTTAAATTACTGCATGTAACCCAATAGCAGCAACTCTTGCGTTTTACCGCCGCCACCCTCGTCTTCTTCAACGGCGGGGACGTCTCCGTATCAGCGGGAATGGAATCGGAGGCGGCGGCTGCAGGAGCGCTGACCTTGAAGATGGATGCGGGGACGGCACCGGGAGCGGGAGTGCCGTCGTGGATGATGACGTTACCCAACTGTTTGCAGGGAAGGGCGGTGGAGGCTGCCTTCGATGCGGGCACGACATGGCGGTGGCGAGATCCGCCACACAGTTTGGGGGGAGTCGATTGCGCTAGCCCAACCTCGACGGTGATAAGCGACGACTCGGAGGGGTCCATGGCCGCACAACAGGGCCGCGACGAGGTCCGCCAGAGGGGGGGGGGGAAGGAGACCAGTGGCGACGGCAGAAGAGGAATGTGTGAACTACCGCGCTGAAATGTCCTTCCCGTCAAATCTCACGAGGGATCGGATCGGCCTCTCACCCCTTGATTTCGCAGGTCCGGGGGATATTTTTCCACGCCGTTCAATTTTTTTGAAAAGCCGATACCTTATAAGGCGTACGTTCAGCCGCTTTTTCACCCCGAAACGATAAAATGACGTTTTTTTTTGCAGCTTCATGGGATATATGATATAAGGAGTCTGCTGGAGATGCTCTAACATCGGTGTTTACATTCCAAACAGGCCCCGAGCGTCCATCTTTTAAAGTCGTCATCCCTTAACCAAACAAGAAAGAGCTCGGGCAAAGCCCACGGACGCACCGGTGCATTGCCCCCACGGTCAGTGTGTCGTGATTGCGCATCTCAGAGGCCCGGGCCCAGCCACCCAGAGAGAGACACGGGAGAGCATCACGTTTGCGCGCTGCCCCGGTCCTGCCGCCTCCTGCGAGGTAGAGAGAGATTCTGTGCGCGCGCCCCGGGGCAAAGCTCTCTAAATGCCATCACTGTTCTGTGCGGTGCGTTCAGCGAGAGACAGACAGACAGAGCTTGGTGGTGGATTGAGAAGAGAGAGAGAGAGGAAAGGGGCGACGTCTCCAATGGAGAGGGGATAGTGGGGGGAGAGGATAAAGCGGTGCCGTTTCTTGCCCCGCCCCGGAGACACCGGCAACGATCTGTCAGGCTCTCGGCGGCTCGGAGCGTCGCCATTGACGCGCTCGTTGCTCCGCCCCCTTGGTATGTACCAGCACATTTTTCTTTCCTTTGCATTTGGTTCTCGATTGGGGAAATCCCTGGTGTTTTTGGTGTCACTGCGATCCCGACTCCAAGCCAACGGCTGCGACGCTGCAACCAAGTCGATAGGCCGCATTGTCAAGGCGACGGCGGAGCATGACGTCGGCCACGGCTTCCCTTTCCCTTGCCGCTCCAGTGCAGCAACGAGATTGGCTTGGCTCGTTGGGGTCGGGATCGGTGTAGTGCAGTTCAGGTTCGGTAGGATCGACTCAGTTATTTTTCAGGGAAATAAGCATTTTAGCACAATCTTTTCTGTTTCCTTGAAAGGACACGAATGCATCTGCTATCATTGTCCTGTGCTGGATTTCACTTCAGTTGCTGGTGCCCCTTTTCTGCTAAGCTGTCTATGCCTCCATTGACTGGCTCATGTGTTACATGTTTCTATTTTTGGAAATCATAGCTTTGCTCTTTTGGTGCTTTGGGTGATTTCTTTTCTGCATTGACTAGAAAGTTGGGATTTTGCTTTTTGAAGGACCAAGTTTTGTTTTTGTTTTGTTCAGGTAGCAGCTCCATGCTGACATCCCATTGTTGTGATTTATGTGCAAATATGTGAGCTCTAATTTGGTTTATGCCTTCATTGCAGTGTGATTGCTTCAGTCTGCACCGCTCACAAGCACTGGTCAGGATGGAGGGGATAGACTTCCTGTTGGGAATGGGCATGAATGAGGAGGATGTCACGACAATGATGTTTGGAAAGGAAGTTGCTGAGCTGAAAGGAGACACATTTGATGGTTCTGAGGAGGAAAGGAAAATCTTTGAGGAGATTTTCAGCCAAACAGGCACCGAGGGTGGTCAGACCACTTCGCTACCAGGTGCAAGCAAAGCATTGGTACCAGCTACCACACCATCCGCCTCTGCCTCCAACTGCAAGGTGGTCCGCTGCCGTATAGTCGAGCCATTTACTCACGGCAACCTATCAAGCTATCATGTCTACTATCACAGTACCACTCAGCAGATGCAGAAAGAAATGCCTTGCACAGATCATGCCAGGCCTTCTGAACACGGCTTACAGTGGACTCCACCTTCTGTTGATCGGGTGTACACTCGAAGGGCGGTGATTCGCAGAAGTCAGAGAGCAAAACTTTGCAGTGTTCTGGATTGGGAAAGGTTTGACATTGCCAGTATGATCACGCGGCGACGGGGTATCCGTAGCGGCAGTGGCCTTGGAATGCTCTGGAATCATCTCCGGCTGCACGCACATCTTTTGATGATGGATGTCGGGTGGAAGATCGAGGGCAAAGAAAGGGGGGACAAGAGTAAGGTAGACTTTGTGTACGAGTCGCCCGACAAAATAATGCGTCTAATGTCTCTTCCCATGGCTTGGAAATGCTTTGGTCAGTGGTTGCTTATTCAGTCTTCCACATTTGATGGAAATGACTATGGAAAGGAATGGCTCAACCTGTGTGACTTTTTGTATGATTTGAAGAACACACTGTTATGCTTAGAACATGAGGTCCAGCTTCCAAAGCAATCTCTGTCCTTCCTCCACCAGTGGCAGCTACTCGATCCTTTCATGGCAGTAGTTTGCATTGATAAGAAGGTTGCAGCTCTGCGGAATGGAGTGGCACTGAAAGCTTGGAACAGCACAGTTACATTCCTCAGTCGCAGTGAGAGTAAACGGTTGAGTCGTAGGAATGCTAACAGACCACTTGAGCTCAGTTATCCAAGCAGCTATAACAACATGCATCCCATGTCACGGAAAAATCTTCTGCCACTTCTCCTATCTGATGGCCAGCCTGACAAAGGGGTACATTCTTTGCAAAGTGGGCACTCTGCTATATTTGGATCAAGTAAGCATAGCCAATATGAAGTGGATAAAAGAACACTGACCATGGAAAAAATAAATGAAAGAAGCATCAGAAATACTGCTCATCATATGGTTAAAGATTTCCAAGATGCAGCAGATCATGTCAGTACAAGGCCTACTTATTTTAGTACAGAAAATGAAATTTCATACCCAAAAAAGGCTCGGGATGTTAAAGATGAGTCTGACCTGCTATATTTCCCGCCTAATTATTCTTCAGCTCACCTGGCTGAAAATGTGCAAAGTGGTGGTCCAAGTTCTCATGTCTGTGAAGTGATGGAAACTGTGAATGCGGGTAATTCTGCAGATAGTCCTTCTGACGAGTTGCTCATAAGGCCAGATTTACTGTTTTCTCATGAGCTTGACGAGATGATCCTTGGAACGACAGATGATGTCAACACTGAACATCGTGGTGCTACGCTTTTCCCCGAGTGCCAAGCAAGAGATGAGGACGTAAGGGGTGGACCTTCGTCTGGTACATCATTATTGCCAGAAGAGAAGGGTGCATGCTTCAAAGCTATCAGAGATAATATCAACGATGAACATGATGTTGTGGTTGTCTCTGAACTCCAAGCGGGAAATGAACGTGTGGGGAGTGAACCTTCAGCTGGTGCATTGTCGCTACTAGCAGAAAAGGATAAAATCTTGAAAGCAAAAGAGATGAACCTGGAAGAGATGTCAAATACAGGATGGTTATCATCTGAAGCCACCGGTAGCCCCTTGATGGTCGCCGAACCACAATTACTGTTTGTGTCCCCGCAAGACGGGAGACTCTCTTTCGTGAACAGCAGTACATGCAACCAGGAGATGTGGAGTTGCCTTAATTTTTCCCCTGACAGCATGGGGGCTAACATGCAGCAGCCATCTGTGTATGAAGCGAGCTTGATTCAGGGGTTCTTATATCTTGACAGTGAGGGTTCTCCGATTGGTTGGGAAGTAATAAACACAGAACCTCCTAGGCAGTTGATCTGCGGCCCTTCTTCGGAACCAAACTCAATGGTGTCTGCACATTGTGGTGAACTGAACATGGAGAATGAGGCACGTGCATCTGAAAAGGGGCACCTATCACAGTCCGATCCAAGTAAAAAGGGGCAAAAAAGGTCTGAGAAGGTTGCAGATATCAAACACAACGCCAGTAGAAAGATACAGAAAGTAAATGGTGTTCATGCAAGTCGTTGTGCAATTGGCCAAAATATGGACATTACAACGGAGGATCCTACTAGTTTTGTAGCTCACAATGCGGGGGTACAGATAGGCGCAATAAGCAGTAATCATGCTTTTTCAAATAAAAAAAGACCCCGTAAGGATACCCAAGACGAGGTTGGTACAAAGAAACAGAAAGTAAATGATGGTCTTATAAGTGACTGCATAATTGGTCGATGCTTGGACAGTACAGCTGAGAATACTCCTGGCCGTGTAGCTCGTAGTGAGGAAGTACAGATAAGTGCATCAAGCAGTGAGCAGATCCCTTTGAATCTAGTGTCAGAACAACCGCACAAAAAGAATGTTATAATTGGAAAGAAACCATGGACACGTAAATGCAGGTTTGATGAGGATGATCTTTTGATGACAGCTGTAATATACAGGCTGACTGCCCGTTACAGGAACTCTTTTAATCGAATGCTTATAAATAGAGTCGGTTTGAAAAATCTTCCAAGATCTCGCTGGGAGAATGAAGAAAAATGTGAACGGAAGGAGTTTCCTGAAGGAGCAAGAACGGTGTTGAGCAAGTTACTTGAGATGGGTATTGTTGGTACAGAGAATATTCTTCAATATAGAAAGCCAGGAGCGAAATGCGTGTTGAAAGCTGGGAACATAACCAAGCATGGCATTCGGTGCCGGTGTTGTGACACCATGTTTACAATGTCCAACTTTAGATGCCATGCAGGTCTCAGACAAAAAATCCCCTCTCTGAATCTTTTCTTAGGTTATGGTAAATCTTACAGCCTATGTCAGCTTCAAGCATGGTTTTTTGAGCATAAGGTGAGGACAGAACGTGCAAAGGAGACTATGTCACTACAAGCAGATGAAAATGATGACACGTGTGCATCATGCGGTGATGTTGGTGAACTAATATGCTGCGACAACTGTCCTGCTAGTTACCATCAGTCCTGCTTGCCTTGTCAGGTTTGTTTTCGTAATGTTCCCCTTTTCTTCTGTATCCAAAATATGGAGTTACCTATATTACTTTCTGGGGAATTAACCAAATCAGTTCATGATGAGTCTGAAGGAAAATTTGTCCACTTTTGACCCCTGGATGCAAATGAGACAACGTTTCCAGAAATTGTTGTGTCATCGCTATACAAAAAAAATAAAAAGGATGCTTTATCACTGCTATTTCTTCATGATTGTTTTTACTGCCGTGCTACACCCATGGAAATACTCACTGCTACATCTACTTTATCATGGCTCTGTCTGCACTGCACTGATTGGTTCAAACACATACTCAATGCCTTGCTTCCATCCTTAATGTTACCTGTTTTGGAAATCATCATCACCATGACGATGACACGATAACATTTGGGTTACCTATATACCTGTTTTTTGTTTGTTTGTTTGAGAAAGTTATGTACCAGGCTTCAACACACATTGTGATATAACTATCGATTTTCATCTTTATCGTTCCTATCATTAAGATTATTGATTCGTTCCTATTGCGTTGTAATGTTTTCAGGAGATTCCAGAAGGCAGCTGGTATTGCTCTAGCTGCCTGTGCAATGTTTGCGGGGAAGTGGTGAATTCAAAGGATCCCAAAAGTCTCTTAAATGCTTTAGAATGCTCACAGTGCGAATATCGATGTAATGTCTCACTTTGCATCTTCATTGGTATCTTATCATATTCATGTTATTTGACAAAATATCGTTTGGACCCCCATACATATAATTATTATATTTTGTATGACACATAAGTTTTTTACTATACATACATCCTTGTAAAAGCTAAGTTGTGTGCCTCGAGAATCGAGGCGCTCCGTCCAGCAAGACACCAATTATTTTGCATAGTGACTGATGTCTTGGTCGTTCTTAAAAAAAGCCACTGGATGCTAGTGCCTGGTTGGTTGAGCACTTCATTTTGTAAAAGCATAATTTCCATGCATTGTTGCCTCAGAACTGATCGAACACAGATACAAGCACCGCTTATGAATATCTATTTGTGTAACCTGCATTTTGTGACAACAGTTAATTCACACGAGTAAATCATTAATTCTTGTGGTAATACAACTGCATGTAATGTTTACCCGTAAGCAGTAAGAGTTTCATGTCTTTGAAGTCAATTGTAATTTCCACCTGGATTGCACAAACCTCTTTCCATGGCTCTGGATTCCTATATTACTAGGGCCTGAAGAAAAAATTTGTACTGGTTAAAAAATCTCTGTTAAATGCTCATTATTCCGTTCCTTGTTCGATTTTAATGGGTACATGTTTGTATTGCTTATCAATTCATTTCCTGCAGATCATATAAAATGCATACCGGGTAAAGTTTGTTGCGATAAGGAAGGTGGCACTGGTACCTGGTTTTGTGGAAGAAGATGTCAGCAGGTATTCTGAAAGATTATACTTGCTCTATAACTTAAGATAGCTGTATATTTGCTGAAAATGGCAGAAACATTTACTTAAGGAGTCTGATCTTGTTCTGGTACTTTCAGATTTACACGATCATGCGTTCTCTTGTTGGAATACCTGACCACACCTACGACGGTTTTTCCTGCACCGTACTTCGGAACAATGGTGATCAAAAGGTTCGCTCAGCTGCAGATATTGCTCTCCTGGCTGAGTGCAACATGAAATTAGTTATTGCTTTGAGTATTTTGGAAGAATGTTTTTTGCCTATTTTCGATCCAAGAACGGGGATAGACATGATGCCCTCTATGGTGTACAATTGGAGGTTAGCCGAATCAATTTGTTAACTCCTTAACATGCTTACTGCATATTCAAAATATTTTTCTTATTTTAGTACCCTGTAATATCATGTAATTACTTAACAACTTTATTTTACACTTTGGCATTTCTTTGCCAGGTCCAACTTTGTACATTTGGACTACAAGGGGTTCTATACTGTAGTCCTGGAAAAGGATGACAAGATTCTTTCTGTGGCATCCATCAGGTATTGCGAGAACAGATATCATTAGTGTAGAGGCGAGCATATGGAGTTAAAATATTGATGTGTCGCCGCAGGTTACATGATGCAACTGTAGCAGAGATGCCTCTGGTAGCTACCTGTTCTGAGAATCGGCATCAGGGGATGTGCAGGCAACTGGTTGATTACATTGAGGAGGTATGGAGATAACTAGACACCGGTGCTTTTGTTTTCTGCTTGGACTGTTTGTTAAAGTTGTATTGCCAAAGCATCATGTTAGGTATAATCCTACTATATGTCCATCTTAATTCTTAAGTACATGAATGTCTGCCTCTATGTTCCTTTCCAATATTTGCTTGGCTAGCTATGAAACTTTGCAACATACATACAGATTCAGAACCTTTTAGTTATTTATTGAACAGAAACTGAATATATTTTTCATGATTTGTACGACGTAAATATTTTTACTTTTCCCATGTGTGCTTTTTAATAATTGAGGTAAAGTTCATCTGTCAAACTTACGTGTACCCGGCCTTTTTGACAGATGCTGAAATCGCTGAAGGTGGAAATGCTGCTTCTATCCGCAATACCAAACCTAGTTGATACATGGACATCAGCTTTCGGGTTCAGGCCGATAGATGACTGCGACAAGAAGAAGCTGAGCAGGATCAGGCTGGCCTCAGTCCCTGGAACTGTTCTACTGAAGAAGGGTCTGTACGAATCTTCAGGAACCGAAATCGGTGAGCTACCATACTCTAAACCCTTCAATGTTTACTCACGTCTGTCAGAGTCTCACGCCAGCCTGAATGTCCTACCCAGCATGTGGCCATCAGTCGTCGGCGACAGCAGCAGATCGCCACATAGGGACTACATCGGGCGACGAGCTCAAACAACAGCAGCTGGTTGAGGGCACCGGGCCAGTTTGCGCAACGGCGAACAACCTCGTCGACGAGCTAGGTGGCTCGAAGATCAACCCACCGTGTGCTGAAAATCCTCCATCAACTGTCGATCTTGGTAAATGTCCTGTAAATTAGGCTGTAGTGCTGCGCGCGGTGCAGGTCATGACCTGCATTGTGTAAATTCTGTGACCACCGACGTTGTTGAGACGACTGCCGCCGTGCATGTTAAAGCTGGCCCTAGAGAAATGTTTCTGTATGATGGAGTACAAGATACACAGACCTGCTGTTTGTCGCAGAGTCCAGGTTGTTGGTTGAGATGCTCTGTGAATCTTGTTGTATTTTTCGTCCTTCACCTGTCTTGTGTACTCGAATCTTGCATTTAGTCATTGCCTCAACTCGAGTGATGAACACAGAAATCATGTGAGGTTTTTGTGCGTCGAATTGCTGGATGTGCAGGTTGGAAAAGGAAAACGCGGGATCTGAGAGAAAGAGAGAGGCTCCTGAAGAGTACTGGAGACCCTGACATGGCCACGGCGGGGGCGGCGATGGGATCTGGAACGTGTGTTCTCGCCATTGCCGGGGCGAGGGTGAAGCATCCGACCGCGGCGTCAGGTTTCCCTGCGGACGGCAGAACGCCACTCTGGTAAACAGGCCCAAAACCCTTTCAAAAAAAACAACAGACCCACAACGCTTCGCTAAATGGGCCGCTTCAATGGATCCAGAGCACACAGCAGTCTAACGCGATAGCTCTGGCAGCGCGCAGCGCCCGAGCAAGCGTTTAGTCCCACCTCGCCTGCTGAAAAACTCCCAGACCGGTTTATAACGTAACGCGCGGAGGCTTATGCTGTCCCTTCGGGGACATCCGATAAAATTGGAACGATACAGAGAAGATTAGCATGGCCCCTGCGCAAGGATGACACGCACAAATCGAGAAATGGTCCAAATTTTTTTGAGATTTTGCGCACCGGTCCCTGTCTTTGTGCGGATAGGCCCCTGCAGTTCTCAGTCTCCCCTCTATTTCCTTACGAACAGCTCCATTTGTCTGCTCTGCATTCAAGTCCCTATGTTTTACATAAACTTGTCCTGGAAATCTTATTTACTCTTCCTTGTTACATCTTCCAAACAGGTCCACTATGTATTAGACGAGTACAACAAATCAGGAAAAGTATGTCATTTTGATTTGGTTTTCCTTGAACATTTTTTCGACTCTTTGAGGTATTTTTTTTGTTCTTGCTGTATTCCTAGATTTCCCCTATTATATTGGCAATCTTTTTTAAATAATACGTTTTTAGATTGGCAATCTTTTTTAAATAATACGTTTTAATACGTATTTCGGAAAATAATATGCTGATCTACAAAATTTCAAAAATAATAGCAATTCGGCCACGCCCCATCCGACCGGAGGCTGTCAGCCACATTCCAACCGATTGCTCCTAATCGGCCACGCGGCAGTCGATAGTTTTACATAAACGTGTCCTGGAAATCTTATTTACTCTTCCTTGTTACATCTTCCAAACAGGTCCACTATGTATTAGACGAGTACAACAAATCAGGAAAAGTATGTCATTTTGATTTGGTTTTCCTTGAACATTTTTTCGACTCTTTGAGGTATTTTTTTTGTTCTTGCTGTATTCCTAGATTTCCCCTATTATATTGGCAATCTTTTTTAAATAATACGTTTTTAGATTGGCAATCTTTTTTAAATAATACGTTTTTAATACGTATTTCGGAAAATAATACGATGATCTACAAAATTTCAAAAATAATAGCAATTCGGCCACGTCCCATCCGACCGGAGGCTGTCAGCCACATTCCAACCGATTGCTCCTAATCGGCCACGCGGCAGTCGATTATTTGCCACACCACACCACCGTCGGGCAATCGGGCGCGGCGGCGGGCCCCGCGCATGCAATCGGTTGGACCCCAACCGATTAGGACCTGCACAGGTCGACGCCTGTCGCGACCCTCCTCTTCTCTATTTCTTTCTTCTTCCTTCCTTCTGTTCTTCCATTCACTCTCTCTTCTAGCTCTAGCACAAATTAATCCAGCTATTTAGACCGATTTGCTGCCCATTTTCCACCATAAATCGATTAGAGGGAAGGTAGGGAGACTAGGTCTGGCTTGATCTCATGATGGGATAGCTTGTGGGGTGGATTTTATGGTGGTTCGTGTGATGGTGGTGGGATGAGTTCATCTCATGGTGGTGGTGGTGGTGGCTATGGTGGTGGACTGCATGCTCGTGTTGTCTCGGTGACTTGACGCGCCCGGTAGAAGCACGCTTCAAGGGTAATAATGGACCGACTTTTCTCAGTTTTTATTGTTGGTATCATATTTTATAGGCACGTGCATATACGGTAATAATTCGCGGTAGTGATGTGTGAATAATAGTTCGTGACTGCGTGGATATTTAGTTAATTAATAGATGAATAATATTTTACAGAATCACACATATGTAGTAATGATTCGCGGTAGTGACGTGCGAATATTAGTTCGGGGTTGTGTGGATATTTAGTTAATTAATAGATGCGTGAATAATATTTTATAGAAGCGCACATTTGTAGTAATAATTCGCGTTAGTGATGTGCCAATATTAGTTCTTGGCTGTGTGGATATTTAGTTAATTAATAGATGGGTGAATAATATTTTATAGAAGCGCGCATATGTAGTAATAATTCGCGGTAGTGATGTGCGAAAATTAGTTCGCGGCTGTGTGAATATTTTTTAGACGCGCGGATATGGAGTAGTACTATTGGGTAGAACTAAGGGCATCTCCAGCCGTTGCGCCCCCCACAGGGCCCAAAACGCCGCCGTTTTGGGGCCGCCGTGGCGCCAAACGGCGCTAATCTGGAACCTGGGGGGCAGGCTTCCCATTCGTCCCCCGAGCCCAACTTTCGGCCCAAATAAACTCGAGATTTGAAACTCGGCGCATTTTATTGATTCACGCAAAGTTCATACATTTTCGACGCAAATTTAAACTAAAAGAACCTAAACTACTTCAGTCCTAGGCGCGCAGCGATGGCCTGGCTGTAGTCGACGTCGTCGCCGTCGCGCCTGCTCGGTCACTGGCCGGGGTCGCCGCAGCCAGTGTTGCTCGGCCCCGCGCCGGAGTCGCCCCACCTGCTCACCGCGAGGGCTCGCAGGTACTCGGCTTCTTCTTCGGAGTCGGGGTCGAGCATGACGTACGGGACGTCCCTCGTCGGCGGCGGGGGAGGAATGCGGCGGCGGGCCGAGTTGGCGGCAGCCTCCTGGTCACGAGCCGCCTTGCGCTGCTCGGCCTCAGCGAGCAGGCGGCGCTGGAGCTCCAGCTCGTCGGCGGTGCTGTCGCGCAGGCTCCAGTCCACGGCGACGTCGGCGGCGACGGGCTGGAGCGTGTTGCGCGACAGCTCCTCGACGGCCTTCAGGTCCGGCCACTCCTCGTCGTCCTCGTCCTCGCCCGCCTCCGTCTTCGGGCGGACCGTGCGCTCGAAGTCGGCGTCCTGCCGCTGGCGTGGCTCGCCGATGCGCAGGGCTCCGCCGCTGCGCGTGGGGACAGGCGCGCCGGAGTTTAGAAGGGGAGGGGTGAGAGACATGGAATGCGCGCCGGAGGAGGAGGACATGGCCGACGAAGAGCCGCCTCCCATCCGCCGCGGATCCCACGAGGAGTTCTGGCGGGGTGGCATCTCCAGCCGGGGCGCGTTGCCGGCGTGGATGTAATCCAGCACCCACTCGAGAGTGCGGTGCTGGCCTCCCCTCCAGCGCCTGTGCCCGTGGCTATTGGCACGGCCCTCAACGGGCTCGTTGTTGCCCTCGGAGGTGAGCTCGGCGTCGCGGCGCCGCTGGAGCTCTTGCCACCAAAAGGCGTCCTGGCCGTGCGGCCTCCAGCGGAGCCGCGCGGCCTCGTCCGCCGGCAGGCCTTGACACACCTCGGCGATGGCCTGCCGGAACTCCGCGTCCGTTGACGGGATCGGAGGGCACGGGCACCCCGCCCGCGCTGAGGGTCCAGCGAGGCTGCCCGCCGCCAGAGCTCGGGAGGCGCATGTCCGGCGGGCACGGGTAGCCCGCGCGGTACAGCGCCCACGCCTCATTCCGGGGAAGGTGGCGGCGAATCCAGCCGTTGGCGGCGGCGGCGCTATCGTAGTTCGCCATCTGCATGGAGGAAGGAGAGAGCACGGGGGAGACAGGAGAGAGCCGAGGAAGGAGAGAGCAGCGAGGTGGAAGAATGGGCGGGCGGCGAGCGGCGGGGGGTTTTTGTAGCCTGCCGGGCATTTACTGCGCGCGCGTCCCCTCGCTGCCGCCCGCCACGCTATTACGCCGGCAGCCTTTGAACGGGCGCATGCACTGGGCGGCCGTCACGCCATAAACGCCGGCAGCCTTTGACTGACGCGGGAGCCGAGAAGATGATCATGGGGGGTTCCTGTTCCCGCGTTTTTTCGGCGCGTCACTTACAGAGCTGGCCCGCGCGTGCTGCCGCGCAGTTTCGGCCCACCAAGCCGAACCCAGCGAGCTGGGTTTGGCCTAGGTGCCGCGGCGCGAAATAGCGCCGAAACGGCGCTATTTGGACTTCTGGGGGGGCCGACTGGTGCGGAAACAGCGCTATTCGCCGTTTCCGGCGCTAAAAAGGCTGCCTGGGGGGCTCTGGGGGTGGCGAGTGGAGATGCCCTAATATTCGGATATGTCGTAATATGTAGTAATAATACATATTGAATATTGTTAATGGTATTGAATGATTTTATAGGTCAGCAGAAATGTCCGATTTAGTGAGATTCACTTTTTGTTACGGCCCTGGTAATGTGGTGACAACACAGAGTGAAGTTAATCTTAGCGAGTTTGCGTACATGGATGTACCCCTACAAGCCCCTAAAACATGGTTTGTTAGGCAGTTGAAAGATTGGTTGGCGCTAAGTTTTAGCCTTAATACTGAGACACACACAGTCCATGTCGAGACATTGTGGACCCGGTCAAAAACAAATTTACAATGGTATTTGAGACCCATAGAGAGGGACAGTCAGTGGTTGGGCTGGATAAAAGGATGCCAAAAAAGGGACGTTAATCCTGTTGCCCTATTGACTCCCGTGCTTAAGGAGGTTATCGGTCCTGAAGGCGAGATAGCGCATGAGGCTGGGGAGAGCAGTGAAGGTTATGATCTGTCAAATGTTGGTGGAGATGGTTATGAAAGAGGACAGAATAGTCAGGCAGGAGGAGGAGACGGTACCGATGGTAATGAGAGTGGTGATGCATATACTGACGAGGTTTATGGTCACATGCAGAACCTGATGGCAGATGTGGACGCTGATGGTGATAGTGATCTTGGTGATGATTCAGATGGTTCTGATGGAGACGAGAACCATGAGGAGGTGCATATTCCCAATGCGTGGAATCGGGAATGCTCATCCTCAATGATCGTGAATGACGGACATGATTCTGCATTTCAGTATCACCAGAACAATATTTCAACGGGTGCAGTATATCCCAATAAAGAAGCTACGAAGGATGCAATCATTCAGTGGGCAATGTCTACGCAGAGATTTTGGAGACCAAAGTGTCGAGTCAGAAATACTTGACAATGGAATGCAAGGAAACCTCCCGGGAGGGTGCATGGTTACCTCCCGAAGAATGATATTAATTGGGTGATAAGTGACTTAGTGCATCACACTTGTGTTAATACAAGCATCCCTCAAGATCATGCTAACCTATCGTCCATGCTTATATCTCGATTGTTTTACAGCAAGATAGTCGAGACCAAAGCAATGGAAGTGAGGGCAATCCGGCGTAAAGTATTTCTGAAGTTCCATTATCATATTCCGCATGGTAAGGCTTGGAGGGCTAAGCACAGGGCGCTTGAGAGTAGATTTGGTTCGTACTTTGATGCATATGACTGTATTGTTAGGCTCATGTACACAATCCAGGACCGTAATCGAGGCACCTATATCGACATGCAAGACTTCGTCATGCCTGAGTTCCCAACTGTGAGGGTGTTGCATCGACTATTTTTCTCTTTCGGTGTTTGCATCGAAGCTTTCTGCCACTGCCGGCCGGTTATCTGCGTCGATGGGACATTTCTGACAGGCAAGTACAGGGGCAGATGCTGACCACCATCGGTACAGACGGCGACAATCAGGTCGTGCCGCTAGCATTTGCTTTCATGAAGAGCGAGAGTATTGACAGTTGGACTTGGTTCTTCAGGCAACTGAAAATAGCAGTTGTGAAGAACACGCCAAATGTGTGCATCCTTCATGATAGACATGCAGGTATACTCAGTGCGATAAAGACATTGACAAACCCAATTCCTGATGAACCAGCTCCATGGTAGGACTTGCGGAGTCGTTGTTGCATGCGTCATCTGGGAGCTAATTTCTTCTCGCAGTTCAGAAATAAGAACCTGATGAAATAATTCAAAAAACTCTGCAAACAGAACCAAGCATGGAAGTACAATCTGATACGTGCACTCAAAGACATGTTGATGAGGAGAGCTCAAGCAGCAGCGGTAGCGGCACATGCAGAGGCAGTAGCTGCAAATTTAGCAACTGGAACAACGGTAGTCGAGGATGAACCTGTTGGGCTGTGTGATTTGACAGGATTTGACCCGCCTGGTACTAGGTGAAGGCTTGGTAGATCGATCAAAACATTCGATCAGTGGATAGAACACGAGCCTATAGAGAGGTGGTCATTGTTGCACGATACACATGGAGCAAGGTATGGTGTCATGACTACCAACCTGGCTGAAACATATAATTTTGTGTTAAGAGGAAACCGGGCTTTGCCACTTACCGCTGTCGTTGAGGTTATTTTCTATGGCACTGTGAAGTATTTTAGAGAAAGACGTGAAAGAGCTCAGAATCATATATTGCATAACCCGAACACACGTTACTGTGAAAAGATTATGAAGTACATGAATGTCAAGATGGAAAAAACTAGGTCATACCTGTTAGGGATAAAGGAACACAACTTGTATTCCACAGGGCCAAAGGCCACAGTATATATATTACATGTACAGGGCAAATATGCAGGAAACCCCCTATATGATAGGGAAACTACAAATATACACATGATCTCTCTAACACCCCCCCTCAAACTCATGGTGGTTTGACAACACTGAGTTTGGAGAGAAAGATATCATGCTGTGCTCTAGTTTGGGCCTTCGTAAAGAAGTCCGCCAACTGTGTGGTGACCCAGCACACCACTGCATGTGTAGTGCGCAAGTCGATGACATAATACTCACAGAAGGACTTATCCATGAATATTACATCCCTCGGAGTAGTACAACAGAAACATAGCAGGTCCAAGCAAAACTATAGGATACAAACTTCATTACAAAAATCTCGAGAATCTCTTTGAAGAATCAAAGAATATCTCTTACAAATGAAATATCAGAAGTAGCAATTTGAAGATCCAAGCTGGGGGAAAAACCTAGCTCAGAACTAAATCTACCACGGCTGATGTCAGCCCTAATCTATGGCTTGTAACAGCTAGTCCAAGAATGGACTCCACCTACACCTTGATAGCTTCTCCTCCACCAGCGTTGTTGATGACGATGCTTTACTAGCTAAGTAGTATAAGACTCCACCTATCTTCCTTAGACAGCGATGGCTTCTCGATGAAGACTTCAATAGGGCTTCAACTCTAAGCAGGGGGTCAAACGGGAACGAATGAGTAACGAGCGTTACTCAGCAAGTTCATGATATATAGTGGGTAGTTTGATGCACTAACTATAGATTTAGACTCGAAAGGGTCATAAGCTAATGCAAGGTTTTGTAAAACTTTCTTCAAGAGGTTGCTTTACTTCTGAAAACTATGCCCGCCAGACCATCACAGGAGCTAGAACTTCATGGAGTTGCCTTTCCTGTAACGTTCGCAGTTCCTTCCCGGAACAGGGGGTAACATGCCAAATCCTTTTACACTCTGCAGAGGTGCGTTACTTTACCCATGGACGACCAAGACCATGTTGCCCAACCAGACTCGAGATCCTGTCCACTCCCACTCAGGTGTGGGGCCCGGTTGTTGGTCCAAGCCAAACCGTGCTTCTCCGCACACCGCATGCCCACCCATTTCTGCCAGCAGGTTGAACGCCTGATTCCACCCCTCACGATGGAGATCTACGCTCCCCTGGCAGACACTCATAGACCCCAGAGTCCGTGGGACGTAAGGGCTCCCACCCATGTGCATGTAGTCCCGCAGAACCTACAGCGTACGTCTCTGGCAGCCCGTTGACATGCGAACGAGAAAAGTATCACAACTGACTTACTCCCCCTGTCGAATCTGTTGCTCGGCAAATCCCTCAGGTGAACCTATAGGGTTTCGAATAGGAGAACCCATGAGCGCTGGTGGCGATCGTTGGCTAGACAGGGGGCACAATTTACCCAGGTTCGGGGCCCTCGTAGAGGTAAAACCCTTACTCCTGCCTATGTTGATCTGTATTATTGAATAGATCGGTTACAAAGATGATCGCTCAAGTCGAGAGTACAATCTCGAGCTTAAGGCTTTGGTGGTGCGGTATTGCTTGGTCCTCTTCCGGTGGTTCTCCTGGCCTTATATAGGTGGCCAGGTCTCAAACCCTACCCGGAGAGGACTCGAACTCTAACCCTATGTCGGTTACAAGTTTCCTAACTTAGCCCGCAAGGCATTGCGGGTGGGCTTCAAGTGGGCCTTCCAGAATACTCCAAGGGCTTCCCTTCTTGGGCCTTAACCTTGGGCCTGAGATGGGGTGTCCTTACCCGCAGGGTCTAAGATCCATCCCTTCGTCACCCCCCATAGAAGATCCATGGTCAACGCGAATTTACGGCGCAAGAATCCTGACGGCAGTTGTGGTTAATCCTAGGTAATACTTTCCCATGCGGATGGAACCTTCCTTTGACCTATTCATCTTACCATGGTTCCATCCGCCCACCAAACAGAACACTACCACTCGGGTAGTCATTCAATGAGTCATATTATTATAAAAATAGGATCATGCATTCTTTTGAGAGTAGATGGTAATACGATAGGGTTTTTGCAATTAGTTTGTTATGAAGTACTGCAAAGGATATGAGCAAGTGATGAACTTGCCTGAGATTGGAATAACACTAATAATCTAGGTCTTCGGGGTTCGAGGGTCGCGTTGACAATCTCGACATCTGAAAGATAGCAAAGTAGACCCGATAATGGCTACTAGAAAACTGGCAAGATGCTATTATGCATAGTAATGGAATGCATCGTGATTTACCCCGAAAATACCCAAGCTTTAATGATCAAGCTACATTTTGCGATATTTAGATTTTATTAAGTTTGCTTGACTTTGAGTTGTTGTTATTTAGTTCTTGTAGTGATGTCTTGCATCACTTAAGGTTTTGACCTTAAGTTGGTTGATCGCTTCATTATTTATTCAGGTTTTTAGTTCATATGTTTGGTTAGTAAACATTTTAAAATGTATGTATTACTGAATTTAATATTGTTCACTTTTATGCAAGTAATAAGTTGATAACTTAATAAGGATAATTCTTTAAGGAAAACAAACATAGTTTGTTATGATTTGGCAAAATTGTTCATGTGGAAGTATTACTTAAATAAAATGGAATTTCTTGCAATACCCATTTAAATCACATGCTAAGGTTTTAAGTTTAACCAGTCATTATATTCTATCAAGTAATAATTGCATTTATGAATTAAATTATTTTGAAGATATTAATTGCAATCCTAAAATAATAAAAAGAGTTCATATTCATTTCTTTAGATAATGTATTAAACATCAAAAAGAAGAATTAAATGATATTCTTAAGTTTTAGAATAAGGACACTTATTTTAAGATTTAAGTATTAAGTACTCAAATGATTTGAATAGTTTTGGATTTAAAGATTTAAAGAACATATTATTTTCCATTCCTTTATTAATTTGATTTGTGTTAATTATCTTATTTTTCTTTCATAAATCAGAGAATAAAGAATTAATAAAATTTATAAAAATAAGCCATTAAAGTTATACAAGTTGATATTTATAAATAAGGAATTAAGGATAACATTATTCTTAATTATATAGTAGTTTTATTTATTTTATAAAAAAAAATTTAAATTCATAAGTTTAAGGTAAAACAAGTATTATATAATTGTATTTAAACTGTTAGAGTATTAGAGTATTTATATTGGTGGATTTATTTAAGATTTTATTTAATTCTAATTTCTCTAATTTTTGATGATTTTTTTACTAATGTAATATTATTTCTGTTATTTTTCTTTAATGAAATTGGTCAAAAGACCATTTAGCCCTCAGGCTTACTGGTGGGCCAACCCACCAATGGTTTGGGTCAAACCCACTCGGGTGAACCCGAGCAGGCGACCCAGACCCGCACTTGATCCTCCCCCTCGCTCTCACTCCTCCACATCCCTCCTCTCACGCGACCTGGAGTCGCGACCATCGCCGCCGTATTTTCCCGCCTCACTCCGGTGTCTCCCGCCGCCGCCAGTGGTCACGAAAGACGCGCCATGCGCCGCTCTACCTACTCCCGTCCTTCGATCTAGAATTCCCTCCCGGAGACGTCCGTGCGCCACCCAAACCCCCGCCTAGGGTTTCAGTGAACACTGGCCTCGTCGCCGCCGACTGCTCCCGCGCTGCTCCAGGGAACCCCCCATGGTCTGGACATGTTGCTGCAGTGCTGCTGCGACCACAGAGATGTGGACACCGTCGGGACGGTTCCCGGTGAGCAACCACGGCTCCACCGCCGCCGGAGATCTCGATAGCCACCTGGCTGTGTTCACCACGACGGTGAACACCTGTGAGTACTCCTGCCCCTCTTCTCTGCCTTCCATTCTCACTGCTCCCTTCTCTCCATCTCTACTTGCTCTGGAACCAGGCCATCGAGCCTGAGTTCATGCCATGATGGGTTCTTGATTGTGGCCACTCGATATTAGGGATTCAATTACTGCCACCCGTGCTGTGACTTCTATGAACACACATGCGATGCTAATTTCATTAGGATGCCCTGATACTATACTATCTCGATCTGGGGAAATTTTCCAGTATGTGAATCTTGTTTAGTGGGACTGGTGTTGTGGTCTACTGGAACCAGAGGCTATACCCTCTATGAGGAATTAGAATTCACTAAGGTTTTTCCCAGGTGCTTATGTTGCCTTAGCCCCTCTCTGTTTGATTCCTAGCAAATCTCACCATGTGTGCATACTTGAGAAGTGGAAACCTTTACTGGCCAGCTATGTATGCTTGCTGTGGGTGCTACTCTGAACCTCATGGTTCAGAGAATGTGCCACAGCTATTTCTGTGGTTTTATTAGCTAGAAGATGTCATGTGCCCCCTCTCTCTCTGCACTTACTGAACCCTGATGCAAATTGTTGTGTGCTTGTTGTGATGAGGTATTATTCCATTGGATTAGTGCCCAGCAACAGTTGTGCATAAGATTGTGAACTAGATAATATCTCAGTGAGAATTTTCTTGAAGATTTATGCCCCTAGTACCTTATGTTCTGCTAAGAACATGTTACTTGCTTGATTTGCCCCAGGCCAATGATGCAAATTTGAGGCCCTTATTCTTGTGAATGGATGCTTGGGAATTAGCATACCATGTTTAATATTTCCTGAATTTATGCCCAAATGCTTAACTGTTTGCATGTTTGCATACTGAGGTGCTCCTTTAGGATGTGCCCAGGTTTTGCTCATGTAAAACATGAGTATTGCTGTGGTATGATCTAGGATTTTTTATTTTCCCCTCTTTTGACTGTAAAACTGACAAGAACAGATCACACATGATTTTTAGTGACCAAATCCTGTGATGTTGTTCTGAGGCACTCTTGTAGATAAGAACAGATATTGTGCTACTATTGAATTCCCTGTGATGTGATTAGCATAGCA
The DNA here is from genome assembly GCA_028641055.1 of Alopecurus myosuroides. NCBI lineage: Eukaryota > Viridiplantae > Streptophyta > Magnoliopsida > Poales > Poaceae > Alopecurus > Alopecurus myosuroides. Next base: position 232,630,145 of record CM054059.1, read on the forward strand.
ACACTATGCTAGACCGAGGGAAATAAATCCCAACCCCTCTCTGTGCATAGCTTAGCAATTTCTTGCTAAGTGGTGTGTAGAGATCCACCTGTTAAGTGTTGATGCAGGGGTTGTGTGGAGAACTTGTGGATCTGGTGCTGGTTGGTGTTGCTGCCTTGTTGGCCTTCCTCCCTGCAGTCTTGCTTACTTGTTCCTCTAGCTTCAGGCTTGGCCTTGCTTTGCTTTGCTCCAGGTCTGCTTCCCCAGCTTGTGGCTTGGCCTTGTGTTGATCTTGCTGAATCAGTGATTTTACTAGATCCAGATATTGGGAGTTAACTTGTGGAGATTGATGTGTGGTGCTGTGGTTTCCTGGTGGTAATGTTCTTGTGGTATGAGCATGGGTTGTAGCTTGAGCAGTTGAAGAGGAGAAGAAATGTACTTTGGCCCTTCCCCCCTACGGCTGCTGGCCTTTTAACCACCTCCTGTGGCTGTGACAACACAGAGATGTGCATGGTGGTGTAAGCTGTGTGCTTGTGTGCCTAGCTCTAGATCTTTTGCCTGAGCTGATGTACTCGGTTGGACTTGGTATTATCCTGGTATGGCTTTATTTTGGGATTGACACTTGTATTACCTGATGCTTGGCCAATGAGATACATTGGGATATTTTTCTGATTTGAACAGATGCTAAACTTGTCTAAGCCTAAACTCGATGATGCGATTAGTAGTGCACCTCGCTACCTGGCTGAGAGTACTAACCCCCACTAATCTTATCTTTTTATTTGTCTTTGTTTTTCTTGTTTATTTTGCAGGTACAAAAGATCAATTGGAGACTTATAAGGCTTGCAAGAATTAGTATAGGAATTTCATATTATAAAAGTATATTGTAACAGAAATGTACTTCTATTTGTTGGATATTGTAATGACTTTGTATTATGGTTTTATAAGTAATAAAGCTTATTGTTTTATACTTTTATAATTCTCTTAATTAAACTGAATTGAATAAAGATTTAATTTAATAAATGTTTCAAACTTAATTAAGAATTAATTATTCAGTTCACCTTGACAATCGATTTGAATTCAAATTCCAAGTACAAAAATTCTTTTGTTTTGAATTTTGAATTGAATCCTCAAACAACACCTAGAGGTCATGTCAAAATTCTTTCCACCTTCCCCTCTCGACTCTAAACCCTAAGTCAGGAGGATGACGAAACTCCGATTACTCCAGTGTTTAAGGATTTGCAAACATATCTCTAGTTGCCACTTCTATTTTGATATCGATTTTGAGTCAATTACCAATTTTGTTCTTGTATAAGTTAACCTACTGAAACTCCAGTGTTTAATGCCCTCAGAAATAATCTGCTTACAAGATTGATCAGGTCATGTACTCAAATTATTCTTGTATGACACCAAACACTAGGATTTCACCCCCCTCGGTTGATGTCTTCTAATCTTGACTCCCTCCTGGTTTGCTTCTCTTGTAGCCTTGATCATGCAGGAACGTAGACCAGAGTTTGGAAAGATCACATACAGTGATCAGGGTTTAGTATTGGTTTAAGAAGGTTCGTTTCCTCGTTCAGATTCATCCTTCAAGACTGATAAGATCATCCAGTTATACATGACTAACTTGCAGAAGTAAGATCATCAACTGTGTGATTTGGATACTCACCCTTCTTCGAGTTCTAGATACCTAGTTGATTTCTCTCAAGTCACTTATAGACTTGAGATTAGGCTTGTTGAGAGTTAGTGTTGGTCACAACCAATTATGGTTTGTGTCACCAGATGATTTGGTTTCTTAAGATACTTCTTATAAAGATCAAATCATGTCAAGTGAAACATTGGTCACTTTGGTTTGTTTAAACTTTCACGCCAAAATTTCCCGTACTTTTAGATGCATGCTTTGCAAATGCACATATTAAATTTAGATCCATATAACTTCCCAAACACTGGGATGTTACAAACTGTAACTCTGAAGGCACGTACTGGAGCGCAATAATCTGATCCTGCACACTAGCACGAACAAAAGAAGCATCAACACCAATATGCTTGGTAAGCTCATGCTTCACCGGGTCACGTGCAATACTGATAGCACTTGTACTGTCGGACAATAGATCAGTGGGTGTCGTAACGGAGACACCAAAATCTGCAAGTAACCACCGTAACCAAGTCACCTCAGCAGTCAAAAGAGCCATTGCTCGCAACTCAGCCTCTGCACTCGAACGGGAAACTGCGGTCTGCTTCTTCGTCTTCCAGGCAATGAGAGAACCACCAAGAAATACACAGTAAGCAGACAGTGACCGGCGATCCATAGGATCACTAGCCCACGTAGCATCAGAGTAGGACCGGAGTTGTGACGAGCTAGAACGAGGAAAGAAGAGACAAAGAGAGATCGTCCCACGAAGATAGCGTAGAACACGAAGAAGGTGACTATAGTGAACCGAGGTAGGAGCAGAAACAAACTGACTCAAGATATGAACAGAATAAGAAATATCTGGACGAGTAACAGCTAGATAGACAAGACTCCCGACAAGGTGTCGATAACGAGTCGGATCAGAGAGGGGATCACCATCTGAAGCACGAAGAGATAGATGGAGATCCATGGGAGTCTCAGCAGTACGCTCATCAGTAAGAGCGGCACGGGTAAGAAGATCATGAATATACCATTCTTGGGAGATAAAGAAACCATCAGAGGTAGAAGAAACCTCAATCCCAAGAAAGTAACGAAGCGGACCAAGATCCGACATAAGAAACTGCTCACTCAGACGGGCCTTAACAAACGCAATATACTCAGGGTCGTCACCGGTGATGATCATGTCATCGACATATAGAAGAAGGAGAGTGCGACCACGAGGAGAGCAGTGAACAAACAGCGCAGGATCATGAGCACTCGGAGAAAAACCAGCAGCCATGACCACAGAAGCAAAGCGCTCAAACCATGCACGAGGGGCTTGCTTAAGGCCATAGAGAGAGCGACGAAGATGGCAAACCATGCCATCATCAACAGAATACCCAGGTGGTGGTCTCATATAGACCTCCTCACGCAACTCACCATTAAGAAAGGCATTCTTAACATCAAGCTGAGACACAGACCAATGGCGAACGGATGCAACGGCAAGAAGAGTACGAACAGTGGTCATGTGAGCGACAGGAGCGAAAGTCTCATCATAATCGCGGCCATGCTCCTGCTGAAAGCCACGAGCGACTAGACGAGCTTTATAACGCTCAAGAGACCCATCAGAGCGAGTCTTCACCTTATAGACCCACTTATATGTGATAGGGCGAATAGAAGGAGGAAGAGGAACAATCTCCCATGTACCGGTGCGCTCGAGTGCAGCGATCTCCTCGGCCATCGCAAGCTGCCATTCAGGATGAACAACAGCCTCACGGTACGTAGTCGGCTCCGGAATAGCAGTAACACTGTAACTGGCGGGATTATAGAAATCAGGTGTAGTACAAGGCCGACTGCGAAGAGAATAAGTCGACTGAGACGGTGCGCCAGAAGTAGATGGTGCATCGGAGGACTCGTTCACAACACGTGGACGACGAGTATAGTAAAAGGGAAAAGTAGGATGAGAGGGAATGGTAGGAGGAGATAGAGAGGGAGAAGACACCGGTGAAGAGGGTGAAGGACGTGGCGACGAAGGAGAAGAGGATAGTGTCGGTGTAGATGGCTCCGGAGTAATAGGATGAGAAGGAGGATAAGAAATAGGAGGAACCAAGGGAGGAGAATCGGGAAGAGTAAGAAAAGAGAGATCCTCCATAGTGGAGGTCGAGGAGGTCGATCGCGGATAGAAAGGTCGAGACTCATCAAAAGTCACATCCCGAGAAATATGCATCCGACGAGCCACGGGATCCCAACAACGATAGCCCTTATGCTCATCACTATATCCGAGAAAAACACACACAACAGACTGAGCGGTTAGTTTGGTGCGTTCACGAGGAGCGAGGAGAACATAGCAAACACAACCAAACAGACGCAACATAGAATAGTCAGGAGAGCGATCACAAAGTCGCTGAAGAGGAATGCCACCCTGAAGGGCGGCAGAAGGCTGAATGTTAATGAGATAGGCCGATGTAGAGACAGCCTCGGCCCAAAAATGAGGCGGGAGAGAAGAAACGATCATCACCGCACGAGCAGTCTCAAGAAGATGACGATGCTTACGCTCAACAACGACATTCTGAGCATGTGCACCGGGACAAGAGAACTGAGCGAGAGTGCCCTGCTCAGCAAGAAAACCACGTATATGCTTGGAGATATACTCACTAGCAGAATCAGCACGGAACACACGAATAGGTGTAGAGAACTGAGTGTGAACCATGGCAGCAAAGCGCTTATAGATAGAGAGAACCTCGCTACGAGAGGACATAAAGTAAATCCAAGTGTAACGAGAGTAATCATCTATGAAAATGATATAGTACCGATGACCCCCTTTCGAAGTGAAGGGAGCCGGACCCCAAACATCTGAATGAATGAGATCAAAAGGACGCTCGGACACAGAATCACTATGAGGATATGGTAGCTGAATCTGCTTACCAAGCCTACAACCCATACAATCCAAAGAAGTATTTCCAGAGACAGACCCCAGAACACCACGATGAACAAGAGACGAGAGACGAGAACCACATAAGTGGCCTAGACGGTGATGCCACTGCTGAAAAGAGCTGGTGGCTGCAACAATAGGGGACGAGAGACTGGTGGCGGTGGCAGCGGAAGGAAGACGAAGCCAGTCAAGCTCCCATAGGCCATCATGGCGTCGGGGGCCAGCACCAAGCAAAGCGCTCGTCTAACGATCCTGAACAGAACAGGAATCGAAATCTAGAGTGACCCTGCAACGAGAATCAACAATCTGACTACCAGAGAAGAGCTGCATGGTGAGTCAAGGAATATGAGCAACAGAAGGAACATGAAATGCGGAACTGCTAAGAGTGCCTCGACTAGCAACGGGGATAGGAGTACCATCCGCAGTACAAACAGAGACATGAGACTCGACAGGTAGAATAGAGCTCAAAGCGGAAGAATCATAAGTCATATGAAAAGATGCTCCGGTATCAAGAATCCAAGAGGATGTACCTGAATGAGAAGAAGGTGGTCTCTCAATGCCAGAAAAGTCAGCTGCAGAACCAGCAGTACCTGTCAGTGAAGAGTCCCAAGTAGAAAGCATGCATCGGAGTTGCGCAATCTCATGTGTGGTCAAAGACGCAGCTGAAGAAGTCGAAGTAGATGTGACGAAGGCATGGATCCTGGACCCTGTGAGTAAGGACACCCCCTCTCAAGCCTTCTGGTCAAGGCCCGACAGGAAGCGTCCTTGGAGTACTCTAGAAGGCCCATGAGAAGCCCACCCGCATCAACTTGCGGGTTAAGTTAGGGATTGTAACCGACCTAAGCTAGGGTTTGTATCCTCTCCGGGTTGGACTCGAGACCTGGCTATCTATATAAAGCCAGGAGAGCCCCCAAGGAGAGGACGAAGTATTACCGCACGACCACAAAAGCCTTGAAACTCGAGATCTACTCTCGATTCGAGCATCCTGTAACCGATCTAATCATCTAATACAGATCAACAGAAGGCAGGAGTAAGGGTTTTACCTCTACGAGGGCCCCGAACCTGGGTAAATCTCGCCCCCCTGTCAAGCCGACGATTTCACCAGCGCCTATGACGTCTCCTAGTCGAAACCCGATAGGGTCACCCGAGGGATTTGTGGAGCCAGAGCTTCGACAATTGGCGCCGACCGTGGGGAGCGCGGGCGCTGGATCACCGGCATCTTCGGCTTCATCGACATCCAACTCCCGTTGGAAACCATCGACTACGGCTCCGAACAATCCTGTACGGATCGGATCCGTCATAGTCACGCCTCACTCGCCGGAATCACGCCCGGTATTCGAGGATCTGGAGAAGAGCGTCACCCTGACGTTCGGAAGTTTCAACTTCATGGCGAACAGAGACGGAATCCTCCACTTCTCGGATGAATCTGAACCCGAATCTGGAGCCGTCAACTCACGCTTCCCTATGGAGAAAAGCGGCGAGTCCATCCGCTTCAACACGATCGACTACCACGCACTCTCGACAGAGGAACCCTCTCGGGTGCGAAGAGCTTCCCGATCTGCGCCTAGGACACACGGACCACGACTGGCCCAAGTCTGCATGGCAGGGTCGGAACAGCCCTCGGAAACTGAATATAGCGCAACCGAGCGCGATCTAATCGGCGTCTCGCGGGAAGCCTGGAAAAGAGCCAAGGAATCCATGCGAAAGAGTCAGCCACCTGCAGCAGGTGCCACGCAGGAAGACCTAACCGCCTACCACTATCACCTAGTGAGAGCGGCCTCAAACATCAAGGATGCCCGAGCAGATCTAGCCCGTCGCAGAAGAGCGGCGGATGAATCAAGCCTACGTCGAGCCGAGCTGTCCCTTGCACGTTCGGTCGGTACCCGACCCGGGGGAAAAGGACCCGCAGCGTCGACGAGGGACCACGAATCTATGGCTGGGACCAACAGGTCTACCACGTCCTCTTTCATGAGGGTGGACGACGATGGCAACGTCTACCCGCAAACTCCAGCCGCTGCAATTCTAGCCGCAGCAACCTACATGCAGATGAACCAGCCGACGGACAGCGATCCTCGGGTGGAACAATACAAGCATATCCGCAAGGGTCTAGGGCTGGCAGCCGCGAAACTCGCCTCCCACGATCGCAAGGAACAACTGGAGAAGGCGCGACAGGAGAAGGACAAAGACAAAGATACGCCCCGCAGGCACAGGAGCTCCTCTCCGAGAAAGGATAAATCGCCGCGTCGCGGCCGAGGAAAAGAGGCTCGACGCCGCGGCGATAGTCGAAGCAGCAGCGAAGACAGCCCGAGAGACAAAGATTCGCGGCACCACAGCAGCCGCTCGAGAAAACGAAGCAAGGAACCAAGAAAAGATAGCGACCGTGACCGGTCCGGGTACGACGCGCGATCCGATCTCGCCCAGAAGAAGGTGGATAAAGCAAGGGCCTCACGATATCGCGAGCGCTCCTCATCCGGGTCTTCGGACGACGAAACCTGCGGAGCACTTTGTTTTGCTCGCAGCATTCGTGAGGCACCTCTACCCAAGAGATTCAAGCTCAGCTCGGAGGTGACAAAATACGATGGCTCACTCGAGCCCTCCCAGTGGTTAAGCGACTACCTCACGGCAGTAAAATGCCAACGTGGTAACAAGAACACGGCCATGCAATACCTCAATTTGCACCTAGCCGGAGCGGCCCGCAGCTGGCTGGAGAGGAGACCACGATCTTGCTACGCATCGTGGGACGACCTACATCGCGAATTCTGCAAAAACTTCCAGTCGACCTACAAGAGGCCGGCTACAATCGAAGAACTACGAGCCTGCAAACAGAAAAGTGGTGAATCCACACGAGAATACATCCAGCGGTGGAACACGCTCAGGAACACCGCAGGGACAATCTCTGAAGAAGTGGCGATTGAGGCCTTCGCCAAAGGAGCAAGAAGAACCGCGTTTCGAGAAGAATTCGGCAGAGCTGCGCCCAAAACCATAGGGGAGCTCATGGTCATAGCCGAAAAATGGGCCAATGGAGAAGACGCAGTACGCAATGAAAGAACATCATCGCCCACGCACGACGAAGACCGTCATGGGCGAAGAAAGAGAAGAAAATATTACGACCACGAGGATAGAGAAGAACTAGTGGCAGCAGAATTCACGCGAAGTCGCGACTCCGGTCGTCGTGGAAGTCGCGAATGGAGACCAAAGGCAGAAGAAAAAACACCCGAGGAAGACCTCGATGCGTACTGCTCGCTACATCTGTTCACAGACAAGCGCACAGGCAAAACTAAGGCAACGCACCTTCTCAAGGATTGCCGAAAGTTCATCGAAATCTCGGACGCACTCGCCAAGAAAAGATTTGCCTCCACCCAAAACTATCCACCACTGCCAGGAGGGGGACAACAATTCCAGCTACCACCGCCTCCACCTCCACCAACCAACCCAAACATGGCACTCGCCGCATTGCCAGCGCCACAACAACAAAACACGGGAGCAAATACATACCCGACTCCGCACGGACAACTCCTCGGGATGATACAGAAGGTATGCCCCTCTCGCAGAGCTCAAAAAACTAACTCGAGACAAATATGCATGGCAGTGCAGACGCCACCAACGAAGCCCGAGTACCTGAAGATGGCCGAACAGCCAATCACGTTCTCGAAAGAAGACCACCCGCCACGAGTCTATCGACCAGGACACGCCGCCCTTGTCATTCAAGCTCAAATTGGCAACTATGACCTGGCCCGCGTATTCATGGACGGTGGCAGCGGCATCAACATCATCTACGCGGATACACTCCGTCGAATGAACAAAAATCTGGACGGCCTAACGGAATCAGAAACATCCTTCCACGGGATAGTTCCGGGCAAGGCAATATGATGGGGGGATAGTAACCCGGTAGGCCCACTTCAAGGTATAATCCGGCCCGAGGTGAGCTGATCAATACCCGGATAGGGGTAAAAAGGTTACTAGAAGGCTCAAAGGCTTGTGAGATTCGTAACCCGGCTTGTGGGTTGCGATAAGGAAAGTTAGGCTTTATATGTGGAGTTCGAGTAGGACTCAAGATGTGCCTTGAAAGGCAAGTTAGGGGTGTACGGGTGCTTTATAAACCGGCCCCTAGGTTTAGTTTGCCAGAGATTCAAGTCATATTGTAATACCTGTTATCGAATATCCAGTATAATAATATCGAGAGCCGGCGAGTTGCTCTCTGGTTCTTAGATTGCTTTTCGCCATGTTTTCCCACGAGCTAAACCCTCTCCCGAATACCTGTGTCGACTTGCCCCAAGATCAGTTACCCCAGGTAACATCTGCCGTGATTATCCCACGACAGTTGGCGCCCACCGTGGGGCCTGCGTCCAAAGGTGTTTACATCACGGGAGAAGCTCGGAAGAGTATGGAGAACTTTGTCGTCGGCGAGATCTACTCCAATGACGAAGGAGAGCAGATAGTGGACAATTCCGGGTGGGAGTTGGAGCCGGATCACTTCGAATCCGGATCCATGGTGTCAATCGGCCAAATCAAAATCTTCATCGGCATGGTACGTACGCTCAATTTGAAAGGACAATATCATGTGCATGTTACAGGGACTTCCAGCAGGGACAAAGGGGCGTTGAAGCAAACAGTGGATCCAGCCTCCTCGGCCACTTCGGGATCCTTGAGATGGGCGGAGCAAGAGGTAACATGGAGCAGAAGGGATCACCCGGAAGGAATAAAGCACCCCGGAACCTTGGCATTAGTGGTGGCACCCCAGGTCAATGGTTACGAGCTGAAGAAAGTCTTGATGGATGGAGGGAGTAGTATCAACATCCTATATTGGGAAACCTTCTTGCGCATGAACCTCAAGGAGTCCCAGCTACAAAAAAGTTCGACGGTGTTCCATGGAGTCGTGCCGGGTCATTCGGCACGCCCCGAAGGGAAAATTGCGTTGGAAGTAGCCTTTGGAGAATCGGTAGATAACTATCGGGTGGAGTGGCTCACGTTCGAGGTAGTCAAGCTGCACAGCCCCTACCACGCTCTGTCCGGAAGGCCGGCTTATGCTAAGTTCATGGCTAGGCCGTGCTACGTGTATCTGCAATTAAAGATTCCGGGCCCCAAGCAGACCATCACTATCCATGGAGACCGGGATATAGCAGCCGAGTGCGATGAGGGAGATTCAGTAATGGCCGAACAAGCCTGCAGGAAGGAAGAGCTTCAGTATTACCGGTCGCAGGTGGATCCGGATGATGGTACAGCGTTGAGAAGGCCAGATGCTGAAGACGAAAGAGTGAAGTTCAAGGCAGCTCAAGATACCAAGAAAGTAGATTTTGCGGAGGGAGATCCCACCAAGCAGTTCACTATAGGGTCCAATCTAGATGATGCGCAAGAAAAGGCTCTGGTGGAATTCATCCGTTCAAATGCGGATGTGTTTGCTTGGACACCCAGCGACATGCCGGGTATTCCCACTGAGTTGGCAGAGCACAGTTTGCACGTGGATCCCAAGGCCAGGCCTGTGAAGCAAGGTATGAGAAAGATGAATGAGGAAAGGAGAAGAGCTATAGGTGAGGAAATCGCGCGACTATTAACCGCAGGCTTTATCATGGAAGTATTTCACCCCGACTGGTTAGCAAACCCGGTTCTTGTGATGAAAAAGACAAATGAATGGAGGATGTGTATCGATTTCACGAGCCTCAACAAGCATTGCCCAAAGGATCCGTTCGCACTACCAAGGATAGACCAAATCATAGACGCGGTAGCTGGAAGCGACTTGCTGTGTTTCCTGGACGCATATTCGGGGTACCACCAGATTAAACTCAAAAGGGAGGATTGGGAGAAAACGTCATTCATAACCCCTTTTGGGGCCTTCTGCTACAAAACCATGACGTTTGGATTGAAAAATGCGGGCGCAACTTACCAACGATGTATTCAGAAGTGCTTCGAGGACCAAATTGGGCGCAACGTGCACGCGTATGTGGATGACGTGGTTATTAAGACCCGGAAGGCAGAAACGTTCATTGATGATTTGAAGGAGACATTTAAAAACTTGAGAAGGTACCAGATGAAGCTTAACCCAACGAAGTGCGTATTTGGAGTCCCGGCTGGGAAGTTACTCGGCTTTATAGTCTCCGAGAGAGGAATCGAGGCAAACCCGGACAAAATCAAGGCCATCCAAAGTTTGAAGAAACCGGAAAATTTGAAGCATGTTCAAAAGCTCACGGGCTGCGTAGCAGCCTTGAGCCGGTTCATATCCAGGCTTGGAGAAAAGGCAATACCCTTGTATCGGCTTTTGCGGAAGTCAGATAAGTTCGTGTGGGATCAGGAGGCAGATGAGGCGTTTGAAGCGCTAAAAAAGCAATTGTCGGAGGCACCAGTACTAGCAGCCCCGGGTCCTAAAGAACCTATGTTATTATACGTGGCCGCCGGTCCCCGGGCCGTCAGCGCAGTAGTTGTCGTAGAACGCAAGGAGGATGGGAAGGGATACCCGGTCCAAAGGCCGGTTTATTATGTCAGCGAGGTGTTATCGGAAGCAAAGCAGCGTTATCCGCATTGGCAAAAGTTGGTGTTTGGGGTCTTTATGGCCAGCCGGAAGTTGAAGCCATATTTCCAAGAACATCCCATAACAGTGGTTAGTTCAATACCAATGTCGGATATCATCAGAAACTCGGATGCAACGGGAAGAATAGCCAAATGGGCAATAGAGATGGGAGATTATCATATCAGCTACGAGCCCAGATCAGCAATCAAGTCACAGGCTTTGGTCGATTTTGTTAACGACTGGACACACACTGGAATGGCTACTATAGTCCCAAATTCCGAGTCATGGACCATGCACTTCGATGGATCAAAGCAGTACGAAGGGTCAGGAGCTGGAGTGGTGCTGACGTCGCCAAAGGGGGACAAACTAAGTTACGTGCTACAGATTCACTTCGATTGTTCGAATAACGTGGCCGAGTATGAGGCCCTACTGCACGGCTTGAAGATAGCCAAGGAGATGAACATCAGAAGGATACGATGCTTTGGGGATTCGGATCTTGTGGTGCAGCAGGTATCAGGAACCTGGGATAGGAGGGACGCCACTATGGCAGCGTATCGCAGAGAGGTTGATAGGGTTGCCGGGTGTTTCTCCGGGTATGAAGTGGAGCACATAGACAGAAGAAAAAATGAGGCAGCGGATGCACTCGCCAGACTCGGCTCGCGTAGAGAGCCGGTTCCACCTAATGTTTTCCTGGATGAGCTATGGCGACCGTCAGTCAAATCCGAGTCTGAGGAAGAACTAGCAAATCGAGACCCGGATGAGGAGTTTGTGGCTACAATACGTACTGTTCCCGAGTGGACAGAGCCATATCTGGCCTATTTATCACGGGGCGAATTGCCAGAACAGGAAGTATTAGCAAGACAAACCTTGAGGCGGGCAAAAGGATATACTATTATCAATGGGGAGCTGTACAAGAGAAGCGCGACAGGAGTCTTTCTGCGCTGCGTGACACCGGAAGAAGGCCGACAAATCCTTAAGGAGATCCACGAAGGTGATTGTGGGCATCATGCGTCCACAAGATCCCTTGTGGCTAAGGCCTATCGGCATGGGTTCTTCTGGCTCACGGCCTTAACAGACGCGGAGCGGATAGTGGCAAGATGCGATGGATGTCAAAGGTACGCTCGCCAAACTCATGTGCCGGCTATGGAGTTACGGACAATACCACTAACCTGGCCATTCGCTGTTTGGGGTATGGACATGGTTGGCCCTTTCCATATGTCACCATGCAAGAAGACACATCTTTTAGTGGCTGTCGATAAGTTTACCAAGTGGGTGGAGGTTATGCCGGTTACCAATTGTGAAGCGGCCACAGCAGTCAAATTCCTGAAAAGAATCATATACCGGTTTGGATATCCCCACAGTATAATCACTGACAACGGAACCAACATGTCCCTTGGAGAGATGGAAAAATTTTGTGGCAACAATGGAATCAGGCTTGATGTGGCATCAGTGGCACATCCGCAAGCCAACGGGCAAGTGGAGAGGGCGAACCAAGAGCTACTTCGAGGATTGAAACCGCGGCTAAGGGTCCCTTGTATCAGGGCCGCTGGAGCGTGGGTTGAAGAACTCCCTTCCGTGGTCTGGGGTATCAATACTACACCTAACCGGTCCACCCAGATGACGCCTTTTTTCATGGTTTACGGCGCAGAAGCAGTATTACCAAGCGACATCATTCATGATTCACCAAGAGTGACAGCCTACGTCGAAGTGGAGAACGAGAAGAACCGGCAAGACGCCGTGGACATGTTAGAAGAACAAAGGGAGCAAGCCTTAGAAAGGTCAGCCATATATCAGCAGGATTTGCGAAGATATCATAGCCGGCGGGTAAAAAGCCGGGTCTTCCAGGAGGGAGACTTGGTCCTGCGCTTGGTTCAAACAAACGAGGGAAAACACAAGCTATCGCCGCCATGGGAAGGACCTTTCATCATAAGCCGGAGTCTACATAATGGGTCATATTACTTGATAGATGCAAGAGAAGAATCGGCCACAGTCAACGACACTGCTCATACTACTGCACCTATGCAAGAAAGAGATAGACCATGGAACGTGGCTCAGCTACGTCCATACTATACTTAGCAGAAAATGATGTAACAGGCAGCAGGTTTCAGACGCACTCTTTTCCTATCCAGGGCACCCTTGGGGACTGGATGGGTTTTTAATGAGGCGGCTTGCTGGCCCAATTTTTTCATATCAAATAAAAAGGGATTATCAAGAAAAGAAGCAAGTTTTATTTATGCAATGTGAATATTCAGGTCTTGAGGGCTGGTTGCTCATACAAGCACAGCTGTAAACTCAAAAAAGACCCGGCCTTGATGCCAATGAGTTATAGGGGCCGTCACTCGAAAAAACGAGTGCGGCTACAATCTTATAACCGGACAAAGAAGTCCAAATTTCTCGGCTATTCTTACTTAAGCTCGATGTGACTCGCAACGAAGTGGCATGATTCGTTCGCTTACGATTAAATGTCGGTCATGAGACCCAAACGGGACTTGCTTGACCCCGTTTTCGTATTGATGTAACAACATGGTATCCACGCGAAAGCCGGCTTATAGTACAAGATAGTCGAAAGGGTCATCTAAACCACAAGTTATGCAGAGTATAAGGCCGATAGCCGGAAACTCAACGATTATCAAGCATAACTTCAAACCTCATAAGAAGCTGTCCTGAAGTCTTGGGCATTCAGCGACAGGCGATTTGTTTCCTTGAAAGAAAACAATCATGTGCCCTAGACGCAGAAACCCGGACTGGGGACTTATGAGCTCTAAGGAAGAAACAGCATCATCCAGCCGATAAAATTAAAACAAGCCACGCATCCGGGTCTCAGGAGCTTAGGGATTCAGGTCTAAAACTGGTCCCTAGACGCCAACGACACCCGGAGGGCGGGTCTTGCTAAGGAAAGTATAAGGAAAAGTATAAGGTATCGAGAATAAAGCAAGTGGATATCAAGAATAAGTAAATGCAAAGACACATTCATCAAAAGCCCAAAGGGGGCGCAAAGTGCATTGGGAGTTTAAATAAAAGTGTTACAAAAACCATAAAGTATCAAAAGAGCACAGGCGCTCTGCTTAAACGAATAGTAAAGACTGTTTTAACGATGCTTTGCCGGCTGACGTGTGTGAAATGATAGGCATTACTTCAAGCTGCAGGATCCATCTTGGCCTTGCCCTTGTCGCCACCAGTAGTTGCGGCGCCACTCGGGTCGGTAGCAGTCCCGGGTTGTGCAGCAGAAGTTGCAGGAGCAGAATCGGCCTCGGCCTTCTTGGCGGCTTCTTCCTTCATCTTGATCGCCTGCTCCTTCCAACGGGCAAGCATATCGAACGGCTGGGGGCGGTTCGCCTTGACAACCTTGTCATTAGCATCATAAGCAGGGAGAATCTCATCAATCTCTAAGCTGTCAGCAATAACGCTAGCCGGATGGCGGACTTCTTTCTGAATAGCCTTGAAGTCCTTTGGCAAAAACTTGGACCCATCCAAGTTGAACTCTGGAAATCCACTCATAAGTTTGGCAAGTTGTAGCTTGGGGGCGTATGCTTTAGCCAGTGCGAGCCCCCGGGTTACCCCAACTCGGCAGGAGGATCGTTTCCAATGCCAAATCCACTCGGGGATCGTGGAGCAGAATTCCAGTAATCTCTTCATATTATCTGGCTTGACATCCGGCAGTCGCAGCTCATCAAGTATCCAGCTAATTCCGCCGCAAAGTTGGCGAAGAGTATTCTTGATGGTTTTAAGCTTGGCAGCGTCATCTTCTTCGGGGGCAGCATCACGTGGGCCTGCTAAGAAAGGCAAAAGGAGTAAAGATAGTAGGCAAGCAAGTGCAAGTGTTCAAATCAAAGCAATCCGAGTCATAAAAAGGTGAAATTCAAAAATCTTACCAGTCGCGGTACGGTGAACATCAGCAATTTGAGCGGAAAGAGTTGTAAGTTTTTCCTTAGCCCTGTGAGCTCTCTTCCTGTACTTTTTCGTCATCTTTTGGCACCTGCGAGCCTCAGTCTCAGCAGCTTCACGAAGGGCCGTTTCTTTTCCAATACGCTTGGTGGACTTGGCCAGCTTCTTCTCCAACTGTGAAACATAATCCTGTCAAGAAGCATGAAGAGGGATCAGCCAGAAACATTATGCAAAGTTCCAAGCAAGTTACCTAGTAAATTACTCGGAACTTGGGGACTAGGCATGGAGACAATTGATGATTAGTCGGGGTTACCTCGTGCTTGGTTATTAAGGCATCTAGTATGTTTTCTTCGTCGCCCTTCAAGGTATGGAGGGCATCTAGCATTTGAGCAAAGGTCATGTCTTCAGGGCGAAGTCGAGAAGGGCCGGAGGATTGGCCCTCTTGTGGAGGAGTTGTTCCGGGTTTGGGGGTCGAAACCCGGATTGTTTGAACGTCCGGGATAGGAGAGCCCGACTTGGTCTCTACAATGATGTCTTCGTCCACTTCTTCAGAGGGCTGGGGTGATGCAGTCTTTGGTGGGACTGGGTCCTTAAAAGGATCTTCTCCATTTCCATCCTCGGCCTCGTCCTCAACCTCAACGTCCATGTCATCACTCGGCTTCTCTTCTCCCTGCTCTTCTGATTCAGGGATGTCCGGGTCGCTTAGCGTAACTGTGGCGCTGGAGAAAAGAAGGGAGACATTGATCAATGGAATATACGGAAAAAAGAAAAGTAACTAATACGAGAAAATGTAAGTAAAGGTAGTTACCCGGTGTTCACGGCATAGTCCGGGGGAAGCTCGCCGCTGGAGGCGGATGATGTCGGCAGGAGCACTGGCTGCGGCACGCGAAATTGCCCGGCAAGTGGATGATTAGGAGATGGATGACGTTGAGGAGATTGGGAAGGTTGAGCTGGAGGGGTACTGGCCCGATGAGTGGGTGAAGTGGAGATACCCGGGTTAAGGGGATCATCCCCCGGAGAATTCCGGGTCACCCTACGTTTAGTCGGGAGAGGGTCCTTCAATAAGGGTGAATGTGATAATCGCTCGTTAAGTTCATGCATAGCAGCAAAGGAGTAAGGCGCACGAGACATAGAAGAGAAGGGAACCTTTTCAACTACCCCTCTAGCCTTCCTTTTGTTTCCAACAGGGGGCTCCTGGTCAGACTCGGTGGCCTCTGGGTCATTTTCTTCTTCCTCCTCTTCATCCCCCGACCCTGAAAACCGGATAGGTATCAGATAAGAGAAATAACACAGGTGAAGGGCAGGTGTGAAGGGTATGGGAGAGTACCCTCATCATCGTCAGCAGACTCGTTTTCCTCTTCAGGGTCTTGAGAAGGAGGAGGATTTTCAACTTTCCAGAAGGGGTCGTTATCCTGTGAACAAATAAGCACAAGTGGTGGTTAGAGGCTATAAGGGATGAAAGTAATGAAATGAGAAAAAGGAGTCAGGTCTTACCGCTGGGGCGGGGTTTTCCCGAGTGAACGGGGATAACCCGGTAGTGTTCTTTATGACATCTAGTCTCTCCGTCAGGAAGCCCTTGATAGTCTTGTTGGTGTTACCGGCAGGGAAGTTTTTGGTGGAATAGCGAAGGGAATCTGTGACGTGACCCGAGTATTCGTGCAGCGACTTTGAGCGGATGGAGTTGGGTTGAACCCGGAACTCCACCCAAGTCTTTACCAAGTTAAGTCCGAGAAGGCCATGGGCTGAAAGGGCCGATAGTTCGGCCAAAAGGGGCCGAATTGCTTCCCTATCAGAGTCAGGAGCGAAAGCACTAAAAGACTCGGACGGCTCGAGGGGGGTCTCCGAGTAACCCGGCAGTTTCTTCTCACCGTCCGGAGAAGTGTCGTGGCAATAAAAGAAGGATAATTGCCAGTTTTTGGCGTCAGAGTTCAGGTTGAGAGGTGGCATCAGTGAGTGTTTGCGGCGCTGGATAGACACCCCGCCGCAGGTAAGAAGCGTTCCGTTACCATTCTCATAGCATGGTTCGCATTGGAATAATTCGGTAAAAAGAACAAGGTTTGGCGGAGTGCGTAAGTACGACTCGGACAAAACTATGAAGTGGGTTATGTTCAGCATAGAGTTAGGCCCTATGTCGAACACCCGGAGGCCGTAGTGGCTCAAGACTTCCCGGAAAAAAGGGTGACCCGGAGGACGGAATCCCCGGGTCACATGCTCGGTAAAGCAAATTACCTCGTTCCCGATAGGAGTGGGACGGGTCTCATCGCCAGGAGCCCTCCAATGTATTTCCTTTTGAGAAGGAAGGATTCCTAGCTCGGCCATCCCATCTAGCTTGGCCTTTGTCGTTGAAGACCGACCCCAGTTGGCAGAAGTGGTTTGAGAGGCCTTTGCAGAAGCCGGGTGTCTTCCTTGTCTTTTAGGAGCCATGGAGTTGACCTGCAAGGGACAGGAAAAGTATGGAGTGAGATTCGGAGCATCAAATCATTCGGGTTTGGAGGCGTCAAGGCGTTGAAGGCTAAAATGAAACCCGGATAATGCACTACGACATTAAATGCAGAAGATTTTTCCGGGTGTTAGATGAGGTTGAGTAAATTGCTAATTACTTACACGTTCAGGTGAATTGGGTGTACATGGATGGTTGCCCATGCCTTTATTGTGGAAGGATTAGCTGGAAAAAGAGGATTTTCCGGGTGTTAATGCGACAGGCGGAAATAACAAGGTGGAATGGATCTAGATCGAAAAGCTTGCGAGCAATCTTGTGCAAAGTTGGATGGCCGATAAGTGCGCGGGGATGAGCTGCGACTACGTATCAGGTGACTAAAGGAACTAAGGTCTATCGAAGCGGTTCAATTTGATGATATCGGAAAATCAGTTTACGGGTTGACCCAGATCCAATCTTGGTCAGATTGAAAAGGCTGCGAGCTTAAATCGTATGGTTGGGAAAGGCTTACCAAAGGAGTTGAGGTCCGAAGTGAGGGAGGTGCGTGGCGCGGCTTGAGTGTTGCGTCACGGCCCTCGATGAAGAAGCGCGGGTGTGACAACGGTGCTTAGTGGCGGTGCTGGATAGCTTGAGGACGAGTGCGGCCGGAGGTGGCCTTATCTTTCTTGAAGCGTGCGAGCCCAGTGGCAGAAGTTGCGAGGGAGCGTGGAGGAAAGGGATGATGAAGCGGGATGAATGACTTAGGGTTACCATCGGCTGATATTTATAAGGAAGGTGGTGAGCTCGCCCGCGGCTGGAAAGCCGGAGGTTACGGAGCAATAATTATCCGCACAGATTTGGTGTTGCGGGTGTTTGGAATGCGATTTGTCCCGAGATATCCGGGATCCTTATCAAGGGTAGGGCCTTAATATCTTAGGGTTCAAATTTGAAAATGTTCGTTGGGCATTCGAGGAAGGATCGAACTGTCGAATGACCGCTGCGGAGCTATGTCTAGTCATATGTTAAAGTAACTTGACCCGGTTCACGTTAGCTTGGGTGTTTCATGTCTTTTTAAGGAATAGCGAGCACTTCAAGAATGGATCTGTGAAGCCCGCGCTATCCTGGGGACTACTGATGGGGGGATAGTAACCCGGTAGGCCCACTTCAAGGTATAATCCGGCCCGAGGTGAGCTGATCAATACCCGGATAGGGGTAAAAAGGTTACTAGAAGGCTCAAAGGCTTGTGAGATTCGTAACCCGGCTTGTGGGTTGCGATAAGGAAAGTTAGGCTTTATATGTGGAGTTCGAGTAGGACTCAAGATGTGCCTTGAAAGGCAAGTTAGGGGTGTACGGGTGCTTTATAAACCGGCCCCTAGGTTTAGTTTGCCAGAGATTCAAGTCATATTGTAATACCTGTTATCGAATATCCAGTATAATAATATCGAGAGCCGGCGAGTTGCTCTCTGGTTCTTAGATTGCTTTTCGCCATGTTTTCCCACGAGCTAAACCCTCTCCCGAATACCTGTGTCGACTTGCCCCAAGATCAGTTACCCCAGGTAACATCTGCCGTGATTATCCCACGACACAATACGTCCACTCGGAACAATCAACCTTGAAGTTGTACTGGGCTCCCCACGCAACTACAGAAGGGAATTCCTGGACTTCGAAGTCATCGACTGGCCCTCACAGTACCACGCCATTCTTGGTCGAACATCGTTCGCCAGATTCATGGCCGTACCACATTACGCATACTTGAAGCTCAAGCTACCCGGCGAATACGGTGTGATCACCATTGACGGAGACTTCCAGAAATCGGATAAGTGCGACATAGAATTTAATGAGATCGCGAAATCTTTCGGGATGCAAGAAGAACTACAAGAGCTGGCAAAAACAACGGACCACTCCGTCATGCCCCTCACGAAGAAAAACGCGCCTGAACTGGAATTCAGCGCCAACAGCGACACTCGAAAGCACCAAGTGCACCCGACGGATTCCGCCAAAACCGCGATGGTTTCCACAACCCTCTCGCCAGCATAGGAAAGCGCGCTCGTCAAACTCCTCCGTGAGTACTGGGAGATTTTCGCCTGGCAGCCCTCAGATATGCCAGGTATACCCAGGGAGTTTGCCGAGTACTCACTCGAAGTCTTTCCTAACGCCAAGCCCATCAAACAGACGACTAGACGATTTTCAGAACCCAAGCAAAAGGCGCTGGGAGAAGAAGTAAATAGGCTGCTAGCCGCCAACTTTATTAGAGAGATCAAGATATCCACCTGGTTGGCAAATCCGGTGCTGGTCCCCAAGAAGAACACGGATATCCTTCGGGTGTGCATCGACTACACGTCATTAAACAAGCACTGCCCCAAGGACAACTTTCCTCTACCACGAATCGACCAGATCGTGGATTCCACAGCAGGCTGCCAACGTCTCTCCTTCCTGGACGCCTACTCGGGATATAATCAGATCCGAATGAAAAAGGAAGACGAAGAGAAGACGGCATTCATCACACCACACGGTGTATACTGCTACACGACGATGCCCTTCGGGCTGAAGAACGCAGGCGCAACATATCAACGTTGCATGCAGAGATGCCTCGCCAATCTCATTGGTAAAAACGTACAAGTATACGTCGACGACATCGTCATCAAAACTCGAGTAGAGGACACACTCCTCGAGGACATTAAAGAAACATTCGACGCCCTTAACGCATATCGGATCAAGCTCAACCCGACAAAATGCGTTTTCGGCGTCCCCGCAGGAAAACTCCTCGGATACCTGGTGTCCGCCAGAGGCATTGAGGCCAATCCGGAGAAAATACAAGCCATCCTCACCATGAAGGAGCCTACCAATCTACGCGGAGTACAGCAGCTCGCAGGGCGCTTGGCCGCCCTAAGCAGGTTCATCGCACGATTGGGAGAGCAGGCGTTACCCTTCTACAAGCTACTGAAGAAGACGGACAAATTCGAGTGGACACCCGAAGCCAAACAAGCATTCGCAGACTTGAAACGGTCGTTGCAAAGCAGGCGCATTCTCGCAACACCACAAGAAAGGGAGCCACTTTTTCTCTATTTAGCCGCCACAAACCAGGTCATCAGCACTGCAATCGTAGTCGAACGACCTGAAGATGGCAAGGCATACGGAGTCCAGCGCCCAATATATTACATCAGCGAAGTGCTCTCGCCATGCAAGCAGCGATATCCTCATTACCAGAAGCTGGCATATGGAGTTGTCCTCACAGCCCGAAAGCTCAAACATTACTTCCAGGAACACGCCATCACAGTGGTTAATGATGCGTCACTCGGGACAATCATGAACAACCCTATGGCATCCGGAAGAATAGCGAAGTGGAGCATCGAGTTGGGCGCTTGGGATATCACCTATGCAGGACGCAATGCAGTCAAATCCCAAGTTCTCGTGGAATTCATCAGCGAATGGACAGAGCTACAAACACCCGGGCCACCCGAGTATACGAGCAATTGGATCATGTACTTTGACGGGTCCAAAAGAAACGAAGGAGCAGGAGCTAGAATCGTTCTTATTTCACCTCGTGGAGACAAACTGCAATACGTCCTGCGACTAGACTTTCCACCAGATGATCCAGCATCGAACAACGACGCAGAATATGAAGCACTGTTGCACGGGATGAAGATGGCGATTGCTTGTGGAGCTACCCGGTTGATGATTTATGGCGATTCCAATCTCATAGTGCAACAAACAATGAAAGAATGCGATGCCATTGCTGAAAACATGATCGCGTACCGCGACATGTATAATCTACTCGAAGGAAGCTTCAAAGGATGCGAGTTGAAGCATATTGCAAGATCCAGTAACGAAGAGGCGGATAGACTGGCCAACATGGGTTCCATGAATACACCCATACCGCCAGGGATATATTTCGAGCGGATGATTAAGAGATCAGTCAAAGTAAAGAAAGCCGTAGAGACACCCGCAGCACAAGAAACAGAGGTCAGCCCGCAAATCGCGCTTCTCGAGCTAACTCATAACATATCACGGCAGGTTTTTCTGGTCGAGCCAATCTGGACGCAGAAATATCTCGACTACCTGCTCAACAAATAGCTCCCGGCCGATCCACGTGAGGCTCGACAGCTAATCAGGCGTAGCAAATCCTTTCGGGTGGTTAATGGAGAACTGTACAAACAAAGCATCTCGGGCATACTCCAGCGCTACATCGCACCCGAAGACGGCAAGGAATTACTCCGGGACATACACCAGGGTGATTGCGGACATCATGCTAGCTGGAAAGCAATACTGGGAAAAGCCTTTCGAGCAGGATTCTACTGGCTAACAGCAGCCAACGATGCAAAAAACCTGGTCGATAGATGCGACGCCTGCCAGCGATTCTCACCAAAGCCGCACGCACCCGCCACAGAGCTGCATATGATACCCATCGCCTGGCCCTTTGCGCAATGGGGGCTAGACATGGTTGGACCACTACGCAAATCCACACCAGGAGGATACACACATTTGCTGGTCGCAGTTGACAAATTTACCAAATGGATCGAAGCTATGCCAGTGACTTCGGCTAGCGCCCAATGCGCCATCAAGTTCCTCGACTCCATAGTATGTAGATTCGGTGTACCACATGACATCATTACAGACAATGGTACAAACTTCACCGCAAAGGAAACACAACAGTTCTGCGAAGAGAAAGGAATCAATTTCAAGTTTGCTTCGGTTGCCCATCCGCAAACAAACGGCCAAGTCGAAAGATCCAACGGCTTAGTTTCGGCTGGCATCAAAAAGAGATTGCTAGATCGTCTACATCCCGCTGCGGGACATTGGGCAGAGGAGTTACCCTCCGTACTTTGGAGCCTCCGCACAACTCCCAATCGATCAACGCAATACACACCATTTTTCATGGTATACGGGGCAGAAGCCGTCCTTCCCGAGGAGGTCCGATTCAGCGCCCCACGAGTTGTAGCCTACAGCGAAGAAACCTCCAACAAAGCACTTGCAGAAGATATGGATGCACTCGACGAAATTCGAGACATTGCACTCGCAAGATCCGCGGTATATCAACAATCACTACGCAATTACCACAGTCGACGCATACGCCACAGGTCATTCGTGGTAGGCGACTTGGTGTTGCGGCTGAAGCAAAAAGAAGGACACAAGCTCGAACCACCTTGGGAAGGACCCTTCATCATACACGACGTGATCCCAGGAGGAGCCTATCGATTGAAGAATCCCGAGACGGGAGGCATCTATTCCAATCCATGGAATATCGCGCAACTGCGCAAATTCTACCCCTAGGTTTACTTGTTTTTGCAACAATAAGGCTATGCTAGCCAATCTTGTAGCTCGAACACATGACTTCTCAGTCATCGCAATGAAATACATGATTTCCTCATCATATTTACCCGACAGATTTCCAGTCGATTACATGCTAAAAAGTTACAGGTACACACCCCATAAAATACACGGGGGGCTACACCTAAAACTAAGCATCACAAAGAAATATCATAAAAAACAAGGTTACACACCTTACAAACAGTTTTTACAAACTATAAACAGTTTACAGGATATTCACATCCGATAATCAGTCAAACCGCTGAGCATTCTCAGTCGCTAAGACCCTATCTACCTCTTCAGAGGTCATTTGGATAATCTTCTCGGCTGCAGGGCGTACAGCATCATAAAACGGTGTGATGTCTTCGATTGCATAATCTGGGCGACGAGCTACGGAGTTCAAATCTATCTCAGGATGCCATATTCGGACAAACGAGAGAGCCACAACCGCGCCACACATCATTTGTTTGCGTACGCACGTGCGAACCTCCCCTTCTCGTCCAAACAGCCTGAGAAGATAACTCCAGTCTTCGGGACCCCTCTCGAGTGGATAAAAAGCAGCATTCACCGCAACCAGGACTTCGTGGAAAGAACTCACGAGAATTCTCGCCTGGCGGACTCGAAATTTCAAGGTAGCCATCACAAAACCTCGACTGCGATCAGACCAGAAATTACTCGCATGAGGTTTTGTGCTGTTAGCTTCTTGATGAATGAGGTTTTCCACCCACTGCTTCTCCTCTCTGTCATCTGGTCTCACAACTAGCGAGCAAAAGCACTTAGTCAGATAAGAAGCAGAGGGGAGAAAAATAGCAGGGGGGCTACACTACTTACATAGTAACTCCCTTGCAATCGAAGACAGTTCATCCATCAGAAATTGCTCGCGCTCAGCTGCCAATCTCTGTTTGGATATCGCCACATCAGCTACCCCGCGCAGCGCTTTCAGTCTACGCTCACCCTCATGAACCTTATCACGAAGGCCAGCAAAAGTGCCCACGGCAGCCACAAGTGGATTTACTGGATTACCACGTCCACCCGATGACTCCGCGGCACACACAGTCGCCTGGAAGAAGTACAAGGAAAGGAGTGAGATGCCCTATTCGAGTTGTTTCTAGTCGAACATCTGACTAGACGCTTGGGGGCTACTCCCATCGGGAGACAGAGTTCAAACAAAGGGATTAAATTCCAAAAAGCACAATGCTTCGATTAAGACCAACAAAAGTACGGGAATACATCCCAAGGTTCATTACATTCAAGGAAGGAAATAAAAAAGCTACGAGGCTACATTGGTGCTCCCACTAGCAGCAGTCGACCCTCCCTTCTTCCGAGCAAAAATCTCAGAAAGCTTCCGAGCAAGAACGGCGGCTTGCTCGCCAAAACGAGAAAGCCTTACCTTTTTACCCGTCGAGGGATCGACTGGAATGGACGAGTAAGCCTCCTCCAACCCTTCGACTCCGTGCGCCAGAGCAAATTGGATCGCAGTCTTCGCGCCAGCCTCCGATTGAGCGACTGCAAAGGAATCCAGAAGTTTTCCTTCTGAGAACACCTTTAACATATCATCTAGCGCGGGTGCAGGAGTGGCGCTGGCAAGGAGGCGACCGTACAGTTGCCCCAGCACTTGGGTGGCATCATTGACCATGGAGAAAACCCCATCAGCGTGCCTTTTAAGCTGGGCAAGTGCATCGGTTACCGCATCCACCCGCTGGAGTCCAGGGATTTCTAGAGGAACATCCAGAATACCTGTGAAGGAAGAAAATAATACTAAGCAAGATATAGCAAAATGAAGAATCAAATCGCGAAGTTCCAACGCGCTTATCCGCAAAGCGCTCAGCAAGGGGACGGAGGAACCCGACAAGCTCACTGTCAGCCTTACTGCCATTTTTCTCCAACTCCTTCAAGGACTTCCGCGCGTCCGCAAGCTGTCGACTGAAGTCTTCCGACTGCATGCGGGAAGTCTCTAGCTCTTGTCGAATGGCCGTCAAGTCAGCTTCTCGAGCAGTTACCTGCTCAGAGAATTTGACCTTTTCGGATTCTGCAAATTCAAGTCGAGCTGCAAAGAGACGCTTGTCAAAAACTCTAGAATGAATGGAGTGTGGAAGACAGGGGAACGATAGAGCTCACCCTTGAGAAGATCGTTTTCAGTCCGGAGTCGGTTGCGGTCTGCCCGAAGAGACTTGCAATCCGATTCAGCGAGAATGACGCGGCGACCAATCGCCGCAACAGAATCAACGAGTGACTGCAAAAGCGCGAAGACGGAAGAGTTAAAAAGATCAAATTTGAGCCTGTACCCGATTATTTACAATCGACTACAGCCTCGGGGGCTACTCCCATCGGGAGCACTGCCGTGCACCCGATAAAAATTAAAAGCGCGAAGACGGAAGAGTTAAAAAGATCAAATTTGAGCCTGTACCCGATTATTTACAATCGACTACAGCCTCGGGGGCTACTCCCATCGGGAGCACTGCCGTGCACCCGATAAAAATTAAAAGCACGAAGATAGAAGAATTAGAAGGATTACATTGGAGCCTGTACCCGATTATTTACAATCGACTACAGCCTCGGGGGCTACTCCCATCGGGAGCACTGCCGTGCACCCGAGAAAAGCAAAATCATGAAGAAAAGATGAACAGAACTTTGAGCCTGCAGCCGATCGCACGCGATCGACTACAGCCTCGGGGGCTACTCCCATCGGGAGCACTGCCGTGCACCCGATAAAGAAATTCTTGAAGGCCAAGAGATAGAAGTTTACCTGTCCGGTGGCGCGGGAGAGAGGATCCGCAGAACTGTCCGTCGCCTCCTTCGAGACCGAAGTCCTAGCGGCGGAGCTGGGGACTTCTCGCTCCACAGTCGCAGCATCAGGCGCTGCCCTGGGAGAATTCTGGACGGTGCCTGCAGTGGGAGTTTCACCCGCGTCCTTTGCTTTGTTCCTCTTTTCGGGAGGAACATTAGCAGCAAACCTACGCGGGCTGATTGCCTGCAGACTGTAGTGAAAGATAGAAAAACATCAATATCGGAATTTAGAGTTTGGTCGACTGGCATTACAAAAGAACAAGGAAGAAAACACTTACTCATCATCTTCTTCATCATCGTCCAGAGCATCCGCATTCCAAGCGGCTGCTATCACTGGAAACGAAGCCGAAGGAGGAAGAGATTGGAGTGGAGTGACATGGATAGGAGCTTGACTAGGCGATGCTTCCAAGGATTTGTCCTTTGAAGTAGCTTCGTCTTCATCTACCCGACGACGTTTCAGGAGGGCGCCATTCGAGTCTTCGACGTCATCGGAAGAATCGTGCTCCGAGCTCGAGGAAGCATTGGCGACACTGGTATCAACCGCGCCGTCCTGGTGACTAGACACTTGCTCCTAAGCGGCTCCCCCCGTAGCTGGCGGGTAGCAGTCCGCCATGGCTAGACTCTACGAAGACAAGAAAACAAGAAAGATCTTATCGACTAAAAATTCAGAAGATGAAAGTAACTCAAAGACAAGAAACTAACCTCAGCCGGAGGAGGATTTGAAGCAGAAAAAGCTTCGACTGAGCAATCGGGGAATTGCTCCCCTACCTTCAGTCGAGTGATGGCCGCGATCTTCTTCTCGAATTCCACATTCGAAAGTTCTTCGCGACTCACTCGGCTGGGATCTTCTGCACCTTGATACTCCCACATAGTGGAAGGCCTTTGCTGCAGAGGCTGGATCCTGCGCTTCAAGAAGAGGCTCGCCAGATGGAGCCCGTTGAGCACTACTCCCGAGGTTTGGTCTCGAAGAGCGGCTACTCTTGCGAGTAAGGGCGTGACCGTCTGAATTTCCTCGGCTGACATCTTGTGGCTCCAAGACTTGCGCCTCGACAGAACTGCGAATGGGTGAAACTCTACGAGCCCACCCGAGCTATTGTCGACGACGTAGAACCACTTCTTCCGCCAGCCTTGGGCGGAGTCGATGAAGTGCATGTTGAAGTACGCGTTCTCCTGGCGCGCCTGGATCCCGAAACCACCCGTGCGAAGTGGCTCGCCAGGCTCGGATTCCACCCGCGGCCTCTCGCGGAAAATCCGGATCTTGAACAGCGCCTTCCAGAGCGCCCAATGCGCGCGAATGCCGAGGTAGCACTCGCAAAGCACGATGAAGCACGAAATGTGCTGCATCGCGTTCGGAGGAAGGTCGTGAAGCTGTATGCCGTAGGCACACAGCAGCCCGATGAAGAAAGGGTGAAGGGGGAAAGAAAGACCTCGAGTCACGTGGTCCACGAAGACCACGCGCTCATTCGACTGAGGGTTGGGTACCTCTTCTCTTTTCCCGAGGCGGACGCGCTTCTCCGCCTCCGCCGGTAGCAATCCCTCCCGCTGCATCTCTTTGATGCTTTTTGCGGTGGTGTTGGGGGAGCGCCAGTCGCCGGCGCGAGGAGCGGGTGGCGCAGAAGGCTCGCCAGACGCCAGAGTACCAGCGCCACGCTTCCTTCCGCCGGCCATTGTTCGCAGCGAGAGCTTGAGCGCGAGGAAGATGAAGATGGGCGCAAGGAAGAAGACGAAGACAGAGAGCGGGGAAAATTTTACTGCGGCTCTAACACCCCTACTTATACACGGGGCAAAGCAATCTCAGCCGTACGATGCGCTACGTGGCACCTATCGCGGCTGCCACGCGTGAGGATGAAACGAAGCGGCGGCATGCGCTGTTTCGTGCCACGATCTTAACAGAAGATCGTGCGCATTTACTGCGTGTTTCGCGTAGAAAACGGGAGCGACGTCTCGTTTCCCGGTCAAAAAGCTGACAAGGTGGGCCACCATCTGCTACCACTCCGTCACGTCCCATCGGGAGAAGAGGAGTGCGCCATGACGTCATGACGTTCGTCATTCAAAATTGAGATCTTTTCGAATGGAAGTTCAAACGCGAAATTATCTTCGTACGAATATCGATTCCTTCGAATGAAACCAACTTTTCCATGAACAGTTCATAAAGCAAGACCTCTTCGAACAGAGAGGAAAATACCCTATGCACGAAAAACTCTTTCGTATGGGCACAGCATCCCGAACATGAAAACTCTTTCATACGGGCTTGGTTTTTTCCAACACGAAATTTCTTTCGTATGGAGCTCAAACGAATCCATCGGGTGGGAAAAGCCTACCTCTCCTACACGTGATAATTCTACATCATAAGAACCTGGATTGTTCAGCCGACTAGGCACATCTGGATGCCGTATTCTTCGAGTACGAAGGTAAGACCCAGAAAGATCTTTCTTTTGGGCCTGGAATCGCACTCGAAAGCTGCGTCCTCCGGCATAGTTCCGTGTCAACAACACGAAGAAAAATCCTAGCGGACGCGCCGGGTACCCTCATTAGGTTAAGTTCGACTCGATAAGTCCACAACGGCCCAGTCGCAACAATCACCTCATCGGGTTCGAGTCGGAGGTCTCGAATCTGTGTAGGCCAGGAGTGTTTTTGCCCTAGTCGCAATTAATTGGCCCTGATCTCTCGGGAGAGCCAAGCTACTGCGCCACATCCTTCTGCAAATAAAAGCCGTAAAACAGGCGCCAGTACTACTCGATACTCGAGTTTTATAACTTACAATACAGGGGACACACCCTCCAAAAATAACAACTGTCAAGATGAACTTCCGAGAGGAGATTAAAAAAGTTCTGACCGTCTACTCGACTGAAAGTAAATCCCAGTCGAGCATACGCTCGGGGGCTACTGACGAAGGCATGGATCCTGGACCCTGCGAGTAAGTACATCCCCTCTCAAGCCTTCTGGTCAAGGCCCGACAGGAAGCGTCCTTGGAGTACTCTAGAAGGCCCATGAGAAGCCCACCCGCATCAACTTGCGGGTTAAGTTAGGGATTGTAACCGACCTAAGCTAGGGTTTGTATCCTCTCCGGGTTGGACTCGAGACCTGGCAATCTATATAAAGCCAGGAGAGCCCCCAAGGAGAGGACGAAGTATTACCGCACGACCACAAAAGCCTTGAAACTCGAGATCTACTCTCGATTCGAGCATCCTGTAACCGATCTAATCATCTAATACAGATCGACAGAAGGCAGGAGTAAGGGTTTTACCTCTACGAGGGCCCCGAACCTGGGTAAATCTCGCCCCCCTGTCAAGCCGACGATTTCACCAGCGCCTATGACGTCTCCTAGTCGAAACCCGATAGGGTCACCCGAGGGATTTGTGGAGCCAGAGCTTCGACAAGATGCGTCAACCAACAAGGAGGAATCACCGACACACATGGTAGTCATGCAAGGAGTCGACGGAGAGGGGTCACAAGTGCGTGCACAAGTCACGCGAGGAGCCGACGATAAGCGACCCCGACCGTGTGCAGATGGCGCAAGAGTCGACGTAGAGCGGCCAGTCGACACAAACGGAGTCGACATAGAGCGACGAGTCGGCGTAGACGGAGTCGACGTAGAGCGGCCACAACCGCGGGCAGACGCAGCGAGAGCCGACGTAGAGCGGCGAGTCGACATAGACGGAGTCGACGTACAACGGTCACAACCGCGGGCAGAATCCGCGAGAGTCGGCGTAGAGCGGTGAGTCGACATAGACGAAATCGACGTAGAGCCGAGAGGCGACGTATAGTGGCGGGTCGACATAGAAGAAGTAGAGCCACGAGGCGGCGGGAATGAAGACGCAGTACAACCACAAGGTGTCGGAACAAGGAACGCACCAAAAAGTGAAGCATCAGCACAGGACACGGACATCTTTTTTTTTTTGGTGGATCGGTCAACTCCACCAACCAGCAGGAACCGCACGCAACACGTTCGATTCACTGGATCGATCGAGCGCCAGAAACAGGAACCAGCAGAGGCGGTCGATCGAAATCAACAGGGACAGCAGGAGCGGCCGGAGACGGGCAAACGGTGGCCGGGGACGGGGCAGGCGGTGGCCGGGGACGGGGCTGGAGGCGGTGAGTCAGTGACCTGCAGCGAGCCAGCGAGGCCGGAGACAGCCAGACGGTGGCCGGGGACGTGGCAGGCGGTGGCCGGGTACGGGGCTGGAGGTGGCGACCTGCAGCGAGCCGGCGTCCTGCGTGGCAGGGAACGGTGGGCGGGCGCAGACGCACGGATGTCTGGAGAGCGGCCGGCGACAGTAGCGACCTGGAGATGGGGGCGCACGGACGAGGCAACAGCCTGGAGATGGAGGCGCACGGAGGAAGCAGCCTGGGGACGACGGCGCACGGAGGAAGCACGCACGAAAAACAGCCAAGGTCAACGACCTGTACGGCGGCTGCCAGATGCGATCTGCCAGTGGACGAAGTGCGTGCAGGGAAAATCGAACCAATCTGATACCATGTTAGGGATAAAGGAACACAACTTGTATTCCACGGGGCCAAAGGCCACAGTATATATATTACATGTACATGGCAAATATGCAGGAAACCCCCTATATGATAGGGAAACTACAAATATACACATGATCTCTCTAACAATACCAAGTACTATCCATAGGTAATCAACATAGAAGGTTCGAAGTTCGCTTAGCTAACAACAAGTTCGGATGTGCAAATGAGATGAGGACACATGAGGTGACAATAGGTAATGAAGCAAGAGAACATGCCAGTGCACGTGCAACAAACCAAAGTTGCTCCACCCGCCGTGCTCACATGTACGTGCTGCTTGTGGGAAAATAAGCTTGGATGCAATATCATTTGTGTCTCCATATTACTTGAAAGAGTCTGTCCTTAATACTTGGACATGTGAGATGATGAGATTTCGGTCCATGGGTAATTTCAACACCGTTACGCATGGTGAAAGACAATATATTCCAGCTCCAGGACTAATGCGTACAAGCAGAGGTAGACGTCAGAGTCAACACATTAGGAATGATATGGATGAATCTGAGTCCGAAGGTCCAACTAGGCAATGTATTCTATGCAATCAATTTGGCCATAGGGATCCTGACTGTCCCGTTTATGTCACTACAAGAGGCATTGGCCGCGCACGCGGCAACCGGGGACAAAGAGGACGAGGACGGAGAGGAAGAAACTAGACTCTTTTAAATTTATATTAATTGTGGAACTATGTTTAAATTTGTATTCAGTATGGTACTTTATATTAAGGGTGAAACTATGTTCAAATTTCTATTCAGTATGGTACTTTATATTAAGTGTGGAACTATGTTCAAAATTGTATTCCGTATGCAAATATATCTATTTTGTGCGCTATGTCTTAATTTGTACAGGGATGGCCGGTGCCGGGTTGCTTAGTGAGGTTATTGATCTGAATCATCGTGCGAAGAAATGGGAGGAGAATGACAAGATCGAGCCTCTCCGAACTCGTACGCACAGAGATAATTGGCGGATACACCCTGAATGGGTTCGGAGGTATGTGTCTAGTGGATATTCATTTCACTCGGCTAAAATACGCAAATTTAATTGATATTAATTTCCCGCGGATATGCATGTTAAAATGGGCAGGACTACTACCTTTCGCGCGGCTGGTTGAGGCCACTGCAGACTCCACACGGGTAGCCATTGACCTCTCTCTTCTCACATGCCTAGTGGACCGTTGGAAGCCTGAGACGCACACGTTTCACTTCCGATGGGGAAAGATGGCTCCTACTCTGGAGGATGTGTCCATGTTGCTTGGACTTCCTCTGGCAGGCCATGCCATTGGACCGTTGGGTATACCGGCTAATTGGGACGTGGCTATGGCAGAGCGGTTCAACGGTCTTTATCAATATGTTCCATATTTTGAATTTCCGCCCGACACTCATGGACCTAAGCTTGATTGGTTGCTCAATTTTCAGGTGATTTTACATGTATTATACTTACCGCTTCTATTACCTCGTTCCATTTACCAACATATTTTATTTTCTCCATACAGATACAAAAGTTTCCTGGTTTTTCGTTTGTCCCGCTGAATGTTACCCAGGTCACTAGGAGTCTGGAGGCATATGTATTGTGCCTTATAGGGAAGGTGATGTTCACCGATAACCATGGTTGGAGCATTAGCGCGCGGTGCATTCCTATTGCAATTCAGATCGCCGAAGCTCAGGGCCCTCAGGACATCCCACCGAGGAGTTGGGGCTCCACGATCTTAGCGGCTACGTACCGAGATTTTTGCAACGCTTGCACGCTTGTGACGAGGGGGGCGGCCCTGCTTGGTTGTCCTTTATTCTTACAGTTGTGGTCCTGGGAGAGCTTCTCTATTGGACGACCAAATGTTTCTATTGCCGAGGGATTCCCTATTCACGAGCTGGACGATATGGTTGATCGCATCGACATGCCTACGTTCGGTTTATGCTGGACACTGTAACACCTGGGGTGTTACCCTATTAGAGAGTGTTTGTTTTCTTTTTGCTTGCATCATATGCATCCCATGAGCATTGCATTCTGTCTTTCAAAACAAATCAAAATTCAAAACAATTTAAACTTTCACCCCCTGCTCACAATTTCCAATTTCAAAATTTCAAACTAAACCACTCAATTGTTTTTCACTTGTTGAATTTGTTTTAATCAACTTGCCTGTTACTAAAATTGTCCCTGTTATTAAAACCCTAATGGCTAATTCAAAAATTCAAATCAAATCACTCATTAACTTGTTGGATTTAATCAAACAATTAATTCAATCAATAACTTCCAAATCATTTCAAGTTCAAATCAAATCTTCAAAACATCAATCAACTTGAGTTTATAACAAATCTCCAAACCAATCAACTAATTTTAATCACTTAAAAAATAGGGGTTACCCTATTAAAAATGCCTTGTTTTCATAATGTTGATCAATATCAAAATTCTTTTAATTATGGTTTCAAATACAAACAGCATGTTAAATCTCAACTTTTGGCAAACCAATCTTGGTATTTATTTGCTAATGTTCTAAATAGCTTAACCTAAATTTTCTGGAATTTTTAATAAGCTAAAACCTAGCCTTTTCTTCCAAAACTGTTTTCTGAAGAAAAAAAAAACAGAAAAAGAAAAGAAGCAAAGCAGCGCGCGGCAGCTAACTAACCTACCCCTGGCCCAGCCCACCTAACCTCTAAACCGCGCGCAGCCCAGCCCGTCTCCCCTCGCGTACCGGTTCGCCATCTTTTTTTTCCCTTCTTCCCTGCGTACGGCAGCGAATCCGCCGCTCCACGTCGCCACCATACCATCCTCGACGGCCAGCGGTGCTCCCCTAGGCGTATAAAAGGAACCCTAGACCCCCCTGCGCCTAACCCTAGCTCTATGCCACCCTCTCCCCTCGGGATCGCCGCCAGCTCTCCTCTCTCGCGGTCGATCCCCTCCCTCTGAAACTCACCGGAGAAATCCCTCTCTGTACTTCCGATGATCCCCGCCGTCTCAACGAGCCAATCACCCATCCAGCTACCAAGATCAACTCCACACCACCTCCTCTTCCTTTACGACACCCTAGCACCCCCGGAGCACGTCCAGATTCCCGACGCCGTCCACGACCTCACCGCTGCAACCTCGCCGCCGAGCTCCTCTCTGAATCTTCGACGATCTCCGTCGCCTCGCACCACCTCCTCCCTGTCTGGCAACGGGAATCGCACCGCCGTGCGTCCCTCTCCCTCGGCGACCCTTCCTCGACTCCAGCTGCTGCACGGATCGAAGTCGCGGTCCTCGACGTCGCCGGCCGCCGCGCTGCCACGAACCTCTGCATCGACGACAGCCGCTGGTGAGCCTCCACCTCCCTCCTTCCTGTCGTGCTCACGTTGCACGCGTCCGTGCACACGTCCCCACCAACCCCAGCACAGCACCTCGATGCACAGCAGCCAAGCGCACAACGGCGATCGCCGCCGGCCCTCTGTCTGTCGCCGTCAGGTGCAGACATGGTTTTGTTCGTCAGAAACTTCAGAGCCGCGATGTAACCTTTTCCTCCCTGTATCGTTGTTAACTGACAAGAATCTCGACACACCGTACTGGTTCAGTCCCTGCGCACAGCGAGTGAGCTCGCGAGTTCGAGGCCTGGCCTCGCGGGATAAATCCCAAAACTTTTTGCCCGCTTCGCTGACAGGGAGGGCCCCCTGTCAGCCTCTCACGTGCCACGCTAGCACAGTGAGCCCACGGGCCCCCCCTGGCAGTGACTGCGTAGGAAAACGGTGCGTATAAAAAGTTTTAAACATGATCTGTAATAAAAAACTAGTCCTTATTTTTAACAGATTAGTCCCTGAAAGTATTTTGGCAATAAAATTAGTTTTATAACTCCAATAAATGAAAATAAAATATGCACACTGGTCTAAATTAAATTCTCTATCTTTTGGTAACATTTGTTCACTGTTTTGAAATTCCAAAATGCAATTTAAATTTGAATTCAAACAAATCAATTGCAAATTTCTAAAATCAATAACTAATTCATTATTAATCCAGTAAATGCAAATAAAATATGTTTTCCATGCCATTTCAAATAACCTTTTCAAATATAACTTTTGTTTCCTGTTTTGAAGTTTCAAAATGCATTTAAAACTCAAATTTGAATAATTCAAATGTAAATTGCAATAATTCATAAATAATTCATACTAATTCCAATTAAGACAAATAAAATATGTTTTTCATACCATTTTGAATATCCTATTCAAATATAAAATTTGTTTCATTGTTTGAATAATTTAAATTGCCTAAATAATTTAATACTTGTTTAATTCATTTAAATTTGATAAAATCATAACTTGCTCAAAATAAAATATTTTTGAACATACAAAATATGTTTTCAAACCATCAAAGTGTGAACTTTTCAAATGTGAATTTGAATTTATGATTTGAACAAATAAAATTCAAATAATATTCAAACTTGTTTTAAATTCAATTAAAACTTGTTTAATATTGTTTAATTCATAATAAATACATCCTAATTCCAAATTCAACATTTGAAACATGTAATCCAACTAAAATTTGATGTACTTTTCAAAAATAAACTTTGTTATTTGTTTTGAACACCTTAACCTGATGAAAACAACAATTACTTGTGTGACATCAATAAGGAACCAAAAATTATTAACATGACAAATAAAATCCCACACTTGGTAATTTCCTTTTCCTTTGCATCTATTGTTGTTTCATTATTGCTTTCATCATGCATGCATCATGATAAACCACTTACACATGTTAACTAATTGTAGATCATTGCTTCAACCTTAACATGTGCATCCATATGCAACTCACATTGCATATGGGTCCATTTGAATATGTTTATCTTGTGAACCAGTTTACCTTGATGCATCTTTAAACTTGTCATGCATCCATATCTTGAGCATGCTGGATCTTTTGCCGTAGTAGTAATTGTTGCATCCGGTGTTTGTTCGAGGTTCATTGCTTCTTCCCGGATAGGACGTTGAGATGATGTGAGAAACGACAAGTTCTGCTACCTTGCGGGATCTCAGGCAAGTATACTCACTTGCTGCCAAATGGCTGCCTTTCATCACTTGTTACCGATACTTTCCGTTGTTCTTTTCTGCTAGCCTTAGTAGTAGTTGTTTCTGTTACGAACCTATCACATGAATCCTTTAACCCTGATATTGCCTCACCTCCACCCCTATAACCATTGCTTGTGCCCGTGTCTTACTAGCATGCTTAGGTTGTTTTGCTCGAGTCTGTTACCCGTTACTTTCTGTTATTACTTCATTATGTTCTGGGGGCTCGATGTTAATCAAATCAATCCTGTTAATGCTAATGGTAATAATAAACTTGATGATAAGGCACCGGCAGGAGGCCCTTCGTGGTTTTGAGGCCTGCTAGTGTCGACCCTAATAGGAAAAGGGTCTTGTCTACTGATCCATGATGAGCGCACTACCCGCATGTGGGAAGCGAGTATGGGCGCCCCCCTCAATTTGACTCGATTCGCATCTCGTCCAAATCGCCTCATTTAGTTCGGGTTTTCCATTTGCTGCATGCATGATCTTGCGAGCCCTTGGTACCCGGGTGGAACTTTCGTAGTCGGCATATAGGGGGACACGTTCTTAGAGTGCTATGAGGGTCCATTTTCTTCTGGGCTCGATTAGCCGTGCGCCCAAGGTGCTTTGGGCTTGATGCGAAGAAGAGTTGAGTTGTGTTGAGTGCCCCGCTTGGTGGGAGGCATCCCATCTGGCGGGTTATTCATATGTGTACGGCCAAATTGGTGCAACCCTGCAGGGATAATCTTCTCGAGAAGCCGTGTTTTCCGCGGTTATGGATTACTTGGTGAAAGTACTGGCTAACAAGTACTCAGGACAACTTAAACCTAATGATTAACAATCTTACACCCAACGATTACTACTTGACCAGTAATAGGCTTATTGACACAATAATCTGAACCATCATTAATCCAACTGTGTGAGTTATCCTCGGATTGCTTCTTCGGATAAGGGGCGAGATCCAGGATGGGTTTGTTTGAAGTTATCTTTCCGTTGGTTACAATACTCGATCTTATCTTCTTTCTGTTAGCCGGAAGTTGTGGTATCTCTCTGTAGTTGGTTAGTGCAGCCCACTGACGCTTATTTGCAATAACCCCTTCCTTTCCGTTGATCCCAAAGTATTTGTATCTTGTGATGACTGGCTACGCCGGTATCTTGTGAGTATGGTTTATCCACTTGCCAGTACTTAACCGTACTGACCCACGAATCTCTTTCGTGGCTGCATATTCAACATTGCAGTCAACAGGTTTGAAGTCTGACGACGTTAGCATGGGAATCCCTCCGGCTTGGCCTGGGCAGGGATTGGACGCTCTCGGTTATCTTCAGGACTCTTAGTCCAATTTGGATCTTGTCCGTAGACGGACGATATGTTGTTTCTTCCGCTGTTATTTTGGATCTTTGTAATGTATCAGTTGTATCCCTGGCTCGTCTGAGTCATCTTGTATCTATCTGTTTCTGTTGTAATTGTGGAATATTCGTTAACTATTGTAATGTTATCACAAGTGGCAACCTGGAATCGGTTATTATGTGGATTTTGGCGGGAATGCTGAAATCTGCATAGTGCCCGATCTCGGGGCGTCACAGACACGTCGGAAGGTATGTCAACACTTATAACGTATTGCATCTTCGATATAATTCTACTATGACCCACAATAATATTTGCTTTTCTTATGTGATGCAGAGACGTTATGCTAATGATTAGGTTACTAAATGCTACTGGGCAATTAGCGAGCAGTTCGACGTGTACACTGCCGCCATTTGGCAGCCTTATACGGATGACGCCATACACACAAGATACCCTGGCGGCATATCTAGGTTGTGCAGAGATGATCGGGCGTATTGGATGACGAAATCTAAGATCATATTCGACATCTACGTTGAGGAGATGGCCCAACAGAGGGTGATGAGGCAGTTTGGTCTACTCTAGGAGATCGACCCTCCGCCGACAGAGGACCCCCTGCCCTATAGAATTCACAAGTACGTCTATTTATTTAATGTTCCATTCTTTTTCACAATACTACACGTTGAAACACTAATTATTTAACGAATTTGCACTATATTTTCAGGACTACTAGGAAGGGGTCCACAACGACCGTCGCAGACTGACTCACGAGGCTTCAACCCTACGTTACAGAATGGGAGACAGCGACGACACGACGCTGGCAAGAGTCTCGGGTGTTTGATATTGACAGGTTCCATGGATACCTTGAGAAATACATGATTGGGACAAGGCTACGCATCGTGGTACACCCTGAGCTGAAACAGATACCAGCCCCTGCTACATGGGATACGTACCCGGGCTATGATACTTCCGGTAGCAGACATCTCGTGGTAATAATCCTTCTTGTTATGCAAACATTTGACTTGTCTTGCAATTACAATCAATTACTAAAAATTATAACAACTATAACAATTGCAGGCCTCCATGACACTTGCCGTTCATAACGAGGTGGGGGAGTTTGGACGCTCAGTGTCTTCTGGACGTCTTCTACCACACGCGCCTTATATGGTGACCTGGGCCGAGCGTTTGCAGAGGAAGCTAGGAGATATCTACCGGACTGTCACGTGCACCCGTAGGTCCGACGTCGTTACCCAGCATGTAATACACCGCCCCCGCGTTCCCGCAACACATGAGATGCACTAGCCGCGTCCACGTCTCTCCCCTCAGCCGTCACCGCGGCCTTCACCAAGGCCACCATCGCCTCACCAGGCGGGTAGTTCGGCGTGGCAGCAGCAGGAGCAGACACCTAGGCCACCGCCGCCTTACGAGGCGGGTAGTTCGGCGTGGCAGCACCAGCAGGGTGCCACGTCCGGCTTCCTGATTCAGCCACAGGGTCCCTCGCCGGGCCTTTTCCAGCCACACCCTCCGGAGCCACAGGGTTTTCCAGCCACACCCTCAGCAGCCACAGGGTCCCTCGCCGGGCCTTTTTCAGCCATATCCACAGCAGCCACGGGGTATTTATATTCACATTCTCGTTATCTCAATATCCATTGGGATTAACTATTTTATGCAGTTTTTATATGATCAATTTCAGGAGTCTATGGAGGTCAGGCCTCTATGGCCATGTCCGGGTCCTCGTGTCCTCGTGGAGCATTGAGCACGATGCCGCCCACAACCAGGAGACTCCCATGCCCGACTACGACGAGTGGTTCGAGAACATATATCAGACTCCTCCACCAGGTCCCACCCAGGATACACAGGATACACAGCACGCCGAGTCCGGGTCCTTGATTCCTATGCGTCAACTTCGGTATCCTGACAGGTTAGGCTGGACGCATCCTGATGCTCGACCACCGCCTCCGCCTCGCCAAGCCAGACGTCGACGTTGATTATTTTATCTGCCATCACAGACATGCCTATCTACTTATGTATGAGACATATTTGTATTCTGCGTATGACACATATGTTTATTTACTTATATACGCAACATATATGTATTATATGTATGAGACATAAGCGTATATTAATTTGTGCTGAACATATTTAACTAATTAAACTCGACGAGTTCACTTCGTAAGACCGAAAATAAATTAACATACAACTAACAACAAACAACTACATAGTATGCAGGGGTTTATATAGGAACCCGCTGCACACGGTGGCGGGAAGAATTGCGCGGGAGAAAGTAGCGGGAAAATTGCGCGGGAGAAAGTGGCGGGTACCCAATTGCAGATCAGCTGAACCGATTGCGAGGGGCGTGCGTCAGTCAGCCACCTATCGGCTGCCGCGTGGCCGATTAGGAGCAATCGGCTGGGCTGTGGCCGACAGACTGCAGTCGGGTGCGGCGTGGCCGATTGGCTATTATTTTTGATTTTTTTTAGATCCGCGTATTATTTTCTGAAATACGTATTAAAAACATACTTTTTTTTTTTGCATCAGATTGATCATGCATTATGACACTTTATGTTTTTTCTTTCCACTTATATATATTTTTTTCGAAACAAGGCCACCTGAGAAATTCTACAACCCAATTTATTTGTTTTCAAACTATCTTGTTCATTCAGATGTCCGGTTGATGGGCGTTTGCCATCATTAGAAACCATTTGGGAATTGGGAGGGAAGATGATGAACATGATGTTTCGTTCTACGGAAGTCTGACTGTTTGCTTGCTGTTCTCATATGAGCCCTTAATCCTCTACCAGGGATCTGGCCTGAAACTTCTGTCAGTGATAGTTATGCACCTGCTCTTTTCTCCCTTTGATGAAGCGAAAGTTGGCGACATTATGCGGAATAGCAGACTACACGTCTCTCTGCTCGCAAGAGAAGTTTCAGACAATGACGCATGTAGGGCCGTGTACACGCTGGCTGCTTGGGGCGCCGCCGCGCGATCGAGGCCCGCCGGAATCAGGCCATCTTTCCATCGGCGGCACGAGTTCCTGTCGGTCGCACCCGGTGCAAACTGAATCGCGTCTTCCTGCCATGGCTCGTCCCCGTCCCTCCTCTCTCTCGGATGCGGCCCCATGTCTCGTGCAGAGCAGCTCCGATGGATGCTGGCCTCCTCCCCCTGCGCCGCATGGCCTCGAGGGCAGACAGCTAGTACCGTTACGAACCCCGTGCACGAATCTCAGAAACTAATCGGGCGGTCCTCGCGCTAATCAGGGATTCGGAGGCCGTTCTCCCGATCCGTTTTCCCTCCCCGCGGAGGTTTTCAATTTTTAACCCCCGCGCCGCGCCGCGCTCTCTCCCCAAAACGAAATTTCCGCGGCCATTTCCTCCCTCCCGCAGGCGAGGAAAATAAAACAAAAAACCCACGGATTTCCTTCCTCATTCTCCCCTAAATTATCACCCGTTCCTGCTAGGGCTCGGCCTCCCTTTCCCTCTCCGGCGCGCGCACGACCGCCTCCGCCTCCGGGCCCTCGCCGGTGCCACAGGTGATCCCACGGTCCCTGATTCCAGCCACCTCCATTTCTGTGAAGATTTCGTGGTTTTTTTTGGTGGGAGTATCGCGCCACTGCGGTAGCGGGATCTCCTCCCCGGGTCCTTGTGGTTGGGAGTGGCGAGGAGTGCTTGTGTTAGGTCGCCGGCTAGGTTTGAAGATAGGGTGTTCGACAGAATGTCCGCCTCTGTGGGGCTATGTGGGGGTGGGGGAAGCAGAGTTTGCGATAGAGTAATGCTGTTCGAACTTCAGGGCCAAAACACAATCCTGTGCTGTGTGTCTATGCTATGTCTGACACTGACAGTACGGTGGGTCCACTGGGGTTTATTTGATCAATATCATCTCAAATGAACGCATTGATTTTTCAGTTCGGTCAAGTGTATTCAAACCGAAACATGTCTGTAATTGATGAAATATGGTTTATCTCTGACTTCATTTAGTATCAGCTGGACAAAACAAACACCCCCAGTTATTTGTAGCATGATGTTCAGTAAAATTTTGAGCTTCTGATATGATCTCACCGTAGCAGTTCCTAACTTAGGCATCTTTAGTGATATCATTTGCAAGCTTAAGACTACACGTTCTGTTTCTTACTTAAGAGTTCGACATCATATTGTTGCAGGCTTGCAGCTAACTTATATCTATCACATCATCTGAGGCATATTGGTACTGCTCGCACATGCTGGCAGGACCGTACAAGTGCTGTTTACACACCCCAGTTTGTTTTTGGCTTGTGGGTTTGTGAGACCTTCATCGCCTGACATTCAATAGCTCTTCATGCCCTAATTATCAATAGTGGCGGATGCAAGGCAGCAACAAGCTGAACGCTGGCTCCAGCTGCAATGATAAGCCGCCAAGAGTCAACTGGCCACATCATGCAAATGCTATACAAAGCGCCCGTAGCAAAGATGACTTTCTGAGTTCAAGCTTCCTGTTCTCTTTACCGACACAAAGGGTAAATCCAGAAGCGAACTGCAATACTATGCTTTCTTTAAGGTATGCTTACTTTGTATTATATGCAATTAGATTCGTCTTATCCTAGAGTTAATTGTTCATCACATCAGCAACCAAAATTATGTCCCCAGGTCTGCTGCTTGTAAAATTCAAGGCCCAGAATGTCTACAAGTTCCATGGATCGAGAAGGTATGTCGATAATGTTCTAACATGCTATGAATCACCACTCAATGCTTAAAAATGCTATAGTTGCAGAGTCACTTACCAATGCAATCTGTAGATTAAGCTAGTGCTATTGCAAAAAGAAGTTTTCTTTCAAAACCATATTATAAAGCTGTTGGAACTTTGTTTGTCTTCACTAATTGCAAAATTACAATATGTGCGTTTCTAAACTTAAAAGCTGTCCACCAAAGGTGTACCACATTTTGTATGCCAACTGGTGGTGGAAAAAGTTTGACCTATCAGATTTTGATGCCAACTGGTGGTGGAAAATATCACTCTCACTTGCCCCATACCTGTAAACTCAGTCCTGGCTTGTCTTATACTGCCAGTCACCACTTTGCTGAGAAAAGCATAAACTCAATTACCACTATCTCCAAAGTTCAACGTGTGGTTGTTGGTATTCTAACTTCTAAGGACACTTTTATGACAGGCCTGGCGTTCTGTGTGCAATACCCAGGTGGCCTGTAAGAGTTATTTAAGACCTGGTTTATCTGCAAAAGTGAAAGAATGTGACAGGGATTATACTCAAACTTACAAAACAGATTCTTCAATTAATGCCAACAAATTGGATAATGTGCCTAGGAGTACAGTTCCCTCTCAGGAAAGTATGCTTCAACGCTCTGAAAGTGGTATTCTGGAGCAAAATACAAGTCATCGGTTGGCAGGCATCAACTCCTGTACAACGACTTACCAGAGCAATCATGTGGTTGGAACAACATATCAGTGCACTTTTGCCAGAACTGCTGCCAAGTCACACCAGCCTGTTCCTGTTGCGGATAACATGTATGCTGACGATAAGTTAGATGCCATGGATGATGATGAGATTCTGGCGGTAGGCACTTACTTTAATATTTTATTTACTGAATTATCTTCCCAGAATTAGCTGAACATACCATCTTATCATGTCATTATTGGGTGACAAATCTTGTTATATTCCAGAGTATTGACGTGGACCGCATAGTTATGGAACATTATGAAGCAACAAATACACCCAGAGGGTTAGCATCCCGGCAAATGTCAACTACATCAGGAAACAAGTGTAGCTCCACAGGTTT
Source organism: Alopecurus myosuroides (assembly GCA_028641055.1). NCBI lineage: Eukaryota > Viridiplantae > Streptophyta > Magnoliopsida > Poales > Poaceae > Alopecurus > Alopecurus myosuroides. The sequence continues at coordinate 232,672,185 of CM054059.1, forward strand.
AGATGAGGATAGTTTACCACTAGAACTCTCTGAAATTTGTAGTCATGGTTGCAAGGTAAGCAATGTATTAAGTGAATCATCATAAATGTTGTTTACGTGGTAGCTACTTCAGCACGTTAGCTTACATGTTAATGCAAAACTTGTGCAGCTAGCTTTTTGCCCAGAGCCGAATTATCATTTGCTGGAGTTGAAGGATCAGTTGATTTTAGTATCCAGTGAACTTATTGATGGTTCTGGAGAACTCAGTCCTCAACATTCTGAAGAGCTTCGTCAACAACGGTTTGATTCTTGATGCTACTGATTATTTCTGTGCATATTATGTAGCTCGGTTTTACCAGTGTTAATGCTGATATTTCCCATGTTATATTCTCTGCAGAGCACATCTAAAAAAACAGATTCAGCTACTTGGGGACTATATGGCGAGGTCAACCCAAGATGATGAGAGGCAGAGGTCACACTCTATGGCCTCCACAGCAGCTGTAGAGGGGCATCGCCCCCCTATGACCCCAAGAAGCACTTCTGTAATGGACAATGATAGATTCCATTCTCAGCTTTATGTCGGGCTTGAACCTGGGAATGGTGGTTCATGCTATACTCCTGCTCCATGTCTTTACACGGATAATTCAGACACACAGTCGGTGCAGAGAGATTACACCCGTAGAAATATAGATGTTAGCTACACTGACGGTTCTGGTGATAAGAAGTGGAGCAGCAGAGATTTTCCGTGGACTAAGGAACTTGAGGTTATTTTCTTTAAAATCTACAGTTGATTACTTCATCATCATTGGTTTATTACAATCACTAATTTTGGCTGCATCGTCAGGTCCACAACAAGAGAGTTTTTGGAAATCATTCTTTCCGCCCAAATCAGCGAGAAATAATTAATGCCACAATGAATGGGAGTGATGTATTTGTTTTGATGCCAACTGGTGGTGGAAAAAGTTTGACCTATCAGGTAATAGACCATGCTTTTACGAATTTCTATATTGTTTGATATGATATGCAACTTAAAATTCTAATGTGTACAGTACCTTTTGACTCTTCAGTCGTGATTTTATGAAGTCGTTACTCCTTTGCCTTCTGTTGTTCTAGTGCTCACATATATATGATATTACTTGTCAAGCGGTACTTTTAACTTTTACTTATCAACATTGATGAGGAGTTAGTCTTAAGATCAGATGGGAGTTATTAATTAATTGATGGTCTTGCAGGAAAATAAAACAGACCAATTTATTCAGCATTGACTGCTAGCTCAATCTACAAGATTTTATTTCCTCAATTGAGCACTAAACACTCACCTATTTGCAGCTCCCAGCTCTCATCGACGAGGGCATAACACTAGTAGTTTGTCCTCTTGTTTCTCTCATCCAAGACCAGATCATGCATTTACTACAGGTAATGCATTATATCATCTCCTAGCACATATTTCTTGACGATTTTCGACCACTCACCTCCTGTCTGGAGCAGGCAAATATTCCTGCAACTTATCTCAGTGGCAACATAGAGTGGACGGAGCAACAGAGAATTTTAAGAGATCTATCTACATGCAACTACAAGTTACTATATGTCACTCCAGAAAAAATAGCTAAGTAAGTGGAATGTCGAAAATCACGCATCACAAGGCTGAAGTAGTTATATTTGAAACCGTCTCCATCATCTCTTGACTGCGGTTTGAAAAATATAGTTTTGCAATATAGTGTAAAGCTTATCTACTATTGCATTTGGGTAAGAAGAGCATTCATATGACCTGGTGGCATTGTTCAGTAGTTCACATTTTCTGAATGCACTTAAAGCTTAAGCTCTCTATTAGTTCCTCACGTGTACAGTTATACTCTTCTCTGTCAGTATATCATTTAGGTCTGTTCTACTGCCACTGTATTCTGTAGTAACTCGTAGCAATTTCCTCGGTACAGGAGTGATGCTCTATTGAGACAATTGGAAATTTTATATTCACGAGGTCATCTCTCTAGAATTGTTATTGATGAAGCTCATTGTGTAAGCCAGTGGGGGCATGACTTCCGACCTGATTACCAGGTACTTTCTGTCAGGAAGACATGTCCACGTCAAATAAAAGTAAAACGTCTGAGATAGCTTTTATATATGATCTCACAGCATCTAGGTCTCTTGAAACAAAAGTTCCCACTGACGCCGGTCCTGGCCTTGACTGCAACTGCAACTGCTAGTGTCAAGGAAGATGTTGTGCAAGCTCTAGGCCTCACAAACTGTGTCGTTTTCAGACAAAGTTTTAACCGTGCAAATCTGAGGTAAGTCTGTCAGAATGTATGGACATACAACTTCTATTGTATCAAACTATCTCACTTCAAGTTTTGCAGGTACATGGTGATGCCCAAGACAAAGAAATGTCTCGAGGATATAGATTGTTTTATCCGCAAAAACCATCATAAAGAATGTGGCATCATATATTGCCTTTCAAGAATGGACTGTGAAAAAGTGGCTGAACAACTGAGGGTTACTTCTTCAGACTTTAAACTGTTCACTGTTCAAGCATGCTCTGATCTCTCTAGATATTTACTCTCGGTTGCTTGAGAAAATTCTTGCTTAACAATCTTCTTCAGTATTCACATGCGTTTTCCGCCTTTATAGATAGTTCTGAAATTTTACTTTTGGTTCAATCATCCTGTTTATCCCGATTCCTGAGTGCAAGTTTCTAAAAGACGTCCTTACCTCTGCGGAATATAGATGATTTTTTATGTCAGTGAAAAAGGGTTCCATATTTTTGTTGTCATTGGAGCCCTATATTTGTAAAAGGAGTCACACTTTGGTTTTTTCTGTTTCGTAAAATTAGTTACACATGCTGATTTTCTCAACAATTGCTAGCTGAAGAAGTGAGCCTAGCTCAGTTGGTTAGGGGAGTGGTTGTACGGCCCAGCCACCCAGGTTCACGTCCTTGCGGAAACAAATTTTGGTTCCCTACCATATTTCCTAATTTTTCTTTGTAGCTGACAGGGGTGATGCCTAAACTAATATTAGTGCACCAAACCTTGGCAATTTTGATGAGACATTGGATAGTTAGTACACAACAATGTTGAATATAGCTGGTCTATTGACTCCAATATGTTGGATAGAGGGTTTGGTAGTGCACAGTTAATGATATTTTGTCTCAGATTTACATGTCACAGTCTCATTACTTGCCTAAGTGACAGCCATGTCAGTAGTAGTACCTGATGTCTTTAGAATGTATAATGATGTCCAAAATTTTATCTGTTCTTGTCGGATGATGTGATAAATCGCAAAGACTGCACTTGGGTTCAATCAGATAATAGAGATTTGATGGGCTGTGCAAATTTGAAGTGCCTAGCATTTTGACTACTGACCTGTCTGACTAGAAATTTTGTCTGTTCTCTTTTTCTCTACGCAGGAATATGGGCATCAAGCATCACACTATCATGGTAGCATGGAGTCTTTTGATAGATCAGAAGTGCAGAGGCTATGGAGTAGGGATAAGATAAACATAATATGTGCTACAGTTGCATTTGGGATGGGTAATGTGATTCAAACATCTTAAAATGCATTATTTTCTGTGTTCCATTCTAACATTCCAATTTGCAGGTATTAATAAACCTGATGTTCGTTTTGTTATTCATCATTCCCTTCCCAAATCAATTGAAGGATATCATCAGGTAAAGAATGTGTGCACAGGAAACTGCATGGTTTAAGCTGTTTCATGACCCAGTATTTTTTTCTAGGAGTGTGGCCGTGCTGGAAGAGATGGACAGCGGTCATCATGTGTGCTGTATTATAACTATTCTGACTATGTAAGTCTAGTGGAACCTTATATTTTCAGCTTCTCACCATGTTCACATCATCAGTCATCACAAACAAATAATCTTCTTGTAAAACTATCTAGATTCGTGTCAAACACATGATTACACAAGGATCTGCGGAGCAAGTAGCATCAGGACCACGTGGAGGCTCTTGGTCTTCACATGGGCAAGCACTTCAAACACACAAGGAGAATCTCTTGTGCATGGTATAGATAATTATATATGCATTCTGCTTGTTGAGTTGTATTTTTGGAATCCTCTCATAGCCATGCCATTTTTTCTCTTCTGTAGGTTAGTTACTGCGAAAATGATGTGGATTGCAGACGTTTACTACAGCTGATCCATTTTGGAGAGACGTTTGATTCATCACATTGTGCAAAAACATGTGATAATTGCCTGAAAGGATTAAGATGGATTGAGAAAGACGTGACCAATATTGCTAGGCAGTTGGTAAGTACCTCAGTAGACAGCTGTGCCCTTCCTCCCAAACTCATGCACACCTCGCCGTTAACCTACATCATTACCTTGTTGCATTTTTAGGTCGAGCTGGTCTTGGCGACAAAGCAGGCATGTTCAAGTTCACATATTCTTGAAGTTTACAGGGGTTCCATGAACCAAAACGTATGGATTCCGCTAAGCACTTGGATTTATTATTTGTGAAGTTCAATATTTTTGCTACTCGCTACCAGTGACGACTTATTTTCTGCAATCTGACATTGTGCATCTTGGCTTACTGTTGGAGAAACCATGGGTGAAACTACATGCTTGCGCCTAGATTGTAAAGCTTATTATCTACTATCCCATTTAGGTCAAGAAGAGCCGTCATGATAGTTTGCCTCTTCACGGAGCTGGGAAGAATCTAGCTAAAGGTGAGGCAGCAAGAGTACTACGGCATCTAGTAACTGAGGGAATACTTACCGAGGATGTCAAAAAGAGTGATTATGGATCAGTATCATCTGTCTTAAAGGTATCTGAGAAAATACTTGGTCCTTGTTCTTTTTTTATCTTTTAAGATGAATATTGCTGTTTTCTAGAAGCCACCTTGGTCTTATAAATATGCTTTCCTTACTGTTTTTTTTTTGGGAGCAGGTGAATTTTACGAAAGTTGGTGATCTTCGCAGTGGCAATCACATTGTTGTCCTTAAGTTCGTTCTCTGCCTTGTCCATGTTGAATTTATCAGATGCTTTGTTGAGAACTATTTCTGATTTTGTTTGAACATACAAATATTTTCCACGAGTTTGCACCTAAAATCTTCTTAGGGTCCATCATTAATTAAGGATGTCTTGTGATTATGATGATTTTATGGTAGTATGAGTTTGCACTCTGGGTGTTACCTAAATTTGGTTTGCACAATATAATGTTACCAACAATCTGATCTTATTTGTATGACAGAATATATAATGTCAACTGTCGTCATGATTGTGACTTTGTTGATTTAAATTCAAAGTTGGAAAGCTGAGATTTAAGAGCTAAACTGGGACATCACATACTAGAGTGCTTTCTTGATGTCTTAATCCTCTTGAATAACGAAATGCTTATTATGTTAATTTGCAGGTTTCCCACTCCTGAGCAGGCCCCTAAGATGGGGAGACTTGATGAACCATCAATTTCACAAATCAACAAGACTGTTCAACGGCAGAGCGAAGCGGATGAGGTAGTCAGTCTTTAGTTCTAATAAATTCGTTTGTGTGTATTTATTTGGGTCCATTCTAAAGGCTATTCTCAATGCAGAATTATTCATCGTTGCTCTATGAAACATTAAGACTCCTTAGGACCGAGATAGCGGAGGAGTCTGCAGGATGTGGTGTACACCACATATTTAAGTAAGTTCCATGGTATACCTTTCTCTGTGCAAGCACTGACTGAGTACTGACATGGTGAATTGTTCATCTTCAGAAATGAAACGTTGAAGGAAATTAGCATCCGAATACCAAGGTCAAAAGAAGAACTTTTGGAGATAAACGGCATTGGCAAGTAATGACTCTACAATGTTATATTCAGTACACATTGTCGCCCGTTGGCAACGCAGCGGTGAGATTTAGAGCAAGGGTTACATTCTGTTTTACGTGTTTTTTCAGGGTGAAGCTCAACAAGTACGGGGATCGTATACTTGCAACCATAGATGATTTTCTCAACCAATTTTCAAACGGGGGCAAGAGAAGCAGTAGCAGTGGCGGCAGTAACGAGCAAAATGAGGCCGCAAAGAAGCGAAGGGCCCTCACCGCCACCAATGCTTCTGATAATGGTGATGACTTTGAAGAGCGCTCGGTTCAGTCCAAGAAACATGCCGCAAAGGCACGGAGCACCAAGCAGGGAATATCTGATGCCGCGAGCATGGTCCACGATGACCGCCATATAATAGACCTCGACTTGGACGGAGTGGATGAGGAGCTGTGCAGCAGCGTCCAGCAGCCTGTGGCTTCTGGGAGGGTTTTGCCCAAGTGGGCAGCAGCCGGTAACGCCCGTGCACCTAATTTCTTTGATGGATATAAATACACCAAGTAGGCATGTAGGCATCTATATTTTATATGTCCAGTATCGTGCTAGGTTGCTGGACATTTCCAGGGCAGTTTCCTGTAGGCTTTTAGCACATGTAACATGATACCAGTGTAAGCTGCTTCCGTGAGAAAATCTGAATTCGGTGGACCTGGAAATGTATGTACCACCCTGCAGTAATAGACTAGTGTTTTATTGGAACTTCCCGTTGTCTGCTCCTGGTTTAATTTATGTTACGTTGTCTGATGAAAACTACCTGTCAGAAACGAACATGTCCTCCACGAAACAGAGATAAGGTTGCTTGAACCTTGGTGCACCCCAGCGTTGATTGGCATCTGTTTGAAGGATGCGGATGGTTTCTGTTGGTTTGCTCTTGCACTGTCCCTGCTGGGCATTTTGCGTGCTGAATCCTGAAGCTGGCCGCATGTGCTTGCATGTGCCCATGCGGTATGTTCTGCGTGAGTGCGACGGCCTGCAGCTTGCAAGAACTGGGAAGCGTTTACATTCTTCTACCTTGGAATGGACAACCAATAGTAGCACAACTTTTCTATTTCCCATTATGCAAGTGGCATGTTCCATTTGACCGACATGTGCAATTTAATATGACAGCCATCTCCAGATGTTGTTATCTGAAATGCTCGTTTTCTCAAACAAAAGATCGTTTAAGATGCTCTTGTTTTCGGTCGCTATGTCCACTCATTACAGAGATAACGAAATGGCCTTTTTCTTTTGTTAAATAAAACGGGTGGCAGGAGCTGTGTGCGTCCTTCTTTTCTTTGATGAGTTATTTCGGTGACAGGGTCCCGGCCGGAGACATTACTGCCATCCCCCCTTTGGAACACGCCAAAGTCAACCGATGCGCAATGTTCAGGGACTCCTTCCGTATCACATGTCAAACCCCTTCGTTGATTTGTTGGAGTAGTAATAAGTTGTTGTGCAAGATCGGAGAACGACCCGTGAACCACCAGACGAACACGCACGTCTGCGTAAACCTAACCATACATCGCGCAGTCCATTGTGCGTCAGTGTGTGGTGCGTGGCCGCACCGCCGGCACGGCACGTAAAGCATCCATCCAGAAACTCCACTCCCACCCGGTAACGTTCCCTCGCCGCATCCCAATCCTGTCTCTCTTCACCTACAAGCTTTTTATTAATCCTGGGAGTGGCTTTTGCCTCTTGGGGGTTTCTGAAACTTTTACTGTTGGGATGTTTCGGTCAGGGTAACTTGTGGTCTTGTGCTGATTGATGAGTTGACAAGGATTTACTTGGAGGGTAGTGTAACTGTGTATAGCTTACGATGAAGGGCCTGATGCGCTATCAATTTCAGAGAAAAATAAAATAAAGGAAAGCAGCGCGTCTCCAAAGCAAGTTCTGCAAACATGCGCGCACTTCACTTGCCAGGAGTTGTATATCAGATACTTCCTTTGTCCGCAAACCACCTGTGGTTAGATGGTTAGGAGGCAGAATATTCACCAGAGTTTAAACCATAGGTTTGACACTTGTGTGCTGCATTTAGACGGAATATTCTTTCAGCGGGATGCGACGTTCCTGTCGACAACGAGCCGCCTGTGGTGACTTCGTCAATCTCAAAACCCGCCGGCTCAGTCTCTCGGAGATGCTCATACGGGTAGGGTGTGCGTGTGTGCCTTCATAAGGGTGAGCGTATGCGCGTGTACATGAGTGCTTGCGTTTGTACTGTGTTTCTCAAAAAAAAAAAAACTACCTTTGTCCCTAAATAAGTGTACAAGTCAGATTTTGTAATGTTTGACCAACTGTAAATTAAAAAAAGAGAATACTTGAATACCAAATTAATATCATTAGATACATCTTGGAATGTAATTCGTATTTTATAGTATACTAATTTTATGTCATAAATATTGCTACAAATTTGGATAAAACTCGTTAAACTAAAAAAAAGTTCAAGTTAGAACAAACCTAGAAGTACACTTATTTGGAGGCAGAGGGAGTAGCATACAAACATGGTCATAGTACATAACAAAAAGATTTATTTATTGCTGGTGCTAAATTGTCTACCACTACAGCTGAGTTGTCGAAAAAAAAGTAAGTAGTATCTAGTACAAACATAATTTTGCTTGTAATGATAATTATTCCTATAGTTGATCTTAAGAGTATTGTAAGCAATATTTAGCACAAAGTTGATCGTAAGCAACGTGCTTGTTGCGGGCTGGCTCCCGTGTGCTCAGGGGCAATTTCTCGGTAGCTTCCGGTTGAGTGCGCGATGCCCGAGGGGTGGCTGGTTGCTGGCGGTGATAGTAGGGCCACGTGCTCCGGTATGAGAGTGCAGTGACCTTGACTTGGTTTGGTGGCGGTGTCCGGCTGTGCGGTTACGAGCATAAAATTTCTGTTGATGTTGTTGGCGCCGATGAAGCCAACGCTCCTGAGCGACGTCTTCCTCGTTGGAGGCGTTGTTGTGTAGCTCCCAAGCCCGTCTACCCTAAGTGTTCAGCGGGTGAAAGCCATAGATCTAATTTAGACGTCTTAGACATCGTTATCTCATTGGAGGTACCGTCTTGGAGTCACCTCAACCTTGTTGGTTGTTTGTTGTCTTTGTTCGAGCATTGTTGGCCGGTATGAGATACGGGTAGGGTTTAAGATGGTGTCTGGAGGTGTTCGTCCGTGGTGAGGTGTGCTTAGTGGTTTTGCTAGCGGCCAACTGAAAGGATAGAGATGATAACCTAGGGGGTGAATAGGTTCCTACAAATTTTTCTTTTCTTTTATTAAGTTCTAGGATATGCGGATAACAAGGTGAGCCTAACAACTAGATGAGACACCCTATATGATGCAATTGTTCGAGATATGCCCTAGGGACAATAGTATTAAGTTATTATTCTATTTTTAAGTTCAGAATTAAGTTTATATCATCATGCTACAACCGCTATAGCACTTGAGTTTTCAAAGGAAAATATTTGTGCGGGTGTGAAGACATAAGCAAACAAGAGTTTCTAATATTGCTAAGATTAGCTTATGGTATGTGAGATGATCACGTTTTCCTGATCATGGACTTAGTTAAAAGTCCAGCAAAACATAAGAGTTTATTGTTAGCGTAACAATAGTACTGAACCAATCCAAGTATACGATCTTGTTAAAAGAGACTAAACAATTGCAATGTATTTAGAAAAGTACATATGAAGTTGTCATTGACTATATTTTTACACTATGAGAATATCTAGTGACCGCTCAATCGAAAGTTATACTTTGGATGTCATCAACCATCTAGCCGTAACCGAGGATCATAATTTTGACATCTGGGTATAATCTAGAAAGTGTAATAGAACTGAGATCGTTCAAGACTAGTACTTAAATCCTCTAGACGATAGAGATATATATGCTTTGGGCCCTCTCAGTATCACCGATGTCAACCAATCATATGCCCATACACATCGTGATTTACCACAAGTACATCGGGAATATGCATGCGAAAAGAGAACGATATCGGTAACGAGTTTTATATGTGTTATGATCAAAGAGTTTGATCAGACTAGACCGTATAGTCTCACCTCGTAACATCGTTAGTATCGTGAAGTTAAGAGAATAAATGCAATGAGTAAATTGTAAGGTCCCCTCGATCTTCATGAACACACATGAGTCATCATGTGCTTTTACGGTCCCGCTGTTGGTTATTGTTCGGTAAGTTCCTGAACAAGTTTGTGTGTTATCGAGTCTTTACGGGTCACACGCTTAAGCCGTGCCAACCTCTAATTGAGAAAATAAAGTTGTTGTTGTTGGTTTTATGAATGTTAGATGTCATTATGATTTCACAAGAACAAGTTCGGTGTCAATCAGAGAGGTTTTGCGGAAGTTACTATAAGAGAGAAATGATGTCGGTGTTAGGAAGAATTTTATATGAGAGAAACCGGAGGACATGAAACGTCCCGGGATGTTAGAAATATGTTTATATCAGTAGATCAGGTCGATGATTTTATCTATAGGGTTCATAAGGTTCCTAAAGAGTTTTGGGCAAAAACCGAGAAAGGGGGAAGTGCTGGAGGGGGGCAGAATTGCCCCCATGGCCGCACCACTTACTAGGGATGGCAGGTGGGCCCCAGGGCCTCCAAACATGGCGCGTAGGACCTTTCGGAGGATTTCCTATTTTAGTTTGAAGGGGAAAAGGAAAAACCGAAAGGGAAAAGGAAAAAAGGGGGGAGGTGGATTTGGACTCCTCATGGGAGCCAAATCCAACTCAAACTATGAGAGGGGGTGCGACCACCTCCTTGGTGCAGCCAAGCTCCCCTCGAAGCTAGAGTAGGACTCCTCCCCCCAAGGCAGCTTCCCCCCCTCCAACTATAAAAAGAACCCCAAGGCTTGAGGCAAAACACAACACAGAGAACAATTGTCTCCTAAACCCCCCTATATATATATATATATATATATATATATATATATATAGGACAAATTCAGGCTACTCCCGGGTGTAGCTACACCCACATGTGTTTAGTATGATGTATGTAGTATCTATCATACCGGAGAGTATATACAGCTAGTATGCAGTATATATTACTATTTCGGCAGTATATATACTACTTTTTATGTAGTATGTGTAATTTTTCTACATACTCCTTTTATACGTACATATATATCGGTATTTTGAATATATAGTGCAAACTACATGCTTAATTTTATAATTTCCACGAAACTTATTTTGGAGTATCTTAGATATAGTATATGAACATACTCATACCGAAAAAGTATGACACATACCTCCGTATGGCAGTATATGAGACGTGGGTGTAGCTACACCCGGGAGTAGAAACCATTTTCCCTATATATATATATATATATATATATATAGTAGAATTAGAGGGTCTAATTAGATCTTCTAGTTAGAGCCCCTCTAATTGGATTAAAACTTCTTCTAATTGGGGTTTTTGAGGTGTCATCTCCCGATTAAACCTATCCCTAATTACTATTATCTCTCATGTGTTAAGAAACTTCCAGAATCATATAGCTCTAACCACAGTTGATTAGACCTACCAATTAGCAACACCGAAAGACCGTCTCTCTTCGCCGTGCCGAGTCGTGGACGGTAGAGCACTGGCGGATTGACACGAGCATAACACACCATAAAAAGGATTACACGTGTGATCCTTGACGAGGGAGCTTAATGACATCCTTACAACTAGGCCTAGTTGTGAGGATCTACGATTGTTCAATACTCATCTATGCCTATGTCGAATCCACTACCCGGTGAGTCATGATATTGATCAATGCATGTATGGGAATGCATCGTTATCTGCATAGTGATCTTGGCGGTTACGTAGGGCAATTTTTTAAAATTCTGCAGCGTAGACCAGCAGTGGTATCAGAGCGTACTATGCGTACATACGATTTGATCTAGAGCATAATTTTGTGCAGGTATTGCGTAAGTTTATGCAAGTATATTAGAAATTTCTCGAATATTCAGTTTGTCTTTGTTGCTTCCCAATAAGCTGTGTTTGTTTTGTTTCCAACAACATGGTATGACTCTTTACAAACTTCTGGCAAACCTAGGATGCTCGGGTTGCCCCTGACATATCTCGCCTTATTCGAAGAAGTGCTTTAGTAGCTTTGGGTCACACCATAGTTGGTATCATATAACGACATGGTGGAAAGGGCATGTGGATTGGATCCACGCGGGGGTCATGGTTATGAATAAATTTAGATTGAGGCTCTAGACGTTTTTGTAATATATGTGTTTCAATCACCCCCGCAATGTCAATCTAGCAATGAGAATAAACATACCTTGAGTTGCGTGGGTAATGATGATAGTTGATCGTAGAACATACAACCATGCTAAAACTTGCAAACAAAGCGTTAGAGGCGTCTAACTTGGTTTGGTAGGGTTGATGGTGTAATTGACACCCTCGTTGGTAAACCCCAAGTGCAAGGTGTGAAGAGCACGACAACAAGTTTTCCCTCAGAAAGAAACCAAGGTTGAATCGATCAGTAGGAGAAAGAAGCAACTTCTGAAAGTTGATGCAGTTGATATGGTAGGACGCACTACCGGTTCAGCAGCACCGTGGATCCTACACAACACAATCGGTTCACTTTGCCCCAACGAAGCAGTGAGGTTGTCAATCTCACCGGTTTTGCTGAAAACAAAGCGGTTAAACGTACCGTGTGGAAAATAATATTTGTTTGCAGTAGATGAAAGAGAACAGTGATGGCAGTAATAAAATAGTAGCAGCGGTATAAAAAATAGAGATTGCAGTGGTTGTATTATCAGTATGAGAAAAATGGACCGGGGTCAGTTCACTAGTGGTGTCTCTCCATAGAAGATAAATAACATGTGTGGTGAACAAATTACAGTTGGGCAAGTGACAGATATAAAGGCTGCACCGTAGTGCATATGCATGACATGATGATTACTATGTGATTCATGCGGGCATTACAACAAGAATCGTAGCCCGTTATCCAACTGCATCTATGACTAATAATCCACCCTCAGAATGTCATTCGAGCAATCCTTGGGTATCAAGTTGCAATCAACAAATAATCGCAGTAAGCAAAGTGTGTAATGTAAACATCGTTGTTTTCTCCCTAATGGCAACAACACATCCTTCATGCATCACGTTTCTTTCACTCGAGCACAGATGCAAAGGAGGCATGAACCCACTATCGAGCATAAATACTCCCTCTTGGATTCACTAGCATCTACTTTGTCAGAGCATCTACTAACAACGGAGAGCATGCAAGATCATAAATAACATACACATGAAGATAACATGATATTGATAATCAAGAGACATATCATTCAATATTCATCGGATCCCAGCAAACACAACATGTAGCATTACAATAAGATGATATTGATCATGTAGGGCAGCTCACAAGATCTAAATATGAGGCATAAAGAGGAGAGAACAACCATCTAGCTACTTCTATGGAGCCGTAGTCCAAGTATGAACTACTCACGCATGATTCTGGAGGCGGGCATGGTGGTGTAGAGACCTCCGGTGATGATTTCCCCTCCCAGCAGGGTGCGGGGGAGAACTCCAGAACCCTCCTGAACTCGGTTTGGCGATCACGGCGGCCTCGCGTGTTTTTCGTGGAAAAGTGGGTGTTTTTAGGGTTAACCTTTCGAGGGGAATAAATAGGCGAAATGGCAACGTCGGTGGGCGGCCATGGGTCCCACACCACCCGTGGCGCGGCTAGGGGCGCGCCATCCTATGGTGTGGGGCCCCTGTGGCTCCCCTCCGGATCTCCTCCGGACTCTGTGGATCCTCCGGGAATTCTAAGACTTCTGGGCTTCGAATCGTCCAATTCTGTGAATATTTCCACAACAACTTTTCTGAAACTAAAAACAGTAGAAAACATGAACTGGCTCTATGGCATCTTGTCAATAGGTTAGTCCCAGGAAATCAATAAAAACGGCATTAAGTGTAAATAAAACATGTAGAATATAGCATGAAAACAACATGGAACATCAGAAATTAAGGATACGTTTATGACATATCAACATCCCCAAGCTTAGTTCCTACTCGTCCTGGAGTAGGTAAACGATAAAAACAAATAATTTTTGAGGTGGCATGCTACCAATATAAACTTGATCATCTAAATTATAAAAGCATAAGTATATCTGAGATCATAGTACTTTAAATACAAGCACGATAGATATAATTTTAACAATGAAACATAGCAATCACTTTGCATCATGAAAAGTAACACAAATAAAAGATCACGAATAATAATGCACTTGAAAGTGATATGTTTGTTTCAAGCATAGAGAAAACATAGCAAAGTGATATTTTGCTTGTCCTTAAGAGTGGGACAAAACATAAATGCCAGGACACCTTCAAAGTTCAAGTGGATGACTAGAACAAATAACTTGAGAGCAAATAATAACACATCATGAATCAATTAATAATGTTTCTAGGACAAATGCACATTAAAATCATAATGACAATGTCGCACCCGGACTTCTAGAGGATACTCACAGCCCGCTAAACAGTAGATAATTGGCTTACGGGGCTTACCGGCACCCGCATCTCAATATGAGTAGGCCAACACGTAAACGTGTGACAACCAACCTCTACTATTCATCGTCTGCGTAAACCATCCCATAGAAATCCGACTACTTCCATTGACGTACTTCATAACATACACACATGGTACGTCAACGGCATTTGAACAAGTGATATCACAACAAATCTCTAAGACACAAAGAAATAGAAATAAGTGGCAAATAGCTCTCACTAGAGCAGAGATAGCGAATATAGTCATGCAGAGGACATGTCCCAACAAGTCATCATTACATCACAGCGGAAGCATCCAAAGTGTCTGAGTACAGACAAGATCCAAATAGGCCTAAGAGGTCGGAAACGAAAAGTACGGAGCCCTTCCACGAAGTCACGGATCCTGCCCGGGTCCGCTATCTACTCGTCAACAGCCTCGTCATACTCCACATAGTAGCCGCCATGGGGATCCTCGGAAACGTAGTCTGCAGAACACGCAGCCCCAAAGGGGTCAGTACAGACGAGTACTGGCAAGCAAAATGCACAAGATACCAAAGTGTACCCGGCAACACCAAGTACAGATGCTTTGGGTTCAACGGAGGATAGGTAATATAAAGGTGCGGCAGCGGGCTGCACTAACCAACTACAGAGACTCGCTACAACATCCGGCTAAAAGAAAGGGATAAGATAGCGCATCGGAACCAACTACCACTAACCTCAAATAAACCCATCCTGGATCTCGCCCCTTATCCAAAGAAGCAATCCGAGGATAACCCACACAGTTGGATTAATGCAGGTTCAAATTATTGTGTCAATAAGCCTATTACTAGTCAAATTATTATTAATTAGGTGTAAGTTGTCTAATCCTTGTTAGCCAGCCCTATCACCAAGTCATCCATAACCGCGGACAACACGGCTTCTCGAGAAGATTTAACCCTGCAGGGGTGCACCAATTTGGCCGTACACGTAAGAATATCCCGCCAGACGGGGATCAAACCCACCAAGCGAGGCACTCTACACAACCTAACTCTCCTTCGCATCAAGCCCAAAGAACCACGTGCTGTGCGTGCGCGGCTAATCGAGCCCCCACGAAGAAAAGGGGGACCCTCATAGCACTGGAAGACCACGCCGCCCTAAATGCCGACTACAAAAGTTCCACCCTGGCGCCGAGGGTTCGTACCTGCATATGAGTGCATCAAATGGAAAGCCCGAACTAAGTGTGGCGATTTGGACGAGATGCGAAGCGAATCAGAGTTGCGGGGGGCTCCCATACACGCTTCCCACATGCGGTTAGCGCGCTCAACATGGATCCAGAGGACAAGAACTTTTCCCGAGTTCGACACTAACAGGCCTCAAAACCATACCTGGCCTCCTGCCGGTGCCTTATCATCAAATTAGCATTACCTCAAATATTAACAGGTTGTTGTTTAACATCGAGCCCCCAGAACATAATAAATATGGTAAAAGAAATAACGGACATCAGACTCGAGCATAAAAAACCCTAAGCATGCTAGTAAGACACAGGCAACAAGCAACGGGGTTATAGGTGTGGAGGATAGGCTATATCAGGGCTACATGATAACATGTGATAGGATCGGAACACAAGCAACGAATCTTAAGGCTAGCAGAATAGACAACGGAAAGTATCGATATCCAGTGTGGAAAGGACACAATGGTTCATGTGAGTGAATACTTGCCTGCAAACTCAGTAGCCTGGTACTGAGCTAACTCCTCTGAAGTAGTGTCGTAAACCTCGTCTGTCTCAACGTCGTCGTCTATTCGAGAAGAAGCAAACAAACAACGCAGAGAGACAAACAATCAATAACATGGCATAATGCACAAACATGGGATGATGCATGACAAGTTAATTGATGCATCAAAGATAAATTAGTTGACATGGTAACATAATTAAAGGGGCCCATATGCAATTTTGGGTTGCATATAGAAAGGCCCAAGAATTTAAGTTGAATTAAGTGATCTACCAACAACCATCATGTGAAAGTTGATTAGTATGATGCATGGATGAAGAAAACAATAAGAAAACAACATTAGCTTCAATTTGATATGTTGTTTACCAAGTTTGGAATTTTATTTATTAAGTTATGAAATTTGGCTTCTTAAATGAGTTACACAAGCATTTGTTGTTTTCACCAATTTTAAATGTTCAAAATAGATAACCAAATTCATATTTGGAAAGAACACAAATTTTAGATGGAAAACATATTTCATTTGTTGAAAAAGGAATTAAAATGAATTAGTTATTAATTGGACAATTTTAAATGCATTAATTAAGAAACGGTTGTTTTCAGCAATTTAATTTACTTAAAACAGAACACAAAGTTGATATTTGCAAAGTACATGAAAAATTTAATGGAAAACATATTTTATATGTGCCATTTGAATTAAATTTGAATTAGTTATGAATTTGACCAAATTTGAGAGAGTTGTGTGAATTTGAAATTTTGAAACCATTTGAAAGGTTCAAAATAGTATGAAAATGGTTTAAACATGTGGATAATTTAATTTGGTATAGAAAACATATTTTATTTGTTGAATTTGGAATTTTTATGCCCAAGTTATGAATTTTGCAAAATTAAATGAATTAAACAAGGATTCAAATATTTCATCAATTTAAAATATTCAAAACAGTAAACAAAGTTTATATTTAGGTAGAGAATTTAATTTGGTGTGGAAAACATATTTAAATTATTAAATTTGGATTTATAATGAATTAGTTATGCAATTTCAAAGTATAGGGTGTGTTCTGCCATTTTATTAAATTACAGGGACTAGGAAAAAATATTAACATGGACCTAGAAAAAACTACAGGGACTCGTGTGCGAATAAACTTTTGATTCTGGATCTGAAAAAATAAAAAGAAAAAGGGGTGTTTTATTCTCGCGCGGGGGGATCGAACCCAGGATCTCCTGGTGCGCGCGCAGGGCTCAGGCCACTGGGCTACTTGCTCGGTTGGTGATAGACTACAGGGGCGTGGGGTTTTGAGGTAACGTTTCGGAATTAACTGTCGAAACTGAACAAAAGTTCAGTTACATGAACCCGATCGGGAACAGATCGTCAACGACGACGAACGGCGAGGTGTTGCCGACGGACGGCGGCCTGCAGCGCCGCTGCCGGCATGGGCGCGCCGCGCTGGGCGCTCGCCCGCGGGGCAGAGGGGAGAGGGTGAGGGCGGACAGGGGGGTGGCTCACCGTGGGCCTGTCGATCGGGAGCTTGGCGACAGAGAAAAAAATGGCGGTGGCAGAGAGGCGCGCGACGGCGACGATCCCGTGCGGTGTAGGCGTCCTCCGGCCTCGCTCCCTTCGGCAAAAGGGGAGAGGGAACCCTCCCCGTTCCGTTCCCGGGGTCAACAGGCGTCGAGGTGGCCTAGGGCGACGGTGAGTGGAGCTTCAACCTCCGGCCATGGAGGTGGTAAGGTTTAGAGAAAGAAATCGGACAGGGAGAGGAAGAGGGAAAAGGGAGAAGGTGGCGGCGGCTTGAGGAGGAAGAAAGGTGAGAGGGCTAGGGTTTGGAGCCTCGGGGGGGGGGGGGGGGGTAGAAATAGAGGAGGTGGAGGGAGCAGGTGAGCTTGCAGGTGGGGGAGCCTCCCCTCCTCTGTCTCCGTACAGAGGAGGAAGACGACAACAAGGTCGTGCGCCTGGGCTTCGTGGGGTGTGGTGGGCTCAGCCCAATTGGGCTGGCCTGCCCTCCCCCTTCTTTTTTTTTGTTTTTTTTTTTGCTTGCTGTTTCTATTTTTTTTTGTTCACCTTATTTTGTGTAGGAAGAAAAGAGGGAAAATGATAGGGTGTTGGGGTGGAAAAAAATTTGGTGATAATTTTTATTAGTTATTTATTACAAAAGCCCAGTTGTGCAAACTTTTATTTTTCATAATTTTAAATTCTATTGCTGTTTGAAATTCAAATGGATTTGAGTGAAATTTGCAATAATTGAAATATTGAAATATTTAACCAAGCTAAATATTTGGAAATTCAAGTTTATTGGAACCATTTGAATTGTTGCTGTTTGGAAACTATTTTGAAACATTGGAACATACCAAGTATGAACCAAATTTTGAAATTTGATTTGAATTTCAAATGGAAAACAAGTGAAATCAATTGAGAACAAATGCAATGCTCATGATGGAATGATGCAAACTTAATTTAAACAAAAAGCAAACATTGTAAGGCTATTTTTCATACTTGGGATGTTACAGACAACTATTCTCTCTCAGATGTGCATAAAGTTAGAAGACGGAGACTCAACATAAAAGTAAAAGAAAGGCCCTTAGCAGAGGGAAGTAGGGATTAACTCATGTGCTAGAGCTTTTTATTTTATTAAACAGAGGTATTGAAAACATTTTTTCAGAGAGGTGTGTATGTTTATGTAAACGAATGGTAAACAGAAAATACAGTACGTCACAAGCCAACTAGACTTCACAAGAGCGGCTCCCATTGAAGGATGCAACTGGGGTCAGAAGGTCATCCCTCTTTCTCTTTTGTTTACACAATTATGCTTTGACAGATAAATCAGGGGCAAAAATAGTGAAGATAATTTATTGTATTAAGTTTGGGGCTGGGCACCCCGCTACTAGCTCTTCTATCATTTGGATAAGCGGATGAAGCCACTAGTCCAGGGTGTGAAAGTCCAATCAACAAGTGAGATAAAGACTCTATTCACGTCCTCATGAGCTAAAACAAGAGCATAAAACGTGAATAATTTTGAAAGTTTTAAAGGTAACACATGAGCAATTTACTTTGGAATGGCGGTTAAATACCACATGTAGGTAGGTATGGTGGACACATTTGGCAAACTTTGGTTTTTGGGAGTTGGATGCACGAGTAGAGCTTATACTCAGTACAGGTGGAGTCTAGCAAAGACTGGGAGCGACAAATCAAGAGAGCAATACTGGTCATAATCATGCATAGCGACAAAACATTATTAATCAAAGCATAAAGGATATTACAAGTTAAAAAAACTAAATGATCATAGAGGCTATAAGTGACTGGTTTGTAGTCATAAACATGGTGTAAGCATGCGCCAAGTCAACCAAATAAAGCATTCAAAGGAGAACACCACAAATTTATGCTTCAATATGACAACAACAACTCATGATTATTTAAATGGAACATTAAACAATCTCATCTATTTGAGACAAGTCATGCTAGAAAAATAACCACTAGGCTTAGAATTAAAATAACATCTAACATGACATGAAAAAGTCTAGCCACGGTCTATACAAGCTTCTTTTTACACCATTATAAGCACCAAAACTGTACTACTGCTTTCCAACACCAAGCATTATGCTAAACAAAAACTCGCCAAGAGATATAGCAATGAAACAATAGAGTACTAACACAACTATACTAAAACTAACAGCTCTAAATAAGAGATGCATGAAAAACAAGAGCTAAAAGGGAATTTTGCATCAACTAGAAGAAAAACTAAGAATACGAGCATGACGACTATTCATATGAAAAAGCGGAGCGTGTCTCTCTCCCAAAAAATAATGCTAGGTTCCAAAAATATTATTGCAGCAAGGAAAACAAAAGAAAACAAAACGAAAAATAAAAGACGCTCCAGGTAAACTTCATATGATGTGACCGAATAAAAATATAGTTTCACTAGAAGTGACCTGATAAATTGTTGATGAAGAAGGGGATGCCTTGGGCATCCCCAAGCTTAGAAGCTTGAGTATTCTTAGGATTTGCTGGGCTGAACCATGGGGTCATCCCCAAGCTTTGGCATTGCACTCTTCTTGATCACATTATATCACCCTCTTCTCTTGACCCTTGCATGGGAGAAAGCTTGATGGAACAACACATACAATGTCAACTATGCCGCACGACATGGAGCAGTCGGCTCTACCGGAGACTTCAGACGCCTTCATCACGCACAGTGCTCGGCCACCCGTACACCCAGCAATGTGGCTGATCTCATTGAAGGAAGAACACTATGTAGAAATAGTATGTCTACCCCAACCGGTTGTCGTTCCTAACCGGCCCCACCTATGAGCCAAACTACCAACCCCTATATAAGGCAGGCTAGGAGCCTAAGAATAGGGGATTGATCCCTGGGTCCTTATTCCATCTTCCACTTAGCAACACGGCTCCAAGAACACCTTGTAACCTCCTAACATAGTTGATCCTTGCATGAGTAGGGGTTTTACCTGACCGTGAGGGCCATGAACCTGGGTACATGGTACCACCATGCTTGTTACCCAATCCCGTGCGAGCATCGTCGCCTCTAGTTTCCCCTCTGATAAACTCCATCGTTAACCCGATGGTGCTGCCGTGCACTATACCACGACAATAAAGTACTCAAATTGAGCTTGAGGATCACCATGGAGATAATTCATAACTCTAAGTAATCGAATCATTATGGCACTTCCATTCTCATCATCTTAATCATCCACCTTACTAGAAGGAATAGGTGGAATAGAATTGAAGAAGTGGGGATTGGAAGGACAAATCACCTTTGATCCTTTTTCCATTAGGCATTTGTGAGAGGTCTTCTTGGAGGCGGGTGCATAGTCTTTGGTGTAGTCATACGTGAAGACTGGGCCGGGTTCGCCAAGAGCCAAACCGGATATTCCTACTATGTAAGCCTCTTCCTCCTCTTCATTATCGGAGGTGTACTCAGTGCCCACAAAATCCTTGCCATCTCTTCTCTTGTTCTTATCAACATTTTATGTCTTGTTGATGGGATTGGGAAATAGCTTCTTCTTTGCATCCTTGTCATACTTGGGCTTGTCTTCTCTCTTCTCATAGGGGAAATTGTCGGAGAAGTGTCCTGGTTGATCACAATTGTAGAAATTTCTTCTTGGATCCTTGGAGAAGTTCCCACCTTTCCTCGTGAAGGATCTTCCCCACTTCTTGGTGAAGGAAGCTAGATCCATATCTAGTTCATTTATTGATGTCATATATTC
Organism: Alopecurus myosuroides; assembly: GCA_028641055.1. Taxonomy (NCBI): domain Eukaryota; kingdom Viridiplantae; phylum Streptophyta; class Magnoliopsida; order Poales; family Poaceae; genus Alopecurus; species Alopecurus myosuroides. The sequence goes on from CM054059.1 coordinate 232,693,342, forward strand.
TTCTTGATCATATTCTTCTTCCACATGAATACCCTTGGCCTTCAAAGCAAGGGTTGGGGTCTTCATAGCATGAACCATCTATCTTGTTTAGATTCCTTTCTGAACCAAGATCTCATGGCCAATGAAGTAAGAGATGAAATCATCTAGAGTCATGGTGTGCAGAGAATCCATGAATTGCAAACTGAGAGCCAATTGCTTGAAATCGGGGGGCGATAACCTCAATGATCTTACATTTTATGAACTCGTCATTACATCGAAACCATCGTTGTACTTGTCACAACCAAGACCATGAATCTTCACACGGAGGGCATTAAGTCTTAAATACGAATTTTTAATTGACTCTCCATCACGAAGAATGAACATCCCCATTTCTCTCTTGGCATTTTGACAGTTGGTTCTTTGGATGAGTGAGGTTCCTTCTTGGAGAATGATAATTCTATCTCAAATATTCTTGGTGGAGCCAACGCGAAAAAATTGCTTGTAGAGGGACCTTGGAAGAGAGGTGCGGATCTTGATAGGCCGTGGAGTCGAGTTGGTGTGACACACACTTGCAGGGTGTCAAGCTACTCGAATCCACGGGTTTGTAGCCTTGCTCCACCACATCCCAAAGCTCCTCAAATGCTACGAAGATAAGATCCCATAGAATATTTCCAATAGGAAAAGAGAGTTCCATCAAAAACGGGTGAAGACCCGAAGCTGTCAAATGCGGCATTTGGATAGGTGTTAGAGGGTAGTTGTGACCAGCCGTGCCAAACAGAGGCATTTCCTGCTTAGAGGGACTAGAAGAGGTGGCAACCTTTGAACGGTCCTCAATTTTCTTGTTACTATCCAAGGACAGATCAAGGGACAATTTCCTAGATAGCGCGTTGGCCACAACTCGTTCTACCATTTCATTCAATTTAGTTTGCCAAGAAACATCATGTTCATTCAACTGACGTTGTAGTTCCTCATCCGTATGCTTGGGATCCCCATCGGCATCCATCTCACTCTTAAGGCGGTGAAGCCCTTAAAAGGAGTCCTTGGCTCTGATACCAATTGAAAGGATAGATATGGTAACTGATACGTCATAAACGTATCCATAATTTCTGATGTTCCATGTTGTTTCTATACTATATTCTACATGTTTCCTTTACACTTTATGCCATTTTTATCCACTTCCTGGGACTAACCTATTGACAAGATGCCACAGAGCCAGTTCATGTTTTCTATTGTCTTTAGTTTCAGAGAAGTTGTTCTGGAAATATTCTCGGAATTGGACGATTTGAAGCCCGGAAGTCTTAGAAAGTTGTCGTGCACACGGAGTCCGGAGGGGACCTGGAGGGGGGCCATAGGGCCCCACACCATATTGCGGCGCCCCCCCCTCTGATCGCGTCTGGGGTGGTGTGGGCCCCCTGGCCGCCCACCTACGTTGCCCTCGCACTTATATATTCTCCTCGAAGGGTTAACCCTAAATACATAAGCCTTTTCCACCAAAAACATCAGCAACTACCGTTATCGTCAACCCTAGTTCGGGAGGGTTCTGGAGCTCTCCCGGCACCCTGTCGGGAGGGGGAATCATCACTGGAGGGCTCTACACCACCATGCACGCCTCTGGAATGATGCGTGAGTAGTTCATTCTTGGACTACGGGTCCATAGCAGTTGTTCTCTCCTCTTTATGCCTCATGTTTAGATCTTGTGAGTTTCCCTACAGATCAAGATCATCTTATTGTAATGCTACATGTTGTGTTTGCTGGGATCTGATGAATATTGAATGCTATGTCCAATGATTATCAATCTATCATGTTCTTTTCATGTGTATGTTATTTATGATCTTGCATGCTCTCCGTTGCTAGTATATGCTCTGGCCAAGTAGATGCTTGTAACTCCAAGATGGAGTATTTATGCTCGATAGTGGGTTCATGCCTCCCTTTCACTCATGCTCGAGTGACAGAAACATAAACAGGTGGGGGGGTGTGCTGTTGTCACTAGCGAGAAAACAACGATGTTTACATTGTTTACATTATACATTTTGCTTACTGCAATTATCTGTTGCTTGCAACTTAATACCCAAGGTTTGCTCGGATGACATTCTAAGGGTGGATTATTAGTCATAGATGCAGTTGGATGACGGTCTATATATCTTGTAGTGTTGCCCGCATGAATCACATAGTAATCATCATGTCATGCATATGCACTACGGTGCAGCCTTTATATCTATCAATTCCCAGCTGTAATTTGTTTACCCAACATGTTATCTATCTTTTATGGAGAGAAACCACTAGTGAACGGTGGACCCCGGTCCATTTTCCTCATACTAATAGTACAACCACTACAATCTCTATTTTCATATTGTTCCTAATATTTTCCTACTGCCATCACTGTTCTCTTTTCATCTACTGAAAACAAGTACTGTTGTCCACACCATACGTTTAATCTCTTTATTTTCAGCAAAACCGGTGAGATCGACAACCTCACTGCTTTGTTGGGGCAAAGTGATTTGATTGTGGTGTGTAGGTTCCACGTTGTTTCTGAACTGGTAGTGCGCCCTGCCACCTCAGCTGCATCAACCTTCGGAAGTGATTTCTTTCTCCTACTGGTCGATTCAACCTTGTTTTCTTTCTGAGGGAAAATTGTTGTTGTGCTCTTCATACCTTCCTCTTGGGGTTTCCCAACGAGTGCAAGATTTGCACCATCAGTAACCTAGAGGGGGAGGGGGTGAATAGATTTATACAAATTTTCCTTTTCTTCTGTCAAGTATTAGGCTATGCGGATAACAAGGTGATCCTAAAAAATAGACGAGACACCCTATGTGATGCAATATCACAAATATATAACAATAATGAAAGAGCTCGGATAGGAATAACCGAGGCACACGGAGACGAAGATGTATTCCCGCGTTTCTTCTCTTAGAGAGAAGTACGTCATATTGGAGATGTGTGGGATACCATGAAGGAACTCATACGCCATAGAGGATCATCTTCTTCTCCTTGAGCCTCTTCCACGAAGAAATAGATCACTATTGGGGTTCTCGAGGTGAACATCGAACCTTCACAAACTTCCTAAAGCACAATTCACTACCTAGATGCTTCTCGGCGACCCTAGCCGCCTAGGGTTTCCCAAGAAATCCAAGAGGAACAGGAAAATCGATGAACTCAAGGGGGAGTCACTTTTGGCTTGGTGGAATCATAGAGCTAGACCTCCTCTTGTCTTCTCTCAAAGGGATTTGAATTTGGATGGAGAGAATAGGAGATCTCAAGATTTTTGTGTGGTAAATAATGGAGGAGAGAGTAATGAAATGATATGATATATTTTGAGAAAGGGTAACGTTCTGAAGGAGGAAGAAGAAGGTTATTTATAGGTCAACAGAAAATGTGGCCGTTGGAACAATTTTCTAGCGTGGTTGATTTTCAAGTTGGTTAGAACGACCCTAGGACCGGTCTAGGTCGGCTGCAACCGACTTGCAGACTAAAAACACGTTCTATACCACCAACACACAAACCGACAAAAGTCGGTTGGACCAGCCCTGGGACCAATCGAGGTCGGCTGGAACCAACCACCAGGCCAAAAACCCCTTCTATAAGACCGGTGCACAGACCGAGGAGAACCGGCTGGCAGGTCGGTTGAGCCGAAGCCAAACCGACCTTCATACCGGAAAACCACTCTATAACACCGACTCGCAGACTGGCAGGACCCGGTTGAACCGACCCTGGGGCCGGCCGTGGCCAGCTGTAGCCGACATTTCAACCGGCTAGAAAAAGGCTCCATAAGCTGATTTTTTTTTAAATGTTCTTCTTCAACCTTTTTCAAGGAATGAAAATGGAAGGGTGGTACGATGTGTGTAGGTCTTCTTATATCATCCCTAATGATCTCAACGAGTGTAACCCTCTTAATAGGGGACAATGCCTTTTCACCAAGTTTGTGGAGAAATATGATACTCTCATCGGAAGATGGATTAGAGAGTTTGTGTTCCACCTTTGTCGAGGGTGTGACCTCAACAATCCCCATGGTTAGGTACCTGGGGTTTCGTAAGAAGGAAAAAGGCACCGGTGGATTACTCGACTTGACGGGTGATATGTCATAAACGTATCCTTAATTTTTTGATGTTCCAGGTTGTTTTCATGTTGTTTCCTACATGTTAGCTATACACTTTATGTCATTTTTATCGATTTTACGAACTAACCTATTGACAAGATGCCATAGAGTCAGTTCCCCGTTTTCTGCTGTTTTTAGTTTCAGAAAAGTTGTTCTCGAAATATTCTCAGAATTGAAAAATTCGAAGCCCGGAAGTCTTATAATTCCCGAAGAGGCCCAGAGGGGGGGCATAGGGGGGCCACACCATAGGGCGGCGCGGCCCCTGGCCGCGCCTGGGGTGGTTTGGGCCCCTCGGTCATCCACCACCATCGCCCTTTCTCCTATTTATACTCCCTGATACGCCAACCCTAAAAATATACCACTTCATCCCGAGAAACACCCGAGGCCGCTTTCATCGTCATCCCGAGATCGGGAGGGTTCTGAAGCTCTCCCCGGTACCCTGCCGGGAGGGGAATTCATCACCGGAGGGGTCTACACCACCATGCCCTCCTCCGAAGTGATGCGTGATTAGTTCATCCCTGGACTAAGGGTCCATAGCAGTATCTAGATGGTTGTCTTCTCCACTTTGTACCTCATGTTTAGATCTCGTGAGCTGCCCTACATGATCGAGATCATCTTTATGTAATGCTACATGTTGTGTTTGCTGGGATCTGGTGAATGTTTAATGCTATGTCTTCTGATTATCAATCTATCATGTTATCTTCATGCATATGTTATTTATGATATTGCATGCTCTCTGTTATTAGTAGATGCTCTGGCCAAGTAGATGCTAGTAACTCCAAGAGGGAGTATTTATGATCGATAGTGGGTTCATGCCTCCTTTGCATGTGTGCTCGAGTGACAGAAACGTGACGGATGGAGGATGTGTTGTTGCCATCAGGGAGAAAACAACGATGTTTACTTAGTTTACATTGTTTACATTACACACTTAGCTTACTGCAATAATCTGTTTCTTGCAACTTAATACCCAACGTTTGTTCAGACGATATTCGGAGGGTGGATTATTAGTCATAGATGCAGTTGGATGACGGTCTATGTATCTTGTTGTAATGCCCGCATGAATCACATAGTAATCTTTATGTCTTGCATATGCACTACGGTTCAGCCTTCATTTATGTCAATTGCCCAGCTGTAATTTGTTCACCACACATGTTATTTATCATCTATGGAGAGACACCTCTAGTGAATTGTGGACCCCGGTCCATTTTCTCATACTCATAATACACACACTGTTTTCCACTGCTTTCACACTGTTGCTACTATTTTCATATTGCTTTCATATTGTTTTCCACACCATAGATTTAACCTCTTTGTTATCAGCAAAACCGATGAGATTGACAACCTCACTGCTTCGTTGGGGGCAAAGTGATGTGTGTTGTGTAGGTTCCACTTTGCTGCTGAACCGGTAGTGGGCCTTGCCATCTCAGCTGCATCAACCTTCAGAAGTGCTTCTTCCTCCTACTGGTCGATTCAACCTTGGTTTCTTTTTTGAGGGAAAACTTGCTGCTGCACTCTTCACACCTTGTGCTTGGGGTCTCCCAACGAGCGTGTGTCTACACGCCATCAAAACTTTTCTGGCGCCGTTGCCGGGGAGGAAGAGAATTTCTACAAGGGGATTCTCTCACTTCCAATCTCTTTACTTTGTGTTTGTTTTGCTTAGTTTATTTTATTTTGTCTTGTTTGCTTCTCTTTATAAAAAACACAAAAAATTAGTTCCTATTCTAGCTGTAGTTTTATTCCTGTTTTTAGTCTTGTTAAAAATGACTACCCCTGAGAACACTAAGTTGTGTGACTTTACTAGCACCAACAACAATGATTTCATTAGCACACCTATTGCTCCACCTGCTCCTACTACTGATTTTTATGATATAAAGCCTGCCCTGTTAAACCTTGTTATGAGAGAGCAATTTTCTGGTGTTAGTACCGATGATGCTGCTGCCCATCTTAATAATTTTGTTGAACTATGTGATATGCAAAAGTATAAAGATGTAGATGGAGATATTATTAAACTGAAACTGTTTCCTTTCTCTTTGAGAGGAAGAGATAAAGAATGGTTGCTATCTTTGCCTAGAAATAGTATTGATTCTTGGACTAAGTGTAAAGATGCTTGCATTGGAAAATATTATCCTCCTGCTAAGATTATATATTTGACAATTAGCATTATGAATTTTAAGCAACTTGATAATGAGCATGTTGCTAAATCTTGGGAAAGAATGAAATCTTTAGTAAAGAATTGTCCCACTCATGGACTGACTACTTGGATGATCATCCAAACCTTTTATGCAGGTCTGAATTTTTCTTCAAGAAACCTTCTGGATTCAACTGTTGGAGGAACCTTTATGTTCATGACCTTGGGGTCAGCAACAAAGCTTCTTGATGATATGATAGTAAATTATTTTGAATGGCACACTGAGAGAGCTACAACTGGTAAGAAGGTAAATTCTGTTGAAGAAACCTCCTCTTTGAGTGATAGACTTGATGCTATTATGTCTATGCTTGTGAATGGCCATGCTCCTATTGATCCAAATAATGTTTCTTTAGCCTCTTTGGTTGCTCAAGAAGATCATGTTGATGTGAACTTCATTAAAAATAATAATTTGAACACCAATGCTTATATGAATAATTTTGGTAGCAACAATTATAGGCCATATCCTTACAATAATAGTAATGCTTATGGTAATTCTTATGGTAATTCCTACAATAAAAATAAAAGTGTACCCTCTGATCTTGAGAACATGCTTAAGAATTTTATTAGTACACAAACTGCTTTTAATAAATTTGTTAAGGAAAAATTTGGCAAAATTGATGTTCTTGCTTCTAAAGTTATAGCCTTGCTCTTGATTTTGATTTTCTGAAACTAAAGGTTATGCCTCATTATGTTAAAGAAATCAAAACTTTGAATGCTATCCATTCGAATTGATAATAATGTTAGGATGTTAGCTGAATTGCATGCTAGATGGGAAAGAGAAGATGAAATAGCTAGAAAGAATAATATAGCTAATGTTTGCACCATTACCACCACTAGTAAAACTGAAACTTCTCATGCTAGTAAGCCTTCTACTATCAATGGTAAAGTAATTGGTGTTGGAAATACTCCCACTTCTGTTCTTAAAAATGCAAAACTGTCTGAAACTGCTAAAAATGTTCCTGATAAAAGTGCTGATTTTTTTTGAAACATGGGAGACAATGGTCCCATTTCCTTTGATAAAAATGATCTTTACTTTGATGATTGAAACATAACTTAAGTGATTAAGTTCCTGCAAAATCTGGCTAGTTGTCCTAATGCTAGTACTGTGAATATGGATTTCACAAAACATATTACAAATGCTCTCATGCAAAATAGAGAGTATGAATTAAGATGTGAAGCCTCTATCCCTAGGAAGCTAGATGATGGCTGGGAACCCATTATTAAAATCAAAGTTAATGATTTTTATTGCAATGCTCTATGTGATCTTGGTGCTAGTATCTCTGTTATGCCTAAGAAACTTTATGATATTCTTGATTTTCCACCTTTGGAGCACTATTATTTGCATATTCATCTTATTGATAATGGTAGAAAGAAACCTTTGGGGAGAGTTGATGATGTTTTTATCATGGTTAATAACAATCTTTTCCTTGTTGATTTTGTTGTCTTGAATATTGAATGCAATGCTTCCTGTCCAATTATTTTGGGAAGACATTTTCTTAGAAATGTTGGTGTTGTTATTGATATGAAAGAGGGGAATATTAAATTTCAATTCCCACTCAAGAAAGATATGGAACACTTTCATATAAATAGAATTAAGTTGCCTTTTTATTCTATTATTCGAACGAATTACAATTTAGATGCTTCTTCACTTGAAAACACTTGATTCCACTTTTCTGGGCCTAGCTAAAAGGCGTTAAAGAAAAGCACTTCTTGGGAGATAACCCATAGTTTTATTTTTTGCTTTGTTTTTCTCTGTTTTATTTGAGTCAAGGGGTGTCGATTGGTCATCTCGACAAGTCCCTTGGATGATCTGGTAGGGTTTCGATTAAGAGAACGAATAAGGCGCTGGAGACAATCGTCGGCTAACAGGGGGCAAGTTTTACCCCGGTTCGGGGCCCTCGTAGAGGTAATACCCTTACCCCTGTTCTTTTGATCTGTATTACGGGTAGATCAATTACAATGGTGTGTGCGCTAGCTGAGAGATGGATCTCGAGCTATGGCTATGGTGGTCAAAACTAGATTGGATCCCCCTCCCCGTGGTTCTCTTAGCCTTTTTATAGATAGCTGGGTCCCAAACCGTCCTGGGGGGGGGGAGTTACAAATCCTAGCTCTAGGTCGGTGGAACTTTCCTTCTTGAGCCGCAAGTTTCGTGGGTGGGCTTCCACTGGGCCTTCTAGAGCTACGGAGTAGCGCCTTGCTTTGGGCCTTGGACCGGGTAGGCCCACTCGACGGGTTCTGGAGTCATCCCCATGTCAGTAGCCCCCGAGTGTTTATTCGACTGAGAATAGTCGCCTTGCTTTGGGCCTTGGACCGGGTAGGCCTACTCGACGGGTCCTGGAGTCATCCCCGCGTCAGTAGCCCCCGAGTGTTTATTCGACTGAGAATAGTTGGGTAAGCACTCAGAGTTCTTTCCCTAGATTTCGCGACTGGTCATTTTAATCGCTTGACTTCAAGGGAATGTACCATGTATGAGATGTACTCGAGTATCGAGTGGTAAGTGCGCCTTGTGTTGGCTTTTTTTGCAGAACGATACAACTCAGTTGCTTGGCTCTCCCGAAAGATCAGGGCCAATTAATTGCATCTCGGGCAAAAACCGTTCTGGCCTACACGAATCCGAGACCTCCGACTCGAACTCGGTGAGGTGATTGCCGTGACTGGGCCGTGGAGGTCTTATCAAGTCGAACTTAACCTTAAAGGGGTACCCGGCGCGTCCGCTAGGATTTTTCTTCGTGTTGTTGACACAGAATATTTACTGGAGGACACAACTTGAGTGTGATTCCAGGCCCACGGGAGAGATCCTTGGGTCTTACCTTCGTACTCGAAAGAATACGGCATCCAGATGTGCCTAGTTGGCCGAACCATCCGGGGTTAAAATGATGTGTGAGTACATCGTGAGGTAGAGTTGCGGGAGCCGCATACTCGCGATTTTACCTTGGATGCACTGTAAGTGCTATCTTTTGCAATCCTTCGAGCGAGATAATATTTTTTTTCCTTGGTCTTGTACAAAAGAAATTTCGTTTTATGAAGCTTATACGAAAGAAATTTCGTGTCAGTGTATCTATACGGAAGGGTTTTCGTGTCGGAATGCCCATACGAAAGAGATTTCGTGTCAGGGTGCCCATACGAAATGTATTTTGCGTCCTGATGCTCATACGAAAGATTTTTCGTGTCGTGAGGTAAGCAGTGACATCACCGCGCACTCGTCTGTTCCCGATGGGACGTGATGAAGTGGGGCAGAGCGCACGGGGCCCACCCTGTCATCTTTTTGACCGGAAACGAGCGGTCGTGCTCCCGCTAATCCGTTGGCCGCACGGTAAATACGCACGATCTTTTCATAAAAGATCGTGCGGGGGTAACCGCCCTGTCTCTTCATTTTTGCTTCACACGTGGCAGTGGCGATGAGTGTCACGTTTGCGGATCAACGGTTCACATTGGCTGGGCACTGATATAAATATTGGGCCTTAGGGGAAAAGTAACTTTCCCGACCCTCCTTCGTCTTCTTCCTCTTCTGCGCACACTTCCTCTTCTGCGAGCTCGAACCAGGTCCCAATGGCGGGAGGCAAGAAACGCGGCGCCGTTGCGGCATCCGGCAAGGAGGTGGCGAGCGCCTCCGTGGAGGCTCCGGTGAAGAAGATGGGCGATTGGCGCCCGTCAAACGCCATGAAGAAAAGCGTCGCCAAGATGCAGAGAGAGGGACTGCTCCCTCCCGAGGACTCCAAGCGCGTTCGGATGTCCATGAAGAAGGAGGAGATGCCTAGTCCTCTCGCCACCGAGCGCGTCACAATCTCGGAGCACATTACCCGAGGTTTGTCCTTCCGTCTCCATCCTTTTCTCGTCGGGCTGTTGTATGTCTATGGCATAGAGCTAAACGACCTTCCTCCAAACGCGATATAACACATCTCGTGTTTTATCGTGCTCTGCGAGTGCTTCCTCGGCATTCGCCCGCTATGGGGCTCTGGAAGGCCACCTTCCAAGTGCGGATTTTTCGGGAGAAGAAATAGCCAGGCGAAAGAACTGGAGATCCGCTGAGGACCGGAGGCTTCGGGATCCAGGCGAACAAGGACGTCCCCTACCTGGAGATGTGCTTCGTTGACTCAGCTCAGGGGTGGCGTCCGAAGTGGTTTTACGTCGTTGATAACAGCGTGAGTGACGTTCCATAATTCCAACCGTTTGTTGTTTTGAAGCGGCGGAAGTCCTGGATGCATTCGCTCTCAGCCAAAGAAGTCAAGGTTGTCACCCCTCTACTCGCAAAGGTGGCGCGCTTCCGTGACAAGGAGCAGGGAACTCCGTTGAACGGGATACACCTGGCGGGTGTGTTTCTGCACCGGAGGGTCCAGCCTCTTCAAGAGAGGCTGACCACCTTGTGGGAGTACACGGGCGTCAACGACCGGAGCCGAACGTGCGACGACATTCTTTCGAATGCCGAATTCGACAAGAAGATCGTGGCCATCACCAATTTGAAGAAAGGAGAGGGCTACTCGACGTGCCCTCTCACCCCATTTGAAGCCGAGAACCCCCCGACTAAGGTGAGTTTCTTAATCCTCTTCTTTGCTTTGTATTTCTTCTTGTTTTGGGTTTTCGTCGATTGTAATACCTCTTTTTCTTCTTTTTGCCTTCGCAGAATCAGGACGTGGCAACGTGCTACCCGCCACTCTCTGTGGATGAAGGTGTCTCAGATATTCTGGCGAGCAACGTTGAGGCCCCTCCTGAGGCTAGCGTCGCAGACGCGGAGTCGAGCTCTGAACAAGTGGAGGTGGACGAGGAGGAAGAGTCGGATGACGAGCAACTTCGTCGTCGCAAGCGCCGCAAGCCGGAGGAGTCTGAGGTCACCTCCAAGGACAACTTCTTGAATGATGATCATGTCGAGGAGGTCGAGCCCATCCGAGCAAATCCCCTCAACGTGCTTCCTCCCATCATCCGCCAGTCGAAGATCTCCACCGCCTGGAACCCAGACAACCTTGACGATGATGATGAGGATGAGTGAGTTCCGTATGTTTTCTCCTTTGTTGCAAATTTGCCTTTTTCTTTTCTAATTCTAACTTTTGCAGCAGTCTTGTGACCATCAGCGCGGATCAGTTTGCTTCTTCGACTCCGTCCGTGAAAAGGAAGGAGGTTGTCGCGGACCCTGCTCCAGCTACAAATCCCACTCGAAGACCTCCAAGCCCGGCAAAGGCAGTCGACGTTCCGGAGTACGAGATGCCTAGCTTGGCGGGTGGACGGCCTAGAGATGTCGGCGCGTTAGCGAGCAGGGAGATCTCGGCTAGCTCGGCTGATCCCTTGTCCACCGCGCAGGGCAAGGTAAAGTGTTCTCATTTTTTTGTGCAACTTGTCTTCCTCTTTTTTCTTTTATCGGGTGCACGACAGTGCTCGCGATGGGATTAGCCCCCGAGTCTATGGTCGACTGCTTGTAGTTGTCTATGGACTCAAGTCGAGATTTTCTTTTCTTGTCTGTTTCTTTTTTGGTTTTCATCGGGTGCACGGCAGTGCTCCCGATGGGAGTAGCCCCCGAGGCTATACTTGACTGTGTACAGTCGTGTATAGGCTCAAGTGATATCTCTCTAATTCTGCAAGGAATTTTTGCAGACTGTTCTTGATTCCCTGGAGCCTTTTGGGCGCCGGCTTCTTTCGGCTGAGACGGATTGTGCTTCTCTTCGGGGAGAGAGCGACGAGCTCGTCCAGGATGGCCTCTCTCTACAAGGTGAGCTGCCACACGCCTTTTTACCTAGTTTCGTTTCTTCCTGGTTGCAACTGTTATTTTAATTGCGCCCTCTATACTGTGGATGCGGTTAGTCGCTTGAAGTCCGAGAAGGCAGAGGCTTCCTCTCGGGTGAAAGACCTTGAGAAGAATCTGGAGTCTACTCGAAAGGAATTGGAGTCCACACGCAAGCATTTGGCTGATAGTCTCGCGAGAGCCCATGGCGCCTTGAAGCAGCTGGAGGAGGCGAGTGTGAAGCACAACAGCGATTTGGTCGGCATCCTCCGTCCCTTGGCCCAGACTCTGGCTGGTGAGTCATGCTCGAATTTCTTTCAACTGTGGCTCGTTCTTTTCTCTTTCTGACGTTTATCTGCTCCGTCTTTGTTTAGGTGCTATTGGAGTTGGGATGGAGCTACCCGAAGGGATTCGAGTCGACGCCCTCTCAGACGTGTGCACTCAGCTGCAGGAGCACGGGAACAAGGCCTGATTCCTCATCCGCGATGCTGCCCAGGTGCTGACGCAACTACACCAACGACTACTCGTGGATGTGCAAGTTCCACCAACTCTTGGTGGCCTCCTGCAAGTTTTCCTTGGCGAGGATGGTCCCCTCCAGAAGTACTCCCTTGCGTAGACCGAATGTGGAGCCAAGACGGCTATCCAGTTTGCCCTGGCACATGGCGTCTCGGGTGACCTGGAGAAGGTGTACTCGGAGCTTCCTCGAGACGCGTTGGGAAAAAAGGTAGCGCTTCGACCTTTTGGCGATCGTGCAGAGAGGCTTGTGAAGACGCTCTCCGGGTTAGTTTCCCGCGGCCGTGGTGGAAAGCCTGCTGCGAGTGGAGATACCTCAGTAGTTCCTTAGATTGATCGCTATTTCTGTATGTTTTATGTGTAATGAACCTTGGGATGCATCCTGTACTTTTTTCTTCAATCGAGATGTTTTGAAAGTGTCAGCGTTTTGTTATTGCGCCTTACTTTGTGTTCTACCGATGGGAGTAGCCCCCGAGCACTCGAAGATTTTGTGTGATACATTGTCGAGTGGGGTATGACTATGTCTCTGAAACTTCATTGTTCTTTCCAGGTGGTGGATTCCAGTGGAGGTTCGTCGAGTGGAGCTGCTCCTTCGACCGAGCCGTTGATTATGGCTGCCAGTATGCTTGCTTCACTTCGTGACCGTGTCGCAAATGGAGAGCGTAAGCTCAAGGCTCTGCGAGGCATAGCGGATGTTGCCAAGTCAAAGCAGAAACTTGTTGGGGATCACGAACAATTTCTAATGGAGGAGCTGGCGAGCGTTGCGAAGGGCATGCTTTGTAAGTCTCACGAGCCCCCGAGTACTTCTTGTTTATTTCTGCTTGTGTTTTGACGCGTTTGATGTCCATGCAGTTGTTGAGCCTGATGGGGTGTGTGAGGGTCACTGGGTGGACAATCATATTGTTCATGAGTCAAGCATCTCCAAACCTCACACAAGCAATTTATGGTATGACCACAACCGAGGTTTTGTCTTGGCTACCCTGTAGTACCGGGAGAGTTAGGCGCAAATTATTGTTGAATCTTGTCGGGAGGCCCTTTCTTCGGTCCATCGGGCGTTTTAACCCTTCGGCGTTGTTCCGGATAGCTTGAGTGGCTTGCTGAGGTTATTTCGTCGAGTGGGGGATGTTTGAGAGTGTGTGCGTCAGAAGCTCATTTGTGGTGCTCATGTGGCGCTTGCCTTCGTGCGTCTGTGGCATCCTGAAGTCAATTTCAATTCCGTGGCGCGACTCCCTGACACCCGAGGGCCACCTGTAGATTTTGTTCCTCATTGTGAGGTTGTGCGACCTGCGGCGGAGCGGATTATTCGACTGACCGCGGCGAAGACTGAGCGAATGCTTCAACAGGCGGCTGCTCGGCAATAGCTGTAGTTAATAAGGTGTATATACCTTGTATGTTTTAGTTTAAGGTGTGTACCTTGTGACCTTGTATGTTAATTCGATCATTTAAGGTGTTTATAAGGTGTGTACCTTGTTACCTTGTAAGATATTTGTCGTGCGTGAGCACTAGAAGATTTTGCTGATGCTAGTTTGGTGTAGCCCCCGTGTGTTGGGGGTGTGACCGTTTGTTTAGCATGTAAAGAAAGGAAAAAAAAATAAAGAATAAAGACTGCGACTAGATAGTCTTTGTAGCTATGGTTGAGAAACCATGTTTTTATTGTGATTTATGAGAAGCCATGTATTTTCTCGGGCTACAATGTGGCTAGTATGGCCTTATTTTGCGAGTGATAAACTCTCCTAGGGATAGAATTTCCTCAGATGCACCACGTTCCATGGGTTGGAGTAGATGCGACCTGTCTTTGGGGTTTTCAAGCGATAGGCACCGCCTGGGATGACTTCGTGTATGATGAAGGGTCTCTCCCATGGTGGCTCTAGCTTGTGTCCCTTCTCTTGCTTCAGTCGTAGCACCAGGTCACCTACCACAAAGGATCTGTGGCGTATGCGGCGACTGTGGTGGTTGTGCAGCGATTGCTAGTAGACGGGGTTCTTGTGAGAGAGATGTCCCTGATCTCGTCCAGTGCGTCCATATCTTCTGCGAGTGTCTTGTTGGAAGCTTCTTTGCTGTATGCGACAACTCGTGGAGCGCTAAACTTGACGTCCTCGGGTAACACAGCTTCAGCTCCGTATACAATGAAGAATGGTGTGTAGTTTGTCAATCGGTTTGGTGTTGTTCGCAGGCTCCACAACACCGATGGTAGTTCTTCGGCCCAATGCCCTGCTGCTGTGTGTAGTCGGGTGAACAACCGCTTCTTTAGGCCAGCCAAAACTAATCCGTTGGATATTTCTACTTGGCCGTTAGTTTGCGGGTGTGCCACCAAGGCGAAACTGAGGGTTATCCCTTTTTCCTTGCAGAAAGCATGGGTTTCCTTGGCTATGAAGTTGGTCCAATTATCTGTGATGATATTGTGTGCAACACCGAATCTGCACTCGATGGAGTCGAGGAATCTCACGGCGCACTTGGCATGTTGCGACGTGACCGACATGGGCTCTATCCATTTCGTGAATTTGTCGACTGCGGCCAGCAGGTGAGTGTATCCTTTGGGTGTTGATTTCCGCAGCGGTCCCACCATATCGAGCCCCATTGAGCGAAGGGCCAGGAGATGGGGATCATGTGGAGCTCTATGGACGGTGCGTGTGGCTTGGGAGCGAACTTTTGGCACGCACTGCACCTGTCGACGAGGTCTTTGGCTTCTCTGGCTGCCGTGAGCCAGTAGAATCCTACTCGAAAAGCTTTCCCCACGATTTCTCTCCATCTTGCGTGATGCCCACAGTCCACTTGGTGCATATCACGGAGTAGTTCCTTCCCGTCCTCGGGTGCGATACACCTCTGGAGCACACCTGATATTCTTTGCTTGTATAGTTCTCCTTTTACCACCCGAAAGGATTTGCTGCGTCGAACGATTTGTCTCGCCTCGCAAATGTCTTCTAGGAGCTGTTTGTTTGTTTGTTAAGTAATCGTGATATTTCTGCTTCCAAGTTGTCTCGACCGGGAAGACTTGCCTTGAGATGTTATGGATGAGCTCGATGAAGGCGATTTGTTGACTGGCCTCCGTTTCTATTGCTGTGGGTGTCTCTGCTTGCGTTTTGACCTTGACTGACCGTTTGCTTATTCTCTCGAAGTAGATTCCTGGTTGAACAAGGGTGTTAGTTGATCCTATGTTCGCCAGTCTGTCTGCTTCTTCGTTTCTTGATCGTGCGATGTGCTTCAGCTTGCACCATTTGAAACTTCCTTCGAGTAGGTTGTACATGTTGTGATAGGCGTCCATGTTATCCGCGACAGCGTTACACTCCTTCAACGTCAGCAGCACGATAAGATTAGAGTCTCCGTATATCATCAATCGAGTGGCTCCGCAGGCGACCGCCATCTTCACGCCGTGTAGGAGCGATTCGTACTCTGCATCGTTGTTGGACGCTGGATCGTCAGGGGGGAAGTCAAGTCGCGGAACATGCTGGAGCTTGTCGCCCCTTGGCGATATGAGGATTACTCCGGCTCCGGCTCCCTCATTTCTTTTTTATCCGTCAAAGTACATGATCCAGTTTCTCATGTATTCTGGGGGTCCTGGAGTTTGCAGCTACACCCACTCGCTCAGAAACTCTACGACCACCCGGGATTTGAGGGCGTTACGTCCTGTGTATATTATATCCCAGGCGCCTTGCTCGATGCTCCACTTTGCGATTTTTCAGGATGCCATGGGATTGTTCATGATAGTACCGGGTGATGCATCGTTTAGCACCGTGACGGTATGTTCCTGGAAGTAGTGTTTGAGCTTGCGGGCTGTAAGTACCACTCCATACGCGAGTTCTAGTAGTGTGGGTATCGCTGTTTGCACGGCGAGAGTACCTCGCTGATGTAGTACACAGGTCTATGAGCGTCGCATGCTTTTCCGTCCTCTGGCCGCTTGACGACAATTACCGTGTTGACCACTTGATTTGTTGCGGCTAGGTAGAGATAGAGAGGTTCCCTTTCCTGTGGTGTTGCCAATATGCGCTTGCTCTGCAGCACTCTCTTCAAATCAACGAACGCCTTTTTTGCTTCTGGCGTCCACTTGAACTTATCTGTTTTCTTCAACAATTTGTACAAAGGGAGCGCTTGCTCGCCTAACCTTGCGATGAACCTGCTGAGGGCTGCCAGTTGCCCTGCGAGCTGCTGCACGCCGTGAAGATTTGCGGTTCTTTCATCGTCAAGATAGCCTAAATTTTCTCCGGGTTGGCTTCAATTCCTTGGGCAGAGACCAGATAACCGAGGAGCTGTCCAGCTGGAACCCCGAAGATGCATTTTGTCGGGTTGAACTTGATTCTGTATGCGTTGAGGGCGTCGAATGTCTCCCTGATGTCCTCGAGGATCGTGTCTTCCACTCGAGTCTTGATGACAATATCGTTAATGTACACTTGTACGTTCTTGCCAATGAGCTTGGCGAGACATTTTTGCATGCAGCGCTGATATGTTGCGCCTGCATTTTTTAGCCCGAAGGGCATCATAGCAGTATACACCGTGTGTTGTGATGAATGTTGTCTTCTCCTCATCCTCCTGCTTCATCCTGATTTGGTTATAGCCCGAGTAGGCGTCCACGAAGGAGAGGCGTTGACAGCCTGCTGTAGAGTCCACGATCTGGTCGATCCGTGGTAACGGAAAGTTATCCTTGGGCAGTGTTTGTTCAACAACGTGTAGTTGATGCTCACGCGAAGGATGTCAGTATTTTTCTTCGGGACTAACACCGGGTTTGCTAACCAGGTGGAAATCTTAATTTCCCTGATGAACTTGGCGGCTAACAATTCGTTCACCTCTTTGCCGAGTGCTTTCTTTTTTCGGCTCATAAAAGCGTCGGGTGGTCTGTTTGACTGGTTTTGTATCTTTAAACACTTCAAGTGAGTGCTCGGCGAACTCCCTGGGTATTCCTGGCATATCTGAGGGCTGCCAGGCGAAAATCTCACAGTACTCACGGAGGAGTTCGACGAGCACGCTTTCCTATGCGGATGATAGGGTGGTGGACATGATCGCCGTCTTCGTGGATTCTGTCGGGTGCACTTGATGTTTTCGAGTGTCGCTGCTTGGGCTGAACTCGAGTTCTGGGGCGTTCTTTTTGGTGAGCGGTACCATAGAGTTATCCGTGGTTTTTGCCAGCTCCTCTTGCATCCCGAAAGATTTCGCGATTTCGTTGAACTCGTTGTCACACTTGTCTGACTTCTAGAAGTCGTTGTTTATCGTTATTGTGCCGTATTCTCCTGGGAGTTTGAGCTTGAGGTAGGCATAATGGTGTACTGCCATGAATCTCGTGAACGCAGTTCGGCCGAGAATGGCGTGGTACTGCGATGGCCAGTCGACCACCTCAAAGTCGAGGAATTCACTCCTGTAATTCTTGGGGTCTCCGAGTATCACCTCCAGGTTGATTGTTCCGAGTGGTCGGACGGCTTTCCCTGGTACTATCCCGTGGAAGGATGTTTCTGATTCTGCTAGTCCGTCCAGGTTCTTGTTTATCTTGCGGAGTGTGTTCGCGTATATGATGTTGATTCCGCTGCCACCGTCCATGAACACTCGGGCTAAGTCGTAGTTGCCTATTTGCGCCTAGATGACGAGCGCGGCTGTCACGACCCCGGACCCAGAGATATACATACTGTTATGTGCTCCTAGACATGGACCCACAAGGGCTTCAGGGTTACCAACCCCGGCCGCAACAAACAACGGCAGGCAAACTGGATTCATCGGCACGTAGTCCGGATCCCCAGTCTACTACTCCTTGTATCCATGCTAGTCATAACCAACTATGCATATCAAAGCGTCCACGAATCGAATGAAACTGAAGGAAACGGGACCAAAGCTATACAGAGATGCTATGTGTCCAGAAAGTGCAACAACAATCGAGGGTTACTGGGGTTACCTCGCCCCAGGCCGATCAAATCGACAGGCGGGCTCGGACATGGATCATCGGCTCCACAACCCGTCGACTGCGACAACTATGCAGGCATAGCCAAAACTGTATAACAATGAGCTCGAAACCAACAACCGATCAAAGTAGTACTCTAAACAAGGAAGCTGTATTAAACAGGTGTTACTAGAGTATAGCTTACAAACAGAGGTCACACGACCCAACATTACATCAGACAACGGAAGGCAAATTATGTTGCTAATCAACAAGAACCAAAAAGGCCTAAGAGGCCGCAACATAAGGCGACGTCCCAGCCCATAGATTCCAGGCTGCTACCTGGGAACCCCAAACTACTCGTCGATGTCCACGTTGAATCACCACCGATGGAGTTCTTCTCCTGAACCAAAATAAGCAAACCTGAGTACGGGAGGTACTCAACAAGACTTAATTAACCTATTATATATCTGCTATATCGAAAAGGGTTTCATGAAGGCTGATTTGCGTAAAGCAATCTTTGTTTTCCAAATCGAGGAAGAATAGCACGTCTCGGAGAGTGTTTTCAAATCAGATGAGAAAGCTACTCAACTACTGAGATCATCATCTTCTTGTATTCCACCAACATCATTTTCCAGCACCTCACATGCTACAAGGATCACCCCTCCCGGCATCTCCGGGGAGGCACCCTTCATTCATTGCCAACATCTTTTACGCCACTTTCAAGTTATCTATGACCTCGTGACTTTCACCAAGTCGTCCTTAACCGTGGACACGGCTTTCCGAAAGATTTATCCCTGCAGGGTGGTACACTTTACCCACACGTACCCTCCGACTCTTAGCGCCACATGTACGCTCTTCCATGGAGCGCGGCAGAGGGTGGCTGGCTTCGACCTTTACCTTGCTCAACCCTATCCATGAGTCAACCCAAACAGGGCCACCCCGTCAACAGGGAGTTGGCCACCTCCTGACGGCACCTGTTCTGTGAGTCGGGATCAAGATCCGTGTACGTCCATCACTTGTCCCGGTCACGCCCTAGTTTTTCTCCAAATCGTTTTCTGACTCACACGCAGATGGAAATAGCAAACTACGTGACTCATGGATGTGGCCAAACAAGTTAGTTAGTCGAGCGAGGTTCATTGGCTCGCGCGTGTGGTTGCACGCTCAGTCTTGGTTTCCGCGGCGAGACCTTACTCCTAGGGTTGGCAAGTACAGGACAAAGAACCACTTCCCAAGCGGCCTCCCGTCCTCGCCTTAGTCAGGTTAACCACACAACTCTCATCTCACCACGTCATCATGTCATACTAGGTTATCGAAGCTCTGATTCATCAACCGGATGGAGCAGAGGTAAACAGACATGTATGACTAAGCAAAGCAGATATGAGGCTCTGGCGATGCGCACAAGCAATTCTATGGCGGCTAGGAGCAGTGGATCAGGATATTGAGGCAATGCAGCATATAGGTGAACTATGTCTACTAGCATCAAATACTTTGGAATCGAATGCAAAGTACGAGATTCAAAACTCGTTGAAATCATATATGAGCAGATACGAGGTTATGCTTGCCTTGGTTATAAGAAAACCAGATAAAGTCTTCAGGAATAAGTGCTTGACTTGTCGGTTAAGATCAAGTATTCGTCGTTGGATTGCTGGCCTTCTCTTCGGAGTCACGTTCTCCCGAGGGGGAAACAACACCGAAAGAGAAATAACAATCAACACATGGCATCGATGCAATGTGCAATATGTATGCATGAGCAGGTTAATGCACTGAAATAAATCCCTAAGCATGATCGTTGAGTTGCTAGGGTTCGTATGTCAGTTAAACATTTTTACTGAATTTAGCCCGAAGTAGGCCCCGGAGGGGGTTTCGGGCGATTCTGGAAGTGAGTACAATTTTAAAAGCTCAAATGAGTTTGAAAACATCATAAACATGTTGCATTTGTCATTTTGAGCAATTTGGCATATAACTTTTAATTTTCTAATTTTTGTGAATAAAAACTTATTTTTCTATTTTTAAATGATTAAATAACATTAAATAAAGGCCAAAATTCAACTTTGCCAAACATATATGAAAATGACATATTTGGGTAGATCTCATTTTTCTGAACACAACCATATATTATTTACATTTTTCTGAGTAATATTTGAAGAGATATTAAATTATCAAATTTTATTCATATTCTGCAATTTATTAAACAGATGGGATTATGACATCAGGCTGACATCAAGATGACGTCATCAATGGCCAAAAATGGCACTGGCTTGATCAATCCCGTGATTCCGCACTCCATTTTGCAATCAAAGTATACCACGTCGTAGAGGAGACTGCGGGGAGTCGAGGGGTGGCGGAATTGGACCAAATGGTTGTCGGAAACCTTGCCGGCGGCGAGGTGGCGCGGCGACCGACGGCGGCTTCCGAGGAGGAAGATGATACATAGGGGTAGGAGGAGAGGCGGGAGCACCTACGTGCTCAGGAGCTCACCGCGGTTGTAGTGCTGTGCTCGGGGAGGCCGGAGGGAGGCTGAGGGCGGCGAATCGGCCGCGGCGGCCGTCGGCCGGAGGCGAGGAAATGGGGATGGCGGCGGCGACTCCGATCGATTCGGGGCAATTGCTTCGCCGAGGAGGTGGAGGATCAAGAGGCGGAGCTCCCTGGACGCTCGCCGGAGCTCGGCGAGGAGTGGAACAGCGACGCGCGCCAGCGGCCAACGGAAGCAGAAGCTAGGGTTCGGGTCTTCTCATGGGAAGAATTACAGAGAGAGAGAGGGTGGCAGCGAGTGAGAGCGAGAGGAGAAGGAAGGAACGGCACACTCGGGCCTCATCCACTCGAGGAGGGGCAAGCAGGACGTGGCAGTGCGAGGCGGCATGGAGGGCACGCAGGTGCCTGCCTGCTGGAGGTAGAAGACAAACAGGATTTCCCACATAACCCCCTGGGAAGTTTTGGAAATCACAACTAGCTCCTTTTCTCTTTAAGAACTGAAAAGGAAACAAACTTTTGAGGGCCTTTTTGAAAGAATAAAATTTGGCAAAAATAGGATTTGGAAAGCTTATGAAATTTCCAACCTCACCATGTATTTCTTTGGTGAAATTGAAATACTTTTTAGTACAAAATTTTGGAACCCCTAATAAGTACTATCTGTGGAATTTTCTGAAACCATTTAAATTCGCAATTTAAATTATTTCAAACACGAGTTAAACTTTTGTTTTCATGCATGTATGATATGAACTCAACACCACAACACTTTGGTAGCAAAATTGGGATGTTACAAATCTACCCCCCTTACAAGAATCTCGTCCCGAGATTCCCGAAGGAGAAGAAAGAAGGAACACCGGTTTTGAACAATCTTCTCGAACCTTACGGTTCTCTTCTTGAAGAGGTTGATCCATAGCACTTGCGAAGATTCTTCAGCGCTACACCTTAGGTGAGAGGGAAAACTCTTAGGAATTGATCTTTACAAAGATCGAGTATCTCATGGCTAACTCATGACAGGAATGTTCATAAAGAACTGTCGAGTTAACAGACATGAAACACATCAAGGTAACAGAGTGAATAGAAGATGGTTTCAAGTTTGCGGACGATTGGTATTGAAAGGATTTAGAATATGAGCTTTGCACAAGACTTTAAATCCTTTTGAAAAAGAAAGGTTGGACAATTTTTGAAACCGAGGTTTTTTTCAAACAGATAACCAAGATGGAAAGGATTGTCTTGGATACCACAATGTAATATCCGTAGACGAGGGAAAACACGAGAGAACACTGTAATTCGTGTGTCAGAGAAAACTGGATACAAGATCATGTTCACTCTTCGGAGTGGACACGGAAGATAACGGAACTTTCAACCATTCCATAACTGTTTCTTGAAATCCTTGTCAAGGATCGAGAAGTTACTTCACGACAGAAGATGAGTAACCAAAAGATGTTGGAACACCGTAGTTAAGGAGGAACTTCTTGGTCACACCATAAGGATGGGTAACCAACGAGGGTTGAAACACCAGAAGGAATAGGGAATCTCTTTCCTAGGGTGGATTTGACGTAGCAATACGTTTACCACACGGTTAAGACTCCAGGGCTGAAGTAACTGGCAAATTCACACAACTTCGAGAGATTATGAATGGAAGGAAATCTCCCATTTGAAACGAGAGATAACGGAACATGGAACACACACGACTCTAGAAACTGAACACTAGGTCAACTTGGGTGAAAGAAACGTCTTGCCAAAGAAGGCACCTAAGTTTTGAATGAATAGAAGAGATAACAAAACCTTTTCAAATCAAAACAGGTAAGGAGACCCAGAGTTAGAGCGATACCAGATACGGAGTAAAAAGAATCCTAAGAAGGTTTTTCACAATCAATTTGAGGTTTCAAAATAGTTTTCACAAACTCTAGACTCAACATCGACCAAGCAGTAAGGTTTTCCTACAGGCAGTCCTGCTCTGATACCATGACTTGTCACGACCCCAGACCCAGAGATATACATACTGTTATGTGCTCCTAGATATGGACCCACAAGGGCTTCAGGGTTACCAGCCCCGGCCGCAACAAACAACGGCAGGCAAATTGGATTCATCGGCACGTAGTCCGGATCCCCAGTCTACTACTCCTTGTATCCATGCTAGTCATAACCAACTATGCATATCAAAGCGTCCACGAATCGAATGAAACTGAAGGAAACGGGACCAAAGCTATACAGAGATGCTATGTGTCCAGAAAGTGCAACAACAATCGAGGGTTACTGGGGTTACCTCGCCCCAGGCCGATCAAATCGACAGGCGGGCTCGGACATGGATCATCGGCTCCACAACCCCTCGACTGCGACAACTATGCAGGCATAGCCAAAACTGTATAACAATGAGCTCGAAACCAACAACCGATCAAAGCAGTACTCTAAACAAGGAAGCTGTATTAAACAGGTGTTACTAGAGTATAGCTTACAAACAGAGGTCACACGACCCAACATTACATCAGACAACGGAAGGCAAATTATGTTGCTAATCAACAAGAACCAAAAAGGCCTAAGAGGCCGCAACATAAGGCGACGTCCCAGCCCATAGATTCCAGGCTGCTACCTGGGAACCCCAAACTACTCGTCGATGTCCACGTTGAATCACCACCGATGGAGTTCTTCTCCTGAACCAAAATAAGCAAACCTGAGTACGGGAGGTACTCAACAAGACTTAATTAACCTATTATATATCTGCTATATCGAAAAGGGTTTCATGAAGGCTGATTTGCGTAAAGCAATCTTTGTTTTCCAAATCGAGGAAGAATAGCACGTCTCGGAGAGTGTTTTCAAATCAGATGAGAAAGCTACTCAACTACTGAGATCATCATCTTCTTGTATTCCACCAACATCATTTTCCAGCACCTCACATGCTACAAGGATCACCCCTCCCGGCATCTCCGGGGAGGCACCCTTCATTCATTGCCAACATCTTTTACGCCACTTTCAAGTTATCTATGACCTCGTGACTTTCACCAAGTCGTCCTTAACCGTGGACACGGCTTTCCGAAAGATTTATCCCTGCAGGGTGGTACACTTTACCCACACGTACCCTCCGACTCTTAGCGCCACATGTACGCTCTTCCATGGAGCGCGGCAGAGGGTGGCTGGCTTCGACCTTTACCTTGCTCAACCCTATCCATGAGTCAACCCAAACAGGGCCACCCCGTCAACAGGGAGTTGGCCACCTCCTGACGGCACCTGTTCTGTGAGTCGGGATCAAGATCTGTGTACGTCCATCACTTGTCCCGGTCACGCCCTAGTTTTTCTCCAAATCGTTTTCTGACTCACACGCAGATGGAAATAGCAAACTACGTGACTCATGGATGTGGCCAAACAAGTTAGTTAGTCGAGCGAGGTTCATTGTCTCGCGCGTGTGGTTGCACGCTCAGTCTTGGTTTCCGCGGCGAGACCTTACTCCTAGGGTTGGCAAGTACAGGACAAAGAACCACTTCCCAAGCGGCCTCCCGTCCTCGCCTTAGTCAGGTTAACCACACAACTCTCATCTCACCACGTCATCATGTCATACTAGGTTATCGAAGCTATGATTCGTCAAGCGGATGGAGCAGAGGTAAACAGACATGTATGACTAAGCAAAGCAGATATGAGGCTCTGGCGATGCGCACAAGCAATTCTATGGCGGCTAGGAGCAGTGGATCAGGATATTGAGGCAATGCAGCATATAGGTGAACTATGTCTACTAGCATCAAATACTTTGGAATCGAATGCAAAGTACGAGATTCAAAACTCGTTGAAATCATATATGAGCAGATACGAGGTTATGCTTGCCTTGGTTATAAGAAAACCAGATAAAGTCTTCAGGAATAAGTGCTTGACTTGTCGGTTAAGATCAAGTATTCGTCGTTGGATTGCTGGCCTTCTCTTCGGAGTCACGTTCTACCGAGGGGGAAACAACACCGAAAGAGAAATAACAATCAACACATGGCATCGATGCAATGCGCAATATGTATGCATGAGCAGGTTAATGCACTGAAATAAATCCCTAAGCATGATCGTTGAGTTGCTAGGGTTCGTATGTCAGTTAAACATTTTTACTGAATTTAGCCCGAAGTAGGCCCCGGAGGGGGTTTCGGGCGATTCTGGAAGTGAGTACAATTTTAAAAGCTCAAATGAGTTTGAAAACATCATAAACATGTTGCATTTGTCATTTTGAGCAATTTGGCATATAACTTTTAATTTTCTAATTTTTGTGAATAAAAACTTATTTTTCTATTTTTAAATGATTAACATTAAATAAAGGCCAAAATTCAACTTTGCCAAACATATATGAAAATGACATATTTGGGTAGATCTCATTTTTCTGAACACAACCATATATTATTTACATTTTCTGAGTAATATTTGAAGATATATTAAATTATCAAATTTTATTCATATTCTGCAATTTATTAAACAGATGGGATTATGACATCAGGCTGACATCAAGATGACGTCATCAATGGCCAAAAATGGCACTGGCTTGATCAATCCCGTGATTCCGCACTCCATTTTGCAATCAAAGTATACCACGTCGTAGAGGAGACTGCGGGGAGTCGAGGGGTGGCGGAATTGGACCAAATGGTTGTCGGAAACCTTGCCGGCGGCGAGGTGGCGCGGCGGCCGACGGCGGCTTCCGAGGAGGAAGATGATACATAGGGGTAGGAGGAGAGGCGGGAGCACCTACATGCTCAGGAGCTCACCGCGGTTGTAGTGCTGTGCTCGGGGAGGCCGGAGGGAGGCCGAGGGCGGCGAATCGGCCACGGCGGCCGTCGGCCGGAGGCGAGGAAATGGGGATGGCGGCGGCGACTCCGATCGATTCGGGGCAATTGCTTCGCCGAGGAGGTGGAGGATCAAGAGGCGGAGCTCCCTGGACGCTCGCCGGAGCTCGGCGAGGAGTGGAACAGCGACGCGCGCCGGCGGCCAACGGAAGCAGAAGCTAGGGTTCGGGTCTTCTCCTGGGAAGAATTACAGAGAGAGAGAGGGTGGCAGCGAGTGAGAGCGAGAGGAGAAGGAAGGAACGGCACACTCGGGCCTCATCCACTCGAGGAGGGGCAAGCAGGACGTGGCAGTGCGAGGCGGCATGGAGGGCACGCAGGTGCCTGCCTGCTGGAGGTAGAAGACAAACAGGATTTCCCACATAACCCCCTGGGAAGTTTTGGAAATCACAACTAGCTCCTTTTCTCTTTAAGAACTGAAAAGGAAACAAACTTTTGAGGGCCTTTTTGAAAGAATAAAATTTGGCAAAAATAGGATTTGGAAAGCTTATGAAATTTCCAACCTCACCATGTATTTCTTTGGTGAAATTGAAATACTTTTTAGTACAAAATTTTGGAACCCCTAATAAGTACTATATGTGGAATTTTCTGAAACCATTTAAATTCGCAATTTAAATTATTTCAAACACGAGTTAAACTTTTGTTTTCATGCATGTATGATATGAACTCAACACCACAACACTTTGGTAGCAAAATTGGGATGTTACAGCGGCGTGCCCTGGTCAATACACTCGTGGAGGGTGGTCCTCTTTGGAGAAGGTTATCGGCTGCCCTGACATCTTTAGGTATTCAGTCTTGGATGGTGGAGCCTGTACTGCCATGTTAACTTGGCGTGTGTTCGTCTTCTGGACTCTACGGGACGGGCAGACCTTCTGTATCATTCCGAGGAGTCAGTGTGGATTCGGGTATCCGTTAGCTCCTTGGTTTGCGGCGGGTGGCGCTGGTAGCACGACTAGCGCCACGTTCTGGGGTACTGCGGGTGGAGGCAGGGTTGGTGGTTGGTATCCTCCCGATAGTCGCGGGTATCCCTGGCTAACGGCGGCCCTGTGCTTCTTCGTGTATGCCTCCTGGATGTCCTGGAACTTTCGGCAGTCTTTGAGGAGGTGAGTGGCCTTGGTTTTGCCCGTACGCTTATGATGCAGAGAGCAGTATCCGTCAAGGTCTTCCTTGGGAGTTTTGTCGTCTGGTTTTGATTTCTAGTGGCGATTTCCGCGGGATCCGCTTTCGCGATTTCTCGTGAACTCCGCCGCCACCAGTTCCGAGGTCATCCTGGTCGTAGTGTTTTCTTTTCCTCTTTCGGCGGTCTCCGTTGTGGTCCTCCTCGGGCGCGGGTGAGGAAGTTTTCTCGTTGCGCAAGGACTCCTCGCCATTATCCCACCTGTCTGCTATCGCTATTAATTCTCGAATTGACTTGGGTGCAGATCGTCCCAGTTCTCTCGGAAGGCGGCGCACCGAGCGCCCCTGGTGAAAGCTTCGACCGCGACTTCTTCTGATATGTTTCCCGCCGTGTTCTTGAGTGTGGTCCATCTCTGTATATACTCGCGGGTAGACTCTCCGCTCTTCTACCTGCAGGCTCGCAGTTCCTCGATAGATGCTGGACGTTTGTACGTCGCCTGGAAGTTCTTCTCGAAGTCGCGGGTGAGATCATCCCAGGATCTGTAGTGCGCACGCGGTCTTCCTTCGAGCCAACTACGGGTAGCGCCTACGAGGTGCAGGTTTAGGTACTCCATGGTTGTTGTCTTGTTTCTGCGCAGGCATTTTACCGCGATAAGATAGTCTGAAAGCCATGACTTGGGCTCTTGTGAGCCGTCGTACTTTGGGACCTCTGTTGTGAGCTTGAATATTTTGGGCATTGGTGCCTCGTGGATCTTGCTGCTGAAGCACATCACACTACAAGCTTCCTCGTCAGAGGAGGTGGATAGTGATCGGGCACGGTTCCTTCGGGCTCGAGCTCTGTCGACCTTGCTTTGCGCGATGTCCCCACGCGCCGTCGTGTTGGGTTCGGTCGTTATTATCCTCCTGCCGTGGTTCCCTGCTGTGGTGCTGCGACCGGCTTCTGTGGTGCCGTGGACTGCTATCGCGGTTTCGCGGGCTATCTTCATCACTGTGCGGGCTATCGCCATGGCTCCTGGCTAATTTTCCTCTGGAGGGGCGAGGTGACCCCTTATCTCCTCTCTTTGGCGACGTTCTCTCGCGTCTACGAGGTGTTTTGTCTACCCGAGGGGATTTATCAGCTTCTGGGGTTGTCGCATGTTTGCGGTTCTGGCGGCGACCGCTGCTCCAGCCATGCCTAGCCTCTTCTGGACTTGTCGGTGTTGCTCCGCGCGAGGGGTCGTTTTCGGGCGGCTGTTTTGCCTGCAAGTACGTAGCAGCGGCCAGAACCACAGCGGCTAGAGTTGTCGGGCATACATTGCTTCCTCATCGACGTGCATGAGGAAGGTCTCGAGTGATTTGCTGACTTCGCTGAGAGACCCTTGGTCCAGGTGAGCAGTTTTCGAGACGTACCTTTTCTTCGGAGGCTGGTTCCCTATTGAGTGAGTCCTCGAGAGCTCCACGCGACACGCACTCGAAACTTCCGCTGCTTCCTTCCGTGCTTCTAGGTCCTTGCGGGCTTCTGCCAACAGTCGGCCTGTCCGCAACATGTGGTAGTGATACACGGTCAGGTCTTCTCGAGAGGCTCCAGCTTCTATCGGCTGGCCAGATTGTACCGCTGCTTTCGCTTTGAGCCAAGAGGCTCGCGAGACCTTGATGCATTCTCGCTCCAGTCGACTTTCCTCCGTTTCTTCGGGTTGTTCGGTTGAGCCTGCCATGCAGACTTGGGCTAGATATGGCTCGTGAGTCCTAGGCGTAGGCTGATGGCTTTCGCCGAATTTGGAGGGTTCCTCAGTCGCGATGGTGTGGAAGTTGCGCGTGTTGCGGCGGATGGAGCCACCGCTGGGCGTTGGGTTGCGACCAGCGTCATCAGATGGCGACTCGAGGGTCGCTGGGCTTGAGACGGATTCAGAGTCCGACTCGACGAGTCCGATCTGGTCGGGGAGGCGCAGGATTCCCGCCTTGGTAGCGTGAAAGTGAAAACTGTCGAACGTCAAGCTGACGCTTTTCTCGAGTCCGCTGAACGTCGGGCGAGATTCCGGCGAGTGGGGCGCGTAGATGAGCGACCCGAAACGGATCGGCTCTATTGGAGTCGATGATCGTGGGCTCCAATTGAAGCTTGGCTAAGGCGATGTCGTGGATCCAGCGGCCGCCGTTCCCATAGACGGTGCCAATTGTCGATTGGTCATCTCGACAAGTCCCTCGGATGATCCGATAAAGTTTCGATTATGAGAACGAATAAGACGCTGGCGACAATCGTCGGCTAACAGGGGCAAGTTTTACCCAGGTTCCGGGCCCTCGTAGAGGTAATACCCTTACCCCTGTCAAGTTTCGATTATGAGAACGAATAAGACGCTGGCGACAATCGTCGGCTAACAGGGGCAAGTTTTACCCAGGTTCCGGGCCCTCGTAGAGGTAATACCCTTACCCCTGATCTTCTGATCTGTATTACGGGTAGATCGATTACAATGGTGAGTGCGCCAGCTGAGAGATGAATCTCGAGCTATGGCTATGGTGGTCAAAAGTAGATTGGATTCCCCTCCTCGTGGTTCTCCCAACCTTTTTATAGATAGCTGGGTCCCAAACCGTCTCGGGGGGGGAGGGGTTACAAACCCTAGCTCTAGTTCGGTGGACCTTTCCTTCTTGACCCGCAAGTTTTGCGGGTGGGCTTCCACCGGGCCTTCTAGAGCTACGGAGTAGCGCCTTGCTTTGGGCCTTGGACCGGGTAGGCCCACTCGACGGGTCCGGGAGTCATCCCCACGTCAAGGGGTTGTATACTTCTGTAGAAACTCCTTTGTATCTTTATTTTCATGTTTTAGTTGTACCAAGTAAAGTTTCTGACGAGAGTTGCAGTTGTGTTTGGATTTCTGTGCAGGAAACAGATTTCTGCTGTCCACCGTAAAAAATCGCATAATTCACAAAAAGATCAAAATGACCTGAAATTTTTTATGATTATTACTTAGCTAATTCCACAACATTTTTGTTCTTTAAGTTTTTCAATCTGATCAACTTAAGTGCCCCAAAAAAATTCGTATTTACAGACTATTCTGATTTTGACAGATTCTGCCATTTTTCTTGCATTTGCTCTTTTACGATGTCAAGTGAATTTCTTTGCTTCACGAAACATCAGTTGCTATAGCTAATGTTTAAAAGTATCAATAGAACTTCTTCCTTACAGAACCCATGAATTTTTGATTGTTGCACTAACCCCCTAATACGAATTACTCTCTGAGTGTGGTGTGAAGGAAGTTTTCAAGGGTCAAGAGAAGATGGTGATATAACATGATCAAGAAGAGTGCAAAGGCAAAGCTTGGGGATGACCCCGTGGTTCATACCAGCAAATTCTAACAAGACTAAAGCATCTAAGCTTGGGGATGCCCAAGGCATCCCCTTCTTCATCAACAATTTATCAAGTCACTTCTAGTGAAACTATATTTTTATTCGGTCACATCATATGAAGTTTACTGGGAGCGTCTGTTTGTTTTTCTTTTATTTTTCTCTTGTTTTATTTTGTTTTCCTTGCTTCAATATTCCTTGTTTGGGAGAGAGACACGCTCCGCTTTTTTGTTTGAATACTCATTATGCTAGTATTCTTAGTTTTTCTTCTAGTTGATGCAAAAATTCCTGTTTAGCTCTTGTTTTCATTGCATCTCTTATTTAGAGCTGTTAGTTTTAGTAGAGTTGTGTGAGTACTCTATTTTTTGCTTGCTGTATCATTTAGAGAGCTTTTGTTAAAACATAATTTGTATGGTGCTTGTTGGGAAAAGAAACTGCTGCTTGTAGTAGAATTTATAATGGTGCAAGTAGAAGCTTGTATAGACTGTGGCTAGACTTTTTCATATCATGCTAGATGTTATTTTAATTCTAAAGCCTAGTGTTTATTTAGTAGCATGATTAGTCTAAAAAATCTGAGAGTGTTTAATGTGCCATTGAAAGAACCATGAGTTGTTCTTGTTATTTTGAAGCATAAATTTGTGGTGTTCTCCTTTAAATGTTTTATTTGGTTGACTTGGCGTATGCTCACACCATGTTTATGACTATGAACCAGTAACTTATAGCCTCTATGATAATTTAGTTTTTGAACTTGTGGTACCACTTATGCTTTGATTAATGATGTTTATGTTGTTATGCATGATTATGGCTCTTATGCTCTCTTGATTTGTCACTCCCAGTCTTTTGCTAGCCTCCACCTGTACTGAGTATGAGCTATACTCGTGCATCCAGCTCTACAGAAGCAAAGTTTGCCAAATGTGTCCATACCTACGTACATGTGGTATTTAACCGACATTCCAAACTAAATTGCTCATATGTTACCTTTAAAACTTTCAAAATTACTCCTGTTTTATGTTCTTTTTTTAGCCCACGAGGACGTAAATAGAGAATCTTTATCTCACTTGTTGATTGAACTTTCACACCCTGGACTAGTGGTTTCATCCGCTTACCCAACTGATAGAAGAGCTGGCAGCGGGGTGCCCAGCCCCAAAGTAATACAACCAATTCTCTTCACTATTTTTACCCCTGATTTACCAGTTAAAGCATAATTGTGTAAACAAAAGAGAAAGAGGGATGACCTTCTATCCAGATGCATCCTTCTATGGCAGCCGCTCTTGTGAACTCTAGTTGGCTTGTGACGTACTGTATTTTCTGTTTACTATTCGTTGACATAAGCATACACCTCTCTAAAAAATAGACACTCCTCCACGGTATGTGATTGTTGGCAGGCACCCGAGGATTCGGTTAGCCATGGTTTGTGTAAGATGGTTGGAAGGAGTGTCAAACATGTTCAATACCTCTGTTTAACAAAATAAAAAGCTATATCACATGAGTTGATCCCTGCTTCCCTCTGCGAAGGGCCTTTCTTTTACTTTTATGTTGAGTCTCCATCTTCTAACTTTATGCACAATTGAGAGAGCATAGTTGTTGAGTTTAATGTGTATTTGTCCCAGAAACATTATTAATTGATTCATGATGTGTTATTGTTTATTCTCTAATTATTTGTTCTAGTCTTCCTCATGAACTTTGAAGGTGTCCTGGCATTTATGTTTTGCCCCACTCTTAAGGAAAAGCGAAATATCACTTTGCCATGCTATCTCTATGCTTGAAACAAACATATATCTTTCGAGTGTATTATTATTCATGATCTTTTAGTTGTGTTACTTCTCATGATGCAAGGTGATTGCTATGCTTTATTGTTAAAATTTTATTTATCATGCTTGTGTTGAAGTTCTATGATCTCAGCTTACATATGCTTTTACTTCATTGATGATCAAGTTTATGCTGGTAGCATGTCACCTCAGAAATTATGTGTTTTTATCGTTTACCTACTCGAGGACGAGTAGCAACTAAGCTTGGGGATGTTCATACGCCATAAACGTATCCTTAATTTCTGATGTTCCATGTTGTTTTCATGTTGTTTCCTACATGTTTCCTATACACTTTAAGTCATTTTATCGATTTTTTGGACTAACCTATTGACAAGACGCCACAGAGCCGGTTCCCTGTTTTTTGCTGTTTTTAGTTTCAGAAAAGTTGTTCTGAAAATATTCTCGGAATGGGAAAATTCAAAGGCCAGAAGTCTTAGAATTCCCGAAGGTTCCACGGAGTCCCGAAGAGGCCCAGAGGGGGTCCACACCATAGGGAGGCGCGCCCCCTGTCGCGCTTGGGGCCTGGGGGTGGTGTGGGTCCCTCGGGCGTCCACCGCCATCGCCCTTTCGCCTATTTATACCCCCCGATACGTCAACCATAAAAATATACAACTTCGTCCCGAGAAACACTCGAGGCCGCCATCATCATCATCCTGAGATCAGGAGGGTTCTAGAGCTCTCCTCGGCACCCTGCCGGGAGGGGAATTCATCACCGGAGGTGTCTACACCTCCATGCCCTCCTCCGAATTGATGCGTGAGTAGTTCATCCCTGGACTACGGGTCCATAGCAGTAGCTAGTTGCTTGTCTTCTCCACTTTGTACCTCATGTTTAGATCTCGTGAGCTGCCCTACATGATCGAGATCATCTTTATGTAATGCTACATGTTGTGTTTGCTGAGATCTGATGAATGTTGAATGCTATGTCTTCTGATTATCAGTCTGTCATGTTATCTTCATGCATATGTTATTTATGCTCTTGCATGCTCTCAGTTATTAGTAGATTCTCTTGCCAAGTAGATGCTAATAACTCCAAGAGGGAGTATTTATGCTCGATAGTGGGTTCATGCCTCCTTTGCATCTGTGCTCGAGTGACAGAAACGTGACAGATGGAGGATGTACTGTTGCCATTAGGGAGAAAACAATGATGTTTACTTAGTTTACATTGTTTACGTTACACAGTTTGCTTACTGCAATTATCTGTTGCTTGCAACTTAATACCCAATGTTTGTTCGGATGATATTCAGAATGTGGATTATTAGTCATAGATGCAGTTGGATGATGGTCTATGTATCTTGTTGTAATGACCGCATGAATCACGTAGTAATCTTTAAGTCTTGCATATGCACTATGGTGCAACCTTCATTTATGTCAATTGCCCAACTGTAATTTGTTCACTACACATGTTATTTATCTTCTATGGAGAGACACCTCTAGTGAACCGTGGACCTCGGTCAATTTTCTCATACTGATAACACACACTGTTTTCCACTGCCTTCACACTGTTGCTACTGTTTTCATACCGTTTTCCATACCACACATTTAACCTCTTTGTTATCAGCAAAACCGGTGAGATTGACAACCTCACTGCTTCGCTGGGGAAAAGTGATTTGATTGTATCATATAGGTTCCACGTTGTTGCTGAACCGGTAGTGCGGCCTGTCATCTCAGCTGCATCAACCTTCAGAAGTGCTTCTTCCTCCTACTGGCCGATTCAACCTTGGTTTCTTTTCTGAGGGAAAACTTGCTGCTGCACTCTTCACACCTTGCGCTTGGGGTCTCCCAACGAGCGTGTGTCTACACGCTATCAACGGGTTGCTGCCCGCCGAGGTTTATTTCGATGGGGTGGCGAAAGGTGTCGATTACAAGGTGCTATTACAAATTGAATCTGGTGTATCTCTTAATCTAGTGTTCCCGTGCTTTATATAGGTAGCTGGGTACTGGGGGGCCGTACATGAATAGGACTCGTTCTTGAGTCGGTTCTTATTTTTCCTAATCTTGTCGTCCAAGTACTTTCCTTTTCTTTTTCCACGTGAGATCTCCTGTTGTGGGCCTTCGTGCTTCTACTCGTGGGTCTCATGAAGATACTCCCCCGTGGGCCGTACCGGGTAGGCCTATGGTGAGGGTTCTTTCGGGTACCCCCACATCAACGTTGGATCACCCATTCGACACCCCTCCCTCTCTGCGAGGGGTGTTGTCGGGCGACAACAAGATGGCCAAACTTATAGCGCCTTGGCTTAGCTGGTCATGCAAGTCTGTTTTGCATGCTTTGTTGTCGAGACATCGTAGTAGTTTTCATAGACTGGGGTGCCATGAGACTACGGTAGAGACGTGGGGTAACGGGATAGCGTAGTAACACAGAACACGGGATTTTACCCAGGTTCGGTACGTCGCGACAGTACGGCGTACCTACTCCTGCACTTCTCACTAATTGGGACTAAAGCCCGTATAACAGGGTTACAATGTGAGGGAATAGATCTAGCTACTCGACGAGGATGAACTTCTCGGCGAGTTGCGTGGTGCTTGAGCTTGAACCTAGAACCTTAAACTTAAAGAACTTATCAAATCTATCTCCCGTCCGGCTTTATATAATAGCCGGATTAGGTCTTACAGAACCAGAAACCTAGAAGACTACGTTTAACTTGTAACTTGGAAAGTAAGGAATCCGTCTTCTCCTCCAAGCCAGATCACGCGGGCCGTGATCCGGGTTCTTCTAGAATCCGGCTTCTGCGCGTCGGACTACTGGGCCGCCCAATGGACCTAAGCCCATTACCATGTAGGCCACCCTGGTAGTCCGGCTCTTTTGTCTACCATCTTCTATACCCCTATTCAGTATATATCCGACAGTAGCCCCCAGGAAGGATCAAAACTCTGAAACTCCGCCTTTCGTCAAATACATTTCGTCCGGGAAAACTTGATTCAGCAGTCTTGATTCTTTGTTCTTTCCTTTTGAAGGAGATGGTAACATAAAACTCGGAACTATGAAAATCCGGCTTTTCTTCTCGCGATCCTTCGCGGATAAGGAACTTATGACATCAGCGCCTCAATCACGCTGACGCAAGCGCCGCTTGGTTTCACGCGGGAAACCCTGCAACGTATCTCTGACAGATTCTCACGAGAAACGAGGAGATAGCCATCATTCCTCTGTCGTTCCGTTTCCCGGATTTTCCGGCGAGCGACACGCGTCGAACATCCAACGGTCAAAAGAGCCGTTGGCGCGTATCTAGAGGTTTTCAGGCTATAAATAGCCGTCCTCGTCGTCATCGGAAATCTTTCCTCACTCCACACTGCCCACGCCATTGACGCAAACGCGAGCACGAGAGCAAGAACGAGACCTTGCCCCGACGAGCCCTTTGCACGCCGGAGCGCTCACTCGCCACCGAAAAAGATGGCCTCTCCGTCGTCCTCACCGGCTCGCGCCTCCATCGACGAGCTTTTGGGCGACCTAGATCCACAGCTGGGGTCGCCCAAGCATGCCGGCGGTGGGCCGGAAAAGACCACCGCATCCGCGGCGGGCGAAGGAAACGCTTCCGCCGCCGCGGACGTAGCGGGCCCAAGCACCACGACAACCCCGCCGTTCGCACCGGAAACGGCGGGGGCCAAGATTCACTCTCGTGGCACTGAGCGCTTCTCCACCGGAGCTGATGAAGAAGCGGAATTTGTCGGAATTTGGAATCAGAGTAATACTTCACTCGTCCTCCTTCGTCGGATGTCAAGGGATAGATTAATAGTTAAAGGCAAATGGCGGATCTCGAAGAATGAGCCAGAGCCCAAGCCAAAGGAAGGAGAACGCGTCCTCCTTACCTCTCATATCACGAGAGGTATGGGTTTTCCCCCTTCCGCCTTTT
The DNA here is from genome assembly GCA_028641055.1 of Alopecurus myosuroides. Classification (NCBI taxonomy): domain Eukaryota; kingdom Viridiplantae; phylum Streptophyta; class Magnoliopsida; order Poales; family Poaceae; genus Alopecurus; species Alopecurus myosuroides. The sequence goes on from CM054059.1 coordinate 232,729,031, forward strand.
TCCTAGATGTCCTCAACTTTTATGGTGTTCAACCACATAATATCTCTCCAAATTCTATCCTTCAATTAGCTAGTTTCCAAGCTCTTTTCGAAGGGTATCTTGGAATAACTCCCAATTTAGACTTCTGGCATTATTGTTTCGAGGTAAAACACAACATCACAAACGGTGTTTCGCCCATCTGCGGTACCATATCTTTTATCCTCAGAAACTTTAGGGAAGAATGGTATCCAAAGATAAGAATGCCGAAACCTGACCAATCTTGGCTAGGTTCTTTCTTTTATCACCAAGACATTCCGTTCCCCAGCAAAGAAACCGGAATTCCTCCCTTTGTTAATTCTGCTGCTATTCCTCACGAGAATTGGACACTTGCAGTAACAGAGGATTTGCCTGAAAGCCTGGTGAAAATAAAGCGTCGCATTGCCAAACTTTCTTCTTCTCAACCACCTTTGGTTTGGAAGGATATCGTTTTATGCTGGTTTGGACGTCGCGTACAACCTTTATCCCTTCGTTCCCGACTTCTTTGTGAGTACACGGGACCGGAAGATAGCATGAGAGGCACCGATAGGTCCTTTAGCAAGAAGGATTTTATAGAACGCCTTCATCAGATAGTTGCCGCCGATAGCCAGATTGAGGAAAGTCTAGCCATATATCATGCGGAAAATCTGGTTCCTAAGGTACTTTTCTTCCCTTGTTTCTGAGTTTCCTCAGATTATCTTCTCTCTTCATTTTTAACATACTGTTAATTCTTTCCTAGTTTGACGAACTTGGAGAAAATGATCTTGCTTCTGATGCTGAAATCAGCAAATTATATGCTGAGTTTTACAACAACCAAAAGCGCAAGAGGCAAACTACTATCAAAGAAGAATTTCCTTCTGCAGCTACGGGTAAAAGGGGGAAAACGAATATGCCAATGGGCGGAAATTTTCAATCACCCGTCAGAAACGAATTCATTCCTGCTCCAGATGATATCCGGGTGAAAGAAGAACCTTTCGACGACCTCGGATATATTCGTCCGGAAGCTAAGAAGTTTTTTGCTCCTGCGCCTCTGGTTCGCCCTTGGCCACAAAATGGATTAGTTATCCGCAACAATATCGCATTCTCGCCCCGCCAGGTTATACACGATGGCCTTCACCACGTAGGAATTCTTTTCATGGAATATGCCAGAGAATTCAAGGAGACCTTAACTGATTTGCAAGAAATGAGCCAGGTAATCCCTCTAGCCCCCAAGCATTAAGTTGAAAATCTAAATTCTTCTTAATGCTTCTTTGTATGCTTGCTCAAACTTAAGCATCTGGCTTTCATTTCCATGTTTCAGCATTCCGCAGATGCCATAAACGTGGAAGTTTTGAAAAAACTTAGCCTCAAAAGCAGAGAAGTAAAAACACTTCAATCTGTTATTGAGTCAAAAAGCAACGAATTGGCGTCGACTCAAAAGCAATTATCAAAAGCCACCGGTATTTTACTTCGTGTTTATTGATTTTTGCTGGAAAATCATTGCTAGACCTTGCCGTAATGTCGGATTATTTTGTCCCTACTTTTCAGCTGCTTTAACCAAAGCCAAGAAGCTCACAGCAAACGCTGCTTATTTTTCTCAACTTCGTGAAGAAAACTCCAATCTTCAAAGAGAACTTTCAAAAGTTCGAGAAGAACTGGAAGCCAGTAATCTAGCCCTTGGGATTGCGCAATCCAAGGCTTCTTTGCAGGCAGCAGAGGATAAATCTATTATCAATGATTTAGAAAGTATGCTATTTCCTCGTATGAAAGAAAGCGATGAAATTGACGCGGTTCTTGGTAAGTTGACTTCTTTTACCAATACTTTCATGTCATATTTCTTGTATTTTCTAATCTTTGCCTTTGTCAAAAAAGCAGGAAATTTTCCAGGGATTTCTCGGACGGAAAAGATCCGGGCCTTTGGGAAGATATGGAATTCAATCAGAAATGCAGGAATGCACTTAATTAATAAATTCCTGCCCACAAGCAGTATACAATCTTCAGAAGTTTACCGACTTCCGGATGGCATCATGGAGGTAGCAAATTCGAAGGAATCTTTCCTTCGCTCTGCTGCACGGGGTGGTGCGCGAATGGCACTTGGCCTCATGCGCTTACACTACCCTGATGCAAAATCCTGGCGTGTAGCATCCGGTATTCCTCAAGAATGTTCAGAAACACAAATAAATGCAATCTTTAAAGAAGTTGAAGGCCATGCCACTCAGATTGCCTCCATGGTGAATATCTCCATTACTTATCCGGAAGAAGAAGTGCCCGCAGCCCCCGAGAATGATGGCAGTGATGAAGACTCAGAAATTTAAGGGGGCGCACTTGACCTGGATGATGGATGTGTATAGTAGCTTTTTTACAATGTAATTCATATTGTAATGCTTCTATGTCATTTGTCGGAACAAGAACTCCGCCTTTTGCGATTTCAAACTTCTTGCAAAGTTTTTCCGGGTTTGGCTGTTCCTTTATCTTCTAAGTAATCTGGTATATATGATTTAACTGTCCTTAGTGTTTGAAATGGCTCAAATAGCATTATGAATCGTTATGCCGAGTAACTGGGGACGAACCAAGCAGTTTTGAAACTCGAAAACATGAATCATGCTAAAGGCATTTTACTAACTAGTTCCAGTAACCCAGCATACGCACGATCAGATAAAACTTAGAGAAAACAAGGAACTGTTCTGAAACTTGGGCACGCAGGCACAATCCGAGTTTCCTTTAACCTTTAAAAGGCCGAATCATTCAGCTTTTAAACACCGAGCACGCAGGCACAATTCGGGTCAACATTGAGTATTTGTAAGATCATTGGGAAATAGATAAAACGGAAATATTTTGTACTTATAATGAATATGAATTCCGATAACTTTATTTCATGATCTCAAAGATGTTAGCAGATCCCCATTGCTTCCGCGGTTAATCCGATAAAGATGTTAGCAGATCCAATCGGTAAAACGCAGGCACTTACCAGGTGGTTTTGCGCCGGTATGTAGGATCCGTTGTCGAGGAAGCGGCCGACGTCGTCGTCGAATTCCAAGCTTCCGACAGTGATTGATCTTCCAATTCCGCCTAGTATCCCAGATCGGAACTTCACGCCTGACGTCGTTTGCCCCACGGTGGGCGCCAACTGTCGAGACATCGTAGTAGTTTTCATAGACTGGGGTGCCATGAGACTACGGTAGAGACGTGGGGTAACGGGATAGCGTAGTAACACAGAACACGGGATTTTACCCAGGTTCGGTACGTCGCGACAGTACGGCGTACCTACTCCTGCACTTCTCACTAATTGGGACTAAAGCCCGTATAACAGGGTTACAATGTGAGGGAATAGATCTAGCTACTCGACGAGGATGAACTTCTCGGCGAGTTGCGTGGTGCTTGAGCTTGAACCTAGAACCTTAAACTTAAAGAACTTATCAAATCTATCTCCCGTCCGGCTTTATATAATAGCCGGATTAGGGCTTACAGAACCAGAAACCTAGAAGACTACGTTTAACTTGTAACTTGGAAAGTAAGGAATCCGTCTTCTCCTCCAAGCCAGATCACGCGGGCCGTGATCCGGGTTCTTCTAGAATCCGGCTTCTGCGCGTCGGACTACTGGGCCGCCCAATGGACCTAAGCCCATTACCATGTAGGCCACCCTGGTAGTCCGGCTCTTTTGTCTACCATCTTCTATACCCCTATTCAGTATATATCCGACATTTGTATTGTTGGTTGTGGTGATGTTGTTGTGTTGGTGTTCGTGTTGTGTTGGGATTCGGCGCGCCGTTGTTCTAGCTTTGCTAGCTTTTAGGCCATTTTTTTCTTGTAAACCAAGACACCCTTCTTAATATCAATGAAAGCAACAATATCAAAAATTGTCTTACCACTACAATTTCTTCTAGAAAAACCGTCAAACAAATATACAAATGGAATCTAATTTTAAAGAGATCGTCGCGAGAAGCACAACAGTGAAATCTTAAGTTGCATATTGTTGGCACTCAATTTTCTACGCTGATAAGAAGTTGATGACGACCGTTGCTAAGTTGACTCCTCGGAAATTAAGTTTCTTTTTTTATAGGACTGCTTAGAAATTAAGTTGTCTACACTACAAGAAAAAAACATCACAACTTCTTCCGCTCAGCTTGAACGATTTTGCATCTAGATGTAGGGGAAAAAAAGAAGGAAAAATGTTGTAGCTCCCGCAAAAAAAAAAAACAAGAAAAAATGTTGTCGCCCCAGCAAAAAAAAAGAAGGAAAAATATTGTAGGAGAATAACACGCCAACTCGTGGACCTTGACAAAGTAATAAACTGAATAAAACATCTCGCAGATGATCACACACATTCTCAATAACTGTCAACCGGTTAGGTCTCGCGACGCACAGGCGATCGGCGACTCCAAACCCTAGACTCCACTGAGGCGGCGATCGCGATCGACGTCCTCTCCTCCAGTGCCCCTCATCTCCTATCGCTGATCGCTGCAATCCCCTCTGTACTCCGCACGGTTTAGGCTCGGGCGATTCTCTCGGATCGACGGTTCCTAACCCTAACGGCGGGGCGACGGGGGTGACCATGGCTGGTCAGGAGGGGGACGCCGGGCGTCAGGCGACGATCGGCATGGGCAAGGATCTGGCACGCGATGGTGCTGTGGACGTGCCACCGCTCCGGGCAACCGGTGAGCAGGTGGCCGGGATCACGGCTGGGAAGGAAGCAGGCTCTTCTTCGAAGGGAGAGCAGATGGAAAATCTTATGGCTAAACTGCGTTTGACGGCAGTGGAGTCGGAGGCTGTAATCATGGAGGATGATGATGATTGGGAACTGGTCGACCCAAGTCGTTCGTTCGTGGGTAAGGTTCTTGCTCCGAACACCCTCCATATCCAGACCATAAGGGCGGCGTTGAGGCCAGCGTGGGGGAATCCGAGGGGACTCCAGCTCAACCCTGCGGGTGCCAATTTGTTCTTGGCAGAATTTGGCTCTACGGCTGATCGTGATAGAGTCCTGGAAGGCTCACCATGGAGGGTGGGCAAGCATGCTGTGCTCATGAAGCCTTACGATGCGGATGTGAGGCCACAGCAGATTGTTTTTGATCGTTTGGCTATCTGGGCCCGGATCATTGCTCTCCCTAATAGGTTGATGAATATACAGAGGGGAGAGGAGTTAGCAAGGAATATTGGACTGGTTCAAAGGATAGAAGCAGACAATCTGGGTCGGTGCTGGGGGGGCTTTATGCGTTTGCGTGTGGAGATCAATGTCAATAGCCCCCTTATTCGCTTTGTTACTGTCTACTCGAGGAAGTTACAGTCTACTGAGGTCTATGAGGTTCAGTATGAGCGTTTACCTTTATACTGCTTCTTCTGCGGCCTAGTGGGGCACTCGAGGCTGACTTGTTTGAACCCTGTGGATGTGGATGAGAATGGCATGCTTCCCTATGATGCTAGGAGAATCTCGGTGCCTGACGAGATGAAGAAGTCAAGCTCGGTGGGAGGTTTCACTGAGAACCAACACTCTGATTCAAAGGGTTCATCAGGGGGCTCGAATGCCATGGGTCCTGGTCGTGGCAGAGGTAGAGCTGCAACTGGGCTGCAAGACGACCATGAGGTGTCCTCGCCTGTCAAGGAAGGTGGGAAGGGAGGCCGGGGTCGAGCAAAGAATGCCCGTGGGAGGGGCCGGGGACGTGCTGACAACACCGGAAAGGAATTGTTTCCAGGCAAAACAACAAAACAGACCGCCTCTGGTCAGAAGAGGAAGCCAGCAAAGGATATTAATCCTTCACAGGGAGGGGACTCGTCCACTGCTCCTGGATGTCTGGCAATGGTTGTGGTGAACAAGGAAACAGCAAAGACCACGACTGATGAGGAGTCACTTAGCTCGGACTCCTGCAAGAAACAGAGAACAACACCTCGATCGGCGGATCAGGCGGAGACTGCAGAGCAGTCCCGCCGGACGCAATGAGTTTTCTCGCATGGAACTGTCGCGGTTTGGGGTCGGACGCGACAGTGGGTGAACTTCGCTGGCTAGTGAAGACGTTTCGACCGCAAATCCTATTCTTGTCTGAAACCAAGATGTGGGATTCTCGTGCTAAGAATTTTATGTGGTCTCTTGGCTACACGGGTTCTTATGCTGTCAGTTGCGAAGGCCGGAGTGGTGGCCTTGCGCTTTTTTGGAAGCAACCGTTCTCTCTCTCTCTACGTGGCTTCAATGCTCACTGTATTGATGTCATGGTGTCAGCGGAGAATATGGAGGATTGGCGTGCTACCTTTGTATATGGTGAACCGAAGAGAGAGCTCAGACATGTGTTTTGGGACTTGCTTCGGAGATTACGGCGTGAGTGGAATGGCCCATGGATCTGCTGTGGGGATTTCAATGAAGTATTGAGTCAGGATGAACACTATGGTTCTCGTGACCGGTCTGATGCTCAAATGGAGCTTTTTCGCGGATGTTTGGATGATTGCAATCTGTGTGACCTTGGTTTCGTGGGACCCAAGTTTACGTGGACAAATCGTCAAGACGCCCAGTGCAATGTGAGGGTGCGCCTTGACAGGGCTGTGGCCAATGCTGAATTTTCGGCACGGTTTGATTCCTGTGGAGTGGAGAATATCATTACCTCGTCATCTGATCATTATGCCCTTCTTGTTCAGCTAGAGGGGACAGGTGGTCGAGTCAATGATTTACCTGTGCAGCGTGGCTTTCGGTATGAAGCTGCCTGGAAGCGAGCCAGTGGCTATAGCGATCTGGTGGAATCCATGTGGGCCAAGCCAAGTGATGGACCGAATGTTTTGCACAGTACGTGGGCCAAGCTGCAGGGCCTTGGGGTTTCGCTGAGTCGATGGGGCAAAATCTCTTTTGGTTCTGTAAGACGCGAGATCAGCAGACTTGAACGTAAGCTCAAATGGCTCCGCACTGAGCCTGTTACTGCTTCAGTTATCTCGAATGAAAGAGAAGTCGAGAAGGAGCTGTGTGAACTCTTCGAAAGAGAGGAAGTGATGGCGAGGCAACGCTCACGGGTTGAGTGGTTGCGTGAAGGGGACCGAAATACGGCCTTTTTCCATGCCAAAGCGTCAGCTAGAAGGAAAACAAACCGAATTACTAGTCTGAAACGTGATGATGGCACGGTTTGTGATGATCAACAAGGGATCAAAAATATGGTTCATGGTTTTTATGAGGAGCTCTTTACATCCGAGAACATTATTTCGATGGAGCAGGTTCTAGAGGCTATTCCACATAAGGTCGATGACTACATGAACCAAGAATTGTGTAAACCCTATACTGACGAGGAGATCAAAATAGCATTATTTCAGATGGGTCCTACAAAGGCACCTGGCCCTGATGGTTTTCCTCCTCTTTTCTATCAAACACATTGGGATCTCATTTATCGCCAAGTGTGTGATGCAGTACGGGGTTTTCTCTCAGGTATGGATATTCCAGAGGGCTTTTGCGACTCTATTATTGTTCTTATTCCCAAAGTGGCCAATGCAAAACTATTGTCTAAGTTTAGACCTATCAGTTTATGCAATGTTTTATACAAGATTGCTTCCAAGGTACTATCTAACAGGCTGAAAGTCTTTCTCCCTGAGATTATATCAGAATACCAGAGTGCTTTCGTTCCAGGACGATTGATTACGGATAGTGCCTTCATAGCTTATGAATGCCTCCATACAGTTCGCCGACAAAAGTGCAAAACCCCTTATTTTGCTTTGAAGGTGGATATGATGAAGGCTTATGATCGCATTGAGTGGCAATATTTACATGGTTGTCTCACTAAGCTGGGTTTTGATACCGAGTGGATTCAGACAGTGATGAGATGTGTCACATTGGCTAGATATGCGGTCAAGGTTAATGGTGATCTCACTTCTCCTGTGGTTCCCTCAAGGGGGATTCGACAAGGAGACCCTATCAGTCCTTATTTGTTTCTCTTATGTACGGAGGGGTTATCATGTCTTCTGCAGAAAAAGGAGGGTCTTGGTGAGCTACAAGGATTACAAAATGGTCGACAAGGTCCTTCTATATCCCATTTACTGTTTGCAGATGATAGTATTTTCTTCGTACGAAGTGATAACAAAAGTGTGGACACTCTGAGGTCAACTCTGGATCTTTATTGTGCGGCATCAGGACAACGGATTAACCTATCCAAGTCCTCGGTCTTCTTTGGGAAGCATTGCCAAGATTCCGTTCGGATCCGGGTTAAATCACAATTGGCAGTTGATACTGAAATTCTTAAAGATACGTATCTAGGCATGCCCACTGAAATTGCTAGGGCTGTTACCTCGTCTTTCAAATTTCTTCCAGAAAGAGTTTGGAAAGGGGCTCATAGCAACTCTGATCGTCCCCTATCCAGGGCAGGAAAAGAAGTGTGGCTCAAGTCAGTGGTTCAATCCATTCCTAATTATGTGATGAGCTGCTTCCAGGTGCCAGTGGCTGTTTGTGAGAAGATGAGAGCTACTGTGGCCAATCACTGGTGGGGTTTTGAGAATGGGAAGCGGAAAATGCACTGGAGATCGTGGGAGTGGATGTCTTCTCCTAAATCTCTCGGAGGCATGGGTTTTAGGGATTTTGTTCTCTTCAACCAAGCGATGCTTGGCAAGCAATGTTGGAGACTAATCACTGAACCGAACTCGTTGTGTGCAAGAGTGCTCAAGGGGCGTTATTTTCCCAGTTCAGATTTCCTATCGGCACCGAAAACCAAGTCTTCATCTTATACTTGGCGTTCGTTGCTCTTCGGCCGCCAATTGGTTGCGCGAGGATTACGGTGGGGCATTGGCACGGGGGAGTCTGTTCGTGTGTTAACTGACAATTGGATACCTGGATTTCCAGCAGGTACGTTCAAGCCCATCCACCCGCTGCCAACTAGTACCAGAGTGAGTTTTCTTATGCATGGTACTGTATGGGACGTGGCCAAGCTAAAGTTCTTCTTCCACGATGACTTGGCGCGCACGATTAGCTCTGTCCCAATTAGCAGATTGGGCGGTGAGGATTTTGCCTCCTGGCCGCATGAGAAGTTCGGTCTCTATTCTGTTCGTTCAGCCTACAACCTCATACGTACCGAGTCTTTCTTCTCCAAAAGGGAGGCTCTGGGCCATGGGACGGTGTCCGATACAGAGGGGATGGCGAAAAGCTGGAAGAAACTATGGACGATCAATGCACCTCGTAAAATGAAGGTGGTGCTGTGGCGTATCGCTCATGACTGTTTGCCAACAGGTTACCAATTAAGATACAGAGGGATACCTGCTGATGATCGTTGTGTTCATTGTGGTCAAGAAGAAAGAGTGGAGCACCTGTTTCTGTACTGCCCTTTTGCTCGTCAAGTTTGGGAGGGGGTAAAGGATCAGTATCCAATTCAGCTACACCGCAAGGATCTTATTCATGCTAGGCAGTGGCTGTTTGATTTCATGGGCAGGGAAAGTGAGATAAACAAGACTGTGCTTGCTATCACATGCTGGCATATTTGGGAGCACCGAAACGACCTACGCAATGGTGCAGGCCCATGCAATACTAACCGGGTGATTGCCAAGACCCTGGCCTATGTTGATATGGTAGTATCTCACTGTTATAAGGAGAGGCAATTACACAATGGGGGAGCTGCTGTGCAGAACCAATGTTGGATTCCGCCCCCGAGTGGCACCTTCTCTATGTGTGTCGATGCAGCTATCTTTGAAGAGGAGCATCGAATGGGATGGGGTGGTGTTCTCCGTGATCATTCAGGGAAACGTCTCCTGTCCATCTCTGAAAGTTTGGATATTTTCCCGAGCCCAGAGCAGGCGGAGGGAGTGGCTGTCAGGCGGGCTCTGAAGCTCCTCCAGGAGAATGGCATCCGCAACTGTGTGGTGGAGTCAGATTGTCTCACGCTGATCTCTCGGATCAATTCGGTGAAGAAGGACAGGTCTCATTTGGGGATCATTGTCGACGATGTCAAGAAGCTGGCCCGTGGCTTCGTGTATCTTTCCTTTAAGCATATTTCCCGTAAGCTTAATTCTGTTGCTCATAGTCTAGCTCGCGCCTCAGTGCGCTCGTCTTGTAATTTATTTTCGTCGTTTGCCCGTGATGAGTCTCGGGCTGAACTATGTATTGATATGGTCTAATCAATAAAGTGCAAATTCTCTCAAAAAAAACATTCTCAATCAATACAAAAAGAATACAATCGCGCACGAACGTGCTCCCCACTTCGGATCGAAATCATTAGCCGGTGACCTGGGAATCGGTCCACTCATTCATTCGACGCGATCGGGGCCCGGCCGGCCGGGCAACCGCAAGCAGGATCGTATCCTGATGCCGGCCGTGTCCGGCGATGGATCGGACGATACGGAAATCCCGAGGCGCGCACGCACGAGCAAAGAGACGCCGCTGACTCTCGCTTCCGCATGGGGCATTTTTTCCATTTTCTGGCCGAAACGAACAGGTGGCCTGTCCGCGTCTTCCCTGTCTCGTTTGTCGCGGGAGGAGCCAAGCAAAAAAACAAATCCGGCCTGAAGAAAAAGCCGCGCCTTCCTCCCGTCCCCATCCCCGCTGCTTCCCCTGATCGAGTCGCCTCCCATCTCCAGTTCTCCACCCGCGAGCTGTCCCTCGACCACTTCTCGATCTCTGACCCCGAGCCAAGCCCTTCCATTTCCCCCCACATAGTCGCCACTTCCCAAAAGCTCGCCAGAATCTGACACTCGCTGTTCGCTCCTGGCGAGTCCCCTGACCGACGTTTTCTGCTGGTGTGATTTGTTGGTTGAGTGATCTTGTCGTCCTCTTACAAGTTGCAAGCTCTCCTTGGTTGGTTTTCTTGCAGGGACCGACCTCGTTGACCCGCGCATTCCGTCGAGCACCTTCCGCGGGCCGCCGGGGTCGGAGCAGGAATCTGGAGATTTCACAGTTTCTGGAGTGTGTCTCCATGCCGTTCTCGCGGTTGCGGGCTTCTCGTGGATGGACTTCAACGGTTGGTACAGTACGTCTACCACATCCTCTCTGTTGCAGTGTCTGAGGTAAAGGGGTAGGCTAGCTAGCTGTGAAAGTAATTTGCTCATGGTTATCCTCTAATGTTTGCAGTGTTGAAATCAAGAAGGTCTGTTGATCTTGCTGTCGCGAGGTCAGATGGTTCAGCAGACAGCACCAGCGAGCTACCTGACATGATAAACCTTGCACACAAGCATAAGGTCAGCGGTGTTGGGGTAACTAGGATGGACGAGTTGGAGTTTGGGCGCCAATCCTTTGTGCTGTCTTCCAAGGATGATAGTTTCTTTCTCCCGGGGAGCAGTAAGCCGTATGAATCGACATCAGAAGAGGCAGCAGCGTCTGGTAGAAACAATGGAACAAGCAAGGCAAGTGGTAGATAACAAGGAATGCATTTTCCTTTCGCATGATTGTGTTTAGCGGACTTAGATATCACACAGTAAATTTATATCTTTTGCTATGCTCATAAAGGATTAGAGCTAAAGCTTCAAAAACAATGATCCCAATGTAGGAGAACAACTTTTGGGCCTATCTTCTACACTGTTTATATTAATCATATTGTTCAAATGTATTATCTCATGAAATCCTTCATCTTCCGTAGCAGGTTTCTAGAGCGGGTTCAGGGCTTGGTGCAGCCGGGTATGGGAGAGCAGTGGATCTTTTAGACACACTAGGCTGCCTGATGACGACCTTGACTCCAGATGGTGGCTTTATTTCTAGAGCGACCAAAGGAACCCAGATATCAATTCTAGCTTTTGAGGTAGCTAACACAATACTGAAAGGTGCGAGCGTTATGCAATCTCTCTCCGGAGACTCTGTTACATACTTCAAACAAGTGGTGCTTCCTTCTGAAGGCGTGCAGAATTTGATTTCCAGTGACATGGGCGAGTTGATGCGGGTTGTAGCTAATGACAAAAGGTAGACAGGATGCTTGTCCTTAGTGGCCACTGTGACTTCCTGGTTACTCGGACTGATGAATGTTTTGTGGACTCTGGCTAATATTTTCAGGGAAGAGCTGAAAATATTTTCACAAGAGATTGTCAGGTTTGGCAACCGATGCAAAAATGCCCAATGGCATAATCTGGACCGCTATTTTGTCAAGTAAGAAACTTCCTGCTTTGACAGGCATCATCGAATTATACAGGTTAGACTTGAATGATATTTGTCCTCTTGGTGTCCAGACTAGAATCTGAAAATGTACCACAGAAGCAGCTGAAAGAAACAGCCACAGTAGAGATGCAAAAGTTGATGACTCTTGTTCAGCGTACAACTGTAAGTATTGTACTCTACGCTGACGATATCATTTGAGCAATAGATTCATCTCATCTGATTTTCATAGTTTTAACCTTTTTCCAGGATTTGTATCACGAGCTACATGCCTTAGATAGATTTGAGCAAGATTACCGCTGTCAACAAAAGGGAAATGCAAATGCAAATTCAAATAAGGTTGAAAAAGGTATTGTGTTTATTGTATAACGACAATTTCTTTGAAAAGATTGCAATAAAATTTTGTCACCTTTTCTCTGTCTAATGCGTAAAGTTGGACATACGTGGACTTGTCAAAGCTTGGGCATTTTATTAAATCCAAATCCATCTGAGTAGTTGTCATGGCAATGTAGCTTTATTTTTTGTAATTTTTTACAGTGGTCAGATAACTTTGCAGGAGATAATGTTCAAGTTCTGAGACTGGACTTGAAGACCCAAAGAGGTTACGTGAAGAGTTTGAAGAAGAGATCTTTGTGGTCAAAGACATTGGAAGATGTGAGCACCTTATGCTATAGAATTTAATTCAGATGATCTGTTGGCCTCTACTGTATTTGCTTATAACATACGTTTCTTGTTATAGGTTGTTGAGAAGCTTGTTGACATTGTGCAGTACTTACATGTTGAGATCAATATCTCATTTGGAACTTCTGGTACTTCCATTGTTCTTTCGTATTAGAATCTGTCACACTTTTTGTCAACTGATCTTTGCCTTATCTTGTAGGTGTAGGTGAATTGAGTTCTGAATCAACAGTGAACTCTCCGAGACTAGGACCTGCTGGCCTTGCATTGCACTATGCAAACACTATCATACAGATCTATAGCATTGTAAGTTCCTTCAGTTCTTTTTGGGGAATTACCTCAAGTTTCTAGCGATATTTGCTCGCTTTTGCGATCTTAGTATATCAATTTCAATTGTAAGTGATCTACATGACCTGTCCGAAATAGCACAACTTTGGGCAGTAATTTCTACTGTGAGATTTTTGTTAAACCCAATGAAATGACGAAATTATGAAAGCACTCTCTGGGACATGTATACACACATCATTTTGTGTGTCTACTTTAAATATTCAGAAAGTTATCAATACTTAGAAAGCTTGACTGAACACATCTCGTAGTTCATTGACAGTATATCTTTAGTATAAAAATTGTGGATGTTTTACGGATAAAAGGAGAATCTATGAATGTAAGTGGCTGGATACAAAAGTGTAACTGACACTTCCAATGACCAATATCCACTTCTGTTTTAGAAGGAAAAAGGACCGATATCCACTTCTGTTTTAGAAGGAAAAAGACCAATATCCACTTTTGTTTGACGGGGAAAAGGACCAATATCCACTTTTGTTTGACGGGGAAAAGACCAATACCCACTAGCTAGTATTTGAGTGCAGTACCGCATCACATCTAAAATTTTATTTGTTTGTTTAAGGTTTCTCGATCTGGGTATGTACCTGCAAATTCAAGAGATACCCTCTACCAAGGTTTGCCACCAAGGGTCAGGTTGGCTCTACCAAATAAATTAAGAACTTCCTCAATACCTCGGGAGGTAATATAACTACAGAGGGAGAGAACCAAATAAAACACAAATTTCATCTTCTAAATACGACATTCCTACTGCAGCTCACTATAGACCAAATAAGGGCAATGATGGAGAAAACTCTGAAATGGCTTGTTCCGATGGCCATCAATACCACCTGGTACTGCAGATCAAACCAATGTGTCAAACATTTTAGTTTTATTAATCATAATTATTTCTGACGTCTCTTTTCTTGCTCGTTTGAGTGAAACCTCAGTGCCCGAGGCTTCTTGCGGTTCAGTGAATGGGCAAAATCAGGGTAAGCAGGGAAACTTGTCAAACTTCCTAGATAAAATACGTTTTGTAAAGAAAAAAAATTCTTCCTTATGACACCTTGTTACGGTTTGTGTACTGTGTCATTCAGGACCGAGCGGGTTGGAAGAGGACCAGGTCGACCCGACGTGATCGAGACACTCTACCACGCTGACAAGACGAGGACGGAGGCTTACATACTGGAGTTGGTCGTCTGGCTTCACCACCTTGTCAGCCAGAGTAACCGGCCAGCGAATGTTAAAGAGCAATCCATGTAATCGGCATCAAGTCCCCGAGTCCTGACGAGCTAGCACTACACAGAAGTCGTGGCCTGACAATAGCAAACATGAAGCTCCTATGACCTGTTTCGTGTTTGTCGTGCTAGGCTTTAGATTGAAATTTGCCTGTTCTTGCTGGGGGAAGGACCTGAATCGATTAGGTAGGAAAAGAAGGAGAGCTTCTCCTTTGATCTTTTTGGTTTCTTGAGGGTTGTTTTCTACTGTAATAGTTTTTCATATATATGGTGTTGGCATTGGTCGGAAGGAAAGATAATAACGCCTCAAAAGATCCTGACAAATTGGATAACATAATCTTGTACCTACCTGTATATGTATGTATGCAGAAGCTACTAAAGATTTGATTAGAGTCACCGATGTGTCAGTATGATCTTGAGATTCCTTTCTGATGGACATGTTCAGATGGAAACGGAAATCTCAAAAAAAAAAGTTAAAGTTGCCAGGCGTACATGTCATACACTGCAGGATCGTCTAGGAATTCAGCATTTTCCAGTTTGGGTTTGCTACGTTGTGCATGACGCACATGTTTGGATCGTGTGCTCTACTTTTTAACCATTGCACGTTACCCTTCCAGCCCGGCTGTATTTTAAGGTGGGATGAACGTCTTAGGCTCCCCGATGTGGGACTAAAAGTTGGTTTCCTGTTGTTTGTTCGGTTGAACCGAAGGTTGCCTGACACCATACCGATGATGAGTAAATGTTTCCCGCCCGACCTTGTATACTTGTTTGCTGGTCTTAAAAGGCCTCAAGCCTACTAGACGATCATGGGCTTACTAGGAATACCGCAACCTCAGCCCAAATACAATCAAACCCTTGTCCTGGCCTCCTGGGCAGTGCGTACTTTTTTGTTTAACATTGTGTACATCTTTTGTGTTTGCTAAAAAAAAAGACATCTTTGTGAGACGCTAGGAATCTTTGTAATTGCATTCGTACATAGTACTCCCTCCGTTCCAAAATAGATGACTTCCACTTTTCTATATATACATGTATCTAGACACTAAAACATGTCTAGATACATATATATATGGACAAATAGAAGTCATCTATTTTGGAACGGAGGGAGTAGAAACTAACTCTCATCTCATAAAAAAGCACAGCTCAACCTCTGAAGGCGCATGGTGCCCCCCATATGTGGTCTCGGTAATTAATGACAATCCTTAAATACTAATGTTTGCATTGAGATATTCTTTCAGGACTTGTCCATAAGAATAGTTTGGACTAACCTCTTAGGGCATCTCCAGCCGTCCCCCCAGAGCCCCCCAAGAGGCGTTTTTCGCGCCGTTTCGCGCCGTTTCGCACCAGTCGCCCCCCAGGAACCGATTTAGCGCCGCTTTCCGCCGTTTTTCGCGCCGTTTGGCGCCGCCGAACCCAGGCCGAACCCAGCACGATGGGTTCGGCTTGGGGGGGCGAAATGCGCGCGTGGGCCACGCCTGTCGGCGACGGAAGACGATTTCCCTCCCTTTTTTCGACGCTTCCCTCCACTTTCCCCCCACATGTACCTCTCCCCCCGGTCCATTCCCGCCATTTCCCCCCGCCCCCGAGATCTAGACGCCATGGCTCCCGCCCGATTTACAGGTCCCCGCGCCGCCGCCACCGCCGTATCCATTCCCGCGGCCTCCGAACCGGCCAAGAAACCGCGCAAGCCGAGGGCGCCGAAGGAGCGGCCGCCCGGCATGTCGAACAAGGAGTGGATCGCCGAGAGGTCGCGCCTGGAAACGACCAACATCAAGCGCCGGGAGAGGGAGGCAGCGCAGCGGCAGAGGCAACTGATGGCGCAGCTGCAGGCGGAGGAGCAGGCCGCCGCCGAGGAAGACGAGCTGGAGGACGACGAGGAGGAGACCGCGCCGGATGAGCCACCTACGCCGGTCGCCGCCGCGGCGCCGCTCGCCAAGAAGAAGAGCCTTCTCGGGCCCAGGTTCGCCGGCTGGAAGCAGTCGCCGTCACGCAGGCGACGGAGGAGCTGCAGGACGGTGGCGACTACGGTGAAGGCTCCGGCACGCAGGCTATGGAGGAGCAGGGAGAAGGCGACGAGGTGGACGAGACGCCGATGGTGCCAGAGGGGACAGATCAGACCGGCGATGGCCGAAAGCGCCGGGGTCCTGGCCGTCCCCGCAAGGAACCCAGAGTGCCCCTGCCCCCCGCCGAGCCTCGCATCAAGTGGCTGAACAGGGAGGACGCACTCCTCGCCGAGGCGTGGAAGACGATCAGCTTGGACCCGATCGTCGGCGCGAACCAGCACGTCGACAACTACTGGAAGCGGGTGAAAACGGCGTACGACGAGCGCCGCATGATCGACCCCTACTACGCCTGCTGCATCACCGACCGCGGCCAGAAGGCCATGGCGAACCATTGGGCGAACATCCAGGCGTCCTGCAACAAATGGCACGTCATCCAGGAGGAGATCTCGATGAGGCCGCAGAGCGGCGCCAACCGCGAGATGGAGATCGTCCGGATGCTGGAGGCGTACAAGAACGACGAGGGCTCCGACTTCAAGTTCCTCCACGTCTTCGTCCTCATCGAGAAGTGCGAGAAGTGGGCGGAGGTGCGGCGGTCGATCGGCAAGGGCAAGGAGTACGTTCCCGACGCGGTGGTTGCAGGTGCGTCCGAAGGGCGTCCGCCGATGGGCCACAAGAAAGCCAAGTTGGCAAGGGACGGCGCGTCGGTAGCGGCAAAGCTCCAGGCGTCGATCGAGACCTGCATCGCCGACGCCCAGGCCCAGGCCGTCAAGAGGGACGAGGTCTCCAAACAGCGGTGGGCGGCGCTCATGGCCAACTCGCAGGTCAAGATCGACCTCCTCAGGACTGGTACCGCGGCGAAGAAGAGGAACAATGACCTCGCCTTCCTCACGGGCGGCGACCCCGCCGCGATGACCCCCGAGGTGAGAGCTTGGTTCCTGGCGCAGTGCAACCTCATCCTGACCGACATCAGCACGCCCCCGGCCCCGACATCGTCTGGTGGCGCCAGCTACACCACCGCGCCGACAAGCCCGCACGCCGACCTGCAGGATGCCGCGACCATCGTCGACAAGGATGCCGAGCCCGTCGTCGACCTGGAGAATGACGCGCCCGTCATCGACAAGGATGTCGCGCCCGCCGGCCACTCCGACGCCGTCATCGACCTGGAGGATGCTGGGCCGAGCTCGCCGCCTGCTCCGACGCCGGCCGACGCTTCTGCCTGATCGCCTACGTTTGCCCACGCCGCGCGCGCCCGTATGTGTGATTCGATCTGAACTATATTTGATCGCCCACCTGTGGCGTTTTTTGTAATATGATCGCCCGAAACCATGACTGCTGATCGCCAAACTAGGGCTCTATTTTTTGGGGGCGGGAAGATGAACTTTCAAATGATATCGCCGGTTTCTTTTCTGGGCGGCCGAACGGCTGGTGAAATCGCCCCCCCAGGTTTTGGTGCGGCCCGGCGCTATCGCTAAAAAGCGCCAATCTGAAACCTGGGGGGGGCCGAACGACTGGAGATGCCCTTAGGACCCAACTTGGTTGGGGACCAACAAGCTGAAACTTGATCAATATGTGTTGTTGGAGGGCATTGGAGACTTGGCTATCTCATGAAGAATTAAGGGATTTTCATCAATTATATTTCCTCAAGCCAAGTCATGTGGATTATATATATCTCTTATCCAATGTTCCTCCTTGCGGTAACTTGTATCTAATTCATATATTCATTGAAAGTTACTTGCCCCCTTGCATGTGTTGGTTTTGTTTCTAGCATGTGTTTGTATATGTTGTGCTTACTAGTTACCCATCTTGGTTAATCTAGTATGAGTTTGTTGGTTTGCACTCCATGTACTTGTGTGCTTTGTGTTGAGCCTTCATTGCAATTTTTAGTTGGCTCTTTGGGATATTAATGGACTATCCCATTTTGGGGGAGTAATATGCTCTTGGCACTTTACTATCCTAAAATGTGTATACAGAGGAATACCACTTAGTGTTGATATATCAATATTATCTTGTCTCTATATGGTATGTATTTCTCATGAGAAATTCAAATTCTAATGTCCATTAACTTTCTCTTGTTGGATTTGTTTTCTTTACCTCTTGTTGAAAAAAAATGTATTATCACATTATGGTGAAGTAATAAGCTATGTGCATATTACAAGCTTATAAAATGTGAACATGTGAGGTATTGCCACCTAGAATTGATATTGTTAGTTATCTTGTTCTTATGAGGCATGATGCTCAAACAAGTTCCATGTTTTCTTAAATGTGGTTTGTCTCTCTTCTTTTGGTATCTTGTTTGTGAGAGTTTCTTGGTGCTTTGTATTTTCGGTTCTTATTTGAAACCTTCAAGAATCTCTATCTAAGCATGTTTTTCTATTCCTATCTTTTGTCACATGCTTATATTTGTGAATATGATTGTGAACAATTCTACCACCGAGAAATATTGTCGGGGGGTTACCCCCGAGTAGGGTAAAGACAGGTGGTAAAGGCCGCTTACAGAAGAGAGGTTTGGTCGAGTAGCCGACTACCGGGTACTCGCTACCCGGTCGACTGCTACCCGGTCTCACCCCAAGATGACCAGAAGGAGATATCAATCAGTTTCTACCATGTCGAGTAGAAGGTTTGGCCCGAGTACAATTGGCGGGAACATTTGGCGGGAAACTACTCGGGCAGGAAGTCAAAGGAGCCGTTCTGACACAGGATCCCGCGTATCCTGGGTCCGTACTTGGCAGCATTCGAACTACTGTTCACGTGGGGACGGCCTGCCTGACAGTGACAGCATGGAAGCAGTCGGTGGCAGGATAAGGGGGGCCTAGTCTGTGACTAGGTACAGTGATACCAGTCTGTCCCCTAGTTTTGCCCAACGACTTTACAGAAGCAGCCAAGACCAACGACCAAAGCTGTCAGCGGGTACTCGGAGAAAGGACAGTGTGGACACTATGTCGACACTTGTCCAGATTTGGACGTATCCGGCTAGGGCACCATGTATATAAGGTGCCCAGCCGCCTCCTGCGCGAGGGACACTCACAGACGGACACAGACGATCTCATTCCAGGCTCATAGTGAACCCTAGAAACCCTAAGTTCTTGCCCTAGCTCTACTCGGAGAGGAGCAAGGGGCTACTCGGTAGCGATATCATCTGTATTGTACCTACTCGGAGAGACATCGTAATACATAGAGGAAGGCAGGAGTAGGGGTTTTACCTCCTCACGAGGGCCCTGAACCTGGGTACATCGTGTTGTTTGTGTTGTGTGGATCTTACCTCACGCGGCTACTCGTCGCGTGATCCCTCCCCGGACACCTCCAGCGTCCATCGTCCCCACATATTTAGCCATCCTATGGCATCTGCCGTGACACCACCACGACAGTTGGCGCCCACCGTGGGGCAACCAGCGGCGCTGGCTGGAGTTCCTGTTCGGACGGGATCTTCATCAGCGGAGCGTGTAGTTTGTGGCCTTGTCCACAGATTCGGCTCCTTCGACTTCGTCACCGACAACGCCGGCTGTTTCGGCGGCATGGCCATGCCAGAGGGCGGCTCGGTGATCTCCTTCGGCTCTCACCTCGTCTACGTCGCCACCGTCGCCAACAGCACCTACCCCGAGCTGGTGCACGACGCGGAGGATCCTCCCGCGGTTGTTGCTGCTCGTGGAAGGCCCGTGCGCAGCTCTGCATGCTGCGCTGAGGTGATGGTGACGGGCTTGGCGGCGAACGCTGGCGCAGCTGCTACTGGCGCTGCGGCCGTCGTCGAGGAGGTCGACGACCCGCCCGCGGGTGGCAGGACACGCCGGCCCTACGAGAAGGAGAGCAACCTGCCGCCTTCCACGTCTACGGTCATCCCCGCGTCAGCTGCGCGAACCGGGATGCCCAATCCCACCGACCTCGAGCTCCTAGCCGAGAGGGAGCAGCTCGAGCGGCAACGCCAGGAGCTGCTCGCCGAGCAGGCGGAGTTGGAGAAGATCAGGTTGGAGCTGAGCCTGGACCAGCTCGAGTACAACAAGGCTCACGGCTTCACGCCGGTCGCCAGGAGGCCTAGCAGGGTAGGCGCTACGCGGCGCAACCTAGGCGCCGAGATGGCGACTGTTGCGGAGGAGCCCGCGCAGTCCGCCACCGCGAACACCTTCACAAGGCCAAGGTACAGCACACCCGCCAAGACGCTGCGAGCTGCGGAGGCTGTGGCTGCCGAGTTGCCGCGCCTAGAGGGAGAGGCGCGTCGCAGGCAGCAGGAGAGGCTAGGCGAGCTGGTGCTGGAGGCCGCCAGGCAGAACGAGGAGTTCAGGAAGGCCAACCCGGGAGCTGGAGCTTCGCAAGTGGTTCATTCGCACGCGGCTAGATCTAACGATCAAGCCTCATCTCCGCATCCTAGCCGCGAGAAGAGCCGCAGCGGGCGTACGGGTAGAGACAGGCAAATGCAGGTGTATGACCCGGCTGCTGCCGCGAAACAGGTTGCTGTGCCGCAGCAGCCCGGGCAGGAACACAACGTTGCAAGAGCAGGCTCTCAAGCCCATCAGGCTCAAAGCCGTGTCCGAGAAGCCGCACGTCCAGGTACTTCTCGGCAACCCGCAGCTCCGCCTACTCGGCAGAGGCAGCAGCCGCGCCCAGTGGCACCAGTCGCCAACCCGGTGGAGCAGCCTGCTGCTATGCAGGTGGATAGGTATGATGATGGCTACTCGGCTATGGAGATGGCTGGTTATGACATCCATGACCGTGTGGGTGAGCGCGTGTTGGCGCCTGGAGATGCAAGGCACCAGTTGGACCGTATCAGCTTGTCGGCGCGGCTTGAGAACACGGGTCCTCCTGGCCCCGAGTGCTTTGGCCCGCGCATCATGAATGAGCCGTCCGTGAAGGGCTTTCAGCTCGCGAGAGGCACCAGGAGCTACAATGGTAGCACCAAGCCTGAAGATTGGCTCAACGACTACGTCACCGCAGTCCATATCGCGAACGGCAACAGGAGATGGGCGGTGCGCTATGTGCCGCAGATGCTAGAGGGTCCAGCTCGCACTTGGCTCAACAACTTGCCCAAGAACAGCATTAACTGCTGGCTGGACTTCTCGGATGCCTTCATCAGCAACTTCACCAGCACCTACAAGAGGCCGAATAGGCCACAGCAGTTGTCGGCTTGCCGGCAGCGAGAAGACGAGACGGACCGCGAGTACCTTACTCGGTGGAGCACCTTGAGGAACACCTGTGAGGGTGTGAATGAAGCACAGGCCATCACTTGGTTTGCGCAGGGTTGCCGACATGGCAGCATGCTGTGGCAGAGATTGCAGAGGGAGATGCCCAACACCCTGGCCGAGACCATCAAGATTGCGGATCAGTACGCACTCGGTGATCCTACTCAGCCACTGATGGATTCCTCTGAGCCGAGAAGAAACTTCAACAGCAGCAAGCGCAACGAGTTCCGCAACAAGCGCCGAGTAGATACTCGGTATGATCCCGAAGAGGTGAATGCAGTGAATGTCGGAGGCGGTGGTGGCCAAAGGCAGAAACCTGCTGGAGCCTACGGGCAGAACCAGAACCAGGGCCAGGGCAACAAGAAACCGTTCCGCACTGCGCAGCCGAGTAGCGGGAACTCCGAGCAGCCGAAGAAGTTTGTCTTCGATGACATGAAGGATGGCCCATGCAGCTTTCACACTCATCACCCCTCAAGGCCTGCGAACCACACTACTCGGCAATGCGAATGGTGGGATGTGATCAAGAGTGATGGCTTGCCTCCTCCACCTCCTCTGCCAGCCGCGAATGCCACTGTTCAGCCTACTCGCGCTCCTGCAGCTCGGCCGCCAGTGTACCCGAGAAGGGAGAATGTCAACCAGGTGGCTCTAGGAGCCAACCAGAACTTCAACAACGAGAGATACCGCAACAACAACAACTACAACCGCAACAACAACAACAGAGGCAACAACAACTATCAGGGCAACAACAACGGCAACAATGGCAACAATGGGGGCAATGGCCCTAACCAGTACCAAGAGCACCATGAGAGCTATATGATCTTCACTTCCGAGGCAGTCGACAAGCAGTCACAGCACAGGCGGGCCATGGAGGTCAATGCAGTAATTCCGGCTGTCCCTCACTACATGTACTGGTGCGACCAGGAGATCAGGTGGACTCGGGCAGATCACCCCAAGGTGATGCCCAATCCGGGTACCTATGCCTTGGTGCTGGATCCCACCTTCTTGGGCCCCGAGAAGAACGTGAGGTTCAGCAAGGTGCTGATCGACAACGGCAGCAGCATCAACATTGTGTACAAGGACACGCTCGAGAAGCTTGGCCTGGCCGAGAACATGATGCTGCCTAGCAAGACCACTTTCCATGGCATCGTGCCCGGGATCTCCTGCAACCCGATTGGCCGAGTGTGGATTGATGTGCTATTCGGTACTCGGGAGAACTGCCGCACTGAGCGCCTGCAGTTTGAAGTGGTGGATCATCAGAGCCCATATCATGCTCTACTCGGGAGGCCTGCTCTGAGCAAGTTCATGGCCTCTACCCATGTGGCTTACCTGAAGATGAAGATCCCCGGGCCCAATGGCATTATCACTATCTCGGGAGATTACAAAAAGTCCATGGAGTGTGCCTCTGCTAGCTCTCAGCTGGCAGAATCGATGGTGATTGCTGCCGAGAAGAAGAAGATGTACGAGGTGGTGGCCATGGCTCAGTCCGCGCAAGCTGGCGCACAAGGTGTGCCGAGTACTCAGCATGGTACTGCTTTCCAAGCTGCCAAGGAAACCAAGACAGTCCAGGTTGACCCCGAGTTCCCGGAGCGCGTGGCCATTATTGGTGCCGGGCTGGCCGAGAGATAGGAAAGCGCGCTCATCCACTTCCTCCGTGAGAATCGGGACGTGTTCGCCTGGACCAATGAAGATCTACCAGGGGTCCCGAGGGAGTTGGTTGAGCACTCTTTGCATGTGCGCCCTGACGCCAAGCCCGTGAAGCAGGCCTTACGTCGTTTCGGGGATGAGAGAAGGAAGGCCATCGGTGATCAAATCACCAAGCTGCTGATCAGTAACTTCATCATGGAGGTGCTACACCCGGACTGGTTGGCCAACCCGGTCATGGTCGAGAAGAAAAAGGAAGATCCCAAGGCTGCCACCGCATGGCGCATGTGTGTCGACTACACCGACTTGAACAAGGCATGCCCCAAGGATCCTTTCCCGCTACCTCGCATCGATCAGGTGATCGATTCCACTGCCGGCTGTGAGCTGTTGTCTTTCATAGATGCCTACTCTGGTTTCCACCAGATTGCACTCAACCCTGCTGATCAAATAAAGACTGCTTTCATTACCCCGTACGGGGCTTATTGCTATCGTGTCATGTGTTTTGGCCTGAGGAATGCGGGTGCAACCTATCAGAGATGCATGCAGAAATGCTTGCATGACCAACTCGGCAAGAATGTGCAGGTGTACGTAGATGACATTGTCATCAAAACGAATAAAACACATACTCTGCTTGCCGACCTGGAGGAAACCTTTGCTAACCTACGCAGGTACAAAATGAAACTGAATCCGAGTAAGTGTACCTTTGGTGTACCAGCTGGAAAGCTACTCGGTTTTCTGGTTTCTAGTCGGGGCATTGAAGCCAATCCGTCTAAGATAAAAGCTATTGAGAGCATGTCTTTGCCGAGATCATTGAAGGATGTGCAGAAGTTCACGGGTTGTCTGGCATCTCTGAGCCGCTTTCTAGGCCGGATGGGCGAGAAGGCTTTGCCTCTGTACCAGCTGATGAAGAAAAGCGACAAGTTTGTCTGGACTCCGCAAGCGGATGTGGCATTCAATGAGCTGAAAGCAATGCTGGCTAGTGCTCCCGTCTTGGCTAGTCCGCTACCCAAGGAGCCTATGCTGCTGTACATTGCCGCGACTAACCGAGTAGTCAGCGTGGTGATAGTGGTGGAGCGAGAAGAAGAAGGCAAGAGTGTGCAGCGCCCAGTCTATTATCTCAGTGAGGTGCTGTCCAGTTCCAAGCAAAACTATCCTCACTACCAGAAGATGACATATGGTGTGTACCTGGGCGCCAGGAAGCTGAAGCATTACTTCCAGGAGCATCCCATCACTGTTGTGAGCTCAGCTCCCATTTCGGATATCATGGGTAACAAGGAGGCGAGTGGCAGAGTAGCCAAGTGGGCGATCGAGCTAGCCGCGTACGCTCCCGCGTATACGAGAAGAGAAGCAATCAAGTCTCAGGTACTGGCGGAATTTCTTGTGGACTGGGCCGAGATGCAGTATGAACCTCCCGCTCCAGTTTCCAACTATTGGAAGATGCACTTTGATGGCTCAAAGGTGAAAGAAGGCCTCGGGGCTGGCGTTGTGCTTACGTCACCCAAGCGGGATCAACTCAAGTATGTGTTGCAGATTCACTTCAAAGCATCCAACAATGTAGCCGAGTATGAGGCAGTGGTGCATGGCTTGCGAGTAGCAAAGGAGGTTGGCGTGCAGCGCATTATATGCTATGGTGACTCAGATCTAGTGGTGCAGCAAGTCTCAGGTACCTGGGATGCTTTGGATGCCAACATGGCATCATATCGTTTCCTGGTGCAGTCAATGACTGGGTTTTTCGAAGGCTGTGAGTTCCAGCATATTCACCGAGCAGAGAACGAAGCTGCAGACGAGCTGTCCAAGTTGGGATCTTCTCGGCAGTCCATCCCGGCAGGGATTGACTTGGAGCATTTGAGGAAGCCATCCATCAAGCCTTCCCCCAACTCGGAATCCATCTTTGTCCCTTCTCTGCCAAGTGAGGAATCTGACCCAATGGAGATAGATTGGGAGAGTGCCGCAGGGAACCCGGGGACTGCCGTCCTCTACTCGGGGACTGCCACTCCCTACTCGGGGACTGCCGTTCCCAACCCGGGGACTGCCACTCCTTACCCGGGGACTGCCACTCCCTACCCGGGGACTGCCATTCCTTACCCGGGGACTGCCACTCCTTACTCGGGGACTGCCGCCCTCAACCCAGAAGCTGTTGCACTCATTGAAGAAGTTCTCGCCAATCGATCTGGGCTGCAGAGAAGCGCTCCTACTCCTCCTGTGCAACCACCAGAGCCTGTCCCAATGGAAATGGACGAACCAGTGTTTCCCGTGCGGGAGACACCGAGTTGGGCAATGCCCATATTATCCTTTCTAAGGGACGGTGCTTTACCTGAAGATGAGGTGACCGCGAGGCAGATTCAGAGAAGATCCAAGGGCTACGCCTTAGTCCGAGATGTGCTGCACAAGAGAAGTGCCACTGGTGTGCTGCAACGCTGTGTGAGCCCAGAGGAAGGAGAAGAAATCCTGGTGGAGATACATCAAGGGGAATGTGGGCATCACGCCTCTTCTCGGGCTTTAGTCAAGAAAGCTTTTCGGCATGGCTTCTACTGGCTCACTGCAGTGCAGCAAGCTGAGGACATTGTGAGGAAGTGCGCCGGCTGCCAGATGTTCGCAAGTAAGATTCACATGCCAGCATCCGAGTTGAAAACAATTCCTATCACATGGCCGTTTGCTGTTTGGTGCTTGGATATGGTTGGTCCTTTCAAGCCGGCTAAGGGCAACATGACACATATTTTGGTCATGGTGGACAAGTTCACCAAGTGGATCGAGGTGAAGCCTATTCGGAAGTGCGATGGAGTCACAGCTGTGAAGTTTGTGAAAGATGTGATCATGAGATATGGCTACCCGCACAGTATCATCACCGACAATGGCACCAACTTTGCAGAGGGGGCAATGGTGCGGTTCTGCAGAGATAAACATATCCGACTAGACGTTGCGTCAGTCGCGCACCCTGCCTCCAATGGGCAAGTTGAGAGAGCAAATGGGATGGTACTGGCAGGCATCAAGCCAAGGCTGATTGAGCCGTTGCTGAAAACACCCGGGTGTTGGCTAGAAGAGTTGCCAGCGGTGTTGTGGAGTCTAAGGACTACCCCTAACCGGTCAACCGGCTACACGCCATTCTTCTTGGTATACGGGGCTGAGGCCGTGTTGCCAATAGACTTAGAGCATGACTCCCCCCGAGTAGCCCTCTACACTGAGGTGGAGGCGAGAGAAGCTCGAGAAGACGACGTTGACCTGCTTGAAGAAGCAAGAGAGCTGACTCTGTCACGTTCGGCTATCTACCAGCAAAACCTGCGGCGCTATCATAGCCGAAAGGTGAACCCAAGGGTTTTCCGAGAAGGAGACATGGTCCTTAGGCTTGTGCAGCGCACAGCCGGGATGCACAAGTTGTCTCCTCCATGGGAAGGGCCTTTCATTGTCAGCAAAGCGCTGCACAATGACGCGTACTATCTTGTAGATGTGCGCCCATCGCAGGCGAACAGGGCAGATAAAGCTGGAGAGGAAACCAAGCGTCCCTGGAATGTAGCTCTACTTCGTCGTTTTCATTCGTAAGCAAAGATGTGTATGTACCCTTTCATCCGAGTTGAAATTCTACTCTGCAATCTAAAATTGTTCTCGGGGACTGCCCTCGTCCAAAATTGCTCTAAGTGTTTTTACTCGGCTTGTTCCTTTGTCTATTCGGTTGCTTCACTTCAGAACTCAAAAGTGCATTGAGTACTGTGTTTAAACCTATATGCCAACTCTTCGACTTCGCTGCTGTCCGAAACCCGGCTTCATGGCAAGCAAGAGAACAAGCAAAAGGTCAATGAGCACACGAAAATCACTAAGGAAGAAAGAGTGCAGGAACCGAGTAGATTGTCGGTTACTTTTCGTTCCCTGTTTTTCGTCTTCTCGGCTAGGTGGTGGGCTGCGTTATCATGATTGTTTTCTAGCGGCTAAGTATTTGCAGCCTTGTTCTTTGATTCTTGTGACTCGAATACCAAACAAGCGACAAGTCGCAGGTAGAGCAGAGATGAAAAGACAGGGTGAATGAGAAAAGCTACTCGGGGACTCGCATGGAAACACAACTCGGCATTAAGCCAGTGTCGTTCAAATTGATTAATGTCAACATAAACCGAGTGGGCATAAAAACTGAGTAGCAAGCAAGATAAAGGTAGTCTATTACATCTGCTCCCGGCATCCCGGGGATCTGATAAAATGTTCAAGTGAAAGAAAAGATTGCAGGTTGCTTCAAGTTGAAGAGGAGATGTTCTCGGCGCTGGCCTTGGCTGATGTTTCCTCGGCGGCGGCCTTGGCAGCAGTTTCTTCAGTGGCGCTGGCGGTAGCTGCTTCTTCGGTGCCGGCTTGAGTGGCATCCGCCCCCGTCTGCACGGCGGCGGATTCCTCCATCTCGGCGTCTTCCTGGGTGACCGCCTGCTCGGAAGTGGCCGTGGCCACCGAGACGGGTCCTGGAGTCGAGGAGGAGCCTGAAGCATGGCCAGGAGGAGGCACCGTGTCGTCGAGAGCAGCACCTGAGGAAGTGCCGAAGTCGAGTGGCTCGGAGTCGATGTGCGCCTCTTCGTCTTCATCGCTACTCGCGACGACAGTGCCTTTTCCCTTCCCGGCCTTGCCCTGGGGAGATTCGAAGAAATCACCAAGCTCTTCCGCCTCGTCATCATCTTCTTCGTCCTCGTACTCGGTGTCGGGTTCGGGGACGCCGTCGATGTAGACCTCCGTCTCGGCGCATTCTGCGACATCATATGCAATTTGCTTGCGCAAGGCCACGCTATCGGCGTCAGTCTCCCACTTGGAGTCATTGCGCTTCCCGCGGATGAGCTGCATATCCAAGTTTTCATACCAGGACGCAATGCAGAGAAGCATCACGTCCGCACCAGCACGGGCTCCGGAGGCTCGCCACTTCTTCAACTCGGCTTTCACGCCTTCCAGCTTGAGGGCGAGCGCCCGCATGCTTTTTGGCTCAGGATCATGGGGCCAGAACAGCCGGTGGAGCTCAATGCCCGCATGCATCAAATCAGTCCCGCAGCCGGCCAGCTGTTCGAAGTAACCTTTGAGCACCAGTAAGCTATCCTCGATGTCAGCCCTGGTGTCAATCGGCTCACCCAGTGAAAGGCGAACTGCTCGGGCCTTGGCTATCGAGGGCGCAGAGGTAGACTCAAGACGAGGCCAGATAGCTGAAATAGCAAGTGGCAAGATCAAAAACCGAGAAAGAAAAGAGGAAGCCGAGAAGGAATAGGACCGAGAAAGAAAAGATGCAATGAAGAAAAGAACTTACCGATCAGTTGGCGGCGCAGCTGCTGCAGCTTGGTTCTCCAGGATTCCTCGTTGTTAATCTGCTTTGATTGAACCTGGCGCAGGGTGTCCATCTGAGCGAAAAGATCAGCATTGGTCTTCTTCAGAGTCTCGCACTCAGCCTCGAGGGCCCTCTCCTTGGCCTTGAAAGTAGTCTCGGCCTTGGCTTTCTCGGCGATGGCCGCGTCCCTCTCGGCGCCAATCTTCACGGCGTCTTGGAGCGCGTTCTGAAGCTGGACCTGCAGCTTCTCCATCTCGGTGGTGTGGTCCTTAATCAGAGTAATGGCCTGGTCGGACAGCTGTTTCTCCACCTCTGCTGGCTGGACGCAATCTTGGTGCGCCTCAGCAAATGACTTATAATCTTCTGCGAAAAGATAAGATGAGGTCAGTAAATGGGCAGAGAAGAACCAAACTCAAAGTCACACCGAGTAAACAGCAAACTCACCTTCAAGTTTCTTTATCGTGGCCTCGGCGTTCTCCACGAAGCTACGGCATTTTTCATGCTCGTCGGCCAAGGCTTTCAGTTTCTCTGCAGAGAAGGAAAGGTTAATGCGTGAAAAAGCAGAAGCGGGCGTAACCATAAAACGCAGGAACCGCGTGGCTAAAGGCGTACCTTGCGCTTCGGCCAGCTGTTGGGTGCTGTCGTTTGCATTTTTGCTCGCGACCTCAGCAGCTAACTTCTCCTTCTCCAGCGCAGCAATACGCCTCCTGGCGATGGAGTGATTCCAGAGAAGGATGCGGTACAAGTTGGTCCGCTTAAGAACGCTATCCTGAAAACCGAGAATAAAATGAGTCAGGCAATGCAGAGAAGATTCGGCCCGAGTAGGAGGCTACTCGGAGAGTATCCACCTACTCGACCCAAATCTCGGGGACTGGGGGGTGATGGTAAGAAAGAAGAAAGGCGGGTAGAAGAGAAGAAAATTCAACTCGGAAAAGGCAAAAAGACTTACTGCGTAGCTCTGTTCGATATCTTCGGCGTTCTTGCGGTGCAAGAACATCTTGGCTGTGAGGGTTGCGGTATCGGTGGAGACGGACATGGGCTGGTGTCCCAGGTCGATCTTGTTCCATTCCACGCGGTAGTGGTCGACGGAGCCAAGGGTCAAGCCGTGCCACTTCTCCTCTCCGAGAACCCCGCTGTCCCACTTGGCGCTGATGTAGCCGACAGTATCCAGTACCTGCTCAAGACCCTTGGAGGTTATTGGCTTGTCTTGGGGTCCCCGAGAAGCAATATTGACGGGTTTATTCTGGGCTGGATCGAAGGGAGGAGTATTCCTGGCTACTGCTTTCCTCCCCTTCTGAATAGCTACAGCTCTATCTTGGGGAGGGAAGCCGATGGTATGTTGGTGGCTAACCTCAATCATATATTCCGGGTAGCAGGGTTGACCAGCAGCGCGAGCATCAGCCGAGAGCGCAGCAGGAATCGGGCCGGACTCGCGGACCACGAGTGCTCCGCCTGCGGATGCGCTTTGCTCTCTGGCCCTTTTCTTCGTCTGCTCCTTCTCGACTTTCTGCTTCTCGAGATCCTCGGGTTTCTTCCCCTCAGTCTTGGCCTTTGCCTTCTCGGCAACTGCTTCCTCGGCAGCTCGCTTCTCGGCCTTCTTCTGTTCAGCCCTGGCCTTCTTCTGCTCGGCCTTGGCTCTCTCAGCAGTTTCTTTCTCGGCTTTGGCCTTCTCGGCGGCTTCCTCCTTGGCCTTGGCCTCCTCAGCAGCCACCTTATCGGCAGTCTCCTTCTCAGATAGACCCTTCTTGGAGCAGTAATCCCTCAGAGCATCAAGGGCCTGTTGCTTGGCTGCTCGCCCAGGAGAGCTGGATGTGTCCTTGCTCTGTGGAGACGAGGAAGAGGTTGGTGGTGTAGGGCCTTGCGCAGTTGGTGGCGTAGGGCCCTGCGCAGTTGGTGGCGCCGCTGCAGCTTCTGGCAGAACACTACTCGGTGCACTGCCTGGCAGTGGGTAGACATCTGCTACGGTAGCATCTGCAGCGGTGTCGTCCGTCATCGGCTGCTCGGCAATGATGTTATCTTGTGCAGCAGCCTCGCTGGTGGGCTGCTCTACTTCTGGCCGCTCAAGGGCGGCGGCATCTTGCTTTTCTTGTTCTTGGTTCTCCTCGGCGTTGCGAGCCGGAGGAGAAGGGGGTCTCTCTTCATGAACAGCGCTTTCTTGTGCTGCTGGTTCTGACGCTGCTCCTTGTGCTGGATTGGCAGCAGCAGCATTGGCATCGCGGTCCTCATCATCGTCGTCCAGATTGACCAGAGGTACTGGTTTCTTCTGGGCTGGGTCGGATGCGAGGGCTGCGTTCGCATCCATGGCAGGACTGCAGAGAAGAAAGGAGTTAAGGATTGGAAGAAGGTTTGAAGGAAAACAGTATTACGCGAGAAGGAGGGCAAACGAGAAGAGAACTCACGCAGTGGTGGATTTAAGCTGTCGTCGGGGTTTCTTGACAGTAACCTTCTTCTTCTTCTCGGCGGCCTCCTCCTTCTCGGCGGGCTTCCTTTTCTTGGCTGGAGGCGCCTGTGCTTCGATCCCGGTCCGCTTGCGGGTTTCGGGAGGGGCAGTAGACAGAGGTTGGACAACGAGGGGCGCATCGCCCTCGTTCTCGCCCTCATCCTCGTCCTCCTTCTCCGCAGCAGCCTCATCTGAGAAATTCAAAAGAAAGGAAGGAAGAATCAGGAACAGCAATGCAAGGGGTTGGTGTTTCTCGGAAGCAAACAAGATAAAAATAACAATACCGTGAGAGCCTTCATCTGACCAAGTGCGGAGAGCATCGCGCTTGTCAGGAGCGGGGCTGCTCTGTCCCGCGTCATCAGAGGGCAACATGTCATCCTCCTCGCGATCGGCGAACCAGTTCTCCTCAAAAACCTCGCGACTCTCAATCAACTGTCGAGTAAGAGTCTGAAAGACAGAGAAGGATCATAAGTCAACCGAGTATCAGGATGGAACTCTACTCGGATAGGCATGCAAACACGAAGCACATTAAGCCTATGCAGTTTTCTAAGTATTCTACTCGGACAGGCGTGCAGGCGCAAAGCACATTAAGCCTATGCAGTTTTCCAAGTGTTCTACCCGGATAGGCGTGCACACACAAAGCATACTAGGCCTAAGCGTGAGTCGACTAAGTTCTCTACTCGGCGCATCAGGTGATTGCTAGTCGGGGCGGAAAGGGAAGCTATCTACTCGGAAAGCAGAGGCGAAAACAGAGAAGGAAGAACGTACCCGGGCAATCGGTAGCGTGCGGCTGTACGGAGCGAAGCCATACCGCCACCTCTCGGTGAGGCTTGTCTTCAGCATGTTCCTGGCATGATAGGCAACATCCACGTCGTCGATTTCGATGGTGGTGGTCCTGGTGCAGTCGCGCGGGCCTCCCATGTAACACATGAGATGGCAGCGCTCCTGCAGTGGGAGTACTCGGCGCTTGATCCAGCATATCACCGGGTCGTCATTCTTGAGGCCCAGCTTCTTCAACTCGCCGAGCCTATCTTCTATCTCGACGGCGATTTCGTCGATGTTGGGCTTCTCCTTCCAGTTCGACCCGAGTGGAGCACGGTTCCTCCAAGCGGGCAGGTTGATTCGGTCATCAACCACACCTCCTTCCGTGGCGGGGACATTCTTGACATAGAAGAATGTCTGCTGCCACATTCGGCAGGAATCCAGCCCCTGGATGCGGGGATGGTTTGTACCCATCCGCTGCACCATCATGGCACAGCCCGTGTCGGTGGCGCGGCCGATACCTGCACCTTCTTTCTTCCCGACTGATTGTTGGCGGAGATTGAAGTACCTGAGCCACGTATCAGTCGTGGGCCTGATGCCGAGGAAAGCCTCGCAGACGACGACGTGGTAGGCGAGGAAGACGACTGCGTTGGGCGGCAGATGATGCATCTGCAGCCCGAAGTGGTCGAGGAACTTGCGCAAGAAGTCCGAGGCGGGCAGTCCAAAGCCGCGCTCGAAGTGCGACATGAAGACCACCCGCTCGCCGTCTCGCGGAGTTGGCACGACCTCGTCGTCGGGTGCCCGGCACTCCACGCCGGGAGGAACCCTCCTGCTGGACACGAGCCAGGCGAGATTGGCCTGGGTGACGGAGGAACCCGCCCAGCTAGCCTTGGCCATCCTTGCGAGTGGGAGGAGTGGATGATTTTCGAGTAGGAGTTGCTCGGTGGACAGAGTCCGCGGCGGCGCGGAAGCTTGCGCGGCGGCGGAGGGGTCGGTGGAGAAGAAGAACAGGAGGCAGAAGGGGAAAAGAGCAGGGAAGAAGAAAAGGAAATTACCGCAGGGGTATTTATACCTCCCTCGCGGGATTACCGTTACCACCACGGTAGTGGGATCGACTGTGGCGTGTGGTGGGTCCTGTGGCCGAATAGAAACGCACGCAAGCGCGGGCTGCGCGCGTAACGGCCGCATTTGATCCCACCTTCAGATCGTGGCCAGTAATTGCGCGTGATGGGACATGACGGCCAGTGGGCCCACAGCGTGAGAACTGGACACGTGGCGTCGTGTCCTGGGCAACCAAACGACAAGGTCGTGGATGCTTGACACGTAGGCAGTGCCTGCGTGAAGGGCTGGATGTTGCTCTGCGCTGCAGAGGCTCAGTTTGCGAAATTCCGCTAAGTCTTTTTACTCGGATACAGAGTAGAAAGCAAGTGCTACTCGGAAAGAGGAGACTCAAGATACTTTCCGGATAGCTACTCGGAGGACCTACTCGGCATCTTGAGGTTCGATGGCTGGGATGCAAAGGCTGGTTTTAAGCTGGCAGAGCCTGGTGAACAAGTTCGCAAGACTCAACCAGCTTCGGGGACTGCTGTCGGGGGGTTACCCCCGAGTAGGGTAAAGACAGGTGGTAAAGGCCGCTTACAGAAGAGAGGTTTGGTCGAGTAGCCGACTACCGGGTACTCGCTACCCGGTCGACTGCTACCCGGTCTCACCCCAAGATGACCAGAAGGAGATATCAATCAGTTTCTACCATGTCGAGTAGAAGGTTTGGCCCGAGTACAATTGGCGGGAACATTTGGCGGGAAACTACTCGGGCAGGAAGTCAAAGGAGCCGTTCTGACACAGGATCCCGCGTATCCTGGGTCCGTACTTGGCAGCATTCGAACTACTGTTCACGTGGGGACGGCCTGCCTGACAGTGACAGCATGGAAGCAGTCGGTGGCAGGATAAGGGGGGCCTAGTCTGTGACTAGGTACAGTGATACCAGTCTGTCCCCTAGTTTTGCCCAACGACTTTACAGAAGCAGCCAAGACCAACGACCAAAGCTGTCAGCGGGTACTCGGAGAAAGGACAGTGTGGACACTATGTCGACACTTGTCCAGATTTGGACGTATCCGGCTAGGGCACCATGTATATAAGGTGCCCAGCCGCCTCCTGCGCGAGGGACACTCACAGACGGACACAGACGATCTCATTCCAGGCTCATAGTGAACCCTAGAAACCCTAAGTTCTTGCCCTAGCTCTACTCGGAGAGGAGCAAGGGGCTACTCGGTAGCGATATCATCTGTATTGTACCTACTCGGAGAGACATCGTAATACATAGAGGAAGGCAGGAGTAGGGGTTTTACCTCCTCACGAGGGCCCTGAACCTGGGTACATCGTGTTGTTTGTGTTGTGTGGATCTTACCTCACGCGGCTACTCGTCGCGTGATCCCTCCCCGGACACCTCCAGCGTCCATCGTCCCCACATATTTAGCCATCCTATGGCATCTGCCGTGACACCACCACGACAAATATTTCCATACATCTCTTGTCTTTGACAAGTGATAATAATTTGTGGTAAGTTTATTGATCATATTTACTTTGTCCTTTGCTCTAAAATTTCCTTGTTTCTTGCCAATGATTTGTTTGGTTTAAGTCCCTTGTGTCTTCCTTGCTCTACTCAAAATTTGTTTTGTTCTTTCTTATGGTAGGAAAAGCAATGATCCCATACTTGTGCACTTATGTTCAAAGTCATACTTCTTTGGGTTGCACTATTCTTGGGGAAGCTATCCTACTTTGAGTAGATCACCGTTCTTTAAATTGGTATTGCATCTTATTGATTTTATTTAAACATGAGTAGTGTTTGAATAATATATATGGAGATTAATGATTCCATTGTGTGCATTTTGTACTCAAATGCAAGATCATAAATAATGCACTATTCTTGGAAGAACTATCCTATATGCGTTTGAACACTTGTTGTCTTTCAATTTTTATTTTATCCCAATGACTTATCTCTTTGGAAGACGAACATTTTTCGTCTTGGTACTTTGTGTGCCATCATGAAAAGTGTAGAGGTTTTGTTTATTCTTTGATTTTTTTGGTATATTATCTATTTGATTTCCTCAATCATGTGTTGATTTGGGTCTTGATATAAATTGGACAATTCTCTTTCTTTTCACTCTTGTGAGTGGCTTCTTGGTTTAATTGGTGCTTTGTCCAATTTGTATCTTGTTTTGGTTCTTGAAAGTTTTGTGTATGTATATTTACTATATGTATATCTTATGGCATGCATACTTTCGTTGATCCAATATATAGGATAAACTCCATCAAATCCTAAATGGCTAAGATGTGCATGAAATTCAAATTCATATTAATATGCACATATTCATGTGGAGTTTGTCCTATGTATTGTAGTTGTTCTAACGACTTTGGACCCAATGAGTTTGGGTACCATGTTGTACTTGAATTTTGTTTTTAGATACAATGGAGATGCATTGGGGGCTTTCCTCATTCATAAGGAAGGTGTTTTCATCATTGGATTATGGGATTCAAGCTATGATGATTATCAAACTCGCATCCTCTTCATCACCAATGTCTTCTCGGTAACAAGTATCTATCTCATGCATACATTTCTATCTCTCAACCTTGTCTAGGTTGTATCTTGGCATGAATTCCTTTTGTTGCGTTTCATTTGGTTCTAGCAAGTGTATTATCAAAACATCTTTATTGCAAATATGAGTAAGCCGGGATGATTACATATCTAGGGGATATTTATAATCATTTTATGATTCACCAATCCCAAGTATATTAATCTAGCAACTTCTAATAGAAGTCTCTCATATGCAATATTGATGAATTCTCAAAAACAATTTGCCTTTTTTGTGATACATGCTACCTTTCTCAAAGAATTCTAACTATCACTTTTCCCTTGTGATATTTGTGATGCTTTGATGATTTTTTTTATCTATACCCCTTTAAGATAAAATTGAGCTTTGTGCTTTGCTTTCAAGCAAAAATCCTATTGGTTTATTAATGACTCTCTTTTGGATATCATGTTCCTCTCCTTTGTACCTATTGTGTGTGTGAATATTTCTTTGTGGACTTATATCTTTGTGATTAGTGCCCACTTAGAAACTTATACACATTAGAATAGTTATATCTTTAATTGGTATTCTATTTCTTTAGTGACCACCTTTTATTGATTTTTATTCTTTGGTGGTTCCTAGAAGGCACAAGCTTGGCTTTTCATTTGGTACTTATTTTGCATCTTAATAAGCTTGTGGACCTACTTGTTTGTTGAAAGTTGCATTGCTTCATTTACCATCTTTTCTCTTGCACTTCTTGCGGGTCGTAGATGATTATGGGGAGTTATGATTCCATATTTGTGCACTCATCAATAGTGCATAGACATTGGGGAGCTTCTCTATTTTTTTTCTAGAACTCTCTTGTTGGATCTTTTTGGTTGCTTGTCTCCTTGTGGGGAGATGTTTAGAGGAATATTTTTCATTTGCAATCTTAGGATCCTCAATATAGTTTGATCTCCCTCCTTCTATTCATTGTTGGATATATGCACTGATTTCACTCATATCATGAGGAATGCATACATTATGGGGGAGATCTTATTATATTGACCTTCTAAGTTTTTCCTCCCATTTCGGCAATAGATGCCAATGGGGGAGAAGTTTAGAGGGTTTAAGAGAATTTGGTTTTATGCTTTAGGTTCGTTCTTAAGCATTTTGCTTCCATGCTCTTGCATCCTTACTCTTTGTGTTGCATGGTTGCTTTATTCATTATATAAACCCTCGTAAAAAGGGATTGTCATCAATTACCAAAATGGGGGAGATTGAAAGCGCATGGTGCCCCCATATGTGGTATCGGTAATTAATGACAATCCTTAAATACTAATGTTTGCATTGAGATATTCTTTCAGGACTTGTCCATAAGAATAGTTTGGAGTCCTTGTGTGAATCGAAGAAGATCATTTGATGTCCAAGATGGCCGAGAAGCTTTTTCCCTGTCTAGCGGTAGTACCGGGTTGTGCAGCGGTAGTACCGCTCCTCATGGAGTTGTACTGCTGCGGCACACCTGGTACACCCCAAACAGCGGTATTACCGCGGTTTGTACCGTCTCCTCCCAGGAGCGGTACTACCGCTGGTGATACCGCTGGAGGTACCGCTAGCAAAGAAAAGGCCACTAATATCCACGGTACCCAGGCGGTATCGGCATAGTACTACCACTAGTACTTAGTCACTTTCGGAGCAACACTCCCCACGGTGGTAGTACCACTACCGTCAGCGGTAGTACCGCTCCTTCCAGGATGCGGTAGTACCGCTGGCAGTACCGGTCAAAATACCGCCAGGGAAGTTTTGCTCACGGTAATGATTACGGTACTAGGGAGGTAGTGGCCTAGTACTACCGCCAGCCTTCTCTATTTATATCGAGTTCGGGGCTAACGGTACTACCGCTGCCTAGTTACGGTAGTACCGCTACTGGAGCTTCACGGTACTTCTGTGGTACCGCTGAGCTCCAGTGTGCAGTACACTGGGTACCCTGTGATGTCAGTGGGCGGTAGTACCGCTATGTGCAGTGGTAGTACCGCTATGCTGTTAAGCTTATTTTCTTGATGTCTTGAAGAACAAGATGGAGTGATCATTCATGTCTACCTTCAAGACATCAACTTTATGGACGAAGAAAGGAGAAAAGATACAAGGTTGATCATGCGTGTGATCAACACAAAAAGCTACAAGATGTACCTAGTGGGATTATGTATCTTGTGGTAATGGTAAGAAATTGTCCATATAGCTTTGTGAACTAACCCATGATATGTGTGTGTGCTATCTCTATGTGTGGTTAGGTATCTTTCCATGGGCATGCTTCACAAGAAAGATTTCATATAGCCCATGGTCTTTGTCGTAAAACGGTGTTTGTCATCGAGCTTGACGTGGCAGCTCAAGTGAAGCATATCGAAGAAATACTATGCTTGATGCTTTCCACCCATTTGGAGATTGTGGCCTTTTGAATATGTGCCGAAGGGTCTCTCCCATAATGGTGTATGGGGAGCAACTTGCAAGTCTTCATCAAGCGGAGCAAGTGCTAGCGAGCACGATCAAGAAAGAAGATCCAACTTGAGAGAGTCAAGATCATCATCATCTAGCTCAAGTGGAATTCTCAAGGAAAAGGTATAATCTTGATAGGTTTTCTATTTTACCGGTCTCATACTTTTGGGAGACCGTGTTATAGGATCGATAGACGTACTATCAAGAGGGGTTCTCAAGTGAGTAAGTTGATCGAATCGTTGTGGGAAGCTCAAACCTTTGCACTCTTGCATATCATCTTTCTTGGTTCTTATTTGGCTTTTATCTCTATGGGTTTTGGTGCTTGTTGTGATCTTCATGACAAGCCCAAGTTCATCAAAAACGGTTTTCACATGAAACACCTACTGAGTTTTTGATGTTGAAGGTTTTCCCGGTTGGTCATTTTTAGAGAGGTCTTTCCTTTCCCCATTTGGTTTTAAGTTTCATTGTTGTACAATGATGTTTCTCTGCAGTATCTTGTAGAGCTCGTCGTTGCGATTTCAACGATCCCAAGATCATCGAAAACGGAGTCTGGAGTTATGATCGTTTTCGTATTGACGGTTTTTTTGTTTTTGGTCCAGCGATAGTATTGGTCCAGTACCGCCCCAGTACCGCCCGAACCAGTACCGAAACACCCCTTAGCGGTAGTACCGCTGGGCCTAGCGGTAGTACCGCCGTTGGGCAAGATTTTCACATAACGGTCATATTTTGGGTCCCCTATTTAAGGGGGTCTTCTTCCCCCTTGACCCCAAGGCTGCCCAACACGTTTTTCTCCTCTCTCCACACCATTGTTGACCTTGGAAACCTTCCTGCTCTCTCAATCCCTCCAATGATTCTTGCATATCTTTGAGGAAGAAGTTAGAGGAGATCTAGATCCATATTTCCACCAATCCGTCTCTCCTCTTAGTGAGGAGAACTTAGTGAATCTAGATCTTGGAGTTCTTTGTGTTTCTCCTCCATTGTTCTTCCTCTCTTATTCCCCCATAAGCATTTGTTGCTTTATTGGAATTTGATAATGAAGGATTTGAGCACTTGTGCTCTTGCCATTTGCATTGGTTGCATCGGTTTGGTCTCTCCATGAGGTTTCGTGGAAGTGAAAGTTTGTGAGCTTGTTACTCTTGGGTCTTGGACCCTAGACGACTTGTGGTGTTCTTGGGAGCCTCCAATTGAGTTGTGGATGTGTGCCCCAAGATTGTAGTGACATCGAGAGCCTCCAATTAAGTTGTGGATGTGTGCCTCGATCGATGGTTGCCAATAGTGGAAGGTGAACTAGGCCTTTGTGGCGGGGTTCATCGGAGAATAGGGTGAGGCCTTTGTGGCGTTGAGTAGACCTTTGTGGCGAGCTCACACCACTCCAACGAGACGTACTCCCCTTGTGGGAGGAACTCGGGAATACATCATCGTCTCCGTGTGCCTCGGTTATTTCTATACCCGAGCTTTCTACTTATGCTATTTACATTGTGATAGCCTTCGTGCTTGAAGTTATATATCTTGCTATCACCTTGTTACTTGTCTTGCTTAGCATAAGTTGTTGGTGCACCTAGTTGACCCTAGAATATTTAGGTTGTGTGCTTGTTAATTTAAACACCTAGTTTATTTCCGCATTTAGAAGCCTTAACCGGAAAAGTTTTAATCGCCTATTCACCCCCCCTCTAGGCGACATCGTTGCACGTTCAATTGGTATCAGAGCCCCGTCTCTCTTTATTAGGCTTTACATCCTAGAGAGTACGATGTCGTTTAGGGAAATAGAGCACGATCCCGCTTTTATATTATATGGTAGAAATTATGATGTTTGGAAAATTCGCATTCTTAATTTTCTTGAGGACATGGGTCCAAAGTACGTAAAGAGAATTGTAGATATGGATTTTCCTTCTCCAAACGATTCTCGAGATTTATCTTTAGAGGATGAGGAAAAGTCTTATCTCGATACTCTTGTATCTAATGGTCTCTTGTGTGTTTTGAGCGATGTAGTTATTGGATCAATCATGCCTTTTCGGAACGCTCATGAGTTATGGACAAAACTTCAAGATATATATGATGTGTCCAACATTATTGAGGATGATTGTTCTCCATCCACTTCTGGCCATGATGAGTTCACATCTTTCTCCACTCCACCAACATGTGATTTGTCACAAGGTAATGATATGGTGAGTGGTGATAGAAATTGCATTGTGTATAGTAAATTTGCTATTGACTATACTTCATCTCTATCCCATTGCAATAATCTATATTTGGACTTAATATCTTCTAGCACTCAAAGTTCCATATATGCTAGTGTTGATAGTCCTTGCATATCATGTAATAGTTGTTTAACTAAATCTCATGATGATATGTTTCCTATGTCTTGTTTTCATGAAAACAATGCTTCTATTTTCTCTAGTGCTTGTGTGGCTAATAATGTAGAGGAACCCCACATTTTGGTGGAACAAGACATGGACCTTAATGGTGCTTCAAGTAAATCTTCATCATCGTTACCCATTTCTCATATGTGCCTTATGGCTAAGGATTCAAAGGTATCCCCTCCTTTGGAACCCTCTTCATATATTGATAATGATGATGAAGAAAATGATAATGGTGATTCCATTTATGAGAAAGGTAAAATAGTTCTTCATGCTCTCATAAATAATAAGATTGCCTCTTCTATTCTCTATGAAATCATGGGTACCCTTGTTGAGCGCGATGAGACTATTAAGGCTATGGATAAATGTTATAGCCTCGAACGTGGGTACGTAGATGAAATTGCAGGGTTCGAGGTAGCCCTTGAGGAAGAGCATGAGCTCTGAGTTACTCTTGAGGAGAAACTCGAATCTATTGAGGAGATCTTTAATGAACAAATAGCCTATCTCACTAAAGCACGTGACCATACTAATGCTAAATATAAAGTGCTTAAAATTAAAAGGTTGAATTTGTTGTTGGCAATGCTAAACTAATTGAGGAAAACTCTAGGTTGAATAATGAGCTTGCCAAGTTGTCTTCTTCCATTACTAATGATGCTTGTGCTACTAACTCCACATCTTGTGAAGCATCTATTTTGAAGGAGAATGTTGAGCTAAGGGCTCAACTTGAGTTGATGACTAGCAAGTGTGGGAAGTTGGAAGAAAGCCATGAAAAGCTATCTAGCTCTTAAAGTTAGCTCTTGAGGCTATCACTACAAAGGTAACATCGTGTGAGCCTCATGTGGTTACCAGCACAATATCTTCTAGTAATGCTATATTGCCTTGTGCTAGTATTAGTAATTCATCCTCTCATAATGTTTCTACATCTTGTGATGAATTGCTTTCCTTGCCTTGTTGCTCTAACAATGAAGCATCTACTTCCTCTAGCTCTTGTGTTGATTCTAACCATGTAGAGGAAATTAAAGAGCTCAAGGCCCAAGTCACTTCTTTGAAGAAAGACTTGGAACAGAGTCATGAAGGGAGTTCCAACCTTGAAAAGATGTTGAGAGTGCGAAGACTTCCCAATGACAAGAGTGGACTTGGATCCAACTCCAATATCAAGAACAAGTCCAAGGTTGACAAGAAGAAGGGCCAAGAACAAGTAAAAGATACGGCCAAGATTATTTCCTTCAATTGCAAGATTGAAGGGAACCATGTTTGATCTTTCCCTTTGAAGAAGAAGTCTCTAAGTGAGAAGCAACTAGGGAAGCAGCCTCTTGTTCAATCTCAGGCTCAACCACGAGTTGAACAACGACCACCTCCTAAGAAGACTCAAGCCAATGCTCCTCAAGTTGAGGAGCCTATTAAGAAGAAAGAGAAGAGTCGTTGTTGCTAGCTTTGTCGTGAGAAGGGACACCTTGCTTCTTCATGCACTAAGGGTACATTATCCAACCATATCCTTGTTGATGATGTGTATTCTATTCGGAAGGATAATGTGGGCAATGTGTTTGCCAAGTTTGTTGGTACTCAAAGTGGTGTCAATAAAAGAGCCATTTGGGTTGCCAAACCTATTGTGACTAACCTCTTAGGACCCAACTTGGTTGGGGACCAACAAGATCAAACTTGATCAATAGGTGTTGTTGGAGGGCATTGGAGACTTGGCTATCTCATGAAGAATTAAGGGATTTTCATCAATTATATTTCCTCAAGCCAAGTCATGTGGATTATATATATCTCTTATCCAATGTTCCTCCTTGCGGTAACTTGTATCTAATTCATATGTTCATTGAAAGTTACTTTCCCCCTTGCATGTGTTGGTTTTGTTTCTAGCATGTGTTTGTATATGTTGTGCTTACTACTTATCCATCTTGGTTAATCTAGTATGAGTTTGTTGGTTTGCACTCCATGTACTTGTGTGCTTTGTGTTGAGACTTCATTGCAATTATTGCTTATTTTAGTTGGCTCTTTGGGAGACAAATGGACTATCCCATTTTGCGGGAGTAATATGCTCTTGGCACTTTACTATCCTAAAATGTGTGTACATGAGGAATACCACTTAGTGTTGATATATCAATATTATCTTGTCTCTATATGGTATGTATTTCTCATGAGAAATTCAAATTCTAATGTCCATTAACTTTCTCTTGTTGGATTTGTTTTCTTTACCTCTTGTTGGAAAAAAAATGTATTATCACATTATGGGGAAGTAATAAGCTATGTGCATATTACAAGCCTATAAAATGTGAACATGTGAGGTATTGCCACCTAGAATTGATATTGTTAGTTATCTTGTTCTTATGAGGCATGATGCTCAAACAAGCTCCATGTTTTCTTAAATGTGGTTTGTCTCTCTTCTTTTGGTATCTTGTTTGTGAGAGTTTCTTGGTGCTTTGCATTTTTGATTCTTATTTGAAGCCTTCAAGAATCTCTATCTAAGCATGTTTTTCTATTCCTATCTTTTTTCACATGCTTATGTTTTGTGAATATGATTGTGAACAATTCTACCACCGAGAAATATCTCCATACATCTCTTGTCTTTGACAAGTGATAATAATTTGTGGTAAGTTTATTGATCATATTTACTTTGGCCTTTGCTCTAAAATTTCCTTGTTTCTTGCCAATGATTTGTTT
Source organism: Alopecurus myosuroides (assembly GCA_028641055.1). Classification (NCBI taxonomy): domain Eukaryota; kingdom Viridiplantae; phylum Streptophyta; class Magnoliopsida; order Poales; family Poaceae; genus Alopecurus; species Alopecurus myosuroides. Next base: position 232,771,626 of record CM054059.1, read on the forward strand.
GGTTTAAGTCCCGTGTGTCTTCCTTGCTCTACTCAAAATTTGTTTTGTGCTTTCTTGTGGTAGGAAAAGCAATGATCCAATACTTTTGCACTTATGTTCAAAGTCATACTTCTTTGGGTTGCACTATTCTTGAGGAATCTATCCTACTTTGAGTAGATCACCGTTCTTTAAATTGGTATTGCATCTTGTTGATTTTATTTAAACATGACTAGTGTTTGAATAATATATATGGAGATTAATGATTCCATTGTGTGCATTTTGTACTCAAATGCAAGATCATAAATAATGCACTATTCTTGGAAGAACTATCCTATATGCGTTTGAACACTTGTTGTCTTTCAATTTGTATTTTATCCCAATGACTTGTCTCTTCGGAAGACGAACATTTTTCGTCTTGGTACTTTGTGTGCCATCATGAAAAGTGTATATGGTTTGTTTATTCTTTGATGTTTTTTTGGTATCTTCTCTATTTGATTTCCTCAATCATGGGTTGATTTGGGTCTTGATATAATTTGGACAATTCTCTTTCTTTTCACTCTTGTGATTGGCTTCTTGGTTTAATTGGTGCTTTGTCCAATTTGTATCTTGTTTTGGTTCTTGAAAGTTTTGTGTATGTATATTTACTATATGTATATCTTTTGGCATGCGTACTTTCGTTGATCCAATATATAGGATAAACTCCATCAAATCCTAAATGGCTAAGATGTGCATGAAATTCAAATTCATATTAATATGCACATATTTATGTGGAGTTTGTCCTATGTATTGTAGTTGTTCTAACTACTTTGGACCCAATGAGTTTGGGTACCATGTTGTACTTGAAGAGATGCATTGGGTGCTTTCCTCATTCACAAGGAAGGTGTTTTCATCATTGGGTTATGGGATTCAAGCTATGATGATTATCAAACTCGCATCCTCTTCATCACTAATGTCTTCTCGGTAACAAGTATCTATCTCATGCATACATTTCTATCTCTCAACCTTGTGTAGGTTGTATCTTGGCACGAATTCCTTTTGTTGCATTTCATTTGGTTCTTGCAAGTGTATTATCAAAACATCTTTATTGCAAATATGAGTAAGCCGGGATGATTACATATCTAGGGGATATTTATAATCATTTTATGATTCACCAATCCAGAGTATATTAATCTAGCAACTTCTACTAGAAGTCTCTCATATGCAATATTGATGAATTCTCAAAAACCATTTGCCTTTTTTGTGATACGTGCTACCTTTCTCAAAGAATTCCAACTATCACTTTACCCTTGTGATATTTGTGATGCTTTGATGAGTTTTTTTTTTATCTATACCCCTTTAAGATAATATTGAGCTTTGTGATTTGCTTTCAAGCAAAAATCTTATTGTTGTATTTATGACTCTCTTTTGGATATCATGTTCCTCTCCTGCGTACCTATTGTGTGTGTGCATATTTCTTTGTGGACTTATATCTTTGTGATTGGTGTCCACTTAGAAACATATACACATGAGAATAGTTACATCTTTAATTGGTATTCTATTTCTTTAGTGACCACCTTTTATTGATTTTATTCTTTGGTGGTTCCTAGAAGGCACAAGCTTGGCTTTTCATTTGGTACTTATTTTGCATCTTAATAAGTTTCTGGACCTACTTATTTGTTGCAAGTTGCATTGCTTCATTTACCATCTTTTCTCTTGCACTTCTTGCGGGTTGTAGATGATTATGGGGAGTGATGATTCCATATTTGTGCACTCATCAGTAGTGCATAGACATGGGGGAGCTTCTCTATTTTTTTTTTCTAGAACTCTCTTGTTGGATCTTTTCGGTTGCTTGTCTCCTTGTGGGGAGATGTTTAGAGGAATATTTTTCATTTGCAATCTTAGGATCCTCAATATAGTTTGATCTCCCTCCTTCTATTCATTTTTGGATATATGCACTGATTTCACTCATATCATGAGGAATGCATACATTATGGGGGAGATCTTATTATATTGACCTTCTAAGTTTTTCTCCCATTTAGGCAATGGATGCCAATGGGGGAGAAGTTTAGAGGGTTCAAGAGAATTTGGTTTTATGCTTTAGGTTCGTTCTTAAGCATTTTCCTTCCATGCTCTTGCATCCTTGCTATTTGTGTTGCATGGTTACTTTATTCATTATATAAACCCTCGTAAAAAGGGATTGTCATCAATTACCAAAATGGGGGAGATTGAAAGCGCATGGTGCCCCATATGTGGTTTTGGTAATTAATGACAATCCTTAAATACTAATGTTTGCATTGAGATATTCTTTCAGGACTTGTCCATAAGAATAGTTTGGAGTCCTTGTGTGAATCGAAGAAGATCATTTGATGTCCAAGATGGCCGAGAAGCTTTTTCCCTGTCTAGCGGTAGTACCGGGTTGTGCAGCGGTAGTACCGCTCCTCATGGAGTTGTACTGCTGCGGCACACCTTGTACACCCCAGACAGCGGTAGTACCGCAGTTTGTACCGTCTCCTCCCAGGAGCGGTACTACCGCTGATGATACCGTTGGAGGTACCGCTAGCAAAGAAAAGGCCACTGATATCCATGGTACCCAGGCGGTATCAGCATAGTACTACCGCTAGTACTTAGTCCCTTTCGTAGCAACACTCCCCACGGCGGTAGTACCGCTGGCAGTACCGGTCAAAATACCGCCAGGGAAGTTTTGCTCACAGTAATGATTACGGTACTAGGACGGTAGTGGCCTAGTACTACCACCAGCCTTCTCGATTTATATCGAGTTCGGGGCTAACGGTGGTACCGCTGCCAGGTTACGGTAGTACCGCTACTGGAGCTTCACGGTACTTATGTGGTACCGCTGAGCTCCAGTGTGCAGTACACTGGGTACCCTGTGATGTTAGTGGGCGGTAGTACTGCTGTGTACAGCGGTAGTACCCTGTGCTGTTAAGCTTATTTGCTTGATGTCTTGAAGAACACGATGGTGTGATCATTCATATCTACCTTCAAGACATCAACTTTATGGACGAAGAAAGGAGAAAAGATACAAAGTTGATCATGCGTGTGATCAACACACAAAGCTACAATATGTACCTAGTAGGATTATGTATCTCGTGGTAATGGTAAGCAATTGTCCATATAGCTTTGTGAATTAACCCATGATATGTGTGTGTGCTATCTCTATGTGTGGTTAGGTATCTTTCCATGGGTATGCTTCACAAGAAATATTTCATATAGCCCATGGTCTTTGTCGTCAAGCGGTGTTTGTCATCGAGCTTGACGTGGAAGCTCAAGTGAAGCATATCGAAGAAATCTTATGCTTGATGCTTTCCACCCATTTGGATATTGTGACCTTTTGAAGATGTGCCGAAGGGTCTCTCCCATAATGGTGTATGGGGAGAAACTTGCAAGTCTTCATCAAGCGGATCAAGTGCTAGCGAGCACGATCAAGAAAGAAGATCCAAGTTGAGAGAGTCAAGATCGTCATCATCTAGATCAAGTGGAATGCTCAAGGCAAAGCTATAATATTGATAGGTTTTTCTATTTTACCGGTCTCATACTTTTGGGAGACCGGGTTATAGGATCGATAGTCGTACTATCAAGAGGGGCTCTCAAGTGAGTAACTTGATCGAATCGTTGTGGAGAGCTCAAACCTTTGCACTTTTGCATATCATATTTCTTGGTTCTTATTTGGCTTTTATCTCTATGGGTTTTGGTGCTTTTTGTGATCTTCATGACAAGCCCAAGTTCATCAAAAACGGTTTTCACATGAAACACCTATTGAGTTTTTGATGTTGAAGGTTTTCCCGGTTTGTCATTTTTAGAGAGGTCTTTCCTTTCCCCATTTGGTTTTAAGTTTTACTTTTGTACAATGATGTTTCTCTGCAGTATCTTTTAGAGCTCGTCGTTGCGATTTCAACGAGCCCAAGATCATCGAAAACGGAGTCCGGACGCAAAAGTTATGATCGTTTTCGTATCGACGGTTTTTCTGTTTTTGGTCCAGCGGTAGTACTGGTCAAGTACCGCCCCAGTACCGCCCGAACTAGTACCAAAACGCCCCGTAGCGGTAGTACCGCTGGGCCTAGCGGTACCTGCTGGGCGAGATTTTCACATAATGGTCATATTTTGGGTCCCCTATTTAAGGGGGTCTTCTTCCCCCTTGACCCCAAGGCTGCCCAACACGTTTTTCTCGTCTCTCCACACCATTGTTGACCTTGGAAACCTTCCTCCTCTCTCAATCCCTCCAATGATTCTTGCATATCTTTGAGGCCCTGTTTGTTTGTATGGGTTTTGTGGGGATTAGTGGGGATAATCCCCTAGGGGTTTGGGTGAAACCCCTCCCCACACCCAATCCCCGCTAAACCAATCCCCACTGATTCCCCCTGTCGTGACCGGTCGTTGCCTGTAGCAACATGACAACATGCAACGTACGGTTCTTGTAGTTAGGTAGCATGGCCTCCGTTATCATGGCCTCCGTTTCACAGGACAAAAGCAACAAGCAATAAATCGGACGAGGCCATTTCCGTTTTACAAGAATTTCGGCTGCGCGAGGATTCAAAGCAACATGCAAGAGTCCAGGATCCAAAATATTTTTGACATAATTAATTAAAACACATGAGCTAGTGATCAAACAAATTACAGGTAATCCAATACAACCGAACAATCACATGTTATATAGGTGCATCATGTGATGAACCATGCACACGAACTGAAACAGCAAACGGCAAAGCGGCCTTCCTTCATTCCTTCCAACCGCTTCAACTGTGGCATAGCTCCTGCTACCTGTTGGGGAAAACTATTTAGAAATTGCAAGATTTACATACAAAGAGCTGTCAGGTGTTACTGATTTCGACCTTGCAAACAATGAAACTGGTTTGTGTCAGGCTTGGGTTTAAGGGAAGGATCAGTAACTTCCGTAAAAAATGACACTTTCAGGTAAAAACAGTAATGACACTTTCAGCTGAGAGTGAAAACGTTATAAATCATCAACTGAACCTGGATACATAGAAAGGCAGATTCTAAAATGCCTCCTAGTCTAAACATATTGGTACAAGCACACTTTCCCAACAACTGTGGCAGAACAGAGGATATTGGCATGCACGTTCAGTTTATATGAGACAAATACATCATATTTGTCTTTACATGATAACTTGATGTAGCAGATGGTACTTTGTTGTGTACTATGCTCATTGACAGTGATTGAGTGGGAACCAGTTAAACAATTTCCTGCTTATGTACACAGCCGTGAGCATGGTTCCCACTTGGACTATGAGTGAGCATGTATATTTTCAAGTCACATTCTGTCTTAATTATTATATTAGAGTTGTTACCACAAGTACATGACAAGTCACTGGAGCGGATTGCAAACCTAAGACAAACACTATTGTAACTAGCATGCAGCTGGGCTCAGTTCTGTCATGGATGACAACGATTTTGGTTCCTGGGAGATGCAAAAATAAACTACCAATATGATATATTTCAGAAAAATAGTATGACTTGTCTATCCCACCATACTTTCTCTAAATGAAAGTAAAGAATTATCGGGTATGGGTTGTTCTGCTACTAATGTATGAGCCTACCATGAAGCTCATCCGCACCAACATACTACTTAGCATGTAGCTACGAATTTTACATGTAGCTACAAATTCACTAAAGCAATTCTGCATGTGCTATCTAATCAAGCAATAGTATAGCATCTTAAGATTGAAAAATTATGACTCAGTGATAAGAAGGAACTAGACAGGATACCGTATCAAGCAATTATTCATCCAAGTTATCATGCAGGAAAACTAGAGGGAGACAACGATCATACCTCATTTTAAGTTACTTATCTCCAGGCGAAGCCAAGCAAGAGCACTGCCATCATTGTCTGCAACGGAACTTAGGAAAATCTCGCGGTTCTTTTTATGCTTCCGAATCAAACCTATTTTCCTCTAAGTTAAGCTAAAGCCAGTGCCAAACACACACCTTTTTCATGACACAAACCATAAATGAAATAATAAAATCAAAGAGCATGGAGTTTGTGTGAAGTTGGACCAGCTCACTGCCTAATCAACAACATAGGAAGAAATACAAGACTTGCATGCTCCACTGTACTACAACAACAGCAGCTTAGTAAGAAAATAATTTGTGTATAAGAGCTCAAATTAACTTGCTGGACATATATGTTTTGGAGGCTCTCCCAATGTCGAGTATAAAAATAATTTCAGAATTAAGGATATGATAATTTCAGAAGCAAGGATATGATAATTCCAAAGCACATGAGGAGATAATTTCAGAGCACATGAGGAGATACATACCAAATTTAGGAGTTTTTACGGGGCTCCAAGATGGCGGGAGTTCGTCGGCGAATGAATATACCGGAGAGAATGCCAGATCAGAGAGAGAGAGGGAGATTTATTTGCACCTACAAAGATAGAAAAAGTCACACATATGATATTTGGCACCGTCAAATTCAAAATAAAAGCATTGGTACATGTTATCTATACCAAATTGTGCACACAGGGGACACCAAATTATTTTTAAATTCTATCACAAGGATAAGTTGGGTTAGAACATGTTAACATAGAAAATAAAAAATTTCAAAGCTGGCAAATTTTTAACAGAGAACATGTTAACATGAAATTATTTTTAACAATAAAATTTCAGCAAAGCTTTCTGTCTTCATTGAGAAGGCGTATGCGCACAACGACCACAAAAAGAATTAGCACATGAAAGCAGTAACAATGAGAACTAGGATCCATACTCAACAGGAAACTTAGTTGACAAATACTTTCTATGTATCGTAGGCAACATGTTAACTGCAGTCATACTTTGCATAATTATTTTGACTAACTAGCTGCATCAGCAGTATGGATGGAAACTGAGCATTCCAAATGTAATACATGATCTGAAACTTATAGATTGGTGGGATATCACACAGCAGGAGAAGGATAAATGACTTTCATACCATGGCATTGTTTTCTTTACTTGAACAGTCACATGGCAGTACTGAAATTGGTGAATCTCAGACAAGTGTCTAGTCTAACGAGGACAAACTTGGACCGTTACCTGAAGCTACTTCTTCAAGCCTGTCACTTTATCATTTGTCTAGCCTTTCAAGATAAAATTGCTTATTCTGGTTGGCGAACCTGATTATGGCTGGTACATTTTCTAATTCTATGGGCTGGAACGGCTTCTATTGATTGCTTTGCATATTGGACACCCAAAGACCGCACCTGTCATGGCTGTTATGATGCTTTTAGTTTTTAATTCAGATGTATTTTTACAGTGTAACTTTGTTAGCAGTGAATTCCTTGCACGTTACCAACGCTTCTGAATTCTGATAACACGTCATGATTATTGACATATTTGTTTCTATTTGCAAGGCAATGGTCTAGAAGTAACAAGCTCAAGCTCCGGTGATAAGTAACCTGGGAGCATGATATGCCTTCTACGTCTGCAATAACTGTGTAAGTAACTCATGTTATAGCACGTCCCAAAATGAAAATCCACAAGTAGTCGCACCCTCACCTCCAACTGCAGAAATGCACCTATAAAAGTGTCCTGCTGCTAGCGGAAATTAACAGAGGAGCTGCTAGTCTGCTATACTTTGTTTTCCGTTTGTGTTTTTTACGGATTGCTAGTCTGCTATTCTGAAGTACCGTGTTTTCTTGATGCATATGATCACCACATCTGTTTTGCTTGTTTGGTTGCAGGCAATGGTGCCCTGAGACTGAGATGATGGAAAATGCAGAATCTTAGGGAACGTTTCAGGATGCTTTATTTTCAAACGAATAATGAGCTTACTATGTGAGCTACGTAGATCTGCCCTCCCATGGTTGTAATCTGGATATGTATGCCCGTGACTGAATCTTTCCATGAACATGTACTATATCTGTTGCTGAATTGTGCCGTGTGCTACTACATCGAGTCAAGTCACAGCTCTCTGGTTCTTGTCAAGCAAATCTCTCCTTACTAAACCAATCGATCAAAGCATAAGGAACAAGAATGTTTAGACTATCATCTCACCCAGTAGAAGCAAACCGCGCGCGAAAAGAGAGAGAGAAGGGGAGGGAGACAGAGGGAAGCGTGTACCGGAAGGTTTGCCGGACCAAGAACGGCGGCGACGTCGTCGACGATGCGGTTGAGCCGGGGATCGAAGATGCGGCTGAGCCGAGGGGTCGAAGATGCGGCTCTCTCCTCGGAAGCTGTCCCTGTCTCCCCTCCCGTCTCCCTTGCTCACCGACGTCCACACCTCTGTCACCTCCGCCGCCGCCGCTGGTTCCTTTCGTTTCCGCTCGGGGTGGGGGAAGGGGTAATACGCGAGCCCTAGGTCGTGTATCGCCTGCGAGAAGGAACAGACCGGTATCGGGGAATTTCGGGGATATCTGGGGGAAATACCGGGCCAAATACACTGCAAACAAATGTTTTTTTTTACATAGACGGGGATTGGAGTTTGGGCCAGGATTATCCCCACTTTTCCCTGGAAATACTCAGGAAACAAACGGGCCCTGAGGGAGAAATTAGAGGAGATCTAGATCCATATTTTCCACCAATCCATCTCTCCTCTTAGCGAGGGGAACTTAGTGAATCTAGATCTTGGAGTTCTTTGTGTTTCTCCTTCATTGTTCTTCCTCTCTTATTCCTCTATAAGCATTTGTTGCTTTGTTGGAATTTGAGAGTGAATGATTTGAGCATTTGTGCTCTTGCCATTTGTATTGGTTGCATCGGTTTGGTCTCTCCACGAGGTTTCGTGGAAGTGAAAGTTTGTGAGCTTGTTACTTTTGGGTTTTGGACCCTAGACGACTTGTGGTGTTCTTGGGAGCCTCCAATTGAGTTGTAGATGTGTGCCCCAAGATTGTGGTGACATCGAGAGCCTCCAATTAAGTTGTGGATGTGTGCCTCGATCGAATGTTGCCAATAGTGGAAGGTGAACTAGGCCTTTGTGGCGGGGTTCATCGGAGAATAGGATGAGGCCTTTGTGGCGTTGAGTAGGCCTTTGAGGCGAGCTCACACCCCTCCAACGAGACGTGCTCCCCTTGTGGGAGGAACTCGAGAATACATCATCGTTTCCGTGTGCCTCGGTTATTTCTATTCCTGAGCTTTCTACTTATTCTATTTACATTGTGATAGCCTTCGTGCTTGAAGTTATATATCTTGCTATCACCTTCTTACTTGTCTTGCTTAGCATAGGTTGTTGGTGCACCTAGTTGACCCTACAATATTTAGGTTGTGTGTTTGTTAATTTAAACACCTAGTTTATTTCCGCATTTAGCAAGACTTAACCGGAAAAGTTTTAATCGCCTATTCACCCCCACCCCTCTAGGCGACATCATTGCACGTTCAACCTCACAGGTTAAAGAACTCCATATATGTGCATGTGTCGGACAGTTGGATACCAGAGTATCATGTGTCGTCTACTGCGGGCCCAGCCCATCCAACACGGAAGGAGTCTGTGCTCCGTCACCACAAGATATGGACGCATAGGCCCCACTCTCGCCAAGGATGAACCCTTGCCGAGGGGCATCTTCGTTGATATCCTCGTGGATTATCGGAGAGGAGCCCTCCATCGCACATGCTCCTCTCCAGAGGGGCCTTCGCCCGTTGGGGGACAACCCATGTGGGGGTAACGCCCGAGCCTCTGCGCGAGAGATCGAGGCACCACAGGGCCGCAGAGCGACTTTGGCCGCAATTGTCATTCTCGTGTATAAAGTATGGAGCACCGCTGCGTGCGCCAAAGTACTGACCGAGGTTTTCCTATTTGGTGTAAGGAGACCAGTCTACCACTACAAGACAGAGGAAGCGTCATCAGAGCCCCCACCTCACTGCCATGGACGGTAGCGATGTCCTCGACAACCGGCGACAACTAGTGTTGCAGAGTACCGTAGTGTACCCCCTTGGCGCCTTGTGATAGCCCATTTCCCGCCCAATGAGCGGGAAAGAGGGCCACGTGCCGGTATAAGAAGGGATCCCCTACCTTCGTAGAGAGGAGGAAGAAGATAGGTAGCAAAATCTCTAGGAGAATCCCCGTAGTCTGTTCCGAGCATGAGCTCGCGCTTGTACTATACATATCGCAGCGCAATCCATCAGACAAGCAGAAGTAGGGTTTTACACCATCACGGTGGCCTGAAGCTGGGTAAACTCTCCGTGTCTCCATTGTTAGTCTCTGTGAATTTCTCTCTCTCGACCTCTCGAGGTGCGTCAGAACGTGGTTAGCCCCAAGTGTTCGAACCTCTAGAAGCGATTCTGTCTAGGACAGACCCGCTTCTCCGACATTTGGCGCGCCAGGTAAGGGGCTAAGATGTTCTCTCGCATCTCCGCCATCATGGTCGTCTCCCGCGCTGACTGGACCACCATCGGCAGCCTCGTCTCCAGCACCGGAACCCACCGTTCTCGCTCTCCCGCGCTGCGCCACGGACGTTACACTACGCTTGTCGGTGAGTCCCCCGCGGACCCGACATGGCCTCTACAGTCTTCTATGCAGGCGACGCTCGCCCTGCGGCCATCGTCCGTGCGCGCGCATGGTCGAAAGTGCACGCGGGAAGCCCTTCCCGAAGCACAGGGGTCGCGGCATTGTCCGTTCAATGCCGACGCCAGCGACGCTCGGTTGGTATCTACCACTTGAATGATCGAGAGGTTATCTAGAGGGGGTTGAATAGGTTAAATACAAATTTTAGCTTCTTTTTCAAGTTAACAAGGTAGTGCTCAAATATAGATTATCTAGATTATGCAACTAGGTGAACAATCCTATATGTTGAGCAAGTACAACTAGCACAAGGTGAATATATGACTAAGCTAGTAGTAACGAGTAAAGGTAAGTTGAGGGATAACCGAACATAATGACGCGGAGATTTACCCCAAAATCCACTTCCCAATGGAAGCCAATCTCCGTTGGAGCGGTGCGGTGCCACCAAAGTGGAACACCGAGTAGCCCTCAAATGGCACACCGTATCTCCTTCGAGTCCTTCCACCGATGTGGAGAGGCTCGAATCACTATGTTGCCGTTGAGGTTGACAACTAGAACCTTTACAATGATAAGGCACACTCCACAAGATTGGAGGGTCCTCAGCGAATCCCGAGAGCCACCAAAACTCCGAGAAACAAGATCCACGAGCACAAGAGCTCCGGGGATATCAACAAGGCTCCAAGCTCCGATGAGCTAAGAGCAACAAGATTCTTGGCTCCAATGAACTAAGAACAACAAGATCCCTAAGGGATGAGTGGATGGATTTCTAATCGACTTGGTGGAGTTGTAGATCGGGGGTGTCTCCTCCAAATCCCAAAGTATCACGATCTTTGGTTGGGGATTTGATGAGATGCTTGAGCTTGGTCAATCAATGGTGGAGAGAGTGAGTGTGATTAACTCTTTCTAAAGGAGGAAGAACATCTCCTTTTACACCGAGGGGAGAAAACGGTCGTTGGAGGGGGACCCCCACGCAGCAGCCCAACCCGGCCTAAGGGACCGGCCAGGCCGGCCAGGAGCTTCCGGGACAAAGCCAAAGCCCACCCCGGCCTAGAGGCCGGTGGGGCTGGCTTGGCAGCCGGACTGGGGCCGGAGACCCCCACCCACCCCGGCCTGGGTTGGCCCGGCCTAGGGCCGGCGTGGACAGAGTAGGGGCCGAGGGCAGCGCCGAGCAGCCCGGCCTGGGAGCCCGGCCAGGCCGGCGTGGAGGCGTGCTGGGGCCAAAGCAGTGCCCGAACGACCCGGCCTGGGGCCGGCGTGGGGGAGGCTGGGGCCGGGGCACCGCCCGAACAGCCCGGCCTAGGGGCCCGGCTAGGCCGGCCAGGGAGGCCGGCCCCCCAGTTTTCTCCCTTTCTTTCTTGTTTCTTTTCCTCCTTTCTTCTTGAGTCTTTTTCTCCTTTCTTCTTATCTTTTATCCATTTTTGCTGTCAACCGTATGGATGTCCAGGGAGATGTATGATTGCATTTATCCACGATAGGCTCTGAACATACTTAGGGAAACCATTAGATCTTCCAGATATTGTGATCAAACACCGAAAAAAGGATTAGGAACAAATGTCCTTTCAATCTCCCCCTTTTTGATGTTTGATGACAACATACGGATTACGGATAATTTATCATAGCTATTCGCAAGGATATAAAAATTATATGGGTACTCCCCCTATTTGTGTGCCCAATCATGAGATATTTATATTTGATGAACACATGGAGTGCAACGATTATAATTCTCTTTTCCCATTATGTTTTATAGGACAATAGGATATGTGATGCTAGCATGTTATACCTATGTGAAATATGAAGATTATTCGAACATGAGTTAGCACTATAGATGGACATGTATAGGCAAAGAGTTTGTTGAAAGAACTTTGAACTAAATAGTGAGCATTCATGTATAGGCATAATGTTATCTTTATATAAGTGATTGTCTTGCACACAAAAATAGATCTCACCATAGCATTCTTCTCGTAGTGGTAGATAGATAAAGAATAACCTCATTATGACTTCATCACATCAACTAGTGGGTAGATAGATAGTATGATAGCCTTACGATGATCTTCAACACATCAAATATCACATCACATAGTAGATAGATAGATAGTACGATGAATAAATAGAGACATAGTCTTACAATAGTACCAAAGTTCAACAAAGCACACAAATAGTAACATCAACTAAGATCGGGGAAAATAATAGCGATGATAAAACACAAATGGATGCATGATATGCAATGCAATGCGTGAGTATTTCTCCCCCTTGGCATCAAGACACCAAAAAGGGAGAAAATGATGCACATCCAATCACTCGTCATCATCCATCTCATCATCCGCCGCGGCAAAGTCCTTGGGAGGGGCCTGACTGGAACTAGCAGCAGCTATGTAGGAGGCCGCAAAAGAGCCGAGAGAACTAGCGTCATCGCCAAACCAGTAGGTGTGCTGGGACTTCCATTGATCCTCTGGGATCTCATCCGAGCTAGGAGGGCTGAGTGGGAGCTGAAGAGCTGTCATGATAGCCCGCTTATTGCGACGAGAGGCCTTGCCCTTGCGATAGGATTGATAGTCCTGATGTTGCCTGTCAATGAAGAAGCAGTTCATCTTCTGAAGTGCCCGCTTAATGCTGAAAGTGCCAGAAGCGGGGACAGTAGGATCCAGAACTTGGTGAATTTCCAAGAATGCTAACACTATGAAGCTATATTTTCACAATGTTAGTGACATCGGTTTAAGCTGAGAAATTAAGGTTTCACCGATTGACCATGTATATACAAAGCCATCTCATTAGAGAATGAGTGATGCGTGTAGACGCAAAGAACATGCAATTACAATAGGACCTGAACAATTTAGATCTTTTTGATGATGTTTACCACATGCGAAGCATGGTAATAACACTTGTCGGGGGGCTACCCCCGAGTAGGGGTAAGGCTGGTGGTAAACAATGCTCAAAGTATGGTTCAGCCGGGTAGGCGGCTACCCGGGTACCCGTTATCCGGTAGGCGCTATTCGGTGGGAAGTACTGAAGGCCAAGAGAAGATAACAAGTGATGTTCTGGATCAACCGGGTAGAGCACGGGTGATCCGAGTAGATGGGAGGCTATCCTACTAGGGCACAAAGTCAATGGAGCCGTTGTGGAAGATCCCGCGTATCCCAGAGCCATACAGGCGTGCGGTTCAACTTACTAGAAGCATGATTATCCGCGCTGAGGCGTGGGCATAGTACGGGTAGACGCCTGTCAAGTCCTGTCCTGACAGGGGGACAGGACTTGTCAGTGACCTACCCTAAGGGGCTGACAGGGTGGACAAGACATGTCAGCCGGACGGCGCGAAGACTTTCGGCATGGCGTCAGCGGGAACACGGAGGCGTGCGCTGTTTCCACAGTGGTGTTGTCATATCGTGTACTTTTATGTGTAGAATACTCGCTGGACACCAGTATATAAGGTGGCCAGCCCCCTCCTGCGCGGGGGACGTTGGACCTGAGCGCATTTATTGCGAGAGATAGCAGCACACAGAGAGAAAACAGTAGAGAGAGCTAGGAGCTGGCTACTCGGCAGAGAGAGACACACTGAGAGTTTGCAACTTCTGTACTCGGTCGAGCTATATACAGAGAGGTAGGAAGGAGTAGGGGTGATACCTCCACACGAGGGCCCCAAACCTGGGTAGATATTGGTGTTTGCGGTGTTTCTGAGCATGTCTACTCGACGTGTGATCTCTCCCCGAATACCTACGGCGTACATCGGCCCCAAACATTAGCCACCCTATGGCATCTGTCTTCTCCACACCACGACAGTTGACGCCCACCGTGGGGACAGCAGCGGCGCTGGCTGGGGTGCATATTCGTACGGGACCGGTTTCTCCGTCTGGGGAGCGCGTGGTTTGTGGCCTTGTCCACAGATTCGGCTCCTTCGACTTCGTCAGCGACAACGCCGGTGCCTGCAGGCGGCTCCATCCTCTCCTTCGGCGCGCATTTGGTGTACGTCGCCACCACCGTCATCCGCGAGTACCCCGAGGTGGTGCTCGTCGCTGAGGACCCTCCCGCTGTTGTCGCTGTCCGCGGGAAGCCGGCTGGCTGCTCTGTGGGCAGCGTGGAGGTGATGATGACATGCTCGGTTATCGATTCCGGGAAGGGCGCGCCCACTGCGCCTGAGGTCGTCGACGAGCCGGCTGCTCGCAGGGGCCACAAGCCCTACGACATGCCGCAGAACCAACCTGGCTACGTGGATCCTTCTACATCGACTGTGATATCGGCTGCTCGCGCCGGTGTCACGCAGCTCGGTATGCCTATCGCCACGGACGTGGATCCGGCTGTGGTGAGGGCACAGCTCGAGCAACAGCGACTCACTTTGTTGCAGGAGGCCCAGGAGCTGGAGAACGTTAGGCTTGAGCTTAACCTAGACCAAAACGAGTACAATAGAGTGCGTGGTTTTACTCCTATATCTAGAAATCCTAGCAAAATAGGGGTTATTCGGCGCAACTTAGGTGTTGAGCTAGCTAGAGATGGTAGAACTGCTAGCAAGTCTGCCAGTCAAAACACTGCTGGTAGGCCAAAATATAGTTCTCCTGCAAAAACACTTAGAGCTGCTGAGGCAGTTGCTGCTGAGTTGCCAAATCTGACTGGCGAGGCCCGTGTTAGGCAGCAGGAGCGGCTCAATGAGCTCGTTCTAGAAGCGGGTAGGCAGAATGAGGCCTTTCGGCCGGCCAATCCGGGTGGCGTTGCGTCTCATGTTGTTCACTCGCATGGGGCAAGATCCGTGGACCATGCCTCATCGCCACTTCCTGGTGGAGAGAGGGCCTAGAGCGTGAACTCTGGGAAGAACAAAAACAGATGCAGGTGTACGACTCGGCTGTCGCTGGAAAACAGCATGCTGTAGTGCGGCAGCTGGCCTGGCCAAAAACACAATGCTGCAGGTACTGGCCGTCAGGCTGCCAGAGTTCATCAAGAGGGGCAAGGAGGAAACCGAGACGGCCCATCTCGTCTGCATGTTGCTAACCCTGTTCAGCATGTTATTCAGCCACATGTGATTGCTGAAGTGGCCAACCCGGACCTGTGCCCCAAGACCGCTACAACGACGGGTACTCGGCAATGGAGCGAGCCGGGTATGCCGACCCAAGAGATCTTGCAACTCGGTTGGGAGGAAGGATGCTGGAGCCAAGTGATGCAAGATACAAGCTGGACCGACTCTATCGGTCCGAGGAGATAGAAGCAAGAGGCCCACCCGGGCCAAGCTGTTTTGGTCCCAGGATCATGGGGAAGCCTCCCGTGTCCAAGTTTCAGCTGGCTAGAGGGACCAAGACCTATGATGGAAGCACCAAGACAGAGGACTGGCTGAATGACTATGTGACGGCCGTGTACGTTGCAGGTGGCAGCAGGAGATGGGCTGTTCGGTATGTGCCCCAGATGCTGGAGGGCCCTGCCCGGATCTGGCTCAATAATCTGCCGAAAGACGGTATCAACTGCTGGCTGGACTTCTCGGAAGCCTTTATCAGCAACTTCACCATCACTTACAAGAGGCCAAACCGGCCGCAACAGCTCTCGGTGTGCAAGCAAAGAGAAGAGGAAACTGACCGCGAGTACCTTACTCGGTGGAGCACTCTGAGGAACACCTGTGAGGGTGTGAATGAGTCACATGCCATTGCGTGGTTCGCACAAGGTTGCCGACATGGTAGCATGCTGTGGCAGAAACTGCAGAGGGAGATGCCGAGTACCCTCGCCGAGACGATCAAGATTGCTGATATGTATGCTCTCGGTGACCCTACTCAGTCTCTGCTTGATTCCTTCGAGCCCAAGAGGAAGCACCAGGATGGATCCCGGCGCCATGACCGCCAGGACTTCCGCAACAAGAGAAGGGAAGATCGTCCGGATATCCGCTACGGGTCTGACCACGTAGCTGCTGTTACTCAAGATCGAGGTGCTGCCGGGAGCAGCCAAAGGCAAAAAACTGTTGGAGCCCAATACGGGCAAAACCAGACTCAGGACCAGAACTTCAAGAAGCAGTACAATGCTCCCCAACAGAACAATGCCTCCCAGGAATCCGGAGACCCAGCAAGATTTGTCTTTGAGAACATGAAGGATGGACCGTGTAGTTTCCATACTCGACATCCGAGTAGGCCAGCCAATCACACTACCGGGCAGTGCAGCTGGTGGGACAGGATCAAGAGTGAGGCTTTCGGTCAGCTGCCTCCTCCTCCTCCGCTTCCGCTCTCGGGCGCCAATGTGCAGCCTATTCGGGCAGCTGCTCCCAGGCCGGCCGAGAACGAGAGGAGGGAAAACGTGAACCAAGTGGCGCAGGGAGCCAACAACAACTACAACCGCAACTTCAACAACAACAACCGCAACAAGAACTACTACACCCGCAACAACAACCGCAACAACAACAATGCCAACCAGAACAACAACAACAATGGTTGTGCTGGGGACCGGAACCAGTACCAGGAGCACCACGAGAGCTACATGGTGTTCACCACTGAGCCGGATGACAAGCAGTTCCAGCGCAGGCGCGCGATGGAGGTGAATGTCGTGATGCCATATGTGCCTCACTGCATGGAGTGGTGCGACCTGGAGATAGTCTGGTCCAGAGCAGATCATCCCAAGATAATGCCCAACCTGGGTACATATGCTCTAGTGGTGGACCCCACTTTCTTGGGGACCAAGAAGAACATGAAGTTCAGCAAGGTGTTGATCGACAACGGGAGCAGCATCAACATTATGTACCGAGATACCATGGAGAAACTTGGCCTTGCCGAGAACATGCTGCTACCCAGTCGAACTACGTTCCACGGCATTGTGCCGGGAGTATCTTGTGCTCCTATCAGCCGCATCTGGATGGATGTGCTTTTCGGCACCAGGGAGAACTGCCGGACCGAATGCCTGCAGTTTGAGGTGGTTGACCTTCACAGCCCTTACCATGCCCTGCTTGGCAGACCTGCTCTGACCAAGTTCATGGCCTCTACTCATGCGGCCTATCTGAAGATGAAGATCCCTAGCCCCAATGGCATCATCACCATCTCGGGTGACTACAAGCGCTCCTTGGAGTGTGCATCTGTTGGATCTCGGCTTGCCGAGTCCATGGTCATTGCTGCCGAAAAGAAGAAGATACATGAGGTGGTAGCCATGGCCCAAGCAGCTCAAGTCGGTATGCCTGGCATGCCAAATTCTCAGTATGGAGCCACCTTCCAGGCCTCCCAAGAGACAAAAAAGGTGAAGATTGACCCGGAGTTCCCGAAGCGTGTGGCCATCATTGGTGCCGGGTTGGAGGAGAAATAGGAAAGCAAGCTCATCCACTTCCTCCGTGAGAATCGAGATGTCTTTACATGGTCCAATCAGGACCTGCCGGGTGTCCCGAGGGAGTTGGTTGAGCACTCATTGCATGTGCGCCCTGACGCCAAGCCGGTTAAGCAGGCAATGCGCCGCTTTGCGGCTGAGAGAAGGAAAGCTATTGGTGATGAGATCACAAAGCTACTCACAATTGGATTTATCAGGGAGGTATTGCATCCGGATTGGCTGGCCAATCCGGTCATGGTGGAGAAGAAGAATGAGGATCCCAAGGCTGTTGTGGCTTGGCGCATGTGCGTGGACTACACCGACTTGAACAAGGCCTGCCCCAAGGACCCGTTCCAGCTACCACGCATAGATCAGGTGATCGATTCCACTGCCGGGTGCAAACTTTTGTCTTTCATTGATGCCTATTCTAGTTTTCACCAGATACCTCTGAACCCCGCTGATCAAATAAAGACTGCTTTTATTACCCCCTACGGGGCTTATTGCTATCTTGTCATGTGTTTTGGGTTGAGAAATGTTGGGGCTACTTATCATAGGTGCATGCAAAAATGTTTGCATGACCAGATAGGCAAGAATGTGCAGGTGTACGTAGATGAAATTGTCATCAAAACGAAAGAAAAACACACTCTGCTGAGCGATATTGAGGAAACATTTGCCAGCTTGCGCAAATACCGGATGAAATTAAATCCAACCAAGTGCAAATTTGGCGTCCCGACTGGCAAGCTACTCGGCTTCTTGGTATCCAGTCGGGGCATTGAGGCTAATCCTTCAAAGATAAAAGCTATAGAGAGCATGTCTTTGCCGAGATCATTGAAGGATGTGCATAAGTTTACCGGATGCCTGGCTTCTCTTAGCCGTTTCCTGGGGAGAATGGGCGAGAAGGCATTACCTCTTTATCAGCTCATGAAGAAAAGTGACAAGTTTGTATGGACACCACAAGATGATGTGGCCTTCAAAGAACTCAAGACCATGCTGGGTAGCGCTCCCATCATGGCAAGCCCTCTGCCCAAGGAGCCAATGCTGCTTTACATTGCGGCCACCAACCGGGTAGTCAGTGTGGTGTTGGTAGTGGAACGAGAAGAGGAAGGCAAGACCGTGCATAGGCCGGTGTATTATCTCAGCGAGGTGCTATCCATCTCCAAGCAAAATTACCCACACTACCAGAAGATAACATACGGCGTATACCTGGGTGCCAAGAAGCTCAAGCACTATTTCCAGGAGCATCCCATTACAGTGGTGAGCACCGCTCCCATCTCGGAGATTATGGGAAACAAGGATGCAAGCGGTCGGGTAGCCAAATGGGCAATCGAGCTAGCCGCGTACACCCCTTTGTACGTGAGAAGAGAAGCAATCAAGTCTCAAACTCTGGCGGATTTCTTGGTGCATTGGGCCGAGATGCAGTATGAGCCTCCCTTGCCGGAAACCAATTTCTGGATGATGCATTTTGATGGCTCCAAAGTAAAGGAATGGCTCGGTGTCGGCGTGGTGCTCACCTCGCCCAAGCGAGATCAACTCAGATATGTGCCGCAGATCCACTTCTCGGCTTCTAATAATGTAGCCGAGTACAAAGCACTGGTACACGACCTGAGAGTATCCAAGGAGATTGGAGTCTGGCGGATTGTCTGCTATGGTGACTCAGACCTGGTAGTTCAAGAAGTCTCGGGGGCTTGGGATGCCTTGCATGCCAACATGGCATCCTACCGGTTTCTGCTGCAGAGCATGACTGGATTCTTTGATGGATGTGAGTTCCATCACATCCACCGAGCTGAAAATGATGCAGCGGATACTCTGTCTAAGTTGGGACCTTCTCGGCAGTTCATCCCACCTGGGATTGCTCTGGAGCATTTGAGGAAGCCATCCATCAAGCCATCTCCCAACTCGGAGTCAATATACATTCCAGGGCTGCTGGACTCGGAAGATGTTCCTATGGAGATTGATTGGGAGGGCTCAAAAGAGAACCCATGGACTGCTCCATCCAACCCGGGGACTGCCTCTGCAAACCCGGGGACTGTCGCATTCATCGAGGGGATCATTTCTCAGTACTCGAGGACTCGTCTCCAACTCGGAGCAAGTCATGGCGGCTGATCCAATGGAAGTGGACGAACCAGTGTTTCCTATCCGGGAGACACCGAGTTGGGCTCTGCCCATATTATCCTTTCTAATGGATGGCACATTGCCTAGGGACGAGGTCACAGCCAGGCAGATACAGAGAAGATCTAAGGGCTACAGCATCATCAACAAGGAGTTTCACAAGAGAAGTCATACTGGAGTTCTACAATGTTGTGTTGAACCAGAAGAAGGAGAAGAAATTCTCAAAGAAATACATCAAGGAGAGTGTGGGCATCATGCCTCATCTCGAGCTCTGGTCAGGAAGGCATTTCGGCATGGATTCTTTTGGCTCACTGCCTTGCAACAAGCAGAAGATCTAGTGAGAAAGTGCAATGGGTGCCAGAGATATGCAAGCAAGATTCATATGCCAGCTTCCGAGTTGAAAACCATCCCTATCACTTGGCCCTTTGCAATATGGTGTTTGGATATGGTGGGCTCCTTCAAGCCAGCTAGAGGCAACATGACCCACATCTTGGTCATGGTTGACAAGTTCACCAAGTGGATCGAAGTGAAGCCTATCCGCAAGTGTGATGCGAACAAAACCGTGAGCTTTCTGAAAGATGTCATTGTAACATCCCTGATTTTTAGAGAAACTCAAAAATCACAAAAATTTGAAACTTTTTGTTTGCATGTTAAACAAGTCACCCAAAAACCAAATGAGGTGCAAGAAACAAAAGAAAACACTACACATTCCAATGAAATTGAAATTTAGAATCCAAAGTACCCTTCTTCCTTAAACCCTAAGCCTATTTCAAATCTAGTTTTGATATAAAAAAGAAATTATTTCATGTGAAAAAATTATTTCCAAAACTTTTCAAATATTAAATCAAGTGTTAGCCAATAAAGTGTTTATAAAAATTGTTTTGTTTTTGAAAACAAGTAAAAGACCTTGAAACCCAATATTTACATTTGAGACCACCTCTCATAATTTATTAAACCCAAATTCCCAATTAATTATTACCTTCTATTTAAAAAATGATTTTTAGTATTATTAGGGCTTTATCCATATTTTCAAAATTCAATTTTGAAATGTGTTGGAAACAACACATTTATCTTCATAATTGAAAGAGAATTATTTCACAAGAATTTAGAAACTTGTTTGAG
Organism: Alopecurus myosuroides; assembly: GCA_028641055.1. Classification (NCBI taxonomy): domain Eukaryota; kingdom Viridiplantae; phylum Streptophyta; class Magnoliopsida; order Poales; family Poaceae; genus Alopecurus; species Alopecurus myosuroides. Next base: position 232,792,501 of record CM054059.1, read on the forward strand.
GTTATTTGGAGTTTCCAAATAAAATATGAATTAATTAGGAAATAAAAACAGGAAATAGAAAGAAAAAAAAGCAGCAGAGCAGCCCAACCATTCGGCCCGAGCCCATTCCTTCCCCTCTCTCTTTCCTATCTGTCGCCCAGCGCGCGCAGGACGGCCCAACAACCAGCCCAGCAGCCACCCCGGCCCTCTCTCTTCTCCCTGCCACTGACGGGTGGGACATGCAATGACGTCAGCTATGACGTGCCCACGTCTTCAACCAGAGGCAACTGTCACGGCCATTTCGGCCACGAAATTTTGCCCACGGATTTCTCGAGCTTAAGGCCGTCGTGACCTTCCCCGATTCTTTCCCTTCACACCCAAGCCTCTCCTCTCTCATTCCCCTCTGGTAACTCCCTGAATTGCCCTTCGAGGCCACTGTTATTGCTCGTCGGAGTTCTCTCCCACCGTCGCCGTCCCCGCTCGATCCCGCCAAGGTCAGCGAGTTACAGATCCAAAGAACCCCTCCATTCGACTCCTTGAGCCCTTGCGCACCCCCTCTAAGAGAATGGACGATCTTTTTCCAGGCAGGGCCTCGCGCCGTCCGTTACCGTTGATCGCCGGAACCCGAGCACCTCCAGCCGCGCTGCACCATTGAGTCGGGAAGCGAGGGATGCCGTCGTCCGCGCCATCCGCCGCGCTGTATCGTCCCGTGCCCCGTGGTCATCTCCGTTGAGCACGAGGACCGCCGTAGCTTCTCCGCGGTCAACTTCCGAGCACCAAGCGCCGCCTCCCGGCCATTTTCGGCCACTACTCCGGCGAGGTGAGCTCCTGTCAACTCCGTCTGTTTGATCCTTTTTGTATGACCCAGATTAGATCCACTAGATCGAAGGGGTAAGCAACCACTAGATCTAGATCCAACATCCAGGATTTAATGAAACCGCCCAGTCAGCACTGCCCCGTCAGCATGCCACATATACACCCAGTCAGCCAGTCTGACCAATCACAGGAAGCCACGTAGCCTAACCTTATCCACTTGTTTCTGGTTTTTATTCCGAATAGAAAATCAAAAGGCGGTTTTGCAGAATAGCCCCTGAAACTTCAAATCATCATAACTCTCAAACCACAAGGACAAATTTAGCAAACTTGGACCTTTTGAAATCAGCACAAAATTTAGAAACTTTTGGCACTGTCCAAATTCAAATTTGACAAACTTAAATTGGTTCAAATTTAAATATGATTGTTTAATGAATTCTGGAATAATTAAAATTCTATAAATCCAAATTTTGCAAATAAAATATTTTTGGAATCCTTAGTATGTGTACTTCAATACCCTCTGTACCAAAATAATAATTGAACCAATCAAAATGGATATTAAAATTTAAATGACCATTTGAGTATTTTGCACCTAGTTTTAATTCTATAAATAATCTGAATTAGTTTTCTTCTGGAAAATTGTTCCATTTAGTAACCTTAGACCAGAGAGACCAATACCCAAACTAATTGTGACCAGAGAACCCATTCGATGTAATCTTTGCCATATAAACCACCCATAGTAGTCAATCATTGTACCTTAACTATGGTTTGATGAAACCCCTCCTTTAGGAAAATTGTGGAATGGTTATTGATCAAACCAAGACCAACTTTATGTTAACCATATGGAAAGTAACCTTTGGACCATAAAACAATAACCCAAAACCCTTTGTAAATTTACAAGTCATGTTTTGAATTGCTTGAAAACCCTAGTACCCAAAGCCATGGAATAAATCATGTTGATCATGATTTTTTTTTCTAAAACCCTTAAGACAAACCTTGTGTAATATTTGTGACCTTGACCAACCCATGCCCTAGTAGCTAACCCTAAACCCTTTTACCATAATTCTTTTTGCAAATTGAATTTTGGGTTAAACCTAACCCAAAACACTATAATTCCATTTTATAAATTGAATTATTGTGATAAACTTGAACTTGTCCAAACAATAACCATCTCATCATAATTCTTTTTGCATAGTGAATTATGTGTAAAATCCTTGTCCATGTTAACACCAATCAAGTTGAATAACTTGTTATGCTTCTGTATTGTATTTTGTTGTGTTTGTTGTATGTTGGTGAATTGCTTGTTCATTGTTATCTACTTGTATTATTTAGATTGTACGGAGAGAAACGTTCAAATTGTGAAGAGAGTGTTTATATACCAACTTCCACAAGGCAAGTGATACTCATGTCCCACCTTTGTTTTCAATTGCATTAGTGTTTTCAGTAGTATGCATCATAGGTAATTTTATTATTTTTCAAGTATATGCGATGCTCAGAATACCTAGTAGTGTGTAGCCAACCTGAAACCCCTGCTAGGGTTGTGATGTTTTGAAATTGAAAATTAACAACCCAATGAAACACCTGGGTGGATTGAACCTTTCTTAGATTATGTTGAGTGGCTACTCAGGACCATGTTCGGTTTCACTTGAGAGTACACATGTGGACCGCCATCCAGGATTAAATAGATTTGTAGGTCTTCATTGTATAGTTAGCTTCCAGTGCAGCCTTGAGGTAATATGGGCTCTGCCAAGATTAAGTAAGTTGTGGGGGTTCATCCTGTTGTATGACATTGGGTGGTAGAATTTTAGGAGCGTCGAGTCATGCTGGTATGGTTGAATCCCTCTTCCCAAAGATCTTGTCTCATTTTTCTCTCGGGGAAAATGACTCTCAAGGATAAAGTATACAGCCTCTGCAGAGTTAAAAACTAAGATCTTAGCCGTGTCCCCATTTATGGGCCAGTTGAGCAGCTAGACAGAGTTGGTGCCGAAAGATCTCCTCATATTTTCTGAATGAAATAAAATATGATAGAAACCCCTTTATAGGGCACATGGTGGTTTAGCCATGATGCCACACTCAAACTTCATGGTGGTTTAGCCATGATGATTTCTCAAACTTCATGTTGGTTTAGCCATGATGACTTTCAAACTTCCTGGTGGTTTAGCCATGATGATTTATCAAACTTCATGGTGGTTTAGCCATGATGATTTTTTCAACTTTATGGTGGTTTAGCCATGAAGGATTGTACAAATATTTTCTTTCGTTTAAAATGATTTATCAAATATAGGACAAACCTGGCTTTATGCAAATAGCCCAGACTCCACCAGCCAAATATCATGTAGCTAGTTTACTCCTCAAAACAGCCACCATATAAGTGTCACTTGCCAGTACATTGTTTGTACTGACTTCCTCCCCCGTGGGGGCTGCATATTCCAACGTGCAGATGAATCTGAAGACGAGTGAGGATTTCGTTTAGGATCTCGAGTCTATCGCCAACATGAACTGCCTGTGGCGCATGAAGTCAAGAAGGCTCATTGAAGATTTATTTCCGCTTTGTTTACTTTGAAACCTGGTTATTTGGGCTAGTCCATGTTGACTATGCCATTTGTAAGACTATTTTATTTCTTATCCACTGGATCAACGATGTATAATGATGCTATTGCAATGAATATTTCATTTTTGTCATGTGTATGCTATCAGAGATCCCGGGAATAGCAGGTTACACAGGTGTTCTACCTTTATCAAAAGGTAGGGCGCTACAGTCATTCTGAGATACGGCTACCCACATGGGATCATCACGGACAATGGAACAAACTTTGCTGAGGGAGACTTTGCTAGGTTATGCAAAGAGAAGCGGATCCGACTAGACGTTGCGTCAGTCGCTCATCCGGCTTCCAATTGGCAAGTTGAAAGAGAAAATGGCATGGTCCTTTCTGGGATAAAGCCAAGGCTGATTGAGCCATTGCAGCGAACCCCTGGTTGTTGGCTAGACGAGTTGCCGGCGGTGTTGTGGAGTCTAAGGACTACCCCTAACCGATCAACCGGATACACACCATTCTTCCTGGTTTATGGAGCTGGGGCCGTGTTGCCCACTGACCTTGAGCATGACTCACCCAGAGTAACCCTCTATATTGAGGCTGAGGCAAGAGAAGCCCGAGAAGATGATGTGGACCTGCTCGAGAAAGCAAGAGAGTTAACTCTGTCCCGCTCATCTGTATATCAACAGAATCTGAGAAGATATCATAGCCGGAAAGTGAGCTCAAGGGTTTTCCGAGAGGGAGACATGGTCCTTAGGACCGTGCAGCGCACAGCCGGGATGCACAAGCTATCCCCTCCGTGGGAAGGGCCTTTCATTGTGAGCATGGCTCTACACAATGATGCCTATTATCTCATCGATGCACAGGCACCACAGAAGAACAGGGCGGATAAATCCGGAGAGGAATCCAAACGTCCCTGGAATGTAGCTCTACTCCGCCGTTTTCATCCGTGAGCAAACATTGTATGTATCTCATCAACCAAGTTAAATTCAAATCGGCACTCCGAATTCGAACTCGGGGACTGCCTGTGCTAAACTTGCTCTGTGTCATTTACTTTATTTCCTTTGCCTACTCGGTTCTTCTACTCAAACTTTCGCACGTACGTTTAGTACTGTGTTTAAACCCAAGGGCCAACTCTTCGACTCTGCTGTTTTCCACAACCCAGCTTCATGGCAAGCAAGAGAACAAGCCAAAGGTCAATGAACACATGAAAAAACTGCTAAGGAAAGAAGAGCACAACAACCGAGTAGGGTGTTTTTACGTCTCTGTTTTCCTTTCGGCTAAGTGGTGGGCAGCGTTATTATTCAAATCTCAAAGTGGTTAAGTATCTGAAACTTGGTTTTTGAAATCTTGTGACTCGACTACCAAAAAAGCCACAAGTGGTAGGTAAGAGCAAAGACAAAAGAGCTAAGTGGATGAAAAAAGCAACTCGGGGACTTGCATTTTAACGCAATCCGGCATTGAGCCAGTCTTGCTAAAGAAACAACTAAAACTGGGTAGCATGAGGAACCATAAGAGTATTTGTTACATCTGCACCCGGCATACCGGGAATCTGATAAGTGTTTAAGGATAAAAGTGCAGGAATTTAAGCAACAGCTGATGAGGTAGAGTCCGTCTCGATGTTGGTAGGCGCCACGGGCTCGGTAGCAGGAGTTGTGGAAGCAGGCTCTGGAGTAGACAAAGTTGGAGTATCGGAGGCTGGCTCGGATGCAACGTTGGTGGCCTGGCAGCAGAAGCACTAGGTAGAGGATAGAGCTCGGAGGTGACGTTCTCGGTTGCAGCCCCAGTTGCGCCCAACTCGGGAGCTGGACTGTCGATCACCATATCGGTGGTGACAACTTCATCTTGGGCGGCGGGCTACGACTCAACCCGGGCCTCGTCAGAACCAGATACTGGCTTGATGATTTCTGGGTCCGTCTCCATCGCGGACTCCTCAGCAGCATGGCACTGCTCGGTCTCCTCTTCTCCAGCGTTTTCGTCATGCTCCTCCTCTTCATCACTCAAGATTCCGTCTTCGCCAGCATCTCCGTCACCCTCAGCTTCATCTTCTTCTTCATCATCTCCTTCAACATCGGTATCCGGCTTCGTGGGGCCGTCGATGTACTGTTGAGTTTTGGCATAAGAAGCGAGCTCGTAGGCAACCTCCTTTCGGCGCAAGACACACTCATCCCGGCCAGTCCACTTAGAGCCATTCCGGAGGGTACCAATCCTGTCAAGATCAAGATTTTTGTACCTGGATAGTATGAAGTGCAGGGCCTCATCTGCACCAGCCCGGGCTGCGGAGGCACGCCACTTCTTCAGTTCCTCCTTGACATGGTTTAGGCTGGCCGCCATCTCGTTGATTGTATCTGGAACCTGCCGCTCTAGCCAGAATAGCTTGTGCAGGTTCATGGAAGTGGAAACCATGAAGGTGCCCAGACCCTTGAGGGATATCACCCGAGGTTTGATATTTTCAATGTGATCTTCAACGGTGGCGGATTCATCAGTGTTGAGGCCGGAAGCGGCCCTTGCTTTTCTTGCTCTCTCCACAGCGGTCTCGGCGGCAGTATTGAAGTCTGGGAAGGTATCTGGGTCAGGACATGCTAGTTTGAGTCAGAAAAGAGAACCAGGAAAAAGGAAAAACAAATAGAAGAAGTCAGAAAGACAAAGACCGAATAGAATGAAGAATAGCGAGAACTCACAGCTCAGTTCCACGACGAGGGCCCCTAGTCGGGTCCTCCAGTCATAAGCAAGTCGGATGTGCCTGTCTTGGAGACGGCGTGAATTATTAACCATGCCCTCGAGAGTTTGATTTCTCTCAGAGATCTAATCTCCCTCTCGAGCTCCTGCTTCTCTGAGGCAGCCCGGTTCACCATTGTTGTCTTCTCATTCCCGACTTCAATTGCAGTCTTGAGTGCGTTAGTAAGCTCGAGTTGGAGCTTATGAACTTCAGCCTTCTCGGCATCCAGTTCCTTCTGTAGCTGGGCCTCTCGGGTCTGCACTTGCTGATGCGCTTCAGCCGGGGTGAGGCACTCCAGGTGCTGCTCTCGGAAGGTTTTGTACTCTTCTGCGGGGAGAGCAACTCATTTAGCAGCATGAACAAGCAACAGAAACTAAGTGAAGAGAAGAGAAGGATTAGCTCAACTTCCAAGGAGGAAATTTTGCTCTGCGCTGGTGCAGCCATGACCTCGCAGTCTTGGTGCCTGTCAACGAGCGCCTTGAGCTCACTTGCAGAGAAGACAACGATTGAACAAAAGCAAAAAATGGGCGTAAAAAAACGCACAAACCAAAATTCTAGGTACTTACTTTCAACAGAGGACAATTTGGTAACGGTGTCCGTGACATTCTTCTCCTGAGCGTCCCTCTCGCTCTTCTCGAACTCCAGCACCCGGTTCCTATCTCTGATTGACCGGTGCAACCACGGGAGCTGGCGGAAGACATTGGTCCGAGTTTGAGTGCACTCCTGCAGGGAAGAAGGAAATATTATAAGTTGGAAGATTTGGCCCAAGTAGATTGCAACTCGATTGAGCTTTACCTACTCGGCCCGAATCTCGGGGACTGGGTAGTGGATAAAAGAGAAGGAGTAAAACGGAAAGAAACAGGCAGCGCAGAAATCCAGATGGAGAGGAATAAGTACTTACCCGACTGGTGTTCTCGGCGTCCTCAGCATCCTTGCGCAGGAAGTACAGTTTGTGAGCCAAGGTACTGTTGGAGGAGGACATGGCCATTGTGACAGGACCGGCATCAGCCTTGTTCCAGGTTTTCCGGTAAGTGTCGAGGTTCTTTAGGTGCACGCCATCCCACTCGGCGTGACCGTGCTTCTAGCTATCCCAGTACTTCTCCACAAAACCTATCTGGTCGATGATAGTTTCAGTGTCCTCTTGGAGCTCGTACTCTGAGGGAGGCGGCATGTCCCCAATGCGCAGGGAAGGAGCCTTTCCTGTGGTCCCGGAGCGGGACACCATCCTCCTTTCCTTCAGCTCCGCCTTCCGCACGGCTTCTTGCGCCTGTTTCTGCTGGTTGAGCTCTAGCAAATCACGCCAGTGATCTGGGTAGAGCGCACTCTTGGCGGGTGCGCTGGCGCCAGCTCCAGGAGATTGTTGTTCCGAAGAACCAAACTTGATGGAGGTCTGGACAAGTTTAGTGCTCCGGGTAACCGGCCCAGTCTTAACGGGCACCAGCGCGCCGCTCGTTGCTGAGGGAGTAGGGGCCCGTACCCGGTAGGTCTGGTCCTGATATTTGCTGCCACTGGATTTGGCGATCTTCGTGGTCTTGGGTGTGGTCTTCTCGGCGGCAGTTGCCGCAGCTGAGGGCTTGGTTCTCGGTGCAGTAGGCGGCTTGCCGGCGCCTAGAGCAGCAGGAGTAGTCATTGGCTTTGGGGGTGGCGTCTGTGTAGCTGACGGAGGCCCTCGCGGCTGCTGCTGGCTGGGTTGATTAGCATCCGGAGAAGGCGTCATCTTGGTTGGCGGCGCCTGTGGCTGGCTAACTGGCGCAGCAACAGGCTGAGCTTGGCCTTGAAGCGTTGGCTGCACCGCAACCCGGTCCTGCGCAGACGGGGTATCTTGCCGCTGCTCGGCGGAATCCTCCTCCCGCTGGCCGGCAGCAGGATCTGGTTGCTCCATGGAGGAGTCATCTTGCGGCTGCTCGGCAGCGTTGTCTCTGGGCTCCATAGCAGAGGCCGCTGGCGGTGATGGTGGTCTCTCGGTGGTGGGCTCCTGGGCAGCATGCTGGGTGTTGGGCTGCGGCTGCTCTTGAACTTGGTCGGTTTCCATCTCGGCGCCGGTGTTCTCGGCACCAAGATCATGTCTTCTCGAGGAGGGGAGGACATCTGCGTCCTGCCCTCTGGCTGTTTGTCCCCCTCATCGTCGGAAAGCTCCACGACATCTTGGGGCATGCTTCTCTGGGGGGGCTCGTTGGTGGCCTCAGCGTCAAGTGCCTCGCTGAGAAAAGATAAAAAAGAGAAGAAACATAATCAAAGGGATGCAGGGAAGAAAGAAAACAGAAGGAGAACAAAGAAGATTATGAATTGCAAGTGATAAGGGCAACTCGGAAGCACTTACCCGTCAGCCGTGGGGCGCTTCTTGCGCCTAGTAATTTTCTTGTTGCCTGCCTTCTTCTTCATCTTCTTGGCAGGGGGCTCCAATGCTCCGCTGCCCGTTCTCTCCCTGGTTTCGGTGGGGGCGGCCACGGAAACAGGCGCCACGTCAAGTGGCTCCTCCCCCTCCTCATCCACCTCCAGGTCGTCTGCGGCTGGAATAAGCAAACATGGGAGTTAGAAACAAGAAATGTCAAAGTGTGAAGTGATGTGCACGCAGGTGAACTCGGTCACCTTCTTCATCGTCAGACCAGTCCCGAATAGAGGTATAATCTTGAGACTTACCATCTTGGCATGCACGAGGGATGCAAAGAGTATCCTTGACGTCAAATGCTTTCGCGTCGTCCTCGGTCCTGTCCGGCTTCCAGTTCCTCTCGAAGACGACATCGTCCACCAATTTCTGACGAGCGATTTTCTGAAGGTGCAAACACAAAGCACGGTAAGCTAAGCTTCAACAGAGAAATTCTACTCGGTCTAGCGTGCAAGCATAAAGCACAAAATGCTAAGTCCTAGAAGAGGGAGGCGAGTAGAAATTCTACTCGGCCCAACATGCAAACATAAAGCATTCACGACTAGGTCCTAGGTAGGAAACGGGTGGAGGCTCTACTCTGAACAGCGTGCAAACATAAAGCATATTAAGCTAAGTTCTAACAGAGGAGCTCTATCCAGTATAAAATGCAAACATAAAGCATGTTCGAATAAGAGGTTGAGGTACTCCCTACTCGGTATACAATAAAGAAATAAGAATAGAGACCAACTGAGCATGCTGAGAGGATTACTTACTTGGGGAATGGGCTTGGTGCGGCTATATGGCACAAAGCTGTAGAACCATGTGTCCGACAGCGTGGTCCACGGGATGGACTTGGCCCAGATCGCCACCTCCGCTTTGGAGAGCTCGAAGGTGGTCGTCCGGTTGCAGTCGCGGGGCCCACCCATATAGAACATCTTGTGCACTCGCTCTTGAAGCGGGAGGACTCGGTGCTCTACCCAGCACGCCACCGGATCGTCCTTGAGGAGCCCTTCCTGTACCAGCGTGTGCAGGCAGTCATCAACCTGGTTGGCATCCCTTATCGTCTTCCTGGGGTGGTAACCCCAGTTCCGCATCTCGGCGGGGACGATGTTCTGGAACTCGGGATGCTTGATCAGATCCACTGCTTCCTCTCCTTCTGCAGGGGTTGCGTTCTTGACATAGAGAAAGCCCCTCTGCCATTTACGGCAAGTGTCCAGGCTGAGTACCCGTGAATGGTTACCCGTGGAGCGCTGGAGCATCATTGCAGTACCCGTCTGGGTCATTTCCTTCGGAGCTATTGGATTTGAGGGATTTGGGATGACTTGCTGGCGGAGGTAGAAGAATTTGGCCCAGGTGTGGATAGTGGGATAGACGCCAAGGAAGGCTTCGCAGACTGCGGCGTGGGTGGAAATCATGGCTACCGCGTTGGCGGGTAGATGGAGATGTAGCCCACCGTATTCAACCAAGCACAACATCGATACACAACAAGGTGAACTCACGCCTGTCTCCGTATGTTTCCGGTGACTTGGTGAACGGTGCTCTACCTCATGAAATACCCCTCTACATGCATAGGTGGGATCACACCATGGAGACCCAAGACGGTGCCCAAGATGCTCAAGAACATATCCAAGAAGGTGCGCATGAAACTAGGAAAGAAGTGGGTGAAGACGGCGTCAAGATCGGAGCTCCGAGGAGGAAGAACGGGATACTCGGCCTCAACCCCCGGCCAGGCCAGCCTCCCCTGGCCTCAGGCTGGCCTCCTCTTCCCACCCTAGCCTCAGGCCGGCCACCAGCCCGAAGGAGCCGACCTCCCACCCTGGCCTCAGGCCGGGCTCCCCTGGCCTCAGGCCGGCTCCCAGGCCGGCTGCCCCAGGCTGGGTGCTGCATCCCACCCTGGCCTCACAGGCCGGCCAGGCCGGCCTCCCAGGACGGCCCCCCTGTTTTGTGCGGAAATGCACCGTTTTTGCCCGTTTTCACCCCACCTACCCCCTAGGCTATATAAGGGACCCCGGTGGCTAGATCTAGGGTTTAGGGATGATTTGAGAACTTTGGGCTATGCCCTTGTATCCCTCTTGTGAGGTGACTCCTCTTACAAGGCTACTCCTATGATGTGTATCTAGGACCGTATCAAGATTCACCACAACTACTTATCCTTTCCCTTCGTGGATTCCGTTAAGAGTTGCCAATCTCCCTCTCGTAGATCCTTGAGGTTCTATTGGCGTGGTGGACCGGGCCACGGGTGTAAACCGGTATCAATCAAGGTGAGTTCAGTTGGATCGATCGTTCTGTAGGCGACCCTCGGGGTTTAGTTGACGGGAGGTTTCGGATCTTTCGGTTCTCACTATTTATCCCGCTTTGTGTTTCCCCGCGATTGCCCATGATTCCCCCTCGATTCCCCATCTCGTGTTCTTCGTGTTCTTCGCGTTCTTCACTCGTTCTTGTCGTTCTTCGTCGATTCGTGAAGATCGGGCCAACATAGAGGTCAAAACCTCATCATCTGGTATCCAGAGCTAGATTGACACGAATCCGACACCCCACCCCCTCCCCTACCACCAATTTTTCTTCTATCCACCATAAATTCGAAAATTTGACCAAAAATAGCCAAAAGGGATTTCGATCGATCTGTTGATTTGTTGAGTTTTTCGTGGTTTTGATCCATATATTTGTTGCCTAAGACCATTCCCCACCTTTCTATTCAGCCACTTTTCTCAATTTTTTCCAAAATTTTTCTTGATTTGGGATAAATTTTGAAATTGAGCAAAAATTTCAGAAAAATCCTGCTCTTCGATTCTTGGACAGATTTTGTATCTTGTTTTTCTTTGTCGTCGTTGCTCCGATTTGAGTGAGACAAGTTCCTACGCGTCGCCATCGACATCACCTACGAAACTACATCAACGGATCCAAACGACATCGACATCCACCGGCCGCAAGTCCGAGATCATCCACCGCATAGGTATAACTTGCTTCCGCTTGAACTAACCCCTCTCATTGTGTACCTTGCCCATTCGGACTAGCTATTTTACATCGCTTGGCATCGCATTTGTGGCACCGAGAGTGCGATTTTTTGCGCTTGTGAGAGAATAGCTTCGAGTAGGCATTGGCATTTGGGAATCATCTCCGCATCATCATCATAAAAAAGCGAAAAATAAAAAAAGGAGAAAGAGCAAGAAGCAAAAAGACCCAAAAGTAGCAAAGATCGATGCCAATTGCTTTCATTTGTAGGAACGAGTAGCTTAACATCGCAAAAAAGAGAGAGTGACCGATTTCCACATTGTGAATCTTGTTGCCTCTTGAACATTGCGGTTTGAGCTAGCGTCCTCCTTGCGTTGGTGTGGCATTGAGCTTAGTCTTCGATAGGTACATTTCGTCTCCGCTCGTCCATTGGCCGCACTAACCCTATTTATCCCTTGTGTGTGTGTGTTTTAAGTTTCCACCATATCATTTTCCTCCACTAGGATTGGTTTTTGTGCTAACTTTTCTTTGGTTCTTATCCATGTTTTACAACATACTTTTCTTTGGATTTGTCGTTTTCCTCGCCACCTTTCTAACCCATTTGCCTTCCACATATAGCGTGTGTGTTGTCGTTTGCGGTTTTCTTTCGATCTTTTTGGACTCACTTTTGACTTACCTCCCTACACCTAGGCTCGTCCACTAGCCTCAATACGACCAACAATGGTAACGTTGGGTAAGTGTGACATCCATTTCATCATATCACCCTTGTGTGTTTGTTGAGATGTCTAGGGAAGGAGTATTCACAAGGCCGAGCTCGGAAGATCAAGGAACCTCTTTCTTCAACAACATTGGCTACCACAACTTCGTCAACCGCCATGAACACTTTCGGCTTTGTCAACTTGCTCGTGATGGATTGGAGCATTTGGACCATCAACTTCAAGCTCATCATTCTCGATTCAATGATCACATGGCGAGTATTGAAGGCAAAGTGACCATCCTCGCCAACCGCCATGGATCATCATCAACCTCCAAGTCACGACAAAATGGCAAGTCTCCACATGATCATCACCAAGCTCGTCACCAAGACCGTCTCCATGATCATCACCACCATATGGGAGAGAGTGGTAACCCCACCTCACCGCATCCTCCACCACCGCGACAACATTGGTTTGAGCATTGCTCGCCATCACCACTACCTCGACCTCGACACCGACAAGGCCGTGGTGACCCTCTTCAAGATCACCCTCTACGACCGGATATTCTTCATCACCCACCTTCTCCAAGCTCGACTCATGACATTGGTCTAAATGGCTTCGTGGATGGTGCTTGCCCACATTCAAGGCTTCCAAGGAAAAATGTGTGTCACCACCACAATGACCACCAAGACCAAGGCCATTATCAAGAAGGTGACCATGACATGGCTTCTAGTGAATGCCTCCCACAACTCCACCACCATGACCACCGGCGCCATCCTCTCCATCATGACCGCCATCGCCAAACCAATGAGGATGACCCACATGAGCTTCCGCTACCCATCTATGATGAAGACCCACATGAGAGACTTCCGCAACGCCAAGCAAGTGAGAATGCTCCGTATGGCTTGTATTTCCCCATCTTTGAGGAAGACCCCAATGAGTGTCCACTTCGACATCAACCAAGTGGGATTTCTCAATTTGCTACTTCACTTCCCATCTTTGATGAGGACCCCTATGAGCACCACCATCAACAACAACCAAGTGGGCATGCTACAAATGATATCTCACTTCCTCTCTTTGATGAAGACCCCAATGAGAGCCCACTTCGACCTCAACTACGCGCGGATGCTACCCATGATCTCTCATTTTCCATGTTTGATGAGGAACCTCTTGAGCGACCACGTCAAAAACAAGCAAGCGAAGATGCTCCAAGTGACCTCTCACTTCCTATTTTTGATGAGGACCCACATGAGCGACCTCGCCAACAACAAGCAAATGGAGTTGCTATCAATGATTCTTCTCCTACCATATTGGATCAAGCACCACATCATCTAGGCCAAGGAATTTCACCGCATCATCTAGGAAATGAAGACAACGACTTGAGCGCCCTTTGCCTCAATGTTACAAGGTGCAAGGACCATGAGCGTCATCATCCATATGAGGAATGGGAGCCTCCACCTCATCTTCACCAAGATTGTGCTTTCTATTCGCACCCCGCCTTTGACAAGGATCAAGAACATCCTCGCCATGGACACTATGACACCACTACTTCATCGAGGCAAGAGGCGAGAGATACTTCTCCACCAACACCCAACCACAACTTCCATGAGCGACCTACTTTGAGGAAGGACTATGGACTTCATGATGAAGCACATGAGCAAGGCCTACAACGCCATATATGCCATGATCCTCTTCCTTCTTCAACACATGAGGCGAGATTCACTTCACCACCGACACCATTACTCATCCACCTTGTTCCACATTCCATGAGGAAGAACTATGACCTTCATGATCAAGAGCATGAGCTTTCCTCATCGCCTCAAGCGCACCACCAACATCAAGAGTGTGAAGCTTTTCGTCCCATGACACAAGATCAACATCACCATATGCATGAGGATACCACTACACCACTCTATGATGAAGACGTTGATGCATGTGACATTGTGAAAGAGGCTCATCCCTTGCCAACCTCTCCAAGGTCTTCTTCTTCTTCGTCTCCAATGACACAAGTGACAACTCCTACTATCCACAAGAGAGCTTCTAATGCTATCAACGAGATGATCATGGTTGACAACCAAAATGGTGACCATGCCTACATGAGTGAAGGCCAATATTATGCCTTGCACCAACTAGCTCTCAATTCCTTGGACATGCCTACAAATGGTGATTAAAGAGTCTATTGCAATGAGGCCGAGAATTCATCATGAGTGATGACACGAGCTCTTCAAACATATCCTCAAGATAATGACCAAAGATGCAACCTCTCTAGAGCCAGCGTCAATGGCACATCTATCATTGATGGAGGTAGCGAAGAATTGGGTGACACACTACCCTTGAATTCAAAGCAACTCATTCAAACCTCCGCTCAAGCCACCATTCTAGCCAAGGATATCATCATCATCATCACCATCAACCACTCGAGGATGCTACAAGGCATGGCTTACACTACCACATCACGGAGATGATGGAACCTTCTTCGACACAAGCCATGACCCTACCTCCTCGTCCAAGAAAGCCACCCTTTCCACAATTGGAGCTCAACCCAAGAGATGAGATGATTGAGTTCTCCTCGCCTCATGCCATGACACTATCTCCTCCTCCAAGCAATGCACCGACTTTGACAAGTGCGCACACCTCTAGTGCCAAGACTTTGGAGCCTTCTAGTGTCCCCTCTCAAGATTCTAGTGAGATGAGTGGTGAGAGAGAGATCCACCATCACGTGAGTGAGAGACACAATCCCATAATGAGTGGAAAAATCATGAGTTTTCTTAGAGGCATCGCCATGATAGCCACCAATAGTGAGATGAGAGTTGAGAGAAAACCCCCATGTGTGCTTATCGACACTAACGACTTACCAACTTTCTCTCCATCTTTGTTGTCTATTTTGCAGAGATTTGGTGACCCTATCAAGCATCCTCAACCTCATGGACTTCTCCACATACAAGGTTCTCCACATCGCATGAACATCGACACCGACTTGAAGTTTTGGAAGGAGCACATTCCGCTCGTCATGATCCACATGGAGATTGACAAGCACTTCTACGACAATGCATTCTCCATCCACACTCCTCAAGTCAAGATCTACACGGCGTGTCACAAGAACTTCGACATCAATGCCTCCTACGCCTACATCCAACATTTCAAGAGGTGCATGGAGTACGACAAGCACGTCAACGACAACGCCTTCTACGACTACATCCCACATGTCAAGACGAGCATGGAGTTCGACAAGCACCTCAACAACAACGCCATCTACGTCTACATTCCACATGTTTCGATGTGCATGGAGTTCAACAAGTGCATCCACGACAACGACTTCTACGCCTACATCCCTCATGTCAAGATGTACTTGGAGTTCCACATGCGCATCCACGACAACGACTTCTCCGTCTACATCACACACGTCAAGATGCACTTGGAGTTCGACAAGCGCGTCAACGACAATGACTACCATGACTACACACCAACCGCCACGATGTACATGGATTTCTACACGAGCATCAACAACAATGCAACCCATGGAGCGGCGTGCAACCAATGCGTCAAGTTCATCTACACTCTACCGCTTCCGCAAGCAATGGACCAACCACCTCTTGAGCTCTTCGACGACGACTACATCCCTTTTCAAGCTCATCCTCATCCACCCATTGAGGACCATGTCAAGATCGTCATCACCTTTGGACTACACCCTCCACGAGCATACCTTGGAATGATCTTCGATAAGAGACTCAACTTCAACGACTACACCGCCTTTCAAGATCTTTATCGACCATCCAATGAGAACCATGTAAAGATAGTCATCGCCTTTGGACTACAACCTCCACGAGCATACCTTGGCATGACCTTCGATAAGAGTCTAAACTTCAACGACTACACCGCCTCGCAAGATCTTCCTCAACCATCCAAGGAGGAACATTTCATGATCTTCATCACCTTTGGACCACCTCCACTACGAGCCTGCCGTCACATGAACTTCGACAAGCGGCTCAACTTCAACGACATCTTCGTCGTCAACATTCCTTCTCCCCCTCACCAATGGATGGAACAAGAGTCGAGGACGACTCTTCTTCAAGGGAGAGGGGGGAGAATGATGTAGCCCACCGTATTCGACCAAGCACAACATCGATACACAACAAGGTGAACTCACTCCTATCTCCGTATGTTTCCGGTGACTTGGTGAACGGTGCTCTACCTCATGAAATACCCCTCTACATGCATATGTGGGATCACACCATGGAGACCCAAGACGGTGCCCAAGATTCTCAAGAACATATCCAAGAAGGTGCACATGAAGCTAGGAAAGAAGTGGGTGAAGACGGCGTCAAAATCAGAGCTCCGAGGAGGAAGAATGGAGGGAAACGGGGTCCCCGGCCTCAACCCCCGGCCAGGACGGCCTCCCCTGGCCTCAGGCCGGCCTCCTCTTCCCACCCTGGCCTCAGGCCAGCCTACCCTGGCCTCAGGCCGGCCACCAGCCCAAAGGAGCCGGCCTCCCACCCTGGCCTCAGGCCGGCCACCAGCCCGAGGGCTCCGGCCTCCACCCCGGCCTCAGGCCTGCCCCCAGGCCGGCTGCCCCAGGCTGGGCGCTGCTGTCGCACCCTGATTTCTAGGGGATACTCACCGTACGAACTGGATAGCAGATGCTTGGATTATGGGGCATAACTGCTCCCACGTCCCAGCTTCCTGGTAGGCCTGCGCTTATGCGCGACAACACAAGCCCTGCTATTCCATCGTCGATGTAAACTATCCACTAGAGATCAAAGGCACTTCCGTCGACGTACTTCAAACCATACACACATGGTACGTCAACAGCGTTGAACAACTGATATCACAACAGATCTCTACGACACAAAAGATTGAAATAAGTTGCAAATGGCCCTCATTAGAGCAGAGATAGCAAATACAATCATTCAGAGGGCACCTGCCCCAACAATACATCATTACAATACAGCGGAAGCATTCAATATGTCTGAGTACAGACAAGAACCAAATAGGCCTAAGAGGCCGGAAACAAACAGACGGAGCCCATCCACGAAGTCTCGGATCCTGCCCGGGTCCGCTATCTACTCGTCAGCAGTCTCGTCATCATACTCCACGTAGTAGCCACCATGTAGATCCTCGGAAACGTCGTCTGCGTAAACCACAGCCCCAAAGGGGTCAGTACATAAACGTACTGGCAAGCAAGACTCACAGTTCACCAAAGTGTAACCCGTCAACACCAAGCACAGATGCTTTGGGTTCAACGGAAGGAGGGGGATATAAAAGATGCTGCAACTGGCTGCTCTAAACAACTACAGAGTTTCTACCACTTCCGGCTAACAGAAAGGGGATAAGATCGAGGATTGTAACCAACTGAAAGATAACTTCAACCAAACCCATCCTGGATCTCGCCCCTTATCCAAAGAAGCAATCCGAGGATAACTCACACAGTTGTATTAAAGGTGAGTCAAGTTATTGTGTCATCAACCTATTACTAGTCAAGTTATTAATCATTGGGTGTAATAGGTTTGATCATTATGTTTAAGTTGTCCTGAGTACTTGTTAGCCAGTACTTTCACCAAGTAATCCATAACCGCGGAAAACACGGCTTCTCGAGAAGATTATCCCTGCAGGGTTGCACCAATTTAGCCGTACTCATGAATAACCCGCCAGATGGAGCGGCCACTCCACCAAGCGGGGCACTCAACACAATCCAACCCTTCTTCGCATCAAGCCCAAAGCACCTTGGGCGCACGGCTACTCGGGCCCAGAAGAAAATGGACCCTCATAGCACTCTAAGACCGTGTCCCCCTATATGCCGACTACGAAAGTTCCACCCGGGATCCAAGGGCTCGCAAGATCATGCATGCAGCAAATGGAAAACCCGAACTAAATGAGGCGATTTGGACGAGATGCGAATCGGATCAAACTGAGGGGGAGCCCATACTCCCCAAATGCGGGTAGTGCGCTCATCATGGATCAGTAGACAAGACCCTTTTCCTATTAGGGTCGACACTAGCAGGCCTCAAAACCACAAAGGGCCTCCTGCCGGTGCCTTATCATCAAGTTTATTATTAATAGTAACATTAGCATGATTGATTGATTAAACATCGAGCCCCCACAACGTAATAGGAATAGTGACAGAAAGTAACGGGTAACAGACTCGAGCAAAACAACCTAAGCATGCTAGTAAGACACCGGCTCAAACAATGGGTATAGGTATGGAGGTGAGGCAATAACAAGGTTAAGGGATTCATGTGATGGGTTCGTAACAGAAACAACTACTACTAAGGCTAGCAGAAAAGAACAACGGAAAGTATCGGTAACCAATGTTGAAAGGAACACAGTGGTTCATGTGAGTGATAACTTGCCTGCAAAACCCAGTAGCCCGGTACTGAGCTAACTCCTTAGAAGGGATGTCGTAAGTATCGTCGGTCTCAACGTCGTCGTTTATCCGGGAAGAAGCAAACAAACATTGCAGAAAGATAAACAATCAATATCATGGCATAGGTGCACAAACATGGGATGATGCATGTCATGTTAATAGATGCATCAGAATAAACTACTTGACAAGATAACACAATTTAATTGGACCCATATGCAATGTGAATGGCATATGGATGCCAATGGTTTAGGTTGAAGCAATGAGCTACATTTGATTAACAAGTGTAAGTAGTTAAACATGATGCATGCATGATGATGACAAGAAGTAAACAAGTTAGATGCAAAGGGAAAAGGAATAAAACAAGTGTTGGATTTTTATTTGTTATGTTAGGAATTTTGGTTCCTTATTGATGTCACACAAGTAATTGTTGTTTTCATCAAGTTAAATTGTTCAAAACAAATAACAAAGTTTATATTTGATAAGAACACACAATTTTAGGTGGATTGCATGTTTCACTTGTTGAAAAAGGATTTCAAATAAATTATTTATGAATTAAACAAGTTTAAACAAGAATTAAATGAATTTAATTCAAACATGAACTTATTTGAATTTTTATTTGTTCAAAACATTAAGTGAGATTCATATTTGAAAAGTTTATGCTTTTAGGGTTGGAAAACATATTTTATATGTCCCAAAAGAATTTGTTTTGATCAAGTTATAAATTTAACAATATTAAATGAATTAAATAATATTTAAATTATTTAACCACTTTTAATTATTCAAAACATGAAACAAATTTTATATTTGGAAAGGTGGTTTAATTTTGCATGGAAATCATATTTCATTTGTGGAAATTGGATTTAAAATGAGCAAGTTATTATTTTGGCAATTTTAAATGCAATAAATAGGAAACAGTTGTTTTCAGCAATTTAAATTATTCAAAACAGCAAACAAAATTTATATTTGGAAAGTACATGAAAAATTGATTGGAAAACATATTTGGTTTGTGAAATTTGGAATTTTTATGAGCAAGTTATGAATTTTGCAAATTTAAGTGAATTTGACAAGTTTTCAAATATTGCACCAATTTAAAATATTCAAAACAGTAAACCAATTTTATATTTGGATAGAACATTTAATTTGGTATTGAAAACATATGAAAAATGTTGGATTTGGAGCTAAAATGAATTATTTATGCAATTTCCAAAATTGGGTGCAAATCTGCCATTTTTATGGATCTAGGGACTTGGAAAAAAATTTGTGCAGGGCTAGAATTAATTTCCAGGGGCCTGTTTGTGATTAGCAGGAAGTTTCTGTACCAAAATATTGGGAAATAAAAGTTTTGGGTTTTTGGGGTGCAGGGGAATCGAACCCTGCACCTCCTGGTGCGCTCAAGGGAACCAAACCAGTGGGCTGATGGGTTGTGTTTGTAACAGGAGGGGCCTCGGGGGGGTAAGTGTTGGGGTTTCGCGCAGTTAACTGAAAAATTCAGTTAACAGGCAACTGAACCAGCGTACAGGGAACGCACAGGGCCGATCTCTGAACTTATCTGCAGGAGCGATGGGCAGCTCGCGGTGGCCAGCCCGCGCTGCTGCGGCTGCTGATCGATGCCGTGCGCGGCTGCCGGTGCGGGCAGTGCGGGCCTCGTTTGCGTGCAGGTGCGGAATCAAGAAAGGAAGGGCAGAGGAGAGAACCTGCTGCTGCTGTTGTTCGTCGTCGAGGCAGTCACGGCGAGGAGGATTTCCCGGCGACGGCGCGGTTGCTCCGGGGGCTCCCGGCAGCAGGCGAGGGGATGGCGGGCCTCAGGGGAGCGCCCCGGTTCCATTCCCGGCGGCGGCTCCTCCTCGAGGTGGCCAGATCGCGGCCGCGGTGAGGGAGAAGGTGGAGCTACGGTGGTGTGGTGCGGCAGGGTTCAGACAACGAAAAGAAAAAAGCAGAGAGGTGATCGGGGAAGAGGAAGAAGAGCTGGCGGCGATGGGAGGTTAGTTAGGGACTAGGGTTTGCTGGGGCAAGCAGGAGGGAGAGATATAGGGGAAGGGGACCTGTACGGCAGCAATCCCAGGAGGCATGGAGGTGATCGTCTGGTTCAGAGTAGTTCGTACTGATATGACAAGGACGACAGCGACAGGGAAGGAACGGTGTGGGCCAAGGAGGTGGGCTTGGGGGGAGAAGGAAAATGGGCTGGGAGTTGGGCTGCTGTGCTCTCCCTCTCTCTTTCTATTTTCCTATTTCTGTTTTATTATTTTTTTTTTGTAACTTTGCTTTTGGAAGAAAGAGTTAGGGTTTTGTCTATAGAAAAAATTTGAAAAAAATTAGTTAAGCCTTTTAGGTAAAAAGAAACCACATTGCATGCTTGGTTTTCAAGATTTTGGTTTTAAAATGGTAGCTTGTGTTTGAAACCAAATAGAACCAATTTTTATTATCAAAACACCATTTGGAAACAACAATTTAAATAGGGTTACCCCTAGGTTTAAAATATGATTTTAAGAATAAAAACATGTGGTGAATTGTTATGTTTTCAAAAGAGTGCTGATTTGAAACTTGGTTTGAAATGGAAAATGCTTTAGTAGTTAATGATTTAATTAATTGATTTGATAATTGGTTTGATTAAAGCAACAATTTGAGAAGTGAAAAACAAGGAATAAAAGGGTTGTTTTTATTTGTTATTTTGGTTCCAATAGTTGTAACAGAGCAAGTATGAAAACATTGTTTGAAAAAGGTTTGAATTTGAGTTGTGAAAATAGTGGAAAACAAATTGAATTTGAAAAGAGTTTGATTATTGGATGCATTTTTATAGAAATAAAACAATAGTTTTGGAATCACACTGTAATAGAAACAAACAATTGTTTTATTTTGAAATATCTTTTTAGAATTGTAACATCACAAGGATGAAACAAAAGGTTAAATTTTGGTTTGAAATTCAAATAGAAAACAAAGGAAAACAAATGAAAAACAAACAAACAAATGCAATCAACATGATGCCATGATGCAAAACATAAAATAACAGGGAGCAAACATTCTAATGGCTGTTTTTCAGACTTGGGATGTTACAAAACGCCCCCCCTTGAAGGAATCGCGCCCCGAGATTCCTACTGAGAAAAAGAAAAGGTCCGGAAACTTCTTGGGTAGACGTCAGGGAATTTGGAAACCACCGGAACATTTTCAATTGAAGGAAGAGGTTTTTGTATGGAGGGTGTAAGGTTGATTAGAGTTTGATTCATTTGGAGAATAGACTATCTGTAATAAGGGTGGAACAGAGTTATTGACATCAATGCAACACCAGGAATAATCATCAATGTCAGAATCATCAATATGAGAGTAACGAGGAATATGTGGCCTCCCATTAGAATTGGATTTTCTGTGACTGAACTTGGAAGTCAACATTTGAGATTCCGGAGAGTGAACGGTGATTGATTGCTTAGTGGAACCAGAATTTGGGTTGTATGTTGTGGAAAAGATTGTTGACACAAAGGAATGTGATGCTCCGGTATGAAACAACACTTTAGCTAGAATAGAGTTTAGTAGATGAACGGGGAAAACTTTGATTAGACGCCGGTAGAAGATTTGAAGTGGAAAACAACAACAAGAATTCAACGGACGAAAAGGATGTTGAGAAGAACAGGATATCAACATCGGGGAAAACGAGAACAAAACTCCTGAGGTACTACGGAAAACCCATCCGTGCTTCTAAAGGATCAATATCTACTGCTTAAGGAATAGAGGATCTGCTTCCGGGGCTTACACGCCTCCGTTCTCAATCATGAGTAGGCAACATGATAAATCATGTCACAACCACCTCCATTCCTATGGTCTAGTAGATATAACCATCCTAGAGAAACCAGAATTCGTGAAATCCTAAATTGAAAGTTTAGATGAGAAGGGAGAAATCAACGTTGCACTTCCTTACCAGAAAAGGGAGGGAGGGTGGGGAAAGAAGAAAAAGAACAGAATTCCTACTCTCACGTTTCATTTTTCCTATATAGCTACAAAATAGTTTCTAGACTCAACTGCGACCAGTAAAAAGGGATCCTACAGGCAGACAGGCTCTGATACCATTTGTCGCACCCTGATTTCTAGGGGATACTCACCGTACGAACTGGATAGCAGATGCTTGGATTATGGGGCATAACTGCTCCCACGTCCCAGCTTCCTGGTAGGCCTGCGCTTATGCGCGACAACACAAGCCCTGCTATTCCATCGTCGATGTAAACTATCCACTAGAGATCAAAGGCACTTCCGTCGACGTACTTCAAACCATACACACATGGTACGTCAACAGCGTTGAACAACTGATATCACAACAGATCTCTACGACACAAAAGATTGAAATAAGTTGCAAATGGCCCTCATTAGAGCAGAGATAGCAAATACAATCATTCAGAGGGCACCTGCCCCAACAATACATCATTACAATACAGCGGAAGCATTCAATATGTCTGAGTACAGACAAGAACCAAATAGGCCTAAGAGGCCGGAAACAAACAGACGGAGCCCATCCACGAAGTCTCGGATCCTGCCCGGGTCCGCTATCTACTCGTCAGCAGTCTCGTCATCATACTCCACGTAGTAGCCACCATGTAGATCCTCGGAAACGTCGTCTGCGTAAACCACAGCCCCAAAGGGGTCAGTACATAAACGTACTGGCAAGCAAGACTCACAGTTCACCAAAGTGTAACCCGTCAACACCAAGCACAGATGCTTTGGGTTCAACGGAAGGAGGGGGATATAAAAGATGCTGCAACTGGCTGCTCTAAACAACTACAGAGTTTCTACCACTTCCGGCTAACAGAAAGGGGATAAGATCGAGGATTGTAACCAACTGAAAGATAACTTCAACCAAACCCATCCTGGATCTCGCCCCTTATCCAAAGAAGCAATCCGAGGATAACTCACACAGTTGTATTAAAGGTGAGTCAAGTTATTGTGTCATCAACCTATTACTAGTCAAGTTATTAATCATTGGGTGTAATAGGTTTGATCATTATGTTTAAGTTGTCCTGAGTACTTGTTAGCCAGTACTTTCACCAAGTAATCCATAACCGCGGAAAACACGGCTTCTCGAGAAGATTATCCCTGCAGGGTTGCACCAATTTAGCCGTACTCATGAATAACCCGCCAGATGGAGCGGCCACTCCACCAAGCGGGGCACTCAACACAATCCAACCCTTCTTCGCATCAAGCCCAAAGCACCTTGGGCGCACGGCTACTCGGGCCCAGAAGAAAATGGACCCTCATAGCACTCTAAGACCGTGTCCCCCTATATGCCGACTACGAAAGTTCCACCCGGGATCCAAGGGCTCGCAAGATCATGCATGCAGCAAATGGAAAACCCGAACTAAATGAGGCGATTTGGACGAGATGCGAATCGGATCAAACTGAGGGGGAGCCCATACTCCCCAAATGCGGGTAGTGCGCTCATCATGGATCAGTAGACAAGACCCTTTTCCTATTAGGGTCGACACTAGCAGGCCTCAAAACCACAAAGGGCCTCCTGCCGGTGCCTTATCATCAAGTTTATTATTAATAGTAACATTAGCATGATTGATTGATTAAACATCGAGCCCCCACAACGTAATAGGAATAGTGACAGAAAGTAACGGGTAACAGACTCGAGCAAAACAACCTAAGCATGCTAGTAAGACACCGGCTCAAACAATGGGTATAGGTATGGAGGTGAGGCAATAACAAGGTTAAGGGATTCATGTGATGGGTTCGTAACAGAAACAACTACTACTAAGGCTAGCAGAAAAGAACAACGGAAAGTATCGGTAACCAATGTTGAAAGGAACACAGTGGTTCATGTGAGTGATAACTTGCCTGCAAAACCCAGTAGCCCGGTACTGAGCTAACTCCTTAGAAGGGATGTCGTAAGTATCGTCGGTCTCAACGTCGTCGTTTATCCGGGAAGAAGCAAACAAACATTGCAGAAAGATAAACAATCAATATCATGGCATAGGTGCACAAACATGGGATGATGCATGTCATGTTAATAGATGCATCAGAATAAACTACTTGACAAGATAACACAATTTAATTGGACCCATATGCAATGTGAATGGCATATGGATGCCAATGGTTTAGGTTGAAGCAATGAGCTACATTTGATTAACAAGTGTAAGTAGTTAAACATGATGCATGCATGATGATGACAAGAAGTAAACAAGTTAGATGCAAAGGGAAAAGGAATAAAACAAGTGTTGGATTTTTATTTGTTATGTTAGGAATTTTGGTTCCTTATTGATGTCACACAAGTAATTGTTGTTTTCATCAAGTTAAATTGTTCAAAACAAATAACAAAGTTTATATTTGATAAGAACACACAATTTTAGGTGGATTGCATGTTTCACTTGTTGAAAAAGGATTTCAAATAAATTATTTATGAATTAAACAAGTTTAAACAAGAATTAAATGAATTTAATTCAAACATGAACTTATTTGAATTTTTATTTGTTCAAAACATTAAGTGAGATTCATATTTGAAAAGTTTATGCTTTTAGGGTTGGAAAACATATTTTATATGTCCCAAAAGAATTTGTTTTGATCAAGTTATAAATTTAACAATATTAAATGAATTAAATAATATTTAAATTATTTAACCACTTTTAATTATTCAAAACATGAAACAAATTTTATATTTGGAAAGGTGGTTTAATTTTGCATGGAAATCATATTTCATTTGTGGAAATTGGATTTAAAATGAGCAAGTTATTATTTTGGCAATTTTAAATGCAATAAATAGGAAACAGTTGTTTTCAGCAATTTAAATTATTCAAAACAGCAAACAAAATTTATATTTGGAAAGTACATGAAAAATTGATTGGAAAACATATTTGGTTTGTGAAATTTGGAATTTTTATGAGCAAGTTATGAATTTTGCAAATTTAAGTGAATTTGACAAGTTTTCAAATATTGCACCAATTTAAAATATTCAAAACAGTAAACCAATTTTATATTTGGATAGAACATTTAATTTGGTATTGAAAACATATGAAAAATGTTGGATTTGGAGCTAAAATGAATTATTTATGCAATTTCCAAAATTGGGTGCAAATCTGCCATTTTTATGGATCTAGGGACTTGGAAAAAAATTTGTGCAGGGCTAGAATTAATTTCCAGGGGCCTGTTTGTGATTAGCAGGAAGTTTCTGTACCAAAATATTGGGAAATAAAAGTTTTGGGTTTTTGGGGTGCAGGGGAATCGAACCCTGCACCTCCTGGTGCGCTCAAGGGAACCAAACCAGTGGGCTGATGGGTTGTGTTTGTAACAGGAGGGGCCTCGGGGGGGTAAGTGTTGGGGTTTCGCGCAGTTAACTGAAAAATTCAGTTAACAGGCAACTGAACCAGCGTACAGGGAACGCACAGGGCCGATCTCTGAACTTATCTGCAGGAGCGATGGGCAGCTCGCGGTGGCCAGCCCGCGCTGCTGCGGCTGCTGATCGATGCCGTGCGCGGCTGCCGGTGCGGGCAGTGCGGGCCTCGTTTGCGTGCAGGTGCGGAATCAAGAAAGGAAGGGCAGAGGAGAGAACCTGCTGCTGCTGTTGTTCGTCGTCGAGGCAGTCACGGCGAGGAGGATTTCCCGGCGACGGCGCGGTTGCTCCGGGGGCTCCCGGCAGCAGGCGAGGGGATGGCGGGCCTCAGGGGAGCGCCCCGGTTCCATTCCCGGCGGCGGCTCCTCCTCGAGGTGGCCAGATCGCGGCTGCGGTGAGGGAGAAGGTGGAGCTACGGTGGTGTGGTGCGGCAGGGTTCAGACAACGAAAAGAAAAAAAGCAGAGAGGTGATCGGGGAAGAGGAAGAAGAGCTGGCGGCGATGGGAGGTTAGTTAGGGACTAGGGTTTGCTGGGGCAAGCAGGAGGGAGAGATATAGGGGAAGGGGACCTGTACGGCAGCAATCCCAGGAGGCATGGAGGTGATCGTCTGGTTCAGAGTAGTTCGTACTGATATGACAAGGACGACAGCGACAGGGAAGGAACGGTGTGGGCCAAGGAGGTGGGCTTGGGGGGAGAAGGAAAATGGGCTGGGAGTTGGGCTGCTGTGCTCTCCCTCTCTCTTTCTATTTTCCTATTTCTGTTTTATTATTTTTTTTTTGTAACTTTGCTTTTGGAAGAAAGAGTTAGGGTTTTGTCTATAGAAAAAATTTGAAAAAAATTAGTTAAGCCTTTTAGGTAAAAAGAAACCACATTGCATGCTTGGTTTTCAAGATTTTGGTTTTAAAATGGTAGCTTGTGTTTGAAACCAAATAGAACCAATTTTTATTATCAAAACACCATTTGGAAACAACAATTTAAATAGGGTTACCCCTAGGTTTAAAATATGATTTTAAGAATAAAAACATGTGGTGAATTGTTATGTTTTCAAAAGAGTGCTGATTTGAAACTTGGTTTGAAATGGAAAATGCTTTAGTAGTTAATGATTTAATTAATTGATTTGATAATTGGTTTGATTAAAGCAACAATTTGAGAAGTGAAAAACAAGGAATAAAAGGGTTGTTTTTATTTGTTATTTTGGTTCCAATAGTTGTAACAGAGCAAGTATGAAAACATTGTTTGAAAAAGGTTTGAATTTGAGTTGTGAAAACAGTGGAAAACAAATTGAATTTGAAAAGAGTTTGATTATTGGATGCATTTTTATAGAAATAAAACAATAGTTTTGGAATCACACTGTAATAGAAACAAACAATTGTTTTATTTTGAAATATCTTTTTAGAATTGTAACATCACAAGGATGAAACAAAAGGTTAAATTTTGGTTTGAAATTCAAATAGAAAACAAAGGAAAACAAATGAAAAACAAACAAACAAATGCAATCAACATGATGCCATGATGCAAAACATAAAATAACAGGGAGCAAACATTCTAATGGCTGTTTTTCAGACTTGGGATGTTACAGCTGCCTCCCACCCCGGCCTCCCAGGACGGCCCCCCTGTTTTGTGCGGAAATGCACCATTTTTGCCCGTTTTCACCCCACCTACCCCCCTAGGCTATATAAGGGACCCCGGTGTCTAGATCTAGGGTTTAGCGATGATTTGAGAACTTCGGGCTATGCCCCTGTATCCCTCTTGTGAGGTGACTCCTCTTACGAGGCTACTCCTATGATGTGTATCTAGGACCGTATCAAGATTCACCACAACTACTTATCCTTTCCCTTCGTGGATTCCGTTAAGAGTTGCCAATCTCCCTCTCGTAGATCCTTGAGGTTGTATTGGAGTGGTGGACCGGGCCACGGGTGTAAACCGGTATCAATCAAGGTGAGTTCAGTTGGATCGATCGTTCCGTAGGCGACCCTCGGGGTTTAGTTGACGGGAGGTTTGGGATCTTTCGGTTCTCGTTATTTATCCCCCCTTTGTGTTTCCCCGCGATTGCCCACGATTCCCCCTCGATTCCCCATCTCGTGTTCTTCGTGTTCTTCGCGTTCTTCACTCGTTCTTGTCGTTCTTCGTCGATTCGTGAAGATCGGGCCAACATAGAGGTCAACACCTCATCAGATGGTGTGGCTTGAGGCCAAAATGCCGCAAGAAGTCTTGCATGAACTTAGAAATTGGAAGCTCGAATCCCCGTTTGAAGTGGCTCAAGAACACCACATACTCACCAGGGCCAGGCGTGGGGACGAGTTCCTTTCCGGGCGGGCTGAAGATGACGCCGGGAGGGACCCGTCGCGTGTTGACGAGCCATTGGCAGTCCGACGCTTTCACGTCGGAGCCCTCCCAGCCGGCGCGCAGCGGCGCCATTTCATCCTCGTGCAGATCTCCGGCGCCGGCATCGAGCTCCATTGCTTCTTTTCCGATGGGGAAGCAGTGGCGGAAATGAAGAGTAAGGTGGAGCGCGGCGGTGAGCAAGGATGAGCTCTCTCTGAGGACTCGCGGGACGGCGGTGTGCTGTGAGTTCGCGGCGGCGCTGTTTCTCGCTGTGAAGACGAAGGTGAAGAGGAGGCGAAAAGGGGGAAAGTGCGAGGAAAGAGGCACAGAGGGCGGCGCAGGGGTATTTAACCCACCTCAAGTGCAGTTACTATTTGGGATCGATCGTGTGCGAGATCGTGCAGCGCGGGAGTTAACGCGCCCGTTAGAAACGCACACAACGTGTAATGCGCGTGTAACGGGCGCAGTTAATCCCACGATGCGCGTTGTGGGCTATCGAGTACGTACGCGAAGTGACACAACGGCATGTGGGGCCTAGTTGCAGTGATGGGCTCGTGTCGTGCAGTAACGCCAGAACCGAGGCGTCGGTGGTACGGATGCGTGACACGTGCCCGCCCTGGACAGAAGAAGATAGAGCTGCTATGGATCGAGCGGCAAAGAGTTGAAAATTTCACTAATTGTGGGGTTCTCGGTGGAACTTAGCATTGCGTGGTCTACTCGGGGTAGAGAAGAGAATTGCAAAGGCCATGATAAGAAAAGTCCGAGTAAAGATTATGGGCGTACGAGTTGAGGAGGAACTCGACCACACTTCATCGTGGAGACAATTTGATTAAAGCTGGCAGGGCCCAACGAACAAGTTCGCCGGACTCTGCCAGCTTTGGGGACTAATGTCGGGGGGCTACCCCCGAGTAGAGGTAAGGCTGGTGGTAAACAGTGCTCAAAGTATGGTTCAGCCGGGTAGGCGGCTACACGGGTACCAGTTATCCGGTAGGCGCTATTCAGTGGTAAGTACTGAAGGCTAAGAGAAGATAACAAGTGATGTTCCGGATCAACCGGGTAGAGCACGGGTGATCCGAGTAGATGGGAGGCTATCCTACTCAGGCACAAAGTCAATGGAGCCGTTGTGGAAGATCCCGCGTATCCCGAAGCCGTACAGGCGTGCGGTTCAACTTACTAGGAGCATGATTATCCGCACTGAGGCGTGAGCATAGTACGGGTAGGCACCTGTCAAGTCCTGTCACTGACAGGCGGACAGGACATGTCAGTGACCTACCCTAAGGGGCTGACATGGTGGACAAGACCTGTCAGCCGGACGGCGCGGAGACTTTCGGCACGGCGTCAGCGGGGACACAGAGGCGTGCGCCGTTTCCACAGTGGTGTTGTCATATCGTGTACTTTTATGTGTAGAATACTCGCTGGACACCAGTATATAAGGTGGCCATCCCCCTCCCGCGCAGGGGACGTTGCACCTGAGCACATTTATTGCGAGAGATAGCAGCACACAGAGAGAAAACAGTAGAGAGAGCTAGGAGCTGGCTACTCGGCAGAGAGAGACACACTGAGAGTTTGTAACTTCTGTACTCGGTCGAGCTATATACAGAGAGGTAGGCAGGAGTAGGGGTGTTACCTCGACACGAGGGCCCCGAAGCTGGGTAGATTTTGGTGTTTGCAGTGTTTCTGAGCGCGTCTACTCGATGTGCGATCCCTCCCCGAATACCTACAGCGTCCATCGGCCCCAAACATTAGCCACCCTTTGGCATCTGTCTTCTCCACACCACGACAACACTGGAACGCCATATGTGTTAAGTGCTTACAGACTAGATTATTGACTCTAGTACAAGTGGGAGAATGAAGGGAATACGCCCGAGAGGCAATAAGAAAATGGTTATTATCTCATTCCTTGTTTATGATGAATGTTTATTTCTCATGCTAGAATTGTATTAACCGGAAACGTTGATACACGTGTGTTTAATAAACAAACAATGGTTCCTAGTAAAGCCTCTCTTTTAACTAGCTCGTTGATTAATAGATGATCAAGTTTTCCTGATCATGAACATTGGATGTTGTTAATAACGGGGTCATGTCATTAGAAGAATGATGTGACGAACATATACCCAAAGTGAATATAGCAATGCGATCAAGTCATTAAGTTTACATTGTTATAATAAACATACGAAGTAACTTATTGCTTAGACCATGAGATCATGTCAATCACTGATACCGGAAGGGTGCTTTGATGTCATCAAACGTCACACCGTAACAGGGTGACTATAAAGGTGTCGTTAGGTATTCGGAAAGTATTAGTTTAAGATCATGGATCAAGAGTGGGATTTGTCCATCCAAAATAATGGAGAGATATACTCTGGGCCCTCTCGGTGATATCACATCGACACCGCTTGCAAGCACGTGATATGATCACAAGGATGTTATATCATGGGAACGAGAAAAGAGTACTTGTCGGAAACGATATTGAACAAGGTATGGTTGATAACAAAGATCGAATCTCGGACAAGTAAAATATCGCAAGATAAAGTGAATAGTTCACGACGTTGTTGGTTCACACGATCACGAGAGTCATTGTTGAATATATAGGAGTCCTCACGGATATCCAGATCCCGCTGTTGATTATTGATCGGAGAGGAGTCTCGATCATGTCTATCTTATTCGAGAACCGTAGGGTGACACACTTAAGGTTCGATGACGTGTTTGAGAGGATACGGAATATCGAAGAATATTTTGAGCAGCACCGAAATTGTTTCGGGAAAAATTGAAATAGTTCAAGGGGTTTTTCATCGAATGTTTGTTAATAGAATTAACAAATGATTCGAGGTGCTATATGCAAATTTTTGTTAATGGAATTAACAAATATAAATAAAGAAATAAAATGTTTTATTTATTTAGTAAAGGAAAACCTTTGGATTTTCCAAGTGGAAAATAATGGGAGCATGAGTGGGTGTGAGTGGAGCTTCCACTCACATGAAGAGGGAAGAGGTGGGGGCACCACCATGGCTGGCTGCACCCCCTCTTGAGCTGCCCCCCCTATAAAAGGAGGGTGAGAGCTCCTCTTCTCCACACACTTGTCCCACCTCCCTTCCACTTCACCCGCTGCTCAATTCCATGGTTTCCGGCTTGGCGAAGCCCTGACCGTGGGATTCTTCACCACCACCACGTCGTCGTGCTGCTGGAGTTCCGAGGGATCCTCTACTTCCGCACCCCGCTGGATCGAGGAAACAGAGGTCGTCATCAACCGTACGTGTGACCGATCACGGAGGCACCGTCGAATTGCGGTGCACAGCTTCTCGCTATCGGGATCGGTGTGAGTACGACTACGCCAACAATGAGATTTGATCTCGTAACGCTTTTGTCTTCGAGAGTATGTGTTCTCCTTAACCCTCTCTTTGCCCGTTGAAGTTCGTCTCCTAGATTAGATCTTGGCCTTTCGGATGTCTCTCGCGTAGGAATTTTTTTGTTTTCTATGACGACCCCTTCAGTGGTATCAGAGCCGGATCTATGCGTAGATGTTTTGTATGGGTAGAACACATAGGTGTATGTGGGAATTGATGATCATGTTATTGCCTCTTTGAGTATTTTATGATCTTAGTGGCATAGTAGGATGAAGCTGACCCAGACTAAGTTTACGTGTACTATGTACGCGAGAATTGTCTCACTTGTGGCTAAGGGGGTGTCCGTTTCTCCTACCATAGTTAAGATCTAATCTACGAAGGGTTGTTAAAAATGTGTTTATCAACGTTGTGGTTGATGTTCGTAGGTATGAACGGTTCTATCCTCAAAAGCCCTAAGCCACGTAAAATATGCAAAAATAAATTAGAAGCGTCTAACTAGTTTTTGCTGGGCATGTGATGTGATATGGTCAATGTTACAATTTTGATTATGAGATGATCTCTTTTGTAAATTATTGATATACCGGAAGGTATCCATATGGTTGTCTTATTATTGATGGACAATCAATATTGGGGTGCCATGGTACTTGGTACCACGCCGGTGGAATGATGGAGATCATACCATAATGCACATGATGGAGATCAAGTGAAAGGAGGACCATATCATATCACGTTATCCTTACATGTGATGTCTGTGATGTTAATCTTATTATGCATCTTGTTTTGCTTAGATAGCGACGGTAGCATTATAAGATGATCCCTCTCACTTAATATCAAGGTAATAATGTATTCTTCCTTAAGTATGCACCGTTAAGAAAGTTCGTCGTTTCGAGACACCACGTGATGATCGGGTGTGACAGACTCAATGTTCGCATACAACGGGTGTTTTGAAGCCTAGCATGTACAGACATGGCCTTGAAACACACGCAATACTATGGTTCTACTTGGCGAGCCTAGCATGTACAGACATGGCCTCGGAACACATAACCGAAAGGTAAAGCATGAGTCATATGGATGATATGATGAACATGTCGATGTTCGCCTTTGAAGCTACATCATCTCACGTGATGATCGGTTTTGGTGTAGTGAATTTGGTTCGTGTAGTCACTAAAGACGACTAAGAGGGATGTCATTTTTGAGTGGGAGTTCATGGCATAATTTTGAATTAACTTGAACTTATTTATCATGAACAACCAATCAAAGTGAATTTGCACAAATTGGAGTATTCATTGGCATCCACATAAATACCTTACACTTAGGTTGTTAATTGAGATATAACTGTTATGATCTGGTAAAAATCATTTAAGATTGGTACCGTATTAGTGAAATTTAAAATTGAGTCCTATTGTAGATTTTTGGTATTTCTTACCTAGATCCATATGGTTAATGATTGATTAATCTAGAGAGAAAATAATTCCTACTTAGAATCCAGAGTCATGGTTGCTTCTGTATTACTTTATCTTCAAAAGAATGTTTTGTTGATCAAGGTGATTTTGGAACTGAAAAGAGTTGTTTTCAGAAACAATCAAGTGAAAGATATATTGATATCTAGAAACTTATTTGTAGCAACATGACTGAGTATAATTTAGCGTGACAATGTTTGCTTATATTATTAGAATATATGCAATGATTGAAAATGCTAGGCGTTTGAATATTCCAAGAAATTGGGCGCTAAACATTATCCTCTAAAATCCTTCCTTCGATTTATAGTAGCTTAACATAAAATTGTTATGATGGGGTGGATTAAAAGTATGGGTAAAAATCGTTTACCTTACTTGGAGATTGCTAAGAGTGGAATCTAGAAGAATACTATTAAGATATTAGTAGAACAATCAAACTAAAAGTATGACTCAATGGGTGATATGACTAACACACCAAAGAAAATGAGCTAGTACGACTAGCATTGTTTGATGTTGAATGATTCTTCTATAAAGGAAAGGGAATATTGAAAATAGAATTATAAAAAGATATATGGCAGAAAAATAAGATAACTGGAAAAGTCCAGCTCAGGAGTATATGCTTGATATACAAGTTATAGATGTATTACTCAAAGTATTTTTGGGTATTTTGATACAACATTGGTTGGTATGAGTTGTCATACAAAGCAACGCAATGCAAGAAATACAAGGGCCTAAAAGAAACTAGTAATAGATGTGGAATCGATTATGACAAGAACAGTAATAAAGTGTTATTGTGTTCATTGTCGTATCGAACCAAACATTCAAGATTTATTTTAGGAACTTAATAAGTTGTTATTTTTTTCTGGTCTTTTGTGAGAACAAATGAGATTGTTCAAACTATGACCATATTCCATAATTGATGGATATGTTAATATAAATCATGTTGGTATAGTAAACATCTATAAGACTAAATGCTAAACGTTGCAAGACGTAAAAGAGTTTTACTTAAATTGTGACACCACCATTTTAGTTCATATCGAAAAGGAAAACATGAAGGAAATCCATATTGATGGACTTCCGGAGTCATTTTGTTTTGAATAAATTGACGCTTGTGAGACCTCTTCCAAAAGATGACTAAAATTCCCTTCATATGCCAAAGTAGAATGGACGAATAATTTAGTGGACATTATACATATTGGTGTATATAGTCCATTATGTGTAGTCATGTATGGTGAATTAATTTTTCCTTCATAAAATTATGTCGATGATTTGAGTAGATATGTGAGTATATCTATTTAAAGAGAACGGAGATTGATATTTTGAATTGGTTCAAATGGTTGT
Source organism: Alopecurus myosuroides (assembly GCA_028641055.1). Classification (NCBI taxonomy): domain Eukaryota; kingdom Viridiplantae; phylum Streptophyta; class Magnoliopsida; order Poales; family Poaceae; genus Alopecurus; species Alopecurus myosuroides. The sequence continues at coordinate 232,826,692 of CM054059.1, forward strand.
TAATATGAAGTAAAAATCAATGTAACAAGATAATCAAGTATTTATGATTGGATCATAAAGGATAAATTTTGAGTTACAAGCTTAGAAAAACATCTGAGGAGTTGCAGAATTGTTCTACAACTTATACTTCTTGAATACCCCACATTAGTTTGGAGTATTCAAGAGACAAAATCAAACCTTGTTGGACATGGTAAGATTAATAAAAACGTCATTATAATTTTGTAGTTTATACATTAGTGACAACCGTCTTTCCACTGAAAAGAGCACCATCATGATCCGTTGAAATTGACAACATATAAGATATGGTTTCGGTAGTGACCCGAATTGTCATTTTCTTAAGTTTTGGTATGCATAGCATGTGTAAAATGTTTACAACCAAAATAGGATAAATATATGTTTATAAGGTTATCCCAAATAAAACATTGGGTATTTCTCCTATCACCGAACCAAAAGACAAAGTTTGTCAAAAAGGGTTAATTTCTCGAGAAAGTAGTTCTTGCGAAACAAGTAAGTGGGAGCACAGTACAAACTCGACGAGATTAGAGAGTCTTCGTTATCATGTCAAGAGTAGCGCAGCACTAGAAGTTGTTCCGGGGTTTGCTATTTTGGCAAAGTAGAAGACACTACATGTGTTGTAGATACTTTGGATGAGTCTGCGTACTGAACCACAAAAGTCCTAAAAATTTGTACTTATACCAACTTGTGGTTTCAGAGTAAAGTGTTTTTTTGACAACAGAAGGACCTGGACCTTATAAAGGAAGCAAATGATGGGCCCTGACTTCGTAAAATTGACTATGAGTCATTATATCCGTCATAGTATCCTTGTATGAATATCAAGTATGTGACTGGGTAGTCCTCTCGATAGGCATGATGCCTAACGATAGCAAAAGGGTCTATATAGCGACAAAGACATGGATTTTTATATCCTTTGAAAGTTGTACTTATTGAAAAGTTGTTTTCAACGAAGTTCAAAGAGTTGACTACTAATAGATTTTGATCTTCCGTAGTGATGCTTTAGTCTTTGCGGATAGTTCTAGCAAAAGTTATATATTATGATATAGCAGTTGAATAACAAAACCAACTCTCCTCTCGAGGAAGTTTGATCAAAGATGTGTACTTGACACAGTCTGAGAGTTTTGTAAAATTCAAAAGGTATCTAGAAAGGTATGCACACTTCAAGGTTGAAGTGAGCATAAAGTTGAAATCTTTACCTTAATGAAGTTATCAAAAGAGTTTGATTCCATCATGAACGATAAAGATGCTTGTAGAATTACAAGAAATTAAGTGGGAGCGCTATGATATATTTCCAATGCTTTATGTAGATGACATATGGTTGATTGGGAAATATGTATTTTAAATTAACACGGTTAAGATTTTCTTATTGATGAAAGACTTAGAAGATATTGGGCATCGATATCTATAAAAGATGGATTGAAGCGCCTGATATGATTGAAGCCAAATTACATAGATGAAATATTGAAGTAAGTCAATATCGAAATAACAAGAAGGAGTTCTTGTCACATGGAAAATATTTGATCAAGATTCAAGTGTTTTGACACATGATTAGCATCAATGAAATTGAGATTTCTAAGTCATGTTTCCATGCTATGTACACAACCAGATAAGTCCTATGCTATAAAATGTTATAGCAGGATAATTCATATGATGATTAGACAACAGTGGGAGAGATCCTTGTGTCATTTTAGAAATTATAAGGATATGTTTTCCTATGTAGTAATGACAAAATTTTAGTTGTAATATGTTACACTAATAGTCTTGTCATATATTCAAATAATTTTATGTCAATTAAAATATGTGATGAAGGGTAGCACAATAGGCTGGAAGAAAGTTCCATGCTGGATTTGAAATTGTTTCAAAATTAAAGTATTGTGACGGATACTACAACAAAGGCTAAGTATATCGTTGTGTTGACAACAAAATGATAATAAGCGTATTTTGTGTCAAGGAGTTTTTTATTGAACTTGGTGAATTTCCAAGAATGCTGACACTATGAAGCTACATTTTCACAATGTTAGTAACATTAGTTTAAGCTGAGGAATTAAGGTATCACCGGAACTTGGTGAATTTCCAAGAATGCTAACACTATGAAGCTACATTTTCACAATGTTAGTGACATCGGTTTAAGCTGATGAATTAAGGTTTCACCGATTGACCATATATATACAAAGCCATCTCATTAGAGAATGAGTGATGCGTGTAGACGCAAAGAACATGCAAATACAATAGGAACTGAAAAGTTCAGATCTTTTTGATGATGTTTACCACATGCGAAGCATGGTAATAACACTGGAATGCCATATGGGTTAAGTTCTTACAGACTAGATTATTGACTCTAGTGCAAGTGGAGACTGAAGGGAATACGCCCGAGAGGCAATAATAAAATGGTTATTATCTTATTCCTTGTTTATGATGAATGTTTATTTATCATGCTAGAATTGTATTAACCGGAAATGTTGATACATGTGTGTTTAATAAACAAACAATGGTTCCTAGTAAAGCCTCTCTTTTAACTAGCTCGTTGATTAATAGATGATCAAAGTTTCCTGATCATGAACATTGGATGTTGTTAATAACTGGGTCATGTCATTAGAAGAATGATGTGATGAACATATACCCAAAGTTAATATAGCAATTCGATCAAGTCATTAAGTTTACATTGTTATATCAAACATACGAAGTAACTTATTCCTTAGACCATGAGATCATGTCAATCACTGATACCTGAAGGGTGCTTTGATGTCATCAAACGTCACACCGTAACAGGGTGACTATAAAGGTGCCGTTAGGTATTCGGAAAGTATTAGTTGAGGATCATGGATCAAGAGTGGGATTTGTCCATCCAAAATGACGGAGAGATATACTCTGGGCCCTCTCGGTGATATCACATCGACACCGCTTGCAAGCACGTGATATGATCACAAGGATGTTATATCATGGGAACGAGAAAATAGTACTTGTCGGTAACGAGATTGAACAAGGTATGGTTGATACCAAAGATCGAATCTCGGACAAGTAAAATATCGCGAGACAAAGGGAATAGTTCACGACGTTGTTGGTTCACACGATCACGAGAGTCATCGTTGAATATATAGGAGTCATCACGGATCTCCAGATCCCGCTGTTGATTATTGATCGGAGAGGAGTCTCGATCATGTCTATCTTATTCGCGAACCGTAGGGTGACACACTTAAGGTTTGATGACGCGTTTGAGAGGATACGGAATATCGAAGAATATTTTGAGCAGCACCGAAATTGTTTCGGGGGAAATTGAAATAGTTTAAGGGGTTTTTCGTCGAATGGTTGTTAATAAAATTAAAAAATGATTCGAGGTGCTATATGCAAATGTTTGTTAATGGAATTAACAAATATAAATAAAGAAATAAAAATGATTCGAGGTGCTATATGCAAATTATTTATTTAATAAAAAAGGAAAATAATGGGAGCATGAGTGGGTGTGAGTGGAGCTTCCACTCACATGAAGAGGGAAGAGGTGGGGGCACCACCATGTCTGGCCGCACCCCCTCTTGGGCTGGCTCCCCTCCCCTATAAAAGGAGGGTGAGAGCTCCTCTTCTCCACACACTTGTCCCACCTCCCTTCCACTTCACCCGCTGCTCAATTCCATGGTTTCCGGCTTGGCGAAGCCCTGGCCGTGGGATTCTTCACCACCACCATGTTGTCGTGTTGCTGGAGTTCTGAGGGATCCTCTACTTCCGCGCCCCGCTGGATCGAGGGAACGGAGGTCGTCATCAACCGTACGTGTGACCGATCATGGAGGCACCGCCTGATTGTGGTGCACATCTTATCGCTATCGGGATCAGTGTGAGTACGACTACGCCAACAACGAGATTTGATCTCGTAACGCTTTGTGTCTTCGAGGGTATGTGTTCTCCTTAACCCTCTCTTTGCCCGTTGCACTTCGTCTCCTAGATTATATCTTGGCCTTTCGGGTGTCTCTCGCCTAGGAAATTTTTGTTTTATATGCAACGACCCCTTCAGAGGCATTATCTTAATCTGAATTCCAAAATCCTTAAGACATTGCCTCATCCATAAGAGTTGAGAGGAACAACTAGCAGCGGAAATATACTCCGCTTCCGTGGAGGACGTGGCAATCCAATTTTGTTTCTTGGAAGACCAACACACGAGCGACCTACCAAGGAATTGGCAAGCACCCGAGGTTGATTTTCTATCCACTTTTTCACATCCCCAATCCGCATCCGAATATCCCACAAGATCAAAAGGTGTGTTTGATGGATACCAAAGACCATGTGTAGGAGTGTCAACCAAATATCTAAGAATCCTTTTGACCGCAATCATATGGCTTTCCTTGGGGTTAGATTGAAATATTGCACACAAACCCACACTAAACATAATATCCGGTCTAGATGCACAAAGATAAAGCAAAGATCCAATGATAGAACGATAAAGTTTTGGATCAACCGGTATACCTTCATGATCCATAGTAAGATTCACGGTTGTTGGCATTGGATAAGGTAATGGTTTGGCATTCTTCATATCAAATTTCTTGAGCATGTCTTGAATATATTTTGCTTGACAAATAAAAGTCCCTTCATAATATTGCTTGATCTCAAAACCTAGAAAGAACTTCAATTCTACCATCATAGACATCTCAAACTCACTTGTCATTAGTTTGGCAAATTGGTCTACAAAACTCACATTAGAAGATCCAAATATAATATCATCAACATATACTTGGCATACAAAGAAATTTCCATCTACACTTTTGGTAAAGAGTGTGGGATCAATTACCCCAAGTACGAAACCACGATCCACTAAGAACTCCTTTAAATGATCATACCAAGCACGTGTGGCTTGTTTGAGGCCATACAAAGCCTTATGGAGGAAGTAGACATGGTTAGGATACTTGGGATCCTCGAACCCCGGAGGTTGTTTAACATATACCAATTCATTTAGAGGACCATTTAGAAAGCACTTTTAACGTCCATTTGATGCAAGATGAAGTTATGGCTAGTGGAAAATGCAAGCAATATACGAATGGATTCAAGTCTAGCTACGGGAGCGAAAGTTTCACTGTAGTCAAGTCCTTCGAATTGAGAGTAGCCTTGAGAAACCAATCGAGACTTGTTGCGAATCACTTGCCCATGAGAATCTTGATTGTTTTTTAACACCCATTTAGTTCCAATGACATTATGATCCTTTGGTCTTTCCACTAGTGACCATACTTTGTTTCTCTCGAAATTATGGAGCTCTTCATGCATGGCTTGAACCCAATCTTCATCTTCAAGAGCATCATACACTTTGATAGGTTCAACATGAGAGACATATGAATGAATACCACAAAACTTGAGCACTTGTCCACGAGTGCCACCAATAATATTCTTTTGATAATGTGACTTTTGTTGCAATCTTGATGCTTGACGAGTCATGATACGAACTAGTTCATCATCGGGATTCTCATTTGAAGGGATATCCTCATCATTTCCTTCATCAAGACCATGATCCATCCGGAGTGGAGTTCTTGGTGAAGAATCACCAAAGTCATTTCCACCATTATCATTGGGTGGATCTTGATCACTTTCTTGATGAGTGGTATCCACTTGAAGGTATTGTTCTTGTTCTTGGTCTACCATTTTATTGGTGGTTGATGTAGAGGGCTCCACTTGCGTAGAGCTAGTCCCATCCTCGTTTTCCACAAGGTGTCCCTCAATGGTTATGAGTGGACCTATACCCATTCTTCCTACGGCTATGGAGGACGGTTCATCACCTACACCATCACAATCAATTTGCTCCACTTGGGAGCCATTATCCTCATGAAATTCCACATTCATAGATTCTTCAACACACCCGGTGGATATGTTGTAGACTCTATAAGTGCGAGAGTTCGTGGCGTAACCAACAAATATACCTTCAAAAGTTCTAGGATCAAACTTAGACAATCTAGTTCCTTTTATGTAGACTTGACATTTGCACCCAAAAACTCGAAGATATTTGAGGTTGGGTTTCTTACCGGTTAGGAGTTCATATGGAGTCATACCAATCATCGGGCGTAGGAAGAGTTGGTTAGATAGATGAAAAGCGGTGTTGATGGCTTCGGCCCAAAATTTATATGGGGATTTGAACTCGGCCATCATAGTTCTTGCCATATCAATAAGTGTGCGATTATTCCTCTCCACTACACCATTTTCTTGAGGGGTGTACGCAGCGGAATATTGATGTCTTATCCCCTCTTCACTGAAGAATTCATCCATGGTGTAGTTCTTGAACTTGGACTCATTGTCACTCCTAATAGACAAGATCTTGGTGTCATATTGGCCTTGCACATCCGTGGCCCAAGATATGAACCTTTCTTGAGTCTCACTCTTCTTCTTGATATAGAACTCAAGTGTATCTTGTATAGTCATCAACAATTACCAAACAGGTCCAAATAGGTCCAAGTGAATACGCTCAAAGGGCCTTGTTGTGGAGATGATTGATGTCTTGGGGTGATTCTTCTCATGCATCTTTCCGGCAATACAAGATCTACAAGGATGATCTTTGGAAAAGTTCACACTTGTTAGTCCTACCACATGCTCACCCTTCACAAGAGTTTGTAGATTTCTCATACCGACGTGGCCTAAGCGGCGATGCCAAAGCCACCCCACGTCGGATTTAGCCATTAGACAAGTGGCGATATGTGTAGTTTCTTTCGAGAAATCCACTATATACATATCGTTTTCCACAAATCCAACAAAGGCTACTTTAAGAGAAATAGTGTCAAGGACAAGCACGTGATGATGCCCAAATACACATGTAAAATTGCATTCACAAAGTTGTAAGACGGAAAGAAGATTATAGCCAATGGACTCAACAAGGAGGAATTTCTCAATGGATGAATCCAGAGAAATGACCACCTTGCCATGTCCCAATACCTTAAGTTGTGAGCGATCACCAATAGTTACATGCGCAAATTTGATAAGTTGGAGTTTCAAATCATCTAACACTTCCTTGCTTCCGGTCATGTGTGCGGAACAACCACTATCAATCATCCATGATGTTCCACCGGAAATACAACCCTACAATGAATCAACTTCTTGTCTTAGGTACCCATTTTTTGGTGGGTCCTTTTTTTGTTAGTCACAAGGGTCTTAGGAACCCAAATAGCATGCTTGTAATCATCACCATATGAGGTGCCAACATATTTTTCATAAACATGACCATCAATAGATTTAAGAAGCACATAATATGGGTTATATTTTCCCGCAAAGTTGTTGTGAGTAGTAGTGTTCCTAGGAACGATACTCTTAGCAATCATATCAAACTCATCTTCATCATTATCCAACTCCCCCTCCTTCACAAAAAAATAGAGTTAGTGGAGGGAGTTGACTTCTTCTTGTAAGCCACCTTGGAAGTGGAACCAAAACCAAGGCCTTCCTTGCCAATAACTCTCTTATGATTACTCAAAAGATCATTAAGATTCTTTTGCCCTTGAACGCATGTGGCAAGACCTTTGTTGAGTTCTGCCTTCAACCTATTGTTATCCTCAATGAGAGTTGCCTTGACACACAAAGGGTTAGTAATACAAGAGTTTTCATCCACAATTTTTTAACCCTTTTACGGTCTTGAGCTCGTTTGAAATTGTTTGATAATCAATTTTAAGCTTATCAAAATCCCTAATGAGTTCATTGTAACCTTGGTTAGTTGCATCACTTAAGGCCATGAATTCCGTTACCTTAGAAAAATCATGTTCACAATCAAGTTTTACTTTAGCTATGTCAATTGCAAAGGTTTCCTCTATGCTTTCTCTAAAGCAATGTGATTCATCTAGAGCTTTCTCAAGATCCTCGATTTTACTAGCATCATCACGAGCAAACTTTTCAAGTAAAGTTATTCTCTCCTCATGTTCATCAATGAGGCCATGTGCCTCACTTAATTGATCCATGAGAGAGACAAAGATAGATTTAGTTTCTCCTTCTAGTTTTTCCACAAAGTTTATCAAGGGGTCTTCCTCGACACAATTAAATAGTGAAGGAGTAGAAGAGTTCGCGAGTTTGAGTGTAGGAGTCGCCTTTGGGTATATACCCTTGTCCATGAAGCACTTGTGACTCGAAGGACCCTTGTTGTCATTTGGGTTGGAGAAGAGAGAGCTTAAGTTAGGAGGTACGACGCCCCTAGCCATGGCCGCCATACCTACTTGTTCACCTTCACCATCACTCTCTTCACCACCGGATGTGTACTCAACTTCTTTTGCAATCAACACCCTAGGAGGGCCTCTCTTGATGAAGTTCTTGGACTTGGGAATGAAAGTGTATTTCTTGATAAGTCTTCCACCATTTTCAATTCTACTCTAGAAGGGGCACTCGCCAACAAAGTGCTCGGAATTTCCACAATTGAAGCAAGTTCTTGCCTTCTTTATGCTTGAGACTTCCTTCCCTTTATTCTTTGTGGCATTGGATCTAAAGTCTCCCTTCTTCCACCACTTGTGTTGGGCAAGAGCCAAGCATTCTTCATGTGATGTCTTCATCTCTTTCTCGGAGACCTCATAAGTAGATCCACCATCATCACTTGAGTCATTTTCCTCATGGGGAATGGCCTTGGCCTTCAAGGAAAGAGAGGGTCTATTCATTCCATTTACACGGGCCATGACATCATCGGAGGTTTGCTTCATGACTTTTAGAGTGATAAACAGGCCCAAAACATCATTGGGGAGTAGAAACCATCATCACCGGATGTTTTCATTGTATGGAATCAAGGTGAGTAGAAACTTCTCCTTGACCCAATTCTCCGTACAATCCTTGAATCAACAATCTCTCATATCATTTACGAGAGCCTTGAGTCTTCTAAACATGTCTTCAATGTTCTCTCCATCACTCAAGTGAAAGTGTTCAACTTGTCTTTGGATGATTAACTTCTTGGATCGTCGAAGGTTGACGTTGCTGTCAAACATATCAACTAGGCAATCATAAGTTTTCTTCGCACTTGTGAAGGACCGGATGTGCTCAACTCCTTCCTTTTCCATTGCCTTCTCCAACATGTGCAAAGCATGAGCGTTGAGTTGCTCATCTATGATGTCACTTGAGCTTAAGTTCGCGGGATCCTTTGGCTCATACCCTTTTTCAACAATTCTCCATATTTGCATTGAAGAGCTGCACTTGTAAGACTTAATGGAAGCTTTCCAGTTAGTAAAACGATGCGTATCCACCATAGGAGGTGGACCAAGATGATTAACATGTGGATGTTGAACATTAGGAGCATTGTTATAAGCAAAGCCAAAGGAGTTTCCACCACTACCATTTAAAGGTGAAGATGTTGCAGTTCCTTCCTTAGTTGGAATGGGGTTTCCATGTTCATCTAAGACAACATTCTCTCTAGATTGATTAGATGAGTATGTCAATTCTTTTATTAGTCCGTCCATCTTTTTCTCGGAACTCTCAATCATAGTTTGGATTAACTTTTGAATCCCCTCCATGGTGACGGGATCATTAGCCATCCTTTCCTCCTCTTTAGGCGGTAAAGCCCTATATAAAGAGACGAGGCTCTCATACCAATTGAATGATCGAGAGGTTAACTAGAGGGGGGGTTAATAGGTTAACTACAAATTTTAGCTTCTTTTTCAAGTTAACAAGGTAGTGCTCAAATATAGATTGTCTAGATTATGCAACTAGGTGAACAATCCTATATGTTGAGCAAGTACAACAAGAACAAGGTGAATATATGACTAAGCTAGTAGTAACGAGTAAAGGTAAGTTGAGGGATAACCGAACATAATGACGCGGAGATTTATCCCGAAGTTCACTTCCCAATGGAAGCTAATCTCCGCGGTGCGGTGCCACCAAAGTGGAACACCGAGTAGCCCTCAAATGGCACACTGTATCTCCTTCGATTCCTTCCACCGATGTGGAGAGGCTCGAATCACTATGTTGCCGTTGAGGTTGACAACTAGAACCTTTACAAGGATGAGGCACACTCCACAACATTGGAGGGTCCTCACCGAATCCCGAGAGCCACCAAGACTCCGAGAAACAAGATCCACGAGCACAAGAGCTCCGGGGATATCAACAAGGCTCCGAGCTCCGATGAGCTAAGAGCAACAAGATTCTTGGCACCGATGAACTAAGAACAACAAGATCCCTAAGGGATTAGTGGATGGATTTCTAATCGACTTGGTGGAGTTGTAGATCGGGGGTGTCTCCTCCAAATCCCAAAGTATCACGAGTTTTGGTTGGGGATTTGAGGAGATGCTTGAGCTTGAGCTTGGTCAATCAATGGTAGAGAGAGTGAGTGTGATTAACTCTTTCTAAAGGAGGAAGAACATATCCTTTTATACCGGAGGGGAGAAAACGGTCGTTGGAGGGGGACCCCCACGCAGTAGCCCACCCCGGCCTAAGGGACCGTCCAGGCCGGCCAGGGGCTTCCGGGACAGAGCCAAAGCCCACCCCGGCCTAGAGGCACAGTGGGGCCGGCTTGGCAGCCGAACTGGGGCCGGAGACCCCCTCCCACCCCGGCTCCGGGTTGGCCCAGCCTGGGGCCGGCGTTGACAGAGCAGGGGCCGGGGGCAGCGCCGAGCAGCCCGGCCAGGCCGGCATGGACGCGTGCTGGGGCCGGGGCAGTGCCCGAATGACCCATCCTGGGGGCCCGGCCTGGGGCCGTCGTGGGGGGGGGGCTGGGGCCGGGGCACCGCCCGAACAGCCCGGCCTAGAGGCCCGGCCAGGTCGGCCCCCCAGTTTTCTCCCTTTCTTTCTCGTTTCTTTTCGTCCTTTCTTCTTGTTTCTTTTCCTCCTTTCTTTTTATCTTTTCTCCATTTTAGGTGTTAACCATTCGGATGTCCAGGGAGATGTATGATTGCATTTATCCACGATAGGCTCTGAACATACTTAGGGAAACCATTAGATCTTCCAGATGTTGTGATCAAACACTGAAAACAAGATTAGGAACAAATGTCCCTTCCCCACTGAGCTCGCTCGGCCAACTAGAGCCATCTCCGTGACGACTGGTGCCTGATACGTCCATTTTGCATCACTGTTTTATATTGTTATTTTCTGTTATTCATCGATATATTACATGTTATGATGCATCACTTATGTTATTTTATATTATTTTGCATGCTTCATAATTTTTGGAGAATAAACACCGAGACCAGAAATCTGATGGAAAAGGCACCGTCGAGATACCATATTTCATAAGATCAGAAGATGAGGGGGGAACACTAGAGATGTCTTAGAAGTTCAGAGGAGGAGTCTAGCTAGAAGGGGAGCCAGAGGGGGGCCACCAGGGACCTACACCATGAGGTGGCGCCCCCCTGGCCGCGCCGCTAGGTGGTGTGGCCACCCTGGCCCACCTCTGGTGGACATCTTTGGCGTACTTGACCCCCAGGGAACCCTAAGCCCCATACCATCATCGAAGAATTATTCCGCCGCCGCCTCGGGGCGGAAAACACCCGAGAGAGAAAAGCTCTCTGGTAGGGAGAAATCTGCTGGGGAAATTCCTCTCCGGAGAGGGGAAATCATCGCCATCGTCACCGTCATCACTCCGGGCTTCATCGGGATCATCGTCATCCTCATCACCAGTACAATCACCATCATCATCCACCGTCATCCCGTTGTAACAATTAGGGGCCTCTATTGTTGTTTTACATTAGATCTCTCTCCCGGTGTGGATTACCTGTTAGTAGTTGATGCTTGTGAGATTTAACGTTGTTAGAACTTTATGACCAGATTGTTATTATCCATTATATCACCTATGATTATGATCCATATAATGTCTTGTGAGTAGTTCATTTAGTTCTTGAGGACATGGGAGAAGTCATGATGTTAGTAGTGAAGTTATATTGAATTAATATCTCGTGGTTCAGTATTTAAGTTGTGGTGCTATTCTTCTAGTGGTGTCATGTGAACATCGACTACATGATACTTCACCTTTATGGGCCTAGGAGGATGCATTGTGTATTTGGCTACTAATTGTGGGGTTGCCGGAGTGACAGAAACCTAAACCCCCGTTAGGAAACCAATGCACGAGGGAGCGTAGAATTTCGGAGTTTTAAGGTTGTGGTTAGTTCATCTTAATTACTTTCTTGTATTTGCAGATGCTTACGAGGGGTATAATCATAAGTATGTATTAGTCCTAGTTGGGCGGTGCATTAGCATAGGTTCACCCACACAACACTTCACGAACCAGTGGATATTAATCAACCGTAACGAAGCGAAAGCACTTGACGAAATTCCCATTGTCCTCAAGAATTTTTGGTAGTCACAAGTAACACAATCGGCTTATCCTTTGCTCTAAAAAGGATTGGGCCACTCGCTTCAATATTATTTACTGTATTTTATTTAGTCACACTTTATTTATTTGCTATATCCGAAACAACCAAAAACCCGTTTGCCAGTGTTTACAGTGAATTCTCTATCCAACCTGCTTGTAACCACCTTCTGATCCTCGTTGGGTTCGACACTCTTATTTATCAGAAGTACTATGATATTCCCCTATACTTGTGGGTCATCAAGACCATTTTCTGGCGCCGTTGCCGGAGAGTGAAGCGCTATTGGTAAGTGGGATTGGTAAGAGAAACTTTTACTATGAGTGATGTTTTTATTTATGTTTGTTATTTTATTTCATTATGAATAATACTTTTGATTCTCTGTTTAGAGGTACCACTACTATCACTTCTAGGGTAGTTGGTAGCCCGTCATCTGCTGAATTAGATCCTTATAAAATACCTATGAAAATTGTTGGAGGTGTTATGGATAAATGCTATTACGGTGATGGAACTGTCCATCCTGGTGATCATTTGATCTTTATACATGAATTATGCGAGTTATTCAGGTGTGGAGTTATTACTATGGATCAAATTAAAAGAAATTCTTTTCTTTATCGCTGAAAGGAAGAGCCACTGAATGGTTCAAATTACTGAGAAATGGTGAATCTATTGGATGTGAGGAAATTGTTCCTCTCTTTTATTCTAAATTTTATCCTCCTGGTGAGATTCATAAAGACCGGAATCAAATCTATAATTTCATTGGTAATGCCTCTTGCTAAGTCCACCTCTGATCATGTACCATGTGTCATCTCCATCTCCACTAGCATTCCAAAAGCTCAGATCTTCAGATTTGAGAACCATTGGATCCATCAGCCAGGTTTCATGGATCTTATTGATAAAGTTTGGAAATGGCCTGTTAGGAAAAATAACATTGCTGCCACAATTACTGCTAAACTTAAAAACATCAGGCATGAACTCAAAAGGTGGGGTAGAAGCCTCTTTAATCTGAACTTACTAATTGCCAAATGCAATAAGGTTATTTTGATCTTGGATACTCTGGAGGAAGAAAGGAACCTTAGTAGACCCGAATTTAATTTCAGAATTATTGTTAAAACTCATCTGCATAAGCTGCTCCTTTCTCAATCTGCCTATTGGAAGAATAGATGCACTATCAGATGGGTACAACTTGGTGGTAAAAATACAAAAAAAAATCATGCCAAAGGTACAGAAAGGTATAGAATTAATACTATTGCTGAGATTAAAAATGAGGAAGGGGTCTCACTGATTGACCATCACCATAAGGCAGCTGCTTTTTGGAATTGTTTCAAGAATAGAATGGGTGTATCATCTGTCATCACTCAGCATTTAGATCTTTCCACTGTTATACAGCCTTCTGTTAACCTGGAATGTCTTATTGAGCCCTTCACTCCAGAGGAAATTATTAATGTTATGAAATCTCTTAAGACTGATAGAGCTCCAGGGCCTGATGGGTTCAATGGTCTCTTTGTGAAAAAATGTTGGGTTGTGCTAAAAGATGATTTCACTCAACTATGCCATGATTTTCATTCAGGGAATTTATCTTTGCAGAGTATAAATGATTCTTATATCACTCTCATTCCAAAAACAAATTCCCCTAATACTTGTCTCAAATTTGTCACCAAGCTTATTGCTAATAGAATGCAAAATATTATCTGTGATACAATTCATGATAACCAATATGGTTTTATAAAGGGTAGAACAATCCAAGATTGTCTTGCCTGGTCTTTTGAATTCCTGTTCCAATGCCACCAGTCAAAAAAGAAAATAGTGGTCCTCAAGATTGATTTTGAAAAGGCCTTCGATACATTGGATCATGAAGCTATTTTACAAGTCTTGAGAATAAAAGGATTTCCAGAACTGTTTATTAGTTGGGTCAGAGAAATTTTAGCTTCTGGATCTTCTTCTGTTCTCCTTAATGGGATTCCTGGCAAAAAATTTCACTGCAAAAGAGGAGTTAGGCAGGGAGATCCTTTGTCTCCACTTTTATTTGCTGAAGGAGCTGATTTATTGCAAAGTCTAGTCAATAAGGCTTATTCTGATGGACTACTTTCCTCTCCTATCCCAGTTAGAAAAGAATTCCCCATTATTCAGTATGTTGATGATACCATAGTGGTTCTACCAGCATGTAAAAAAGACCTGGAGGTCTTCAAGGAAATTCTGCAAACATATGCTGCCTTTACAGGATTGAAAATCAATTTTCACAAATCATCTATGATTCCTATCAATCTGGATTCTGTTGAAACTACTGCTCTGGCTGAATTTTTTAAGTGTAAAACTGGGTCTATGCATTTCACTTATCTTGGATTGCCCATCGGTACTACTAGACCAACTATTAAGGATTTTCACCTTTAATTGATAGAGTTGAGAGAAGGCTTTCTGCCACTTCCTCTTTTCTGTCCTATGGTGATAGGCTGGTGTTGGTAAATTCTGTTTTATCTTCATTACCAACTTATTACATGCTCTCTTTAGTTATTCCTGCTGGTGTTATTGAGGTCATTGACAGAGCAAGAAGACACTGCCTGTGGAGCAAGAGAGGGAAAGACAAAGCTAATTCTCTTGCAGCTTGGTCTATGGTGTGTAAACCTAAAAAGAAGGGAGGACTGGGGGTCATAAACTTGAAAATCCAAAACTCGGCTCTTCTTCTTAAACATCTAGATAAATTCTATAATCAGGAGGACTTGCCTTGGGTTCAGCTCATTACTGATGCTTACTATCATCAGGATGTTCCTCATGCTGTGGTAGAATCTGGTTCTTTTTGGTGGAGAAATATTTTGGCCTTATCTGAGGAATTCAGAAAATTCACTACATGCTCTGTAGGAAATGGTTTCACTGCCCTATTCCGGGAGGATAATTGGCAGCCACAATTACTTAAGATAACCTTTCCAAGGTTATATTCTTTTGCAAAAGATAAGCTTCAATCTGTTAATGAGTTCTCGCTATGCACAGATTGCATTCAAAAATTTTCTTTGCCATTGACTATCCAAGCAAATGAGGAGTTAAGGTTGTTGAAATGCATGATTGTTAATTTTACACTCCAGTCAAGTATTAAAGATCAATGGAAGAGTCCTCACTCAACTGGCAGACTACATCCTAGTTCTTTTTATAAACACCATTTTAATGGTGCTCCTGATGATTCAATTTCCTATGGAATATGGAGGAGTAAATGTCAATCTAAGCACAGATTTTTTGCATGGCTGTTACTACATGATAGAATTAACACCAAGGATATGTTGCTTAGAAGACACTGGAATGTTAATGATTCTTCTGATTGCATCCTATGTCCTGCCCATGTTTATGAAGACTGGAGGCATTTGTTCTTCAATTGCACATTCAGTACAAGGATTTGGAACTATCTACAATTCCCTTGGTACCCAGGTTCTTCATTACTTACTATCATGTCTGCCAAGAAACATTTTTCTGGTCCCTGTTTTGTGGAGATAGTGATCCTGGCCTGCTGGTGCATCTGGAAGTAGAGGAATGGTTGGATTTTCAAGAATATCAAACCAAGTTTTAGAGGATGGAAGGCCCTGTTTATACAGGAAGTCACCATGCTTAAGTACAGGGTGAAGAGAGATCTCTCTGTTTTTTTTGACATCATGGATTGATTCACTCCCCTAATCCCCTTGTATATAGTGTAAATTTTGTAAATATCCTTTTATTTTATTAATAAATGGGGGGGGGGCTGTGGGGGATTCCCCCACAGTAATGGTGTCAAAAAAAATCTATAATTTCCGGCCTCATGATGGAGAGAGTATTGCCCAAGCATGGGGGAGGATGAAGCTATTAATGCTTAAATGTCTCGTTCATGAACTCCCGCGTAATATTGTTATGAATAATTTTTCTGCAAAGCTTTCTCTTCATGATAAGGATTTATTGGATGCTTCTTGTTCTGGATCATTCACACGTATGAAGGAAGATGCTAAATGAGATCTTCTTGACCGTATTCAAGAAAACACTGAAGGATGGGAGAACGACAAAGGTAGAAAGTCAGGTATAAATTATGACTATGAATACATTAAATCTTCAATGGGAACCAATGATTTCTATGATGCCAGTGCTGTTTGTGGTCTTGATTCTCAAATCTTTGGAAACTGTCTTAAAGCTTTTGCCTCCTATCTTAATATTCCTAAAAAGAATGATCACAAGTACCATGCACCTTATAAAGATATTGTTCCTATAGTAATATAGAAATGCATGCTGTTAATCATGCTGCTCGTGAGCCCTATGTTGAAAAAATGTCTTTCCCTGCTAAAGTGAAAGAACACTCTATGGTGTCTAGTGTCGTTAATAAGAGTAATAAGAAAGCTATTGAACTTGATGAACAAATAACTGTTAAACCTGCAGTAGCAATAGTAAAAGATCTTGTTTGTGGAAATGTGGAGGATGAACACATTGTATTCTGTGAAGATGCTTCTAACATTGTTTCCCATCCTCATAGACCTAAGAAAACTAGTGTTCATGTGCTTTCTGTTAAGATTGGTGATCAATGCTATTATGGTTTGTGTGATATTGGTGCTAGTTCGAGTGCCATACCTTATGAGCTTTATAGAGAAATTATGCATGAAATTGGTTCTTGTGAGATTGAAGATATTGATGTGGTTATTCAGCTTGCTAATAGAGAAACTGTTTTTCCGATTGGTATTGTTAGAGATGTGGAAAATTTGTGTGGTAAAACTAAATATCCCGCTGATTTTCTAGTACTTGGTAAGGCTGCTAGTAAAACTTGTCCTATTATTTTTCGTAGACCTTTCTTGAACACTTGTGGTGCTATTATAGATTGTAAAATAGAAAAGATTTTAACTAAATTTGATGGAAAATCTTATGAGTTCAATTTCTCCAAATTTGCTAGAGCACCTTATGAATCTAAATTGCCTGATGAGAATTTTAAAGTTGAACAACTTGCTTCTATTGCTCTTGCTCCTAACAATGCTTTGCAAAAATATATGGAGGACCACGAGAGTGAGGTCTTTATGGAAGAGAGAAATGAGATTGACGATATTCTTCTTCGTCAACCGGTGATACTGAAACATAATTTACCTGTGGAAGACTTGGGTATCACATTACCACCCAAGGAGGATCCTGTCTTTGATTTAAAATCTTTGCCTGATGATCTTAAATATGCTTATATTGATGACAAGAAAATATATCATGTTATTATTAGTGCTAAACTTTCAGGTGAAGAAGAGGAAAGATTATTGGGAATTCTGAAGAAACACCGTGGAGCTATTGGATATACTCTTGATGATTTGAAGGGAATTTCTCCTACTATATGTCAGTGTGCTATTAGTACTGAACCTGATGCAAAGCCAGTAGTTGAACATCAACACTGTTTAATTCCTAAGATGAAGGAAGTGGTAAGAAATGAGGTATTAAAACTTCTTGATGCTGGTATTATTTTTCCTATTGCTGATAGTAGATGGGTGAGCCATGTGCATTGTGTCCCTAAGAAGGGAGGGATGACTGTTGTACCTAATGAAAACAATGAGCTCATTCCACAAAGAGTAGTAGTTAGTTATAGAATGTGCATTGATTTTAGAAACGTTAATAAAGTTACTAAGAAAGATCATTATCCTTTACCCTTTATTGATCAAATGCTTGAGAGGTTGTCTAAGAAAACTCAATTTTTCTTTCTTGATGGTTATTCTGGGTTTTCTCAAATTGCTGTTAGGAAGCAAGATCAAGAGAAAACAACCTTTACTTGTCCTTATGGTACTTATGCTTATAGACGTATGCCTTTTGGTTTGTGTAATCCTCCTGCTACTTTTCAAAGATGCATGTCTGCTTTTTTTCACGGTTTTTGTGAAGAAATTGTGGAAGTATTCATGGACGATTTCTCCGTATATGGAACTTCTTTTGATAATTGTTTGCACAACCTTGTTAAAGTTTTGCAGAGATGTGAGGAAACTAATGTTCTTCTTAATTGGGATAAATGCCACTTTATGGTTAATGAAGGAATTGTTCTTGGACATAAAATTTCTGAAAGAGGTATTGAAGTTGACAGAGCTAAATTGGAAGCCATAGAGAAAATGCCATGTCCTAGGGATGGTAAAGGTATTCGTAGTGTTCTTGGTCATGCTGGTTTTTATAGGAGGTTTATTAAAGATTTCTCTAATATATCAAAGCCTCTTACTAATCTTCTTCAAAAAGATGTACCATTTGTTTTTTTATGATGATTGTAAGGAAGATTTTGAAACTTTAAATAAGGCTTTAACTACTGCTCCTATTGTTCAACCACCTGATTGGAATTTACCTTTTGAAATTATTTGTGTTGCTAGTGATTTTGATGTAGGTGTTGATCTTGGACAGCACGTAGATAAGAAGTTGAATGTTATTCATTATGCTAGTAAGACTCTTGATGGTGCTCAAAAGAATTATGCTACTACAAAAAAAAGAGTTCTTAGCTGTAGTTTTTGCATGTGATAAGTTTAGGCCTTATATTGACAACTCAAAGGTTACTATTCATACTGATCATGCTGCTATTAGATACCTTATGGAAAAGAAAGATGCTAAGCCTAGGATTATTAGATGGGTGTTGCTTTTACAAGAGTTTGATTTGCATATTATGGATAGGAAGGGTGTTGAAAATCATGTTGCTGATAACTTGTCTAGATTGGAAAGCATTACTTTTGACCATATTCCTGTTAATGGTAGTTTTCCAAATGAACAGTTGGCTGCAATAAAGGTAAAATCTCAGGATAGTCCATGGTATGCTGATTATGCTAACTTTATTGTTTCAAAGTATTTGCCTCCAACACTTACAACTCAACATAAAAGAAAATTCTTCTATGATTTGAGGCTTTATTTTTGGGATGACCCACATTTATATAAATAAGGACTAGATGGTATTATGAGAAAATGTGTTCCATATCATCAACAACGTGAAATATTGAAGAAGTGCCATAGTAGTGCTTATGGAAGACATCACGCTGGAGATAGAACCGCACAAAAGGTTCTACAATCAGGTTTCTATCGGCCTACTCTCTTTAAAGATGCACGTAAATTTATTTTATCTTGTGATGAATATCAAAGAGTAGGAAATATTTCTAGACGTAATGAAATGCCTATGAGTTATTCTCTTGTTATTGAACATTTTGATTGTTGGGGATTTGACTTTATGGGTCCTTTTCCTCCTTCAAATGGCTATACACATATTCTTGTTGCTGTTGATTATGTTACTAAGTGGGTAGAAGCTATACCTACTAAAAGTGCTGATGGTGAGACCTCTTTAAAAATGCTTAAAGATGTTATTTTTCCTAGGTTTGGTGTGCCTAGATATCTTATGACTGATGGAGGTTCTCATTTTATTCATGGTGGTTTTAGAAAAACCCTTGCTAAATATGATGTTAATCATAGAATTGCCTCAGCTTATCATCCTCAAACCAGTGGGCAAGTAGAATTATCAAATAGAGAAATTAAATCTTTTTTGCAAAAGACTGTTAATAAATCTAGGAAGAATTGGTCTGATAAGTCGAATGATGCTTTATGGGCTTATAGAACTGCTTATAGATATCATATGGGTATGTCTCCCTATAAAATGGTTTATGGAAAAGCTTGTCACTTGCCTTTAGAATTAGAACACAAAGCTTATTTGGCAGTGAAAGAATTAAATAAAGATTTTAAACTTGCTGGTAAGAAAAGAATGCTTGATTTGAATCATTTAGATGAATGGAGATGTGAACCTTATGAAAATGCCAAGCTCTTTAAATAGAAAGTTAAATAATGGCATGATAAAAGAATCCTTAAAAGAGAGTTTCATGTTGGTGAGAAAGTTCTATTGTATCGGTCTCGTCTTATATTTTTGCAAAAAAAGTTACTCTCCAGATGGGAAGGACCTTATATTATTGAAGAAGTGTATCGTTCGGGTGCAATCAAAATTTCTTCCCTCAAAGATAGCACTACGCAAGTGGTAAATGGGCAAAGACTCAAACATTATATTTCTGGGGATTCCTATGATGAAGATGTTGATGTTATTCAAGTAATGAATCCGGAGAAATTCATCGGAGGGCAGATTCCAGAATCTGCAGAGTCTGTTTTGGAATAGGTAACAGTTCTGTTAAGGAAAAGTTCGCGGATTACATTTTCAGTTATACTTTATTGATTTTTGGAAAATATGAAAAATATCGAGCCGAAGAAGAGGTGGAGAAGGTGCCCGGAGGCACCACACCACCTGGGGGTGCGGGCCCACCCCTGGCCGCGCCACCCTATGGTGTGGGCGCCCCAGAGCCCCTCTCCGACTCGTTTTCGACCTGGAATTTCCTTTCGTTGCGTATATTTTTGCTATACAATCCCCCGGATCCCCCAAGGTCCGTGTATCGTTTTCTCGTCGTGTTTCTGTTTCGAGCTGTTTCTGCCAGGTTACATCTTCCGATCTAGAGCCGCAATGTCTTCTCCCGGATCTCCCAAAGACAGTTTCTTTGAGAATGTTGTCAACCCGTACATGAACGAGTTGAAGATGTATCCCAAAGAGTTGCTGCTCAAGGATGGGGAGGTGCAGATTGAAGATGTTCGGGGCCCTAAAGGAGAAGGCAGTCTGGAAGCCAGGATGGAAGAGCTGGAGCAAGAAGTCTTTAGGTACAAGAAGATGGCGGAGCGTGAAGTTGAGATCATCCACAGGATAAAGACCGAACAGATAGCTAAGTACAAGAAGGAGACTTTGAAGCTTTGGGAGGAGATTTTCTCACTCACCAAGACCACCAACGAGTTGCAAGCACAACTCTATGATGTGCAGAATCAGAACTGTGAGTATGAGAATATGTTTAAATGTATAAGCTCTACTGCTAGTTTCAGTATGTTGGAGACCAGGACGTCATTTGTGGATGGGGAGCCTTTACCTTGGAAGTCGGATGACGAGAAGGATTCACCACCACCACCGAAGAATTGATTCGTCATTGGTATAGGAATCCCCTTGGCTTGTTCCAAGCTTAGGGGAGTGCCGCGGTATCACCTTTATCTTTCACTATTTTTACCTTTTTAGTAGATTCATATCATGAGTAGAGAAAATATCATATCGTATGGTTTGCAGTATGGAAGTATCACTCCTTAGTTGGTTATCGTTGTATCCCTTGGTTTGAGTTGTCGTAATGAAATATTAATGAGAAGTTTCATCATCTACTTGTTCTACTTTATTTTAGTTCGCAATTTTTGTTATGTGGTTGATCTTGTTATTAGTATTGGTATCAATATTGGAGCTTCAAGATTATCTAGTTGGTTTTGGAAAACTTAGCATTGGTCAGTAGCAACAATATGTTGAGACTTAAATAGAAAAGAGGGAGTTGCAAGTAGATGTATTATTCCATGTTCTTTCTTTTTTGTTAGCTCATAAGCTTAGTATTCTCAAATAAGTTTGTTTGCACCTTTAAGGAAGATTGCATGATTGGCTTTATCATATATGTTTTTTTTTGTTTTACTTCAATTCTTATGTTTGCTACCCAACCTTGCTAGCCAAAAACCTGTACTGAGAGGGAATGCTTCCCGTGGATCCAAACCTTGAGCCCAAAACCTTGCCATTTGTGTCCATCATACCTACCAACATGTGGTATTTAATTGTCATTCCAAGTAAATTGCTCATGTGCTACCTTTAAAACCTTCAAAATTATCCCTGTTTTGTGTTCCTATTTTAGCTCATGAGAACGCAAATAGAGAATTTTTATCTCACTTGTTGATTGGACTTCACACACCTGAACTAGTGGCTTCATACGCTTATCCAAATGCTAGAAGAGCTGGCAGCGGAGTTCCTAGCACCAAATAATAATACAAATTCTCTTCACTATTTTTGCCCCTGATTTATCGGTCAAAGAATAATTGTGTAAACAATAGAGAAAAATGAATGACCTTCTACACCAGTTGCTTCCTTCAATGGGAGCCGTTCTTGTGAGTCTAGTTGGCTTGTGACGTACTGTATTTTCTGTTTGCCATTCGTTGGCACACACATACACACCTCTCAAAATTTAGACACTTATCCACGGTATGTGATTGTTGGCAGACACCTGAGAATTCGGTTAGCCATGGTTTGTGTAAGAAAGGTTGGGAGGAGTGTTGATGTAACCTAGGGTTCCCGATCTTTCGACGAGAGAGGGTAACTACGATTTGTGTAGGACTTGACCCTCACGATCCGGCTACCAACCATACAGGGAGAACCGTACACGACTGATATCCACGGCAATCGCTGAACCAACTCCACGATGTTATCGACCGAACCAATGGCTCGACCAACCTGTCCACGAAGGACTTTACCTGCGAGCAAATCGAAGAGCAAGCAAGAAAATAATAGCGTGAGCAATCTGGAATTGCCCGATATGCTAGATGAATAATAATCTCAAGACAAAGGTGGGGTTCCGAAAAGATGCCGACGGTCGCACTAGCCGCTAGGAGCATGGACAAATAAAAGTTGCACAATGGCTAAACTTTTCTGAACAAAACCCGAATCACTAAATCCTAATATGCTACGGAGTAGGTATTTATTAACAGCAGGATGCGTGCCGCCGCCTCGACGTGTCTTCGGAATTTCCACGCGACCATAGATGGGCTTGGCAGGCGTGGACTTGTCAGCTCCTTTTCATGCATATATTAGAGCGATGCTTGTGGGGCCCATGATGTTTTGCATGCGCAAGCTTCTGGTCCAAACGATGCAAGCATGTATGATACTAGACTGAATTTCTGATAGTCTCAACTGTCAAACTCGCCACCGCGTTTAGCTCCGTAGAGCATGTGTGGTTTCAGTTTTGTTTACTCTGCTTGAAATGTACGATGATAGGTACATTGCCACCGGCGAGATGCAGATCGAGTTTCCCCTTCTCCGGAGCGTACATAATGGGTGGGGTTTTGCACTATGTACACGCGGAGATCTGTCATGTCATGCAAGCAACGAAGGTGCTCGTGAATTTGGCAGGACTATGAAAACCATGCCCACCGTCTCCACCTGCCGCTCAGCCATCACCACCATCTCGCCATGTGCGCCGCGAGTCTCGAACCCCTTCCCTGCTTGCCTCCCTCTGCTGCAACTTGCGGCCATGTTGTCGGCTGGCTCTGGTCTAGTTAGTATGTGGCCTGGATACTTGAGCTAGGATTGGTCGCATCGCGCGTGGAGGCCTATGAGAAGGATAGTATGCAACATAAGGAAGAGATTGAGTTAAGAGCATCACGAGCCATTGGTGCCCCCCAGGGCGTTTTTGGCCAAAATTTGAGCCGCCCGGGGGCCGCTGGCGCTAAATTTGTGCGTGGGGGCGCCATTCCCAGCCTTCACCCCAATAGACCAAGGCAAAAATCCACGGAGATTTAAAAGAACGACAAAAAAAAGACGAACTTTTGACCAAATTTTAGGCGATTTCATTGAAGTGGCCAAAACATAGGCGACTTACATAGTAGATGCGACTAAAAAAACGCCTAGTTGATGCCGAGTGCCTTGCAGATCTGTGTGTATTCGCCATCGCCTTCGTTAGAGTCGCTCAGCGGGTCGTCCTTCGGGGCGCGGCTGCCGGCTAGAGCTCTATTCCGGGTCGCTGATGTGTGCCGCTGGCGGCGGGATAGGGAGGGCGCCATCCTCGTCATCACTGTCGGAGAGGACAACGACATTGCCAGCCTGCGGAGCCCCCCTTTTGTTGATGACGATGCTGCTACTTCTAGTCTGGGGTCGCGTGAATGTAACGTCCGGGGTTTTTCCCCAAGTAGGTTGCGTGTTCTTTTCTTTCGCATCGACATGCCATCATGCACATCATTCATGGAAAACTGGAAAAAAAAATGTTTTAATCGCATAAAATCTTCTTCCAAAATATCTGGTGTTATTTTGCTTCCCCAAAACTATTTCTTTTTTCTTTAATAATGAAACCTTCTTTTTTTTTTCTGCAGTTTTATATACAAAAAAAAAATATTTTTGGGTGGCAGGCCAGCCTAACCAGGCCAGCCCACCACCAAACCCTAGCAGCCCACACGCAACACACACCGCACACAGAGCCACGCACACAACTCACGCACCACACCCAGCACAACACAACGCACGCCACACACCAGGAACTCAACGCACACAACACGACCCAGGCCAACTCACACACGCACACAACGATGCAGACAAGGATCGATCGAATCCCCATCCTCCCGTCGCCTCCATCGTCTCCTACCTCCCGCAGCGCCGCCTCCCTGGATCCTCTCCCCTCCCCTCTCACCTCCGGCGCCCTCCTTCCCCACCTCTCCGGCCACGGCCCCGGTTCCCCTCCGCTCCTTCGACCTCCTCGCCCATCCACGACCGCAGCAAGAACTCCTCCGTCACCGGGTTCTCTGCCTCCCGCCGTGCGCGGAGCACACCCATGGCCGCCCAAGCTCTGCGCCTCCACCCTCACCGACGCCGGCGTCCCCGGCCCAGGACCATCGGCAAACGCATCTAGGCGCCACGGATGTCTCCAACTCCGGCCGGTCCTCCGCCTCGTTCCCCTGCAGCCGGCCCTCCGTCGTTCTCCCATGTGAGCCGCCGCATTCACCGCGGTCGGAGCTCCTGCGGACGATCTCGAGGAGCGGTAGGAATCACCTCGCGCGGCTCCGGCCTCCCCCGCTCGGCGCATCGTCCCGCCTCCTCACTACGACGAGCACCGCCCCTCGTCTCCTCGAGCGGGCGTGACTATGGACGCAGGCTCCCTCGGCCTGCCGCAGCGGTGACCCACCGCCGCATACGCTATCGCGATGGTGGGGCGCACACCCTCCTCTACATGTCTTTCCTGTACCTCCCGCAAGCATGGTAGCTTCCCACGGGAACTGGTTGCTCTCTAGGTGTTTGTGCAATGTCCTAGGCGGCCGTGGGGAGCTGCTCCGTCGGGCTGCCGCCAGGCAGGTACTATATCGCCAACGCATGAACGACCGCCGACAAGATCTCCGTTCCGTGGAAAAATACGACGACTGTGCAAAGTTCGACACCGAACGGTACGGCATCCACAAGATCATCGCCGACAAGTACCGCCACCCCGAGGACCTCGGACCAAACCTCGACCACGACTACTTCGACTACGATACGTGAACGGCTACTGTCACCGCCCCGTGTCCGTTTTGCGTTGG
The DNA here is from genome assembly GCA_028641055.1 of Alopecurus myosuroides. Lineage (NCBI taxonomy): Eukaryota > Viridiplantae > Streptophyta > Magnoliopsida > Poales > Poaceae > Alopecurus > Alopecurus myosuroides. The sequence goes on from CM054059.1 coordinate 232,851,999, forward strand.
CCGCCTTTGTGCGCGCCCGAAGACCGGGACCGTCAGGTTCGCCTTCGACCCCGAAGACGGTGTTGTTACGGTTCGCCCACGACTACTACGACTACTTCGACGACGATGACCGCGTGATTCGAGAACGACTACTTCCTCTACGGCGTGAACGACTACCTCCATGACGATGACCCTGGAACGACTACGTCCACGACGTCGACTACTTCCACTCCCACGCCTACGTCGACTACTTCCTCTATGACCCGAAGACATCGACTTCGACTACATCGACAACGGAATGTCTACTTCCCCTCCTACGACGACTTCGTCTACTTCCTCTTCTTCGTCTACTTCCTCCACGTTCCGAAGTTTCCGGCGTTGACCCCGGCGATCCTCTTTCCAACGTGCGAACCCAAACCCCAACCCTATACCTATGCCCTATTTTCTATAACACATCAACTACAATTAAAATGTCATCGCATCATGTTTGCATTGCATTTTGTGGGTGCGGGTAATAGTAATGTCGCCTACTAATTAAATATGGAATGTGTTGGGGTATTTAATTCAATTGTTGCCCTATTCCATTTAATATTGAATAGATCACCTCTACCTTGTTTAAACCTGTTAATCAACATTTAATATTGATGGTTAGCTAAACAACTTGAACCAATTCCTATTTCTCCGGACTCCGGTTCCGATTAAATTGCTTAAGTTGTTTCCCCTGTTGCATCTTGCCATGTCATGCATATAAAATAGGATCATGCTGGATCTTTGCCGTAGAAGTAATTGTTGCATCCGGTGTTTCTGTTAGTTCGTTGCTTCTTCCCGGATAGGACGTTGAGATGAGGTGAGCAACGACAAGTTCTGCTACCTTGCGGGATCTCAGGCAAGTATACTCACTTGCTGCCACATGGCTGTGTTTCATCACTTGTTACCGATTCTTTCCGTTGTTCTTTTCTGCTAGCCTTAGTAGTAGTTGTTCTGTTACGAACCCATCACATGAATCCCTTAACCTTGATATTGCCTCACCTCCATACCTATAACCATTGCTTGTTGCCCGTGTCTTACTAGCATGCTTAGGTTGTTTTGCTCGAGTCTGTTACCCGTTACTTTCTGTTACTACTCTTTTTGTTCCGGGGGGCTCGATGTTAATCAATCAATCCTGTTAATGCTAATGGTAATAATAAACTTGACGATAAGGCACCGGCAGGAGGCCCATGGGTGGTTTTGAGGCCTGCTAGTGTCGCCCCCCTAATTAGGAAAAGAGTCTTGTCTACTGATCCATGATGAGCGCACTACCCGCATGTGGGAAGCGAGTATGGGCGCCCCCCTCAACTTGACCCGATTCGCATCTCGTCCAAATCGCCGTACTAGTTCGGGCTTTCCATTTGCTGCATGCATGATCTTGCGAGCCCTTGGTACCCGGGTGGAACTTTCGTAGTCGGCATTTAGGGCGGCGTGATCTTCCAGTGCTATGAAGGTCCCCACTTCTTCGGGGGGTGGATTAGCCGCGCACGCACAGCACGCGGTGCTTTGGGCTTGATGCGAAGAAGGGTTGGTTGTGTTGAGTGCCCCGCTTGGTGGAGTGGCCGCTCCATCTGGCGGGATATTCATGCGTGTACGGTTACTATGGTGCACCCCTGCAGGGTAAATCTTCTCGAGAAGCCGTGTTTTCCGCGGTAATGGACTACTTGGTGAAAGTACTGGCTAACAAGTACTCAGGACAACTTCAACATAATGATTAACCATCTTACACCCAACGATTAATAACTTGACTAGTAATAGGTTTATTCACACAATAACTTGACTCATCTTAATCCAACTGTGTGAGTTATCCTCGGATTGCTTCTTCGGATAAGGGGCGAGATCCAGGATGGGTTTTGGTTGAAGTTATCTTTCTGTTGGTTACAATCACTCGATCTTATCTTCTATCTATTAGCCGGAACTTGTAGTTATCTCTGTAGTTGGTTAGTGCAGCCCGCTGTCGCTTATTTGCAATAACCCCTTTCCTTCCCGTTGATCCCAAAGTATTTGTATCTTGTGATGACTGGCTACGCCGGTAATTTGTGAGTATGGGTTGTATCCCCCTTGCCAGTACTTAACCGTACTGACCCACGAATTCTTTTTCGTGGCTGCATATTCAACATTGCAGTCAGCAGGTTTGAAGTCTGACGACGTTAGCTTGGGAATCCCTCCGGCTTGGCCTGGGCAGGGATTGGACGCCTTCGGTTATCTTCAGGACTCTTAGTCCAATTTGGATCTTGTCCGTAGCCGGGCACTATGTTGTTTCTTCCGCTGTTATTTGGATCTTTGTATTGTACCAGTTGTATCCCTGGCTCGTTTGAGTCATCTTGTATCTATCTGTTTCTGTTGTAATTGTGGATTATTCGTGAACTATTGTAATGTTATCATAAATGACAACCTGGAATCGGTTATTATGCGGATTTGGCGGGAATGCTGAAATCTGCATAGTGCCCGATCTCGGGGCGTCACAAATGGTATCAGAGCCTTGGTTCCGATTCCCGAGATTGTTTCGATACGAATGGTTATCGAAGCAACGGGTCCGCAAAGCCTGTAGGTTAACCTCGCTAACGGTCGTTGTTTCTAGAGTGTCAAAACTATTTCTGCTAAACTATTTTGGAAACATCTCAATAGGATTCTTGTTTTCTCCTTATCTCTATTCTATTTCCCCTCCCATCTTATTTGTTTTGGAGTCTACTCTTGTACTCAATCTTTCAAAGTGTTAGGATCCTACGTGGGTGGACGTTTTCTGAGCCTTTAACCTAATAGGTTCGATCATCGGAAGATTCCTGGTGGAAGCACATCGTCATCAACCCGAGCAAAGATCCCTTGTTAGTGGTGTCGAGAAACCCTTGTTAGTGGTGTCGAGGAGATCAGCTGGAAGCATGAAGAATCGATAGTCGAACTTCTTTCCCCTCCCGGGTTAGGAGGTGGATTGCGAGGGCGCAATCCCTTGTTAGTGGTGTCGTCTGTAACGTCCGGGGTTTTTCCCCAAGTAGGTTGCGTGTTCTTTTCTTTCGCATCGACATGCCATCATGCACATCATTCATGGAAAACTGGAAAAAAAATGTTTTAATCGCATAAAATCTTCTTCCAAAATATCTGGTGTTATTTTGCTTCCCCAAAACTATTTCTTTTTTCTTTAATAATGAAACCTTCTTTTTTTTTTCTGCAGTTTTATATACAAAAAAAAAATATTTTTGGGTGGCAGGCCAGCCTAACCAGGCCAGCCCACCACCAAACCCTAGCAGCCCACACGCAACACACACCGCACACAGAGCCACGCACACAACTCACGCACCACACCCAGCACAACACAACGCACGCCACACACCAGGAACTCAACGCACACAACACGACCCAGGCCAACTCACACACGCACACAACGATGCAGACAAGGATCGATCGAATCCCCATCCTCCCGTCGCCTCCATCGTCTCCTACCTCCCGCAGCGCCGCCTCCCTGGATCCTCTCCCCTCCCCTCTCACCTCCGGCGCCCTCCTTCCCCACCTCTCCGGCCACGGCCCCGGTTCCCCTCCGCTCCTTCGACCTCCTCGCCCATCCACGACCGCAGCAAGAACTCCTCCGTCACCGGGTTCTCTGCCTCCCGCCGTGCGCGGAGCACACCCATGGCCGCCCAAGCTCTGCGCCTCCACCCTCACCGACGCCGGCGTCCCCGGCCCAGGACCATCGGCAAACGCATCTGGGCGCCACGGATGTCTCCAACTCCGGCCGGTCCTCCGCCTCGTTCCCCTGCAGCCGGCCCTCCGTCGTTCTCCCATGTGAGCCGCCGCATTCACCGCGGTCGGAGCTCCTGCGGACGATCTCGAGGAGCGGTAGGAATCACCTCGCGCGGCTCCGGCCTCCCCCGCTCGGCGCATCGTCCCGCCTCCTCACTACGACGAGCACCGCCCCTCGTCTCCTCGAGCGGGCGTGACTATGGACGCAGGCTCCCTCGGCCTGCCGCAGCGGTGACCCACCGCCGCATACGCTATCGCGATGGTGGGGCGCACACCCTCCTCTACATGTCTTTCATGTACCTCCCGCAAGCATGGTAGCTTCCCACGGGAACTGGTTGCTCTCTAGGTGTTTGTGCAATGTCCTAGGCGGCCGTGGGGAGCTGCTCCGTCGGGCTGCCGCCAGGCAGGTACTATATCGCCAACGCATGAACGGCCGCCGACAAGATCTCCGTTCCGTGGAAAAATACGACGACTGTGCAAAGTTCGACACCGAACGGTACGGCATCCACAAGATCATCGCCGACAAGTACCGCCACCCCGAGGACCTCGGACCAAACCTCGACCACGACTACTTCGACTACGATACGTGAACGGCTACTGTCACCGCCCCGTGTCCGTTTTGCGTTGGCCGCCTTTGTGCGCGCCCGAAGACCGGGACCGTCAGGTTCGCCTTCGACCCCGAAGACGGTGTTGTTACGGTTCGCCCACGACTACTACGACTACTTCGACGACGATGACCGCGTGATTCGAGAACGACTACTTCCTCTACGGCGTGAACGACTACCTCCATGACGATGACCCTGGAACGACTACGTCCACGACGTCGACTACTTCCACTCCCACGCCTACGTCGACTACTTCCTCTATGACCCGAAGACATCGACTTCGACTACATCGACAACGGAATGTCTACTTCCCCTCCTACGACGACTTCGTCTACTTCCTCTTCTTCGTCTACTTCCTCCACGTTCCGAAGTTTCCGGCGTTGACCCCGGCGATCCTCTTTCCAACGTGCGAACCCAAACCCCAACCCTATACCTATGCCCTATTTTCTATAACATATCAACTACAATTAAAATGTCATCGCATCATGTTTGCATTGCATTTTGTGGGTGCGGGTAATAGTAATGTCGCCTACTAATTAAATATGGAATGTGTTGGGGTATTTAATTCAATTGTTGCCCTATTCCATTTAATATTGAATAGATCACCTCTACCTTGTTTAAACCTGTTAATCAACATTTAATATTGATGGTTAGCTAAACAACTTGAACCAATTCCTATTTCTCCGGACTCCGGTTCCGATTAAATTGCTTAAGTTGTTTCCCCTGTTGCATCTTGCCATGTCATGCATATAAAATAGGATCATGCTGGATCTTTGCCGTAGAAGTAATTGTTGCATCCGGTGTTTCTGTTAGTTCGTTGCTTCTTCCCGGATAGGACGTTGAGATGAGGTGAGCAACGACAAGTTCTGCTACCTTGCGGGATCTCAGGCAAGTATACTCACTTGCTGCCACATGGCTGTGTTTCATCACTTGTTACCGATTCTTTCCGTTGTTCTTTTCTGCTAGCCTTAGTAGTAGTTGTTCTGTTACGAACCCATCACATGAATCCCTTAACCTTGATATTGCCTCACCTCCATACCTATAACCATTGCTTGTTGCCCGTGTCTTACTAGCATGCTTAGGTTGTTTTGCTCGAGTCTGTTACCCGTTACTTTCTGTTACTACTCTTTTTGTTCCGGGGGGCTCGATGTTAATCAATCAATCCTGTTAATGCTAATGGTAATAATAAACTTGACGATAAGGCACCGGCAGGAGGCCCATGGGTGGTTTTGAGGCCTGCTAGTGTCGCCCCCCTAATTAGGAAAAGAGTCTTGTCTACTGATCCATGATGAGCGCACTACCCGCATGTGGGAAGCGAGTATGGGCGCCCCCCTCAACTTGACCCGATTCGCATCTCGTCCAAATCGCCGTACTAGTTCGGGCTTTCCATTTGCTGCATGCATGATCTTGCGAGCCCTTGGTACCCGGGTGGAACTTTCGTAGTCGGCATTTAGGGCGGCGTGATCTTCCAGTGCTATGAAGGTCCCCACTTCTTCGGGGGGTGGATTAGCCGCGCACGCACAGCACGCGGTGCTTTGGGCTTGATGCGAAGAAGGGTTGGTTGTGTTGAGTGCCCCGCTTGGTGGAGTGGCCGCTCCATCTGGCGGGATATTCATGCGTGTACGGTTACTATGGTGCACCCCTGCAGGGTAAATCTTCTCGAGAAGCCGTGTTTTCCGCGGTAATGGACTACTTGGTGAAAGTACTGGCTAACAAGTACTCAGGACAACTTCAACATAATGATTAACCATCTTACACCCAACGATTAATAACTTGACTAGTAATAGGTTTATTCACACAATAACTTGACTCATCTTAATCCAACTGTGTGAGTTATCCTCGGATTGCTTCTTCGGATAAGGGGCGAGATCCAGGATGGGTTTTGGTTGAAGTTATCTTTCTGTTGGTTACAATCACTCGATCTTATCTTCTATCTATTAGCCGGAACTTGTAGTTATCTCTGTAGTTGGTTAGTGCAGCCCGCTGTCGCTTATTTGCAATAACCCCTTTCCTTCCCGTTGATCCCAAAGTATTTGTATCTTGTGATGACTGGCTACGCCGGTAATTTGTGAGTATGGGTTGTATCCCCCTTGCCAGTACTTAACCGTACTGACCCACGAATTCTTTTTCGTGGCTGCATATTCAACATTGCAGTCAGCAGGTTTGAAGTCTGACGACGTTAGCTTGGGAATCCCTCCGGCTTGGCCTGGGCAGGGATTGGACGCCTTCGGTTATCTTCAGGACTCTTAGTCCAATTTGGATCTTGTCCGTAGCCGGGCACTATGTTGTTTCTTCCGCTGTTATTTGGATCTTTGTATTGTACCAGTTGTATCCCTGGCTCGTTTGAGTCATCTTGTATCTATCTGTTTCTGTTGTAATTGTGGATTATTCGTGAACTATTGTAATGTTATCATAAATGACAACCTGGAATCGGTTATTATGCGGATTTGGCGGGAATGCTGAAATCTGCATAGTGCCCGATCTCGGGGCGTCACAGTGAATCTTCCTCTGGCTCGGGCTTGACGATGGTAAGAGGAACGAAAGCCACAGACGAGCGTCAGCGGTGGCGGGGGGGGGGGGGGGGGGGGGGGGGAAGCGGTGACTCTTCCTCTGCTGAACTTCCGCTTGATGTGGACGAGGACGGCGTCAAGAGTACTCACCGCCTTGCTTCTCCGGATACGATGGCCCTAGGCGTTGTTGCGCCCCGACACTGGGCCGTCGGCGGGGAGCTCCGCCCGCTCCTCCTCGAAGAATGATGTCCAGGTGGCATCGTTGCCTGGATCCCAGTGCGACTGGCGACACACGTCCTCCGGTAGGCCTGACCTAATTTCCTCGATCTCGGCCGCCCGCTCGGGGCCGGTGGACGGCGGAGGCACAGGGACGCCGCCTGCGCTGAGACGCCATGTCCTCGGCGCGCTCATGTCGGGCGGTGCATGAAAATTCCTCTGCTGTAGCAGCCGTTGCCTCCCCCATGTGGAGCGTGCGGCGGCCAAAGCCATTGACGGCTGCGTCGTCGAGTGGGAATCTGTAGACCATCGAGAGGGTGGGTGATAAGGTGGGCGAGAATGGCAAGAAGTGTGTGGCTTCGGGGCCGTGATGGTGGTATTATATACGGGCGGGCGAGATAGCCGAGGCAACGACGCAACGCCATAATTCCGCCTGGTGGGCCGATTGGACTGTTCGGCCGCCACACGTAACGACTGGACCGACCGGCGTCGTCAATCCGCGCGGGAGTCGAGGCGTCGAGGACGACTCCATTCCGACTTGCTGACAGGGCGGGGCCGCATGCGAGGAAAATGATCGCGCTTTGTTTTCACGCATTTTTTTCTTCCGTCGGCTTCTCGGCTGCCTCCCGGCGTGTTGAGTTCGGCCTGGATATGCCAGCTCAATTTTTAACCGTGGAAAAGAACGCGTAGTGGGAGCTCTTGGAACGGCAGGAGATGCTCCAGAAAACTGCACCCGTCAAACAGCGATGGATATAGTACCCAAAAAAATTAGGCGTGAGAGGAAGTAAAATCAACTTTCCATTGTCTTTCCCAGACGTTGACTAACGTCGCTGGGTTTCACCCAATTGGTCTACCCAAGCACAAGCAGGCACAGTTCACCAGTTCAATCCGTCTATGCAAGCAACCAGAGCGCATGAATACTTGCGCGCTTAGATCTTAGAAGAGACCCGTGTATGTGCATGCATTGCCTGGGACCCACTCCTGGTCTTTGTACGGTGCATGCATGTGTGCTGCTACTTCCTCTTCTATTTCCACATGAGCTAGTCCAATTCCCTCGTTCCTGGCTATTTAATTGGCATGCATTAGGTACGTGTTTGGTTCGCCAAGTTTTCCCCGTTATTTGATTACGCTGCAACTTGATTCCCTTAAACCTGTTTGGTTGTCCTGGCCCTGGAATTCGGTACCACGTAAACAGATAACGCCATAGTAGCGGCCCGTTACCGCCCACCTCCCTCCGTAATCAGTGAGCGATACGAGGACGAGTTAGCGATACTTCCCACCTCCCTCCCCAAATCTCCTACGCCATGGATGATGAATCTCCCTGAAAAAAGAGGATCGGCGCCGGTGGCAGACCTGCTATCCTCCTCGACCCGGGGGCGCATGAGAAGACGATGGTGTCTGCCAGATCTCCTCCACGTCTCGTGTCCTTTCTTCAAAATCTGAAGAGGGATGTGTCTGCTGGATGCAGGAAGCTTGGTGGCGGTTCTAGCGTCGATCCGATGTTAGCCAACGCAAGGATGATGTGATGTGATGTGATGCGATTTGTGTTCGCTCGTTCTTTGGATTCATCTCCCGAAATTTTTATCTGCTTTCTGAATTTTTTGTTGCATCTCGATTTTTGACCATGGGGCGTAATCTGATTACTGTCCCTGAACCAAACATGATCGAGACTTTGCTCATTCCGCTTACGGTGCCGGTGTGACTCCATTACGATTACGTTTATGTTTCCATTCTTGAACCAAACACGTCCTAGGTGTATCAGCAGGTATATCGGTAACCGGGATGTCCTCATCAAGTGTTAACCATTTTATAACTCTGTTTTATTAAATAAAAGCTTTATCACATGAGTGATTCATGCTTCCCTCTGCGAAGAGTCTATCTTTTACATTTATGTTGAGTCAATAAATCTATTTCCTTCTGTCTTAAGCAAGCATTTGAGTTGTTGTGATTCATCCAGCTACATGTTGATTTACTCAATCATATTCTTTATTCTTCCTTGTTTCTGCAAATGCTTTTATCTGTTTGAATACCACTTAGAAAGTTATCAATGTTTGCAAAGAGACTGATATAATTGGGCATGATAAACTCTGCAATATAGCTCTAGTATAAAGACTCTGATCGAAAGATAAGTACACTGTTAATTGTTCTCTGACCAAGAACAAAGTTTGCCTTTACCAATTTTGACTTACTTTTTGCACCATTATTGTTCCTCTACTTGTTTCAAGTTTGATTATATGAGAGGAAGTTGTTGTCTAAAATGATTTGTTCTTTGTTAGATGTGATGCCTATTGTCCGTATTTTATTTATCGACACCTCACTCCATAAACTTATGGTCATGTTTACTGATTTCAGTTTCGCTTGGGGACAAACGAGGTCTAAGCTTGGGGGGAGTTGATACGTCCATTTTGCATCACTGTTTTATATTGTTATTTTCCGTTATTCATCGATATATTTCATGTTATGATGCATCACTTATGTTTATTTATCTTATTTTGCATGTTTCATAATTTTTGGAGAATAAACACTGGGACCAGAAATCTGATGGAAAAAGCACCGTCGAGATACTATGTTTCAGAAGATCAGAAAAAGAGGGGGGGACACCGAAGATGTCTTAGAAGTTCAAAGGAGGAGTACAGCCAAAAGGGGAGCTGTAACATCCCAAGTATGAAAAATAGCCATTAGAATGTTTGCTCTCTGTTATTTTATGTTTTGCATCATGGCATCATGTTGATTGCAATTGTTTTGCTTGTTTTCCTTTTGTTTTCCTCTGTTTTCATTTGTTTTCCTTTGTTTTCTATTTGAATTTCAAACCAAAATTCAAACCTTTTGTTTCATCCTTGTGATGTTACAATTTCCAAAATCATATTTCAAATAAAAACAACCAATTGTTTCCATTAAAGTGTGATTTCAAAACTGTTGTTTTGTTTCTATAAAAATGCATCCAATAACCAAACCCTTTTCAAATTCAATTAGTTTCCAAAACAACAACCCTTTTGAAAGTTATGAAAATTGCAAAACAAATCAATCATTTGTTTCCAATTAATCCATAAGGTTCAACCATTAAAATTATGGCTTTTAATAAGTTAATAAATCCAAACTTAATTCAATTGGTATTTCAAATTCAAATCACATTCACAAACAGCACCAAATTTCAAGTCATGAAAAGTACCAAACAATTCTAATCTTTTAATCAAATTAGCAATAGGGTTCACCCTACTAAAAATATTGTTTTCACCTATAATCATTTAATTATCAAATTCATTTAAATTTAAACCAAATTGTAAAACAGCAAAACAACTTGAACTTTTTGTAAAACTAAAGTGGGCTTTTGGTTGCTGTTGCAATTACTATCTCACACAAATTTTTCTAAGATTTTTACTAACTCCAAACTCACCTTTTTCTTCCTTTTCAAATCAGCAAAAAATAATAATAACAAATCAATTAATAAAACTAACAAGAGGGAGAGAGAGAGCAACCAGCAGCCCAACCCACTCCCCCTCAGCCCACCACTTCTTTCCCCCTCAGGCCCGATACCTTTTCCCCCCTGTCGTCTTCCTCCCTGTACGATCCCCATCCAAGATACCCACGTAGCAGAGGAAGGACAGGCAACGGTGGAGCTCCTTCCCCCTCCTCCTCTTAACCTACCCGGTGCCCTAGGGTTTCCCCTACCTCTCTTTCTCCCTCCTTCCTCTTCCCCGCCTCCAATTCTCTCCTCCCTCTTCCTTTCTCTCCTCTGCTCTGTAATCTCTAAACCTGCACCATCACCTCCACCCGAAAACCTCCACCTTCCACCGGCGATCGCCGCCGCCAGCAATCTCCTCCGGCCAAGGGAGGCACGGGAATGGAATCCCCGTGCATCCCTCTCGCTCCTCCACCCCTCGGTTGCCCCCGAGGAGCCTCGAGCCGCCCCCGCCATCGAGGTCATCGCCGTCGCCTCCCTGTCCGCCCCGACCTGCTCCGCCTTCCTTCCGATCGAGGTGAGCATCCTCGACCCGCCTCGCTCCCCTCTCCTCTACTCCCCTCCGCCACGAGCACCGCAAGCCACCCCACAGCGCACCACGGCCCCCTCCCGCGAGCGCGCCTCCTCTCCGGCGAGCACCGTGTTGTCGCTGCCTCTTTCTCGATCGACCAAGCTGCAGGTTCAGTTAACGTGCAGAAATTCAGTTAAACAGCCGCACCCACACCTTAACCCCCCCCGATCTGCCTTTCCTATCACAAAACAGAGCAGCAGCCCACTGGTTACCTGTCCCTTTGCGCAGCAGGAGGTGGGGGGTTCGAGTCCCCCCTCTCCCAAATAAAACCAACCTTTTTATTTCCATTTGTTTTCATACAGAAACATCTCAGAATCACCAATAGGTCCCTGTTGATTAATTCTAGCCCCTGTAAAATATTTTCCAAGTCCCTAATGAATTAAAAATGGCAGATTTGCACCAAATCTTGTAAAATGCATAACTAATTCATCTTAACTCCAATTTTAACTTTTTAAATATGTTTTCTGTCCCAAATTAAATGTTCTATCCAAATATAAAATTTGTTTACTGTTTTGAATATTTTAAAGTGGTGAAACATTTGAATTCTTGTTTAAATCACTTAATTTTGCAAAATTTATAACTTGGGCATAAAAATTCCAAATTCAACAAACTAAATATGTTTTCCAATCAACTTTTCATGTACTTTCCAAATATTTTTTCTTTGCTGTTTTGAATAATTTAAATTGCTGAAAACAACTGTTTCTTGTTTATTGCATTTAAAATTGCCAAAATAATAACTAGCTCATTTTAAATCCAATTTCAACAAATGAAATATGTTTTCCATGCAAAATTAAACCACCTTTTCAAATATAATTTTTTTTTCATGTTTTGAATAATTAAAATTGGTTAAATGATTTAAATCTTGTTTAATTCATTTAATATGGTTAAAATCATAACTTGGTCAAATTAATTTATTTTTGAAACTATAAAATATGTTTTCCAACCCTAAAAGTATAAACTTTTCAAATATGAGTTTGGTTTAATGTTTTGAACAAATAAAAACTCAAATAAGTTCATGTTTGAATTAAATTCATTTAATTCTTGTTTAAACTTGTTTAATTCATAAGTAATTATTTCTAAATCCTTTTTCAACAAGTGAAACATGTAATCCACCCAAAATTGTGTGTTCTTTTCAAATATAAACTTTGTTATATGTTTTGAACAATTTAACTTGATGAAAACAACAAATGCTTGTGTGACACCTTTAAGAAACCAAAATCTCTTAACTTAATAAATAAATTCCAAACTTGTTAAACTTATTTTCAAATTGTTCCATTGTTGTTATTTTGCTGTTTTCCTCATCCATGCATCATGCTAATCAACTTTCACATGATGATTAGTGGTAGAACAATTATTCCAACCATAATTCATGGGCTTTCCATATGCAATCCCAATTGCATGTGGGTCCATTTAATTATGTTATGTTATCTTGTCAACTAGTTTATTTCTATGCATCAATTAAATGGTCATGCATCATCCCATGTTTGTGCACTATGCCATGTTATTGATTGTTTGTCTCCTTGCGTTGTTTGTTTGCTTCTTCTCGGATACACGACGACGTTGAGACCGACGATACTTACGACACCCCTTCTAAGGACTTAGCTCAGTACCAGGCTACTAGGTTTGCAGGCAAGTATTCACTCACATGAACCATCGTGTTCCTTTCAACATTGGTTACCGATACTTTCCGTTGTCTATTTTGCTAGCCCTATGAATAGTTGTTTCTGTTACGAACCTATCACATGAATCCCTTAACCCTGATATTGCCTCGCCTCCACTCCTACAACCCCATTGTTTGAGCCCGTGTCTTACTAGCATGCTTAGGTTGTTTTGCTCGAGTCTGTTACCCGTTACTTTCTGTTACTTGTTCTATCATGTTCTGGGGGCTCGATGTTTAATCAATCAATCATGCTAATGTTATTGTTAATAATAATTTGATGATAAGGCACCGGCAGGAGGCCCTGTGTGGTTTTGAGGCCTGCTAGTGTCGACCCTAATTAGGAAAAGGGTCTTGTCTACTGATCCATGATGAGCGCACTAACCGCATGTGGGAAGCGAGTATGGGCGCCCCCTCAATTTGATTCGATTCGCATCTCGTCCAAATCGCCTCATTTAGTTCGTGTTTTCCATTTGCCGCATGCATGTTTTTGCGAGTCCAGGCCAGGGTGGAACTTTCGTAGTCGGCATATAGGGGGACACGGTCTTAGAGTGCTATGAGGGTCCCTTTTCTTCGGGGCTCGATTAGCCGTGCGCCCAAGGTGCTTTGGGCTTGATGCGAAGAAGAGTTGAGTTGTGTTGAGTACCTCGCTTGGTGGGTTTGATTCCCGTCTAGCGGGATATTCTTACGTGTACGGCTAAATTGGTGCATCCCTGCAGGGTTAAATCTTCTCGAGAAGCCGTGTTTTTCCGCGGTTATGGACTACTTGGTGAAAGTACTGGCTAACAAGTACTCAGGACAACTTAAACCTAATGATTAACAACCTTACACCCAATGATTAACAACTTGACTAGTAATAGGCTTATTGACACAATAATCTGAACCATCTTTATTTCAACTGTGTGAGTTATCCTCGGATTGCTTCTTTGGATAAGGGGCGAGGTCCAGGATGGGTTCGTTTGGTGGTTAGCTATAGTTGGTTACGATACACGATTTTATCTCCTTTCTGATAGCCGGAAGTGGTAGTAACTCTGTAGTTGGTTAGAGCAGCCAGTTGCAGCATCTTTTATATCCCCTTTCTTCCGTTGAACCCAAAGCATCTGTGCTTGGTGTTGACGGGTTACACTTTGGTGAACTGTGAGTCTTGCTTGCCAGTACGTTAATGTACTGACCCCTTTGGGGCTGTGGTTTCCGCAAACTACGTTTCCGAGGATCCCCATGGTGGCAACTACGTGGAGTATGACGAGACTGCTGACGAGTAGATAGCGGACCCGGGCAGGATCCGAGACTTCGTGGATGGGCTCCGTCTTTTCGGTTCCGGCCTCTTAGGCCTATTTGGATCTTGTCTGTACTCAGACATGTTGAATGCTTCCGCTGTGATGTAATGATGATATGTTGGGACATGTGTCCTCTGGATGATTGTATTTGCTATCTCTGCTCTAGTGAGAGCTATTTGCAACTTATTTCAATCTTTTGTGTCTTAGAGATCTGTTGTGATATCACTTGTTCCAATGCCGTTGACGTACCATGTGTGTATGTTTTGAAGTACGTCAATGGAAGTATCTGGATTTCTACGGGATGGTTTGCGCAGACGATGAATAGTAGAGAATGGTTGTCACACGTTCACGTGTTGGCCTGCTCACATTGAGATGCGGGTGCTGGTATGCCCCGTAAGCCATTTATCTGCTGTTTAACGGACTGTGAGTATCCCCTAGAAGTCCGGGTGCGACAAATGGTATCAGAGCCTGTCTGCCTGTAGGATCCCTTTTTACTGGTCGCAGTTGAGTCTAGAAACTATTTTGTAGCTATATAGGAAAAATGAAACGTGAGAGTAGGAATTCTGCCATTTTTCTTCTTTCCCCACCCACCCTCCCTTTTCTGGTAAGGAAGTGCAACGTTGTTTTCCCTTCTCATCTAAACTTTCAAGTTAGGTTTTCACGAATCCTAGTTTCTCTAGGATGGTTATATCTACTAGACCATAGGAATGGAGGTGGTTGTGACGTGATTTATCATGTTGCCTACTCACGATTGAGAACGGAGGCGTGTAAGCCCCGGAAGCAGATCCTCTATTCCTTAAGCAGTAGATATTGATCCTTTAGAAGCCCGGATGGGTTTTTCCGTAGTACCTCAGAAGTGTTTTGTTCTCGTTTTCCCCCGATGTTGATATCCTGTTCTTCTCAACATCCTTTTCGTTCGTTGAAATCTTGTTGTTGCTTCCCATTTCAGTTCTTCTACCGGCGTCTAATCAAAACTTCCCAAATATCAAGTCTATCTGGCCAGAAAGGTTGTTGTTGTTGTTGTTGTTGTTGATTTTAGTATGCCTCCCACCTACTGAAGCACCACATTCCAGATAGTCTCTTCCCCAAATGAATCAAGTTCTATCCAGCTATACAACCTCAATACAAAACCTCTCCCTTTACTTGAAAATGTTCCGGTGGTTTCCAAATTCCCTGACGTCTTTCCAGAAGAGTTGCCAGGAATGCCTATCATTTTGAACTTCCAGAAAAACTATCCAAGGTGCACGATGTGTTTCACGTGTCACAGCTCAAGAGGATCTTCCCAAGAAGTATCCGGACCTTTTCTTTTCTCAGTAGGAATCTCGGGGCGCGATTCCTTCAAGGGGGGGCGTTTTGTAACATCCCAAGTATGAAAAATAGCCATTAGAATGTTTGCTCTCTGTTATTTTATGTTTTGCATCATGGCATCATGTTGATTGCAATTGTTTTGCTTGTTTTCCTTTTGTTTTCCTCTGTTTTTATTTGTTTTCTATTTGAATTTCAAACCAAAATTCAAACCTTTTGTTTCATCCTTGTGATGTTACAATTTCCAAAATCATATTTAAAATAAAAACAACCAATTGTTTCCATTAAAGTGTGATTTCAAAACTGTTGTTTTGTTTCTATAAAAATGCATCCAATAACCAAACCCTTTTCAAATTCAATTACTTTCCAAAACAACAACCCTTTTGAAAGTTATGAAAATTGCAAAACAAATCAATCATTTGTTTCCAATTAATCCATAAGGTTCAACCATTAAAATTATGGCTTTTAATAAGTTAATCAATCCAAACTTAATTCAATTGGTATTTCAAATTCAAATCACATTCACAAACAACACCAAATTTCAAGTCATGAAAAGTACCAAACAATTCTAATCTTTTAATACAATTAGCAATAGGGTTCACCCTACTAAAAATATTGTTTTCACCTATAATCATTTAATTATCAAATTCATTTAAATTTAAACCAAATTGTAAAACAGCAAAACAACTTGAACTTTTTGTAAAACTAAAGTGGGCTTTTGGTTGCTGTTGCAATTACTATCTCACACCAATTTTTCTAAGATTTTTACTAACTCCAAACTCAACTTTTTCTTCCTTTTCAAATCAGCAAAAAAAAAAATAACAAATCAATTAATAAAACTAACAAGAGGGAGAGAGAGAGCAACCAGCAGCCCAACCCACTCCCCCTCAGCCCACCACTTCTTTCCCCCTCAGGCCCGATACCTTTTCCCCCCTGTCGTCTTCCTCCCTGTATGATCCCCATCCAAGCTACCCACGTAGCAGAGGAAGGACAGGCAACGGTGGAGCTCCTTCCCCCTCCTCCTCTTAACCTACCCGGTGCCCTAGGGTTTCCCCTACCTCTCTTTCTCCCTCCTTCCTCTTCCCCGCCTCCAATTCTCTCCTCCCTCTTCCTTTCTCTCCTCTGCTCTGTAATCTCTGAACCTGCACCATCACCTCCACCCGAAAACTTCCACCTTCCACCGGCGATCGCCGCCGCCAGCAACCTCCTCCGGCCAAGGGAGGCACGGGAATGGAATCCCCGTGCATCCCTCTCGCTCCTCCACCCCTCGGTTGCCCCCGAGGAGCCTCGAGCCGCCGTCGCCATCGAGGTCATCGCCGTCGCCTCCCTGTCCGCCCCGACCTGCTCCGCCTTCCTTCCGATCGAGGTGAGCATCCTCGACCCGCCTTGCTCCCCTCTCCTCTACTCCCCTCCGCCACGAGCACCGCAAGCCACCCCACAGCGCACCACGGCCCCCTCCCGCGAGCGCGCCTCCTCTCCGGCGAGCACCGTGCCGTCGCTGCCTCTTTCTCGATCGACCAAGCTGCAGGTTCAGTTAACATGCATAAATTCAGTTAAACAGCCGCACCCACACCTTAACCCCCCCGATCTGCCTTTCCTATCACAAAACAGAGCAGCAGCCCACTGGTTACCTGTCCCTTTGCGCAGCAGGAGGTGGGGGGGTTCGAGTCCCCCCTCTCCCAAATAAAACCAACCTTTTTATTTCCATTTGTTTTCATACAGAAACATCTCAGAATCACCAATAGGTCCCTGTTGATTAATTCTAGCCCCTGTAAAATATTTTCCAAGTCCCTAATGAATTAAAAATGGCAGATTTGCACCAAATCTTGTAAAATGCATAACTAATTCATCTTAACTCCAATTTTAACTTTTTAAATATGTTTTCTGTCCCAAATTAAATGTTCTATCCAAATATAAAATTTGTTTACTGTTTTGAATATTTTAAATTGATGAAACATTTGAATTCTTGTTTAAATCACTTAATTTTGCAAAATTCATAACTTGGGCATAAAAATTCCAAATTCAACAAACTAAATATGTTTTCCAATCAACTTTTCATGTACTTTCCAAATATAAATTTGTTTTGCTGTTTTGAATAATTTAAATTGCTGAAAACAACTGTTTCTTGTTTATTGCATTTAAAATTGCCAAAATAATAACTTGCTCATTTTAAATCCAATTTCAACAAATGAAATATGTTTTCCATGCAAAATTAAACCACCTTTTCAAATATAAAATTTGTTTCATGTTTTGAATAATTAAAATTGGTTAAATGATTTAAATCTTGTTTAATTCATTTAATATGGTTAAAATCATAACTTGGTCAAATTAATTTATTTTTGAAACTATAAAATATGTTTTCCAACCCTAAAAGTATAAACTTTTCAAATATGAGTTTGGTTTAATGTTTTGAACAAATAAAAACTCAAATAAGTTCATGTTTGAATTAAATTCATTTAATTCTTGTTTAAACTTGTTTAATTCATAAGTAATTATTTCTAAATCCTTTTTCAACAAGTGAAACATGTAATCCACCCAACATTGTGTGTTCTTTTCAAATATAAACTTTGATCTGTTTTGAACAATTTAACTTGATGAAAACAACAAATGCTTGTGTGACACCTTTAAGAAACCAAAATCTCTTAACTTAATAAATAAATTCCAAACTTGTTAAACTTATTTTCAAATTGTTCCATTGTTGTTATTTTGCTGTTTTACTCATCCATGCATCATGCTAATCAACTTTCACATGATGATTAGTGGTAGAACAATTATTCCAACCATAATTCATGGGCTTTCCATATGCAATCCCAATTGCATGTGGGTCCATTTAATTATGTTATGTTATCTTGTCAACTAGTTTATTTCTATGCATCAATTAAATGGTCATGCATCATCCCATGTTTGTGCACTATGCCATGTTATTGATTGTTTGTCTCCTTGCGTTGTTTGTTTGCTTCTTCTCGGATACACGACGACGTTGAGACCGACGATACTTACGACACCCCTTCTAAGGACTTAGCTCAGTACCAGGCTACTGGGTTTGCAGGCAAGTATTCACTCACATGAACCATCGTGTTCCTTTCAACATTGGTTACCGATACTTTCCGTTGTCTATTTTGCTAGCCCTATGAATAGTTGTTTCTGTTACGAACCTATCACATGAATCCCTTAACCCTGATATTGCCTCGCCTCCACTCCTACAACCCCATTGTTTGAGCCCGTGTCTTACTAGCATGCTTAGGTTGTTTTGCTCGAGTCTGTTACCCGTTACTTTCTGTTACTAGTTCTATGATGTTCTGGGGGCTCGATGTTTAATCAATCAATCATGCTAATGTTATTGTTAATAATAATTTGATGATAAGGCACCGGCAGGAGGCCCTGTGTGGTTTTGAGGCCTGCTAGTGTCGACCCTAATTAGGAAAAGGGTCTTGTCTACTGATCCATGATGAGCGCACTAACCGCATGTGGGAAGCGAGTATGGGCGCCCCCCTCAATTTGATTCGATTCGCATCTCGTCCAAATCGCCTCATTTAGTTCGTGTTTTCCATTTGCCGCATGCATGTTTTTGCGAGCCCAGGCCAGGGTGGAACTTTCGTAGTCGGCATATAGGGGGACACGGTCTTAGAGTGCTATGAGGGTCCCTTTTCTTCGGGGCTCGATTAGCCGTGCGCCCAAGGTGCTTTGGGCTTGATGCGAAGAAGAGTTGAGTTGTGTTGAGTACCTCGCTTGGTGGGTTTGATTCCTGTCTGGCCGGATATTCTTACGTGTACGGCTAAATTGGTGCATCCCTGCAGGGTTAAATCTTCTCGAGAAGCCGTGTTTTTCCGCGGTTATGGACTACTTGGTGAAAGTACTGGCTAACAAGTACTCAGGACAACTTAAACCTAATGATTAACAACCTTACACCCAATGATTAACAACTTGACTAGTAATAGGCTTATTGACACAATAATCTGAACCATCTTTATTTCAACCGTGTGAGTTATCCTCGGATTGCTTCTTTGGATAAGGGGCGAGGTCCAGGATGGGTTCGTTTGGTGGTTAGCTATAGTTGGTTACGATACACGATCTTATCTCCTTTCTGATAGCCGGAAGTGGTAGTAACTCTGTAGTTGGTTAGAGCAGCCAGTTGCAGCATCTTTTATATCCCCTTTCTTCCGTTGAACCCAAAGCATCTGTGCTTGGTGTTGACGGGTTACACTTTGGTGAACTGTGAGTCTTGCTTGCCAGTACGTTTATGTACTGACCCCTTTGGGGCTGTGGTTTCCGCAGACTACGTTTCCGAGGATCCCCATGGTGGCAACTACGTGGAGTATGACGAGACTGCTGACGAGTAGATAGCGGACCCGGGCAGGATCCGAGACTTCGTGGATGGGCTCCGTCTTTTCGGTTCCGGCCTCTTAGGCCTATTTGGATCTTGTCTGTACTCAGACATGTTGAATGCTTCCGCTGTGATGTAATGATGATATGTTGGGACATGTGTCCTCTGGATGATTGTATTTGCTATCTCTGCTCTAGTGAGAGCTATTTGCAACTTATTTCAATCTTTTGTGTCTTAGAGATCTGTTGTGATATCACTTGTTCCAATGCCGTTGACGTACCATCTGTGTATGTTTTGAAGTACGTCAATGGAAGTATCTGGATTTCTACGGGATGGTTTGCGCAGACGATGAATAGTAGAGAATGGTTGTCACACGTTCACGTGTTGGCGTGCTCACATTGAGATGCGGGTGCTGGTATGCCCCGTAAGCCATTTATCTGCTGTTTAACGGACTGTGAGTATCCCCTAGAAGTCCGGGTGCGACAGGAGCCAGAGGGGGCCACCACGAGGTGGCGCCCCCCCCCTTGGCCGCGCCGCCAGGTGGTGTCGCCACCCTGGCCCACCTCTGGTGGACATATTTCGCGTACTTGACCCCAGGGAACCCTAAGCCCCATACCATCATCGAAGAATTATTCCGCCGCCGCTTCGGGACGGAAAACACCCGAGAGAGAAAAGTTCTCTGGCAAGGAGAAATATGCCGGGGAAATTCATCTCCGGAAAGGGGAAATCATCGTCATCATCACCATCATCACTCCGGGCATCATCGGGATCATCGTCATCCTCATCCTCATCACCAGCACCATCATCCTCATCATCCACCGTCATCCCGCTGTAACAATTAAGGGCCTCTATCGTTATTTTACATTAGATCTCTCTCCCGATGTGGATTACTTGTTAGTAGTTGATTCTTGTGAGATTTATCGGTGTTAGCACTTTATGACCAGATTGTTATTATCCATTATATCACCTCTGATTATGATCCATATGATGTCTTGTGAGTAGTTCATTTAGTTCTTGAGGACATGAGAGAAGTCATGATGTTAGTAGTGAAGTAATATTGAAGTAATATCTCGTGGTTCGGTATTTAAGTTGTGGTGCTATTCTTCTAGTGGTGTCATGTGAACGTCGACTACATGATACTTCACCTTTATGGGCCTAGGAGGATACATTGTGTATTTGGCTACTAATTGTGGGGTTGCCAGAGTGACAGAAACCTAAACCCCCGTTGGGAAACCAATGCACGAGGGAGCGTAGAATCCCGGAGTTTTAAGGATGTGGTTAGTTTCTCTTAATTAATTTCTTGTATTTGCGGATGCTTATGAGGGGTATAACCACAAGTATGTATTAGTCCTAGTTGGGCGGTGCATTAGCATAGGTTCACCCACACACCACTTCACAAACCAATGTATATTAATCAACCGTAACGAAGCGAAAGCACTTGACGAAATTCCCATGTGTCCTCGAGAACGTTTCGTAGTCATAAGTAACACAACCGGCTTGTCCTTTTCTCTAAAAAGGATTGAGCCACTCGCTGCAATATTATTTACTATCTTTTATTTACTCGCACTTTATTTATCTGCTATATCCAAAACAATCAAAAACTCGTTTGCTAGTGTTTACAGTGAAATCTCTATCCAACCTGCTTGTCAACACCTTCTACTCCTCATTGGGTTCGACACTCTTATTTATCGAAATTACTACGATACACCCCCTATACTTGTGGGTCATCAGTGCCCCGTCCTCCACTTAGGAGCTGATCAGCTCCACCACGGAGGCCATGTCTGTGGCTAACACCGCGGGGTCCCACGCACGTGGGACTCGACATCCTCAAGCGCACGGCACGACACCCTTTGCCTCGGGAAACGCCACCGCCGACTCAGAGTTGCCTAGCTACCGAGAGCGGCGGACGAGCGCCCGGGAAGGATGCCGCTAAGTGTTCTCCATGGACCTGTGGAAGGAAAGGTGGTTGTCCGCGTTCCGCCCTCGTCTCCCACCTCGATACACCAACAACGTCCCCCTTTGGGATTTGTACGGAGGTATGAAGCACGGGTCAGGGCCGCCGGGGGATGCGACAGGTGCCTCATGAGGTACTTTCCCCTCGCGCTTCGCGGCCCTGCACTCTCATGGTTGTTGAACCTTTGTGACAGCTCCGTGAGCATGTGGGGGACCTGCGCACGCAGTTCCTCCGACGCTTTCCCCGCAACAACCGTCTTCCCCACGGTGAGCCCGAGGGTCACGTGACTCTTTGGCGCTTTGTTGTGGGAAGCGGCGGTCCCAGCTCTGCGGGGACGCACCACACCGCTCCATCATCCCGCCACGCAGCGTGCATCCTCGGTGGGTCGCTCGCCCCGCTCTCTAGTTGCCATCTCAAGAAGGCCTCACGGGAGGTCAATGCCGTGCGTCAGGGGGACGAGCCCTCCCCGCGACCTCTCAAGTGGTCGCAGAAGGAAATCTCCTTCGACATCGCCGGCCATCTCAGGACCACTAGCTCCGTGGGAGCCGTCCCTCTGGTCTGCACCCCTACGATCAACAACGTCACCGTCTCCAAGACACTTGTGGACGGAAGCGCGGGCCTCAACGTGATCTCTCTCGAGACCTTCGAGAAGTTACGTGTCTCGCACGACCGCCTCAAGACCACATGCCCTTCACCGGCGCCACCAGCGGCACGACAGTTCCCTTGGGGAGGATGCGCCTGGCGGTCACGTTCGGCAGATGCCAGAACTATCGCACCGAGGACATCGACTTCGACGTTGCTCACATTGGGCTCTCCTACAGCGCCATCCTCGGCTACCCATCCTTGGCCAAGTTCATGGCAGTCACACACCACGTGTACAACCTGTTCAAGATGCCCTACAGCAGCAAGCCCCTTGCCATCTACATAGACATGAAGGACGTCATACGCTCCATGGAGGACACCTACAAGGAGGCGGCAACATCACACCCCATCGACGAGGACAGCCTCGGGGACGCTATCAAGACTCCGAAGAATAAGCTGTTGTTCTCTCAAAAGAGAGCAGCCACAAAGAAGGTCCCCATGAACCCCGATGGCACGAGGCCTACCCTCACCATTGGAGCAGGGTTGCCTCCCAAATAGGAAAGCGCGCTCGTCGCCTTCCTTCGGGCAAACGCGAACATGTTCGCACGAACAACGTCTGATATGCCCAGTGTGCCAAGGGAGGTGATCGAGCACCATCTAGCTGTGTGCCTCGGCGCACGACCGGTCAAGCAGAAGGCTCGTCGCTAGAGCCCCGAGAAGCAAGAATTCATCGTCCGCGAAGTGGAGAAGCTGCTGGATGCAAAGATCATTCGCGAGATCATCCAAGATGAGTGGATCTCCAACCCAGTCGTGATCTCTAAGAACACAGGCGGGGGACTGCTCTGCGTGGACTTCACCGACCTCAACAAAGTCTGCCCCAAGGATCCATACCCTCTCCCGAAGATCGACCATATAGTGTATTCCACCGCTGGGTGTGATCTCCTCTATTTTCTGGACGCTTTCTCACGCTACCACTAGATCAAGATGGCAAAAGAAGATGAAGAGAAGACCGCATTCATAACTCCTTGCGGAGTGTTCTGCTATGTATGCATGCCCTTCGGCCTGAAGAACGCCGGGGCTACCTTCTAGCTGCTCATGCACATCGCCCGAGGAAGCATTGGCTGCATGTCTTCAGTGGTCCCCGCATATGATGCGCAAGGAGAGACCAGAGAGATGTTCTCGTCCTCACCATCAAAGCCTAGCGTCGTATCCTGCATGCGAGTACCCGCCTTAGGACAACTTTCTCCCTAGGTGATGGAAATAGTGAAAAACTCCCGACATCCACTCCAAGAACCCACACAGGAGTTCAATTCCGAACTCACAACCACCTCATCCGGGTTTTGAACAGAATGCACCAACTCCTCCGCCGACCCCTTCTGGGTCACAACGCCCACTTTCTCAAGCTCCACAAATCCTCCACCCAACACATCTTGGGTCTCGCCAGCATCCTAGGGGGCCACTTCTACCATGTTCTCCGCCCTTCTAGGCGTATCCTCTAACACATGTGCCTCCACCATTGTACCAACCTTGGGGGGAGGGGTGGGAGATCCTTGTCTTCTATGCAACTTGCTAGCAACATATTCGCAGGGGATTCTCCCCTCTCCCCACCTGTCATCCCCCCGTTTCTTTCTTTGTTCAAACTCGAGCCGCGTCCCTCCTTTTGAACGAGTCTTTCCTTTTCCAGGGCCGTCAGTGCGACTATTTTTCAGACAGAGCCGCAACACTACCTGCCTGGGTAGGCCTTATCTCCTCTTCACTTCGCGCCAAAGGCGAACGTGCCTCAGACCCCACCACCAAAGCAATGGGCCGCTCCTTTCCATCCATTCCTGGTAGACCCCGACAAGCCTGAGGAGCTTCCTCTGTCCTGACGCTCTAGGTCCCATGATGGCGGGGTTGTCTGTCCCTAGGCCCACCATGATGGTCCACCTGACCCCTCCTCGAGTTGAAGCGACGCAAGATCCTACGGTCGTCGGGATCCTCGTCGGAGTCATCCTACGGTATCCCACTCTAGCCACTTCTAGGGGATCTCAATCCCCTCCACCGCCCTCCATCGTCGCGTCCTCCTCCGCACACACCAGATGAATCAGAACTTTGTACTTGAGTGCCTTCACTTCATCCTTCCACCGAAGCCGCCGCAGACGTGGGCGACTCATTGGAGAACTCACAGACAAGTGATAGGGTTTCCTCTTCTAGTACGTCCAGCTCCGGCACCACCAGAGTCCTTGCTACCGGAATCGCACTGATGTCTGTGGTCCAAGCCGTGACCTTGAATGCCAAAAAATCATCTCTCGAGAACGTCTCCGGTTCAATCTCCTCCACGGAGCATGCTGTGCCAAGGAGCGCATTCGCTGTCCCCGGCTCCCAAGGCGTGCGGCAAAATCCTCTCGATGATGAGATGCGCCTTCATCCTCAGCGAGGTTCCACGCACCTGCGCCATCCGATTCCAATGAAGGAAGAACAATGAGAAGCCCCCGAACTTCAGTGGCGGCAAGGTTGCTACTCTGTTCCTGAACTCCGCCGTGGCAAACACCGCAAGAAGTCCTCCGGCGCATAGGGGATAACAGGTGCGGCGACACACCCACCACGACCGCGAGCCCCTCCTGCACCTGCTCACAAGTCACCCGCGGCCGGTTGCCGCCAATATGAGCCACCATTGCCAAGCGGAGACGATGCACCAACACGTCCATGGCGGCGGTGCGGCGAATGAAACAGAGCGGGGCTGAATCATCCTCGAGCTCCTCCACCATGTTCTAGTCTTTAGCATAGGGAAATGCGAGAAGCCCTTTTTAGCTCTCTGAGTTGTAACTTTAAAAAAAATCAAAACCTTTCGTAGCGTATATACATTTGGAGTATCTAGGACTAAAATTTCGTTGGCTGGTCCGTGAATGAAAAAGACAAAGATGGGAATCAAAATAGACTTTGTCAGTTTAGAGCCATAAATTTGTGAATTTCGTCTTAGCCCCAAATACACTTTGATAATTTAAATTTTAATGGAAGGAAAAAAGTGTACTAGGCGTACGTGTCATACGCTTCATATATCATTGATCGGCCGATCAAATCATTCTCCTCTTCATAAAGGAAAACGCTACGAATCGTCCGGGGGCTGCGTTCGTTCGCATCCTCCGCATCCCGGTGACGCCACGCGTCCCACGCGTGGAACGTTCTCCACCTCTCATTTCTTATCCCTTTCGTTTCCTTGCTCGCTTCAGCCTTTTTGGTCAACTCACGCCATAGATGAGAGCAGCCACATCTCTCACGCTCGAGCGACCAGGGCCATCGGCGCCCGGCCACGCGACGGCGACCCACCACCAGCACCAACGTCGCGGCTTCCCATGGCGTCTACCTTCTCCGAGCCCGTGGCGGAGGCCACCACGGGGACGACGGCCGCGTGTGCTCCCTAATAGGAAATCAATCCTGTTAATTGCTAATCCTGTTAATTGCTAATGGTAATAATAATTTGATGATAAGGCACCGGCAGGAGGCCCATGAGAGGTTTTGGAGCCTGCTAGTGTCGACCCTAATAGGAAAATGGTCTTGTCTACTGATCCATGATGAGCGCACTACCCGCATGTGGGAAGCGAGTATGGGCGCCCCCCTCAACTTGACCTGATTCGCATCTCGTCCAAATCATCTCATTTAGTTCGTGCTTTCTATTTGCCGCATGCATGTTTTTTGCGAGCCCAGCGCAGGGTGGAACTTTTGTAGTCGGCATATAGGGGGACACGTTCTTAGAGTGCTATGAGGGTCCATTTTCTTCTGGGCTCGATTAGCCGTGCGCCCAAGGTGCTTTGGGCTTGATGCGGAGAATGGTTGGTTGTGTAGATTACCCCGCTTGGTGGGAGGCATCCCATCTGGCGGGTTATTCTTGCGTGTACGGCCAAATTGGTGCAACCCTGCAGGGATAATCTTCTCGAGAAGCCGTGTTTTCCGCGGTTATGGATTACTTGGTGAAAGTACTGGCTAACAAGTACTCAGGACAAATTCAACATAATGATCAATCATGTTTCACCCAATGATTAATAATTTGACTAGTAATAGGTTATTCACACAAATAACTTGATTCATCTTAATCCAACTGTGTGAGTTATCCTCGGGTTGCTTCTTTGGATAAGGGGCGAGATCCAGGATGGGTTTGGTTGAAGTTATCTTTCAGTTGGTTACAATCCTCGATCTTATCTTTTCTGTTAGCCGGAACTTGTAGATATCTTCTGTAGTTGGTTAGAGCAGCCAGCAGCAACTTTTCATATCACCCCATTCTTCCGTTGATCCCAAGCATCTATGCTTGTGTTGACGGGTAACTCTTTGATGAACTGTGAGTCTTGCTTGCCAGTACTTGGATGTACTGACCCCGTTGGGGCTGTGGTTTACGCAGAGTACGACTACGGCTACGATGACCACCAGGATGGCTACTTTGTGGAGTTCGACGAGACTGCAGACGAGTAGTTAGCTGGACCAGGGCTGGATCGAGGACCTACGTGGATGGGCTTCGTCTTCTTTATTTTCTCCGGCTTCTTAAGCCTGTTGGATTTGTCTGTACCCAGACACCTTTGATTGCTTCCGCTGTTGTAATGGATGTTATGTTGGGACATGTGTCCTCTGGATGATTGTATTTGCTATTTCTGCCTTAGTGAAGGCCAGTTGCAACTTTATTTCTATCTTTTGTGTATTAGAGATAAGTTGTGATCATCATTCGTTCAAAGCTGTTGACGTACCGTGCGTGTTTGTTATGAAGTACGTCGACAGTAGTGCCTATGACTCCTAATGGATAGTTTACATCGACGGTGGAATAGTAGGGCTTGTGTTGTCGCGCATAAGCGCAGGCCTACCAGGAAGCTGGGACGTGGGAGCAGTTATGCCCCATAATCCAAGCACCTACTATCCAGTTCGTACGATGAGTATCCCTTAGAAGCCAGGGTGCGACAACGAACTACTCACAAGACATCATATGGATCATAATCAGAGCTGATACAATGGATAATAACAATCTGGTCATAATGTGCTAACACCGATAAATCTCACAAGCATCAACTACTAACAAGTAATCCACACCGGGAGAGAGATCTAATGTAAAACAACGATAGATGACCCTAATTGTTACATCGGGATGACAGTGGATGATGAGGGTGATGGTGTTGGTGGTGGTGATGATGATGACGATCTTGATGATGCGCAGAGTGATGACGGTGACGATGGCGATGATTTCCCCGACAAATTTCTCCCTGCCACAGAGCTTTTCTCTCTCGGGTGTTTTCCGCCCCAAGGCAGCGACGGAATAATTCTTCACTGATGGTATGAGGCCTAGGGTTCCCTGGGGGTCAAGTACGCGAAAGACCTCGACCAGACGTGGGCCAGGGTGGCCACACCACCTAGTGGCGCGGCCAGGGGGCGCCAC
This sequence comes from Alopecurus myosuroides, assembly GCA_028641055.1. Classification (NCBI taxonomy): domain Eukaryota; kingdom Viridiplantae; phylum Streptophyta; class Magnoliopsida; order Poales; family Poaceae; genus Alopecurus; species Alopecurus myosuroides. The sequence goes on from CM054059.1 coordinate 232,879,593, forward strand.
CTCATGGTGTGGGCCCCTGGTGGCCCCCCTCTGGCTCCGCTTCTGGCTGGAGTCCTCCTCTGAACTTCTAAGACACCTTCGGTGTCCCCCTTCTTCTTCTTATCTTCTGAAATATGGTATCTCGGAGGTGTTTTTTCCATCAGATTTCTGGTCCCTGTGTTTATTCTCCAAAAATTGTGAAACATGCAAAATAATATAAAATAACATAAGTAATGCATCATAACATGAAATATATCGATGAATAACAGAAAATAACAATATAAAACGGTGATGCAAAATGGACGTATCAGCACGCAGAGACAAGGATGTAGTCCCGAGTTCCTCCTTTTGAGGGGAGTACGTATCTTTGGAGGGGTGTGAGTTTTCCCACGAAGGCCTACTCAATGTCACAAAGGTCTCACCCTATTCTCCGACGAACCTTTCCACAAAGGCCTAGTTCACCTTCCACTATTGATTCCCTTCGAGGCGGAAATCGAGTCTCTTACAATAAGCTTGAGGCACACACCCACAACCAAATTGGGGGCTCCCAAGAATCACCAACAATCAACAAGTAAGTAGCAATAGAGTCTAGGTTTTACACAAATAAACCCTAGACTCAAATCCCTCAAGTGAATGAGGGGTAAATGAAGATCAAGTCGGTGAACATGTAGATCGGGGCTTTCTCCTTCAATCCTCCAAAGATCAACAATTTGGGTAGAGGGATAGGAAGAAATTGTGAATTTAATGAGCTCAATAAATGTGCATTTAATGCCTTGGACAAACTAGAGCTCTTGGGGAAGAAGGAGGGATATTTATACCCCCTCCACAAATGTGCCCGTTGGATGCAAAAATTGGGACCGGATATTCTGGTTCAAACTTGAACCGGAAACTCCAGTTAGTAGAAATGCTTCAGATCTGAGATTTCGACTTCAGTTGACCAAACCGGAAATTCCGGTTTCACCACAATTTTTGGGTCAAATTTCCGGTTACCACCAGGACGTGGAGAGTTTTTGACTTAGCCAAATTTCTTCCTTTTCTCTTGCAACCGGAAATTCCGGTTGGATGGAAATATCCGGTTAGAATTTCCGGTTACCTCAATTACGCAGAGAATTCCAGTCCTTAGCCATTTTGATGCAAAATCTTCCCAATCGGAATTTCCGGCTACCTCTAGTGCTCAGCATGGTTTGTTCCTTAGCCAAATACGGAGAAATCCTTCACAATTGGAATTTTCGGTTGCACCAGAAATATCCGGTTACCACCAGGAGCAAAAGAGACTTATCTAACTTCACCTTTTTGCAGTGTTCGATGCGAGAGAGTAATTAAACACTTGCACCACTTAACACCTTTATAAATAGTATCATTAGTATTGTTAACTAACATTCAAAACACTAGGGATTAAGAAATGCTCTTTCACTTGCTCCACCAGATGTGGCGGCCTTGGGCGTTGTTGCACCCCGACACCACGCTGCCGGTGGGGACCTCGGCCAACTCCGCCTCGAACCACTCTTAGAAGTAATCCGTCCACGAGGCGTGGTTGGCCGGATGACACTGTGGTTAGCGACGCTCCTCCTCAGGTATGCCCTCCTGAATGTCCTCGATCTCGGCGGAACGCTCGAGCCGGTGGGCGGCGGAGGCACAGGGACGTCGCCTGCGCTCAGCCGCCATGTCCTTGGCGCGCTCATGCCGGGCGGCGCGTGGAAGTTCGCTGCGTGCAGCAGCCGGGCTTTCCGGAGGTGGAGGGTGCGGCGGTCGAAGCCATTAGCGACCGCGCCGCCAAGGGGGTAGCCGTGAACCTTGGCGAAGCTAAGCGAGAAAGGAGGGAATGGAGGCGAGGACGACGAGAATGACGAGAAGTGTGTCTCCGGGGACGGGTTGGTGTCATTATGTACCGGCGAGCAACGTCATAACTCCGATGTGTGGGACGATTGGACTGCTCGGCCCTGCCGCGTGGCGTCTGGCCTGACCGGCGCCGACAATGCGTGCGACAGCCGAGGCGATGAGGATGACTGGGTTATGGCTCACTGACAGGGCGGGGCCGCTGGTGGGAGAAACAACAGGGCATTGTTTTCGCGTGTTTTCGCGCCTTTTTCCCTTTAGCTCCCTGGCCGCCCTCGGCGCGCTGGGTTTGGCATGGGTACGTCGGCTGAGCTTTTGGCCCAAACTGGTGCTATTTGGATTTCTGGGGCGTGGCTGGGCGAAAAACTGAGCGCCGGCGCAAAAAACGGCCTCCAGGGGAGGCTCAGAGGGGGAGGGGGGCTGCTGCAGTGCATGTGCTCTTAGCATTGGGAAATGCGAGAAGTCATTTTTAGCTCTCTGAGGTGTAACTTTAAGAAAATCACAACTTCGGTAGTGCATATACATTTCGAGTATGTAGGACTAAAATTTCATATGTGAATGTGAAAAAGACAAAGGTGGGATCAAAATTGACTTTGTCGGCTTAGAGTCATAAATTTGAGAATTTTGTGTTAGCCCAAAATATACTTTTTTTTTTTCATACACGTGGTGGCAAAAAGCAGCACTCGGGGAAATGTTCCTACAATTTATATTTTAATGGAAGGAAAAAAATGTGTACTAGGCGTACGTGTCATACGCTTCATATATCATTGATCGGCCGATCAAATCATTCTCCCTCTACATTCATAATTCCCATTTGGAGTTGCTACGTTGTGCAGTCCGCACATGCACGAGCGACGTCGTGTGATGGATGTGCTCTTTTAATTAGCACGGCACCTGCTCAGCCCAACTCCCTTTTAAGCTGGAGCATATGTATTCGGCTTCTCGATGTGGGACTAAAATTTGAGACGCTTCAGAGAAATAAGCGTCGTTTCCGACCGATCGCTGTGTGTGGGCTTTGCCATCTTCTTGCGAATTTGTGCGACACGTCCTGGCCTGGCCTGTTTTGGCGAAACTAAACTGTTCGGATTTGGTTCCGCGTCGCGTCCCCATCCAGCCGGGTAGCGTACATTTGCCGCCAGGAACTTCAAATCCGACTCCGGGACGAACTCGGTGAAGCTGAGCGTGACACCAGACGCCCCGATCGATACTGCAATCCCCATCACCCCACCGATCTCATATATTCGCGCTCTTCCACCAGCTTCTCGATCGCCACACCACCCTGCACGAGCGATCGAGCGAGATCCAGAGTTCCGGACAGCGGCTTTCTCGTCCGTGTTCTGCTCCAGCGGCGTTCGCGTCCGTGTTCTGCTCCAGCAGCGGCTCCATCTCCTCGCCGCCGTCGTACAGCCCGGGTACGCCCTCCTCGCTGTCCCAGTACGGTTCGACGATGACGTCGACGGGCGCCCCGTTCTTCTTGGGCTTCGGCTTCGCCGTCGTCGGCGAACCCTACAGCACGTCGTCGGCGGAGTACTACGAGGACTACACGCCTTGGAGCACTCCTCCGCGCGCCGCGTCGCCGGACTACACGCCGTCGAGCCCGGACTACACGCCTTGGAGCACTCCTCCGCGCGCCGCGTCGCCGGACTACACGCCGTCGAGCCCTTCTTCGCGCACCGGGACGCCGGACTACACCCCTTGGAGCACACCTCCGCGCGCGGTGTCGCCGGACTACACTCCGTCCAGCCCTTGGTCGCGCCCCGGGTCGCCGGACTACACGCCCTCGAGCCCTGCCTCGCGCGCGGCGTCGCCGGACTTCACGCCCTCGAGCCCTCTTGCGCGTGTCGCGTCACCAGACTACACGCCCTCGAGCCCGTCATCGCGGCTCGCCTTCCTCGTGGTGCCTCTGCCGCGGGCCGCGTCCCCGGATTCCACGCCCCTGACGCCGTCAGACCACGCCTCACCAGCTGACTACACTCCGTCCACGCCTCCTTGCGGCGCCGCGTCTCCAGACTACACTCCGTCGACTCCTCCAAGGTGCGCCGCGTCGCCGGACTACACGCCCAGTACGCCGTCTGTCCTGGTGTCTGCGCCGAGTCACGCGCGCCGCCGTACTACACTCCATCGACTCCTTCAAGGCACGCCGCGCTGTCGGATTACACTCCCACTACGCCGCCTCCGTCGCCCGTGGTGTCTGACGCCGAGTCCCGTGCGTCTCCACCTTGCCGCCGCCGCCACCCGTACCAGAGGAGCGGCGCCAGCCGGATCAGCCGCCGCAGGCATCAGCGAACCTTGTGGTATTAGGCATCTTGTGATAGCAGATATTGGATAGTCTTTGTCTATGTGAAAATCCTGGCATTTCTACGCCTTTTTGCATCCCTGGGCAATTTTTGTATTATGCTACATGAATTGATGAATGTATACGTATCAAATTGTTGCTGCAGATTTTATTTGCTTTCTTCTGATGTCGATTACTTCTTCGTTTGTGAAATGTGATTGCTGGGGTCTTCTGTGTTTCTCATGAACAGTTCTGATTGCTACCAAAGTATGTTCTTCAATGGCATCTGAGATGAGATCATTCATCCATTTGCTATTGTCCAACATTAACTGTGTATGAAATTACAAATGCATCTGGGATAATTTACAACCGGACATTATTACTCTGTATGTGAAACTCCAGGGTATGTGTGATATCTGAGAGGAACATCTTTCAAATCTGCCCTGTTTTTCACCCCTAAGGGCTCATTTGGTAGCAGGGGAAAAGCCCAGGATCCCGGCCTTTTCCCCGGCCGAAACCCCCCCGGTTGAATCTGGCCCGGGTAACCTAACTGGCCCATTTGGCACTCCCCGAAACCAGGGATATTCGGCCCTTCCGCGACATTTCCCCGGGTTAGGGCTCCCCTAGTCGACACATCGGGGAACAATTCCCGAGCTCGCTCGCTCTCGCTCGCGCAGCGGCTGCGCTCGTTGGAAAAGCTAGCGGCGGCGGCGAGACGCCTTCCTCCGCGACCAGGAGCGAGGCGGCGACCGCTCCAGCGGAGGTGCAGGTGCGTCTCCCTCTGTCTGTGCTCCAGCGAAAGTGCAGCGGCAACTGCTCCAGCGGCCAGAGTCTCCCTACATCAAGCAGCCGCCAGAGTCGCCCTCACCGCCGCCGTCCTCCTCGACTTGTCCTCTACGCCGAGCGACTCCAGCCGCCTCGTCTCTTCCCTAGCGCGAGCAGCAAGGCCCGTCGCCTGGTGATAATCTTCTTCCGGTGAAGAGCCTCGCCTCATACTTCCTATACCCACAGCTACGGATCAGGTATGACCTCACTTCACAAACCCTATCTATTAGATTTACCATTATTGGCTCTGAGATTGGATTTGGTTGCAGACCGATGCATTGTGGAGTCTACATTTGGTCAAATGTTTCTTCTATCCTTTGGTTTTGTTCTCTTAACTCTTGATTCGTGCAATATTTGGTCATGCCTCGGATCTGTCTAACATAGCGTAAGATCTGAATTTTCATGACCATGGCTGTAAATAATTGTTGCAATGTTGCTCTGTATTGACATCAGGTGATAATGAAAATTTAAAATGTATGTACAAATGGGATTCCTTCGTTACACTCTCAGGTTTTTTGCAAAATGAGGAATGATTCTACTCAATATTGAATTTAGTTTTGGATGAATAAAAGGCTAAATTAGTATTCCATGTGTCCTTTTAGATTTGGGCAGAGTAGGAGTCTTGTCTGAATTGAATTTGGTTCATAACATATTTGTCTAGAGTTCACATTCTGATGCTTTTGGGTATGTGATGAAGGACTTGCTATAAACATCTCTAGAAGTACGTTGGTTTACCTAAGCTGTAGAATCAAAATTTAAGATTGTCCTGATTGAGATAATTCGTGAAGGCATGAGTTCTCGTTAGTATCATCAATTGTTATAGCCAGCTTACAAGTTGCAATGTCATTTAACTAGAAGTCATGCTGCTGCAGCAGTTATTCCCAAGAACAAATTAGTATAATACATAGAAATTCTGCTAGCTGTAGAGACTACTGTCCAGACAGAGTATTTTGGAATTTTGTATATGATCCGCTTTGAGCCAAGACCCAAGAGTAAAATTTGGTGAATCTAGTAAACATCTGAAATATTACCACTTCACCGTGTAGATAAGAAACCACTTTCTCTTGAAAGAAGATGCTACACAACGCTATGGATAGGCATTTGTAGTCCCAACTTTGACTGAAACTCTGCTTTTCATATTCAAGCAACTCCTTCAAAAGGATAGCTTGGACAAACATCCACACTGGCATTCAGTGACACACATACACAAGAATGTCAAACTGGTGCTATTTTATGGATTGATTGCATGCCTGTTCATTCATAATTGCCTGACAAACGCTTGTTAAAAGTCTATTTTTTGGGAGAGCTTTATCTTTTGAACAATCAATCCCAAATGCTCTTATGCACGGTTAGTCCATTTGCCTAGTCTGAGCCAATGAAATAATTTTGGTGCAGCTTCTCTCTCCATACAAGGTTTAATGCCACACCTTTACTTCGATGTGCGTCATTAGCAAGTATGTACTCAAGTTTTGTTTGTCTATGTAAGTCTGTGTGCTTCCTGCTTGTACAAGGTTGGCAATAGGAATAAAGAATAGATACATGGAGCTGTAGTCTAAGCAGCCCAACAAAGATTACCTGTACAAGTAGGACAATATATTACATAAACAAAAGAATTACCATTGCAATCAACTCTGCCAATCAGCATCATCATGATTGGCACATTTCCTTGTTTATGTGATCATGATTACTGTGTCTCTTTATCATCAAATTATTTTGCACTGAACTATGAAACACCTACAGGTGTTCTACTTTCAGTTAATTGACAAAGTTTTTTGACGAATTTTCAGCTTGATGCAACAAGCACAGCCTGAATTTGCAGAGCATGGCGCCTTCCTTGCTGAAATTTACTGAAGACGCAGAGCACGGCGAGCTGCGCGTCGAGCAGAGGGCGGCGACACCGTGCCTGTTGAGCGAGTCGTTTGCCGCTGCTTGAGCATGACGACTAGCACGGTGAACTGCGGAGTTGCTGCTTCTGGTGATTATGTGCAGCGGTTACTGTGGCTAGCGACTGGAAGAGCTGTATAGAGGAGTGTCGGATGTGTCGTCTGGCCGAGCGGAGGAGCTTTGGGGAAGTGGCGGCAACAGCGGTCTGCCGAGCATAACAGCAGCCTACAGTGCATGTGCAAGTTCGAGAGAGAAGCAGCGATGTGGGAGAAGAGTGTCCGGAGGAGCTGGGGCACGGGGAGGAGCAGCATCGCCTCCAGCGAATCGACCAGAGGAAAGAGACGAGCGACACAGATCTGTTTTGAATCTCAGGAAATTTTGTGAAGATTTCAATGTATTTTTTTTTTCTGTAAAATGTACATATATGTGAAGTGTGCTGCGTCAGTTATTTCTGGACGGTTGGAGTACTTCTGATTTGTAGAATTGGTATTTAATTTGTTTTCTTAGAAAAAATCAATTATCTGTGCACAAATTTATGTATATGTCAGCTTTCCTGATAATTTTGGGCCTGGGTTTTCTCCCTTTGCTACCAAATGGCCAAAGGGAATGTGAATTATTTCCCCCTATCCGGGGAGGGGATCCCATGTGCCAGGGGAAATTCCCTATGCGGCGTTTATTCCCCGGGTGTTTTGCCCCCTACGACCAAACAAGCCCTAACAAGTAGCGGGAACTCTACTCTGTAAAACTGAAGCCTGATGTAGAAACTCCAGGGCATTGCGATTCTGAAAGAAGAATTTAGAGGTTTCTTGTTTACTTGATCAATCTCGCAGCCGTGGTAGTATTCTGCTTGCGGATGCGACAGATAACTGGCAGCATCAGACTCATTGTTCTGCAATAAATGGCATTTTTTTCTTCAGATACTAGGTACCTGATGAAGTTTCTGGGTTAAGCGACAGTATATTTAGTGCAGGTTATCTTATGCGAGTAAGTCTTGAACATGTTTTTTTGCGTGACGTTCCTGTTACGCTTTGTATTCGCGCTTGTAGCACTGAAGACCTGCACTGCACTGGCCATCATGTTCTGCAGATTCTGAAGTTAGTTCTGTGAACGCGCCTATATTTAGTCCCACATCGGGGAGCTTAGGGAATGGGAACCTTCTTATAAGAGAGCCAGGACCAGTAGGTTACGTGCCCGAATGGAGGCACACCCGACGCATGAGCAACAAGCTCGTGTCGTGGCGGTGACATGTGCGGTATGCACATTTAGCAGTACAAACATTGAATTAACCAAAACCGCCATGGAGTGACTGTGATAGCGCATGATACATACGCTTGGCTATCTCACCAATTTTTTTTAGGCCTGGAATCAAGGTGTAATTTTGTTTGTGACCTTATTACAGTTATCACCGTATTCAAGAATGGCGTGTCTACATCTGAGCTGATTTAGAAAATCCTATTTCCAACTATATAGATCTGAAAAAATTGTTCACTACGCTGCAATTATTTGTAACAATATAGTGTTGTCGGGCTGTTAAAATCGTAATTTATAAATTTAGACATATTGATCTAAAAAGATATCCATATTGTTTAGTTTGACCAGAAAGTACAAAAACTATTTATTCTAAGAGTTTGTAAGGTTATTAGAAAATTCACATATGGATTAAAGGAATGGACGATTCAAAAAGATTTTTTTTAGCCACAAGAATATCTTATTTATTTTCAATTGCGTTGGGACCTGTACAAATTGTCACGACTAGAGGGTAAATATGGATATGCACTCAAAATGTAGCGGGGTCACCTATTTTTAATCATAATATACATCTTACCTATGTACTATCGTGACAAATTTTAGAGCGAATTTTATTTCTACCATCTAGTAGTGCATTTCGACGAAACAGTCTTTCACCCCATTTTATAAATAAATCTCAACGTCTAAACCGATACATAATAATGACGGAAACCTCGTACAAGTAGATCAAAGATAAACAAGAAAAACTAAGAAGCATCGAACTTGCCACCAAAGACGCCGTCGAGATCAAGGAAACCAAGGCTCCCCGAGTACGCCCCCAAGGAGGTAATGACGCACTCAAGCGCTAACGTCGTCGAGAGCATAAGGTCTAGGGTTGTCACCTGGAGCCCTAATGCGGAGAGGGTAGCCACAATGACTCCCTCAAGAGGGAGACGACACCCGCGGGCGTCACCGTCGTTGGCGCAAAGCGCTAAGCTTTCGCCCGAAAAAAATCCTCCCTACACTTGGTACCTGACATCGACAATCCCCGAGCTCAGTTTCTCACACACGATCTGGGTGCTGATCAATCCGTTGCCGCCAACACCAGGAAACCCCAAAGACCACTCCTCGCCACCCACATTGTCCAAAGAGATGGGCCATCACGACCACAACACCGCCCTGCCGTCAAGACGCTCGTGTAGTTCAGCTTCCGGGGTCATCGCCCCGGCATCCGCGGACTCGCGCTCGTGTAGCAAGGCACACCGTATGGCCTTCGAGACGGAAGAGGGAAGGGACGGATGAGATTGAAGGGCGGCAGCATCTGGGCCATCCGAAGAAGACCATCCTCCACCACCGTAGGTAGTGGTCGACCGGACGCGGCAGCAGGGGCACACCGGGCCCTAGATCGGGCCTGTGAAGTCCCTGCCGCCACGCCGTTGCAAGAAAGCCACCATAACCCCGATCTTCCCACCCCACCTTACTACCTCACCAAGGCTAGCACCGACGCCCACTGCTCCGAGGGCGTTCTCCTCGTCACGCCCATTCCTGGCCACCACAGGCCCGCGGTAGGCCCAGATCGGGCCCGAATCGGTGCGCCGCCGGCAGGAGAGCTGTTGCACTGCCTCCTGGAAGAACCCCTCGCCCGTCAGAGATCCTCAGCAAGCTGCCCACCACGCTGCCAGAGGGCCACGCTGACACACCGCTCGCCAAGTGCGTCGCCAGTCTTGGCCGCCAAAGGCCGCAACCAAACTACCTAGTGAGGAGAAAGGAGAAGATCCCCTGCACGGGCCTGGCCCGGCGGCGTACGCCGGTGACGACGGGGAGAAGGGAAGTGAGGGAGGGCTAGATGGCGGGGCTTGGGTTAGGCGTACCCATCGCCCGCGCGGGGGCGATGCATTTGACACTATTTGCCCCATCTTTTGAAAATTTATCTAGATTACCCCAATGAAGAAACTTTGGACCATTTTTCTCTTAAGTGTGTATGTTGGGTAAGATGTGAGATTATGATCAAGGTTCAACAATATATCAGGAGGAAAACGAGAATGTAAAAAATACGCGTGTCTCTGATGGTGCTCTATCACTGGGTTGCACGGGCGACAACGCAAGGGCCTCCCCTTAGTTCTTCTTGCCTCATGAGAAATTTGGAGCGAGCAAAATGCAAGATTTTTTAAGAATGTTGCCTCCGTGCCATCCGTGCCGTGGTGATATTGTCGATTAAACATAACGTCACCCTTTGGGGTATCGTGGGTGCGAAACATCCGCAGGAGTAGGCCTTTTGTTTTTTCAAGATTTTGGTTGTCTTATGTCTCATGTCTTGTGTTGTAATACTTGGGGCTAGTTTGGCACCTGAGTATTTTCAAAGCAGAGTGTTGCAAAACCAAAGTATTTCATTTCTAGGCAAACGAATACTTCGGTTTTGCAGAATACTTTAGTTTAGAAAAAAACAGGTAGGAACCGAAGTTTTCAATAAGGCAAAAAAACTTTAGTTTTGCAAAATACTTCAGTTTTTTAAACAAAGTATTTATTGAATCCAAACACTTTAAATTATTTAATACTTCAATATTTCTTAAAGATGAAGTATTCTCTAAATAATAATAAAAAACAGAACTCCAAAACGGGGTCTTAAACTCTTTCTTAATCAATGAGATAAATATTTTTTTCCATGTTTCAAAAAAAAGAGACCATGGCTATGAAAGAGATGGTCATCGACCACGTCATTGATTGTGTGTCTCTGTTTGACACGTGTTCGTCATCGATGATGCTATGTAGCAATGTAGGGTATCATGCTAGTACCAAATACCCCCTCTCTAAAATGTAAGATATTTTAGCATTTTCTAATCAAAATGTATCTAGACACCTTTTAGTGTGTAGATTCACATGAATCAACACACTAAAACATGTCTAGATACGTTCTTTTTAGAAGACGCTAAAACTTATTACATTTTGATACGTTTTGTTTAGGAACATGTCTAGACACGTCCTTTTTTAGGGAGTAATAGGTAGACGAGCAACAATTGTACCATTGTGGCAATCCCCCAGCTGAGTCGATTAACCGATTCAGTGTTGTCCAACAACACTCTTTGGGTACTACTACCTCCGTATCAAAATATAAGATGTTTTACCGTTTACTAGACAAAACATACCTAGACATGTTTTAGTGCAACATGCATATGAATCTACACACTAAACATGTCTAAATACGTTTTGTCTAGAAAAGGCTAACACATCTTATATTTTGATAGCGAGGGAGTACTACTCATTAGCAGGTTTACCTCAGGGACCTGACATCTGATGTTTGGTGAGACGTACTAGTAGGCACGCGTGAAAAATCACGAAACTGACCACGTAGACAAAGTTCAGCACAAAATGAACTCGAACAAAAAATCGGAACTAACCCTCCACGGTAGCGCTCGCAGCACCGGCGCGGTGCACGTGTGGGCAGCGCCGACGTGCCCGACGCGGTCCTTCTGCCACGGTGGCATGTGGGGGCCCAGGCGCGGTTATGTACCGTTGGGTGCACTGGCGCGGTGCATGAGAGGGCAGTGCCGGGCGTCTCGCCGCGATGCCCCAGGCTAGTAAAACGCCCACCAGCCCGCCCCTGTCTCTCTCCCTCACACTTGTCTCCCCCACCCGAGCTGGCCCCCCCTCTCTCTCCCCCTCTCACTCTTCCAACTCTCCCCACTCTCAGGGACCTTTTGATTCATAGGATAGGAAAAATGTAGGAATAGGAAACTTGTAGGATTGGTATGGTACGGCCAAATGATTCCTACGAGAAGAGCATTTTCCTTTGATTGTGTGAAGGAATTTTTTCATGAGGTTGGACCTCATGTTCTTTTCCTATAGGATTTGTCCTACAAGATTCCTATGGGAATATTTTCTATAGGATATGATCATTTGAATCAAACAAGCAATATAGGAAAAATTCCTATAGAATCTAATCCTACAAAATTCCCATGTCATTCCTATGAATCAAAGAGGCCCTCAAATCCCTCCATTTTGGGTCCATATTTTGGTGGATTTTGCACCCCCCCCCCCCCCGTGAAAGAGGTACTCTCCCTATGCTTCATCTTTGTGTCCAATTGAAATCTTGCAATTTGATGACATTTGTGTAGATATAATTTTTGCAATTAAAACCCTAATTTTTGCATATGAGCGGGGATTTGTGGTTTAATTATTCAATGGGTGTGTATGATGGCTATGTAGTGGCGTGCACATGATTTTAAGATTAGGGGTTAGGATTTTTGGTAGATCTAGTGAGTGAGCTATATTACTTAGGGTTAGTGTTTAATAGCTAGTATTATGATTAACATGATGAGCTAGATCTTATTATTTTAGTAGCTTCAATCCAAGGATAAGTGTATATATTTATATTTGATGAGCAATTGTGCTGTTGTAATTATTTTTTAGATGGAGAAATTTGTTAGTGTTCATCATGTGGATAAGGAACCTTTTTTGAGAGGAAATATGGACCATGAATCGGAGGAGGTTGTGTTGATGTTTGATCGTAATCCTAGCTATGTCGAGGTTGTGGAAAAAATGAGGATTGAATTGAATTGGATGGAGCCAAATGATATAGTTGAATAGGTGCGAAGGCATAATGTTGGGACCGGGATGCACTCTCGTTGGAAGGTGAGGCCTCTCAACTCCAAGTCTCGTTGGAGTGCTTACAAGGAGATTGTGGCAGAATCTCAAGACAAAACTTGTGAATTATTTGCCACAAAGAAGATTGATCCCCTCATGCACTTTGACTTGAATCGGTGTGCCTCCCAAAGTGAGGAGCCCTATTCCCAACGAGCCATTTGATGACCATGAAGTGTATGTCACATCGTTGAGTCTACCTCCAATGACCTAACATGACATGAGCCAACCTATAATGAGTCAACATGAAGTCAACCCACCTCCAAACCATTCTCGAAATGACCAAGATGTATCACCGAAAGACGATGAGTTGGAGGATGAGCTTCACACCAATGATGTTGGTGATGTGGATGCATATTGTTTGCAAGAGGACATGGATCCTCAAATTCCTTACAACAGATGCTATGCAGAGGACTCGGATGATGATGGTCCCGAGAAACATATTGATGAGGATGGGTTGACAGCTAGAGAATACAAAGTTTTTAAGAATGTAGTGGGCCGGGATCATCGGATATAATTGTTCCACGATCTTAGTCTTGCTGAAAAATTAGTGGTCGATGGAGGCACGAGTAAATTTCTTGTACCAAGGCCAAGTTCGAAGAAGGATATGGATCCCAAAAAATATGGTATTTGTGAGAGGGGTGAAGTTTGAAAGTTTTTTGGAATTGAAGACATGGCTCAAGGAGTACGCGGTTAACTATTACCGACCTTTCAAGGTGGTTCACTCGGACTCCAAGAAGCGTTGCACGGTTAAATGTGAAGAGACCCACAAAGCGTCTCCATGGAGTGTTCATGCAAGACCATGGAAAAGAGAACCTCAATGGGAGATTACAAGTTGTGTGTCAAATCACATGTGCGGTGGCAAGGATAGCGACGACATCGAAGTTAAGAATGATCACCGACAACTAACCTCAGATTTCATTGGTTATAGACTTTCCACCGAAATATCGGCATTCCCGTCTCTTAAGATAAGGGTTGTCATAGATACGGTGAAAGCACTATTCGGTTACACGGTGAAGTATGAGAAGGCATGGAAGGCGAAGCAAGCCACATTTAAGATGTTGTATGGTGATTGGGAGGAAGCATATAACCGACTCTCTAGGTTGTTGGGAGCGATGGCGGCTATAAACCCGGGCATGGTTATGTTGTGAAGCCGTTTGGCACAAAGATAAGGGAGTACAATGGTGAAAACGTCCGGGTATTTGGGTATGCATTTTGGGATTTTGTGCGATACATAAGGACCTTCAAGCAGTGTAGGCCGGTTACTCGGTGGATGGCACCTTCTTGACCGTGCAGTTCGAAGGCACACTCTTGGTTGCAGTAGTGCATGATGCCAATGACCGGTTGTTTCCTTTGGCTTTTACTTTGGTTACGACGGAGAACAACAATAACTGATCCTGGTTCATGTATCAAGTGAGGACCAAGATTTTTGAGCCTCAAAGATAGGTTTGTGTCATCTCGGACCGCCACCAGGGCATACTCAACGCGATGGACGCCGATATCCCAGGGCATGCTCCTTTGTACCATCGATGGTGCATTAGGAAACTTGTAGAGTGTTCTATAGGGCATGTGGGAATAAGGAGTTTTCAGATGATCTCAAATATTGTTGCCTCGTTTTCACCGAGAGGCATTTCGCGAGATTGTACAACCGATTGCTCATACTCACAACATCGGCGGGTGGTCAAGAGTTCCTACATAGGCACATGGAAATGACACACAAGTGGGCTATAGCCTTTGACGAGGGCGGTAGGAGGTACGGAGCCATGACAAGTAACATGGCAAAATGTTTGAACAATGTGCTCAAGGGTGTACGTGCGTTGCCCGTGACAGCAATAGTTCAATATACATTCGACAAGTTGAATGTGTATTTTCAGAAGTATAGCGAGAAAACGGATGATCAGATTGAAGGAAAAAACAAGATGAATAATAAGTATAAGTATCCGCCGGAAGCTGACAAATGGATATAATACCGAAAAAGGAAGGCTAACTCCCAAATGGCTCAATGTTTTGATAACGACAAGTGGATTTACCAAGTCAATGAGCCAGGAGGCACCACAGTAAAAGGTGTGCAACATGGAGGCCAGGCGTTGATGCGCGTGATACACATGTTTGTTGGGAGACCCCAAGAGGAGGGTGTGATGAGAACATCGGTAGGAATTTCCCCTTAGTTAAGAACCAAGGTTATCAATCTAGTAGAAGAAAGAGGATCTTCAGAAGGTTGATGCCACTGACGGTGGTGATGGCGCCTCACCGGTGTCAGCAACAACGCGAAACATACACACAACACAACCAAAATACTTTGTCCCAATGGTATAATGAGGTTGTCAGTCTCACCGGTCTTGCTGAAAACAAAGATTAGACGTATAGTGTGGAAAATGGTGTATGCTTGCAGTAAGTAAAGAAAAGCTGGAAATTGTAGAGGTTTGTTTAACAGTGTAGGAAAATGGACCGGGGTTCATAGGTTCACTAGTGGTGTCTCTCCATAAAAGATAGCATGCTGGGTGAACAAATTACAGCTAGGCAATTGAAAAATAAAGGTTGCACCATAGTGCACATTCATAAAATGATGACTACTATGATATTTAGTGCGGTCATTACAACAATATACATAGACCGTAATCCAACTACATCTATGACTAATAATCCACCGTCAGGTTATCATTCGAACCCCCTTAGGTATTAAGTTGCAAGCAACAAATAATCGCATTAAACAATGTGTGTAATGTAAGCAATGATTGTACACGCGGGCACTCACACCGCTGTTTTCTCCCTAGTGTCAACAGCGATCCTCCCCTGTTACGTTTTTGTCACTCGAGCACAGGCGAAAAGAAGGCATGAACCCACTATCGAGCATATGTACTCCCTCTTAGAGTCACTAGCAACTACTTGGCCAGAGCAACCACTAGCAACGGAAAGCATACAAGATCACAAATAACATATGCAATAAAGACTATAATCAGCTTGGCATAAGTTCAATATTCATCGGATCCCAGCAAACACATCACATAGAGTTACATAAGAACAATCTCGATCATGTTAGGCATCTCACGAGATCTAAACATGGAGGCATAGGAAGAGAAGACAACGATTTAGCTACTGCTATGGACCCGTAGTCCAAGGATGAACTACTCACGCATCACTCCGGAGGTAGGCATGGTGATGAAGAGGCCTCCGGTGATGATCTCCTCTCGGGCAGGGTGTCGGGAGACAACTTCAGAACCCCCCTGATCTAGGGTTGACGACGACGGCGGCTGCGGAACTTTTTGGGGATATTTGATCACGTGTCAAGGGTTTTCCATCCGAGGGGAATAAATAGGCGAAAGGGCAAAGGCGGTGGATCCCTGAGGGCCCCACACCACCCCATGGCGCGGCCAGGGGGCGCCATCCCATGGTGTGGGACCCCTGGTGCCCGTCTTCGACTCCTCTTCGGTCTTCTGGATGCTTCCAGGAAAAATAGGAACTTCAGGATTTGTGGGGTCCAATTTCGAGAATATTTCCAGAATAACTTTTCTGAAATAAAAAACAGCAGAAAACAGGGAACTGACACTTGGCATCTTGTTAATATGTTAGTCCCGGAAAACGTGTAAAAATGCTATAAAGAAGGGAGAAAACATGTAGCAATTGGCATAATATCATCATGGAGCATCAGAAATTATAGATACGTTGGAGACGTATCAGGCGTGCAAAGTATTTCTCAAGAAATGTCAGTGCTCGTGCACGAGGCCTCAGTTGCTTCATCTCCCTTGCTCGCATTTGCGGACGGCGGCGCGTATTAGAAAAGTGGGTGTTAATAATCCATTAACAATAAGGTTGGAGGAGTATTCAACCGAGGCCACCAAGGAGACATGGGCGGATAGATTTCATCCTTACTATGACCAATCCCAGTGGCTGGAATATCATGGCACCCAACTATGGTACGATCCGGCTTTGAAGGTGCAAACATGGGGAAGAAGGAAGACAAAGCTCTTCAAAATGGCATGGATGCTTGGGGTTTTGGAGGCCTTCAAGAATGGGTAAACCAACATTTTCAAAAACCGAGTGCACATGCCCGATGTGGAGAATGCAATGGCAAAGGGCACACCAATAGGGGTGGCCGTTGTAGTCTAAACAAGAGACCGAAAGGGAATGATGCAAAAACAAGCCACCAAGAGGGTAGCCACCAAGGGGGTAGCCAAAAAGGCGGTCATGGTGGTTCTTAGGGCACAAGCCAACAAGGGGATAGGCAACAAGGCGGTAGCCATCATGGCGGTCGTGGTGGTGGCGGTAACACAAGCCACCAATGGGGTAGCCACCAAGGGGGTAGACATCATGGCAGTGGTGGTAATGGCGGTAGAGCATCAATGTTTGATGAACTAAGAGGTGGTAGACGTACAACTCGTAGAAGTCGTGGGGGTACTCGAGGGCGTAGATGATTGGTATGAATAAAAAAATTGTTTGATTATTGTATTTATTTTAGATATTGCTTCTTTTTATTGTACTAATAAAATTTACTAATTTTTTTAGGTATGGACCCGGACTCTCCAAGCAATCCACTGATTGGGATGAGACAAGAGGAATAAAATTTTGGTTGTGTCCCAACTATTGTAGGGCAAGGAAGAACCAAAATCTTCATATGACCGTCCCAAGGTATATGTCCTACCCATCCATGAAATTTTTATGAGATTTTTGTTGAGGCTAATGATTATGTTCTCTTTGTAGTCATCACCGCCCTTTGTTCCTACTTCAAGTGGGTAGACCTATTTCAAGATAGCTACTAAAAGCACGAGGTGGAATGGGAGGTTCTATATACCCTTCAACGGTTAGAGGAGCACAAATATGACGAGGAGAGAAAGAATAGGATAAAAGAATGCAAGGAGAAGGAATGTTTGGAGAAAGAAAATAAGAAGCGTGAAGAGAAGTTGGCTCGTGAAGCGGAGAGGGAAACAAAGCGTGAGCTACCTCGCGGTGCAAAAGAGGAGTGGGCTCATGACAATGAAGAGGGAAAACACAAGGGAAAGTATCCACGTTGTGACCTAACTTGCAAGAATTTGGTGTGATGTAAGTGACAAATATTTGGTTTGAACCTTGTAGAGTGTTGAATTCTAAAATTGTTGACCGTTATTTGTGTCCTCGTGGACATTTTCTGTGATTTTCTATACTTGATTGCAAACTTGTCTTCCAAATTTCATGGAAATGAAATAATGGAAAACAAATCTATTGATGGTAGCACCGAGTGCAGCGGCGTGGTGCTTTTGAGGGTAGAGCCAACAGCGCCGGCGCGGTGGTCTATACCACTTTGGCCAGGAGGAAACAGAGAGCATCCAAAAGGGGACTCGCCCCCACTGCACCGAAATGGCCGAGTCAGGGGGCAGCACCGAGGAGACAGGCGCGGTGGTCTCAAGGACAGTGCCCCGGCCAACAGCGCGGTGGTATTTAGGGCAGCGCCCCTGTCTCCGACACGGTGGTCTGTAACCAATTTGACCGAGAGAAACACAGAGCAACCTGAGAAGGGTTTGCTCCCCGCAGCGCCAAAACGGCTAAGTGAGAGAGGCCAGTGCCCCCGCAGCCGGCACAGTGGTCTTCTGGGCAGCGCCCATATCGCCGGCGCGGTGGTCTGTATAGCCCCCACATCCAGCGCGGTGGTCTTCAGGCCAGCGTTCATGACGCCGACGCTACCCTCAGCAGAGAGCAACCCGAGAAGGGTTGGCCCCCCACTTCGACAAAACGGCCAAGTGAGGGAGGGCAGAGCCCAACCGTCTGACGCGGTGGTCTTCTCGGCAGTGCCGCCGTGGCCAGCGCGGTGGTATTCTGGGCAGTGCCCCCACAACTGACGCAGTGGTTTGTAGCTGTTTCACAACAAACAGAACCAGCATCCAGGGCAGAACCAAACCATTGAAAAGAAAAATATGACAAGTATACAAATATGAATGTGAGAGACCATTAGTCCACAAATAGTTTAGGAGCATTTTGACAAGTAGACAAATCCACAAGTTCAGGATGATACACAAGTCCGCAGGTTCAGGACGATACACAAGTCCACTAACAGTGACATCTACCTCCTTCCCTTGCTGGCCCGAGTAAACCTCCTCGTCGGCGAGGAAAGCGGGTCAACATTCTTCCTATTGCATGCAAGCTTCTTCCTCCTCGAGGGTAGCGGCGGTGAGGCCTCGATCTCCTCGGCTTCTACATATTCGTCCTCCTCGGCTTCAACATCTTCTTCCTCCTCGGATTCTTCATCTTCAACCTCATGCTCTTCTTCCTCCACGCCCAGTTTGGTCTTCTTCCTGGACCTTAAACTGTAGGAACGTACATATTCCTCCAAGGTCTGCTCGACATGGGCAGTACCATCAAACTAAAACAAGAAAATGAGAAAATCATATGTATGGAGCAATTCTAAAAACATGTACGGTGAGACATATCTTAGTACCTCAAGATCAGCTGGGTTAGAGGTGGAGGCACCACCACAGACATGGGTTAAGGTGTCTTGAGAGCTAGAGGAATCATGGGTCGAGATGGCATCGTCGGTGGTACGCAACCAAGCAAATGAGCCAATTTTCCAAATCGAGAGGCACTGCGCTACGAGATTGATAAGCAAAATCTTAGTGGAACTTAAAACAAAACATGGGTCTCGAGAATATGTAAGAACTTACTTTGACATAAGATCTAAGGACGTTTTCGCCCTTCTTATTACGAGGGTACACGGATGCTTCCTCGGCTTCCTCCGCTTGGAGATCTATCTCATTGCGCTATCAAAAGAACTTTAGATCTCCGAATCTATAATTATGAAGACATGAAAATAATGGTGGAAATTACGAGATAATAAGCATAGGAGAAAACTGGGTTTGGTTACCCTATTTTACTGCCTTGTTATACGGGATCTGAGTATCAACATCTGTAAGGTTAGTACCCTCAAATATTATATCCTCGAAAGCTGGAAAACATAGGGCCACATGAGTCTATGGACGAAACCAAGCAAGATAGTCATTGAATGCAGCGTGATCGAACAGGGGGTGATTACGTAGATACAACTTCCTCTTCCTAGCCACCCTTGCATTCCATTTTGAGATATAATCACTATGATGGACATCCTAGTTCTTCACCTTCTTTTTCCTTCTATGGTCCAACCTTCAGATCAGAAGATATGAAGTATTAGTTCTATTAAATACATATTAGAATGTCAGAGAGAAAAGTTAGCTTCTCACTCGTGTAACGAAAACTTCGTGTCCCTCCATTGCGGCGGTGTAGTTTGGAATAAACCAAATTGGGATATCACTCGATGTGGCAAGTGGAGCTCAACTGCATAAATGCATATCATCGAGGCCTTCAACAACCAAAGATATTTTTCCTCTTGGCACTTTGAGTTCAGCTCGTAGTGATTGTTTGTGTTTCCGAAATTTTCTCGAGGACCATAGATCTCCCGTGTCACCTACAACATTATACAAGATTTAAAAACTAGAACAAAATTCATCAATTATTACCTACAACATTATGCGAGAAGATGATATCACTAGTTATTACCTGCTCAGGGGTCAGCTCATCAAACTCGTTGGTGTACTGCACGTACTCCCCCTTTGGGTCCCTTTGAACTCCGCAACCCTATCCCACCAATACGCCCATGTATCCGTACGCTGCGGATTACCATGGTCGTCCCAAGGCTTCCATTGCAATTTGTTCGGCCGTCCCACCGAGAAGTGTTCCCACATCCAAATCGAGAGTAGTACCATCGGACCACCAATACCGGCATGTGGTAAGGCCCTACGACAAGCATCATCCAACTGCACATTGAGACACACTCGTTAGTATCCAAAATTTTGGAGACAACCATGTTAAAAGAAAATGAGAGTTATTTGGATTACCTGGTGATAGAAGTATGCAAGCGCAACCGAAACCCAACTTAGATTTTCCCCTGATAACGCCTTCAGCCACATCCACGGAGCGTTCCAGCCACCACTGTCAGCAAACAAAGTCCTCGAGATGACGTACCACACGTATGCGCGTGCATACTGCTAAATAGTCTCACTGTCAGCCCCAGCAGGGCATTTTCCAGAGTGTTTTCTGATCCAAACAAATGTAGCGCCAGTGGAGAGTATATCCTTACTCGGGTCTGTCTTCGGTTTAGGAACCTTATTGATGAGACTGAACATACTAGTACACTAGTCTTTGGAATCTGTGCTAAAACACACAGGAGCTCCACCGATGGGGAGTCCCGTTATCATGGACATGTCCTGAAGAGTCACGGTCATCTCCCCGGTGCGGAGGTGAAAAATGCTTGTCTCCGTCCTCCATCGGTCAACAAGAGCGCTGATGGCAGAAGGATTCATGTTCATCATCGATCGAGACACAAGCAAGATAAATGGAAAGAGTTCAAGTGTCTCGATGTAGTTTGTATACCGATCACATGTTTGTGTGAGGCCTCGTGAGACCGCAAACGAGGGGCAAAGACCTACAAGAACAAATACAAGTTAGAACAATAACCATGAAAACCAGATATATATAAATTAACATCATCAATATGGATTACCCTCTTCTTCTCCGTCATCCCCATCCCACAGTGAGCAACATCATATTTACCTTCGAGAAGATACCCATCATCCATCATATAATTTTTCAAAATAGAAAAACTAATAAGAAAAAGAAACGATAAACTAGAAATAATTAAACTGCCCTAAAAATAACCACTTCACATCCACACATAGACATGGCACGGAAGCACTCAAATTGCATCACACATCCTAATATATTTGACACATGTCTCATATACACATGGTAATTATTTTATGCATTAATCTAGAAGTAATATATATACCAAATAACACACAAATATACACCTCTCAAACATCTATCTATCTTATACACCAAACATTAGCAACCTTATTAGAAAATACAAATAATTAGTTCTCACATGCTAAATTAAAGCAAACATTAGCAACCATATTAGAGAATACGAAATCACACATCTAACATCTCTCACACAACTCTTACATCTCTCACACATCTACATCTACAAATTTTGAAATCAATCGTGAACTAGGGTTTCACCTAGGGTTGCAGAAATTTGGCAAATGTGAGAGATTTGTTGGACAAAATATAGGGAATCGGTTAGGAATACCTTGAGAAAGGATGGGGAAGCGAAATCCACGGAGAAATCCTCAAATCCCGCCGGATTTGAGTGGAGATTGAGAAGGGGGAGAGAGGGGCGCCGCGGGCCATTGTTGTTCTGTTCTTCCCGGGTTGGGCCGAAGTGTGAGGGAGAGAGACAGAGGGCGGGCTGGTGGGCGTTTTACTAGCCTGGACCGTGCCTAGCCCCACGTGCCACCGTAGCAGAAGGACCGCGCCGAACACGTCAGCGCTGCGGGCGGTACCACGGAGGGTTAGTTCCGAATTTTATTTCGGTTTAAGTTTATTTTGTGCTGAACTTTGTCCACGTGGTTAGTTTTGTGATTTTTCAATAGGCACGCAGCGTAATTCCAAAATCATATGTCAGCGTCTTCCAGTAATCGAAGTACCTGTCCATTAACGAATGCGCAGGCTGGTCATCAGTACGAAACACTCAAACTGACTATTTTGGCTGTTTGCCCATGTCAACTGTTACGGTCTGCTTCTTGGTTAGTGTTGCGTTGTACTGGCTGCACGAAAGCTTCCATTTTCTAAGAAAATGACACGCTTATAGATGAACCCACGTGAACCTTTAATTCGTGTTGACCGTAAAAAAACCCTTTAAGGCTCGAACGTGGTTTCGCCCGTTCGCTGCCGAGCCATGTCAACGCTCGACTTCCCATGCCGATCTCACGTGTTCTTTCTTCATGCTGTACTTCTATGCATCGTCAGTCCTCTTCTGTCACATAGTACCTTCTGCTTCACCATTTTGGGGCTCATTGCTCAACCAGAGAGGGCACGATCATCGGAACAGGAGATGTCGTCCGACAGCGGGAGCTCCCAGATGGGCGTCCTGGGCGCGCTGGGCCTCTCGGTCACGTCGTCGGTGGCCATTGTCATCTGCAACAAGTACCTCATGGGCAAACTGGGCTTCTTCTTCGGTCAGTACTGCTGCTGCTGCTGTTTGCCGCCCGACGATGTTTTTTTGCAGAAAAATGCATTTGATCTTGTGTACAGAAAAGTTTTTTGATTTCTGTGTGGTTGCGATTTGGGAATGCAGCGACGACACTGACGAGCTGGCACCTGCTCGTGACCTTCTGCACGCTGCACGTCGCGCAGCGCCTGCGCTTCTTCGAGGCGAAGCCGATCGACGCTCGGACTGTCATCTCCTTCGGGTTTCTTAATGGAATCTCCATTGGCCTCCTCAACCTCTGCCTTGGCTTCAACTCGGTTGGCTTCTATCAGGTATATATGCATGCATCCTTCACTTACTCCACTTTGCCGCCCCAAGCATTAGCATGCATACCATTTCATTTTATTTTCCTAGTCATGAATTTGCTCCTTGCTACAGATGACCAAGCTGGCCATTATACCCTTCACCATAGTCTTGGAAACCATGTTTCTGAGCAAGGAGTTCAGGTGCTTCTCCTCAGATTCCTTGTCACATTTCAGAACCTCATTGCACTTCACAACCGTTAAGTCCTCATGCTTCACAACCGTTGACTGTGCAGCCAGAGCATCAAGGCCTCTCTCATGGTCCTCCTCCTAGGAGTCGGCATCGCATCCGTCACCGACCTCCAGCTCAATCTCCTCGGCTCGATCATCGCAGCCCTCGCCATCACGGCGACGTGTGTGTGCCAGATCGTATCCTTTCCTTGCTCTGCGTACACATGGAATCTGTTGAAAAAAAGTCTTACTACTAACTACGCATGTGCAGTTTCTTTAACACTGAATTTCCATGCGCATGCCATCTTCCTTGACCTTGAACAAAGCTCACCAGCCAAATCCAGATAAGGCTCAAGGTCTCCTCCACCCAGCTCTTGTACCAGTCCTCGCTGTACCAATCCGCCGTGCTGCTCATCTCCGGCCCCTTCGTCGACAAGCTCCTGACCAAGCGTGACGTCTTTGCCTTCGACTACACCTTCAGAGTCGTGGTACGTACGCGTGTGCAGCTAGCTGCAGCAGAACGAAGGAGTTAAACTTATGGGCGTAGAAGAAACTATGGGCTGAGTTGAGCTGAATCTCTCTGTTGCGCAGGTGTTCATCGTGCTGTCGTGCACCATCGCGGTGTCCGTCAACTTCAGCACGTTCCTGGTGATCGGCACGACATCGCCCGTGACATACCAGGTGCTGGGCCACCTCAAGACGTGCCTCATCCTCTCCTTCGGCTACGTCCTGCTCAAGGACCCCTTCACGTTCCAGAACGTGGCCGGCATCCTCGTCGCCATCCTCGGCATGGGCCTCTACTCCTTCTTCTCCGTCTCCGAGAGCAGGAAAAAGAACGAGGTCGCCGAAACGCTGCCCGTCAACACCACCCAGGTCCTTACTTTTCTCATAATAAGTTGGTTTGGTGTATATCTGTGTCCCGAAATGGCATATGGCTAACCGGCGTGCGCCGTTGCAGATGAGCGAGAAGGACTCTGCACCGCTCCTCGGCGCAAAGACCTCGCCGTGGCAGCAGGAGAGCAATGTGCTGGAGAGCTTCGACGAGCGTGCCGAGGACAGCGAATAGCGCGTTTAGCCGGCAGCTGAATGTTTAGCTTAGGATTGGTATGTATGGCAGAGCGACAGCGAACTGTTCTTTTTTGTTTTGTTTTGGAAATGGATGCACTGTCCTAGGCTCTGCATCGATTTTTTTTTATATCATGAAAACAGAGTTTTGTTACGTTCACTAAGGCTGGTGCCAACGGGGTCGAGAGGGCGGGCGATATCGCCCCAGCCCGGACGAGAGCTAGGCGGGAGGGCGTCGAGACGGTAGGAGCGGGCGCCGGTTCGCACTGGCGCGGAGAGGGGGGCAGGAGGGGGTCGAGAGGGCGGGCGAGAGGGGGGCGCCGTGCTGGCAACGTGTGGGCGAGAGGGCGGGCGAGAGGGGGAGCGGGCGGCGCGGTAACGGCTAGCTGACGTGGCGCGAGCTGATTCGTCCACGTCAGCTAGCCGTTGCTGGCTCAAAAAATGCGAAAAAAAAGCAAAAAACCCCAAATTTTCATCCCCACCCACTATAAATACTCCCCATATTCTTTCACTCACTCCACACCCATTTTATCTTCTTTCTCTCCTTCACTCTCTCAAACCTTCTCCACCATGTTGGGTTGGACTCCAGATATGACCTCGTCCACGGATCTTTTGCAATCCGACGGGTCACAAGCCCCTCACCTAGATGATATCTCTCCGACACATCGTCGCTCCAATGTCGGTTCTTCGCCGGTTCCCCGAGTATTATACTCCTCCAGCACACCACCTCCGGGGCCATATGGCCCATACGATCCACCTCCGGGGCCATATGGTCCATACCCTCCGTCTCCGTATGCATACCCCCCACCACCTCCACATGCTCCACCTACAGGTAGCGGGAGTGGGACTGTACCTCAGTACCCACCACCTTCGTACGGTTCATACGCTCCACCTCCGTATCCATACGGGCCATATGGTCCGTACCCCCCACCACCTCCTGAAGCCAGTGCTCCAAGCTCCGGGTCCGATGCCGCGGAAATAATCCTACCAAAGCGTCCAAAGAGACTTGAGTGGATAGCTGCGGACGAGGAAAAACTGGTACTTTACTTACCCGTCACATATGTATTTCGGGGTTGGTTCTTGCTTGGATTTTTCACTAACAATATCTATTTCGGGGTAGGTTCATGCTTGGGTTTTTCACTCCAAGGACTCTGTCATCGGTAATTGCAAGACCGGCGAAAGTTTTTGGGGTCAGATAGCTGCAACCTTCTACTCTACCTCCGATCCTGCCCGTAATCGGACCGCGAAGCAACTGAAGGATCATTGGAACGTATACAAATGTGAGGTGTCATTGTTCAATGCATACCACATCCAAGAAGAAGCGGTACGTCAGAGTGGAGCAGACGATGCAATGGTCATGAAGGCGGCAATGACGAGGTACGCGAATGACACAAGAGTGACTCAGCCTTTCAGACGGCACCACTGGTGGGAAGCTGTTCGCAATGAAACGAAGTGGAAAGGACAACATGGTCCTGGTAGTGGAACCTATTCCACTTCCAAGAGAACCCGTCTGGGAGTTTCTGGTGAGTACAGCTCTAGCGAGGCGACGGAGGAGCAGGAGCGTCCACTGGGCCGCGATAGGGCCAAGGCCGCGGCACGTAAGGAGAAGGGAAAGAGGAAGGAGAAGGAATCGTCATCAAGCAGTGAGGTAGCAAGTAAATCCTTCGCGATGAATACCATGTGGAATGGTTTAGTGAAGGATAAGCTACTCAAGCAATGGAACAAAATGAAAGACCAATCAACCACCGACATCAACGAAGCAGAAAAGCGCAAACATGCAAAGGCCATCTAGATGGTGGAAAAAGAGATTGGGCTGGAAGATGACGACGACGAGGAGGAGGAGGATTAGAATTTATTTTTTATTTATTATGTAATTTTTAAAATTTATTATGCAATTTTATTTATTATTATGTAACCGGTAACATTTTAAGTTGAATAAAATAAGTTTGTTGCATTATTTTGAATGTTTTAATCTGAAAAATATATGTTGATGTGGAGGAGAGAGAAATGCTGATGTGGAGGAGAGAGAAGTGAGAGTGGGGACTATAGCCCGTGCACTGGCACCGTGGGGTGAGAGTGGGGTGAGAGTGAGGGGAAAATCTGATGTGGCGAGGCTATAACGAGTGATGCACTGGCACCAGCCTAAGGATTAGCTCCTCTACGTAGGACGGTGCTGACCCAATCAACACGTGGTAATCTTCCCATCTACGTCCAAACCAGGCCAGCTCATACGCGACTTTTTTTTTGAAACTTAAAACCTCAATATATAAAAGCTAGCAAGCCGTCTCGTTAAAAATCTTCCAGTCTCCGTAGGTACCATCTTAAGGAAAAGAGTGCGTCTGAAACTTACTGCTACAAAGTTATACAATGGTTACATCATCGGCTTTAATAACTCTAATACATATAGGAGGGTTCCATGCCAAACGGTGTAATCATCCCTACTAAACTTGGCAAGATCATGTGCTGCTCTATTTGCCTCCTTAGGATAGTGGTTGGATTTAACATGATCAAAGCTCCTACATAGGAAGGAGTATTCTTCGTAAATCGCCGCCGCTGGCCCTAGGGAATTGCCTCCCTCTTGCATGATCATCACCACATCCATACAGTCCGATTCCACCATAATTTGGTCGCATCCAATATCACCTGCAAGAAGGAGACTATTGCGAAGTGCACATGCCTCAGCAGTTGCAGCGTCTTCCACATGCTCCAGTCTCCAATGACCACCCGAGATGAAGCCTCCGACATGGTCTCAAATAATAGCCCCCGAGCCACCGGAGCCTCCGTCTTGATCATAAGTTGCATCTACGTTCAATTTAGTAAATTCCTCCGGGGGTTTAAGCCACCCATGACGCACAATTGGAGCAGCTCGCAAGGTTTTTATCTGTTTATAATTCAGAGCTAGAGACATAATTGACCGAACCAATCTCCCGGGCACTTGGATCTTGTCACCATGCGTTGCTTTCCGTCTCTCCCACCAGATATACCATGAAGCAACAACAGAAATATCACAGATTCGGTCCTCCGGGAGTCTAGGAACAGGAGACGTGTTCATTAGGAGTGATACAAGCATCAGAGAATGTCGGGGGGGTTACCCCCGAGTAGGGGTAAGGCAGGTGCTAAAGGCAAGACCAGAAGAGCAGTTGTGACCAAGTTGGTTGGCTACCCGGTACTCGCTACCCGGTGGACAGCTATCCGGTAGTATCTACCAATGACCAGGAGGAAGAATCAAGGAAGTTGTATTCTTCCGAGTAGAGGAAGTTGTCCGGGTAGAGGGAGTGGATTCCTACTCGGACCAGAAGTCAATGGAGCCGTTCTGACACAGGATCCCACGTATCCTGCGTCCGTACGGCGTGTGGTTCAACTTACGGAGTGCGTGACTATCCGCACCACGGCGTGGCTACAGTGATGTAGGCGCCTGTCTAGTCCTGTCACTGACAGAGGGGACCAGACGGGGCTAGGGGCCTACCCTATCTCACTGACAAGGGTGGACAGGTCCCATCTCCGAACGGCGCAATGACTTACGGGGCGAGTGTCAGCGGGAACCCGGAGGCGTGCGCGGTTCTGCAGGGCTCATGTCACATCCCGCTGTACTTTATACTTGTTTTCTATTCGGCTGGGCACCAGTATATAAGGTGCCCTGCCTCCTCCTGTGCGAGGGTCGACACTCTGGATTGCTTCACTACTCACGGTAAGAACTAGAGAGAAGAGTGGCTACTCGGCTGAAGGCCTGTTTGTACTGTGGCTACTCGGTAACACACATATAAAGAGAGAGGCAGGAGTAGGGGTGTTACCTCCACACGAGGGCCCTGAACCTGGGTAAGATCTTGGTGCTTGCAGTGTTTGTGATCCATCCCACGCGGCTACTCGCCGTGTGATCCCTCCCCGAGCACCTCCAGCGTCCATCGGCCCCAACTTTAGCCATCCCATGGCATCTGCCGTGATACCACCACGACAGTTGGCGCCCACCGTGGGGCAGACAGTGGCGTTGGCTGGAGTCCATGTTCGGACGGGACCCGTTCGAGCGCTGGCTTGAGCTCTTGACCATGAGGGCGCAGCTCGACCGGCAGCGCCAGGAGTTGCTCTCCGAGCAGCTGGAGCTGGAAAAGGTTAGGCTCGAGCTTAGCCTAGATCAGAACGAGTACAACAAGGCCCACGGCTTTACTCCTGTTGCTAGGAAGTCTAGCAAGGCAGGCGCTACGCGTCGCAACTTAGGCGCCGAGATGGCGACAGTTGTAGAGGCCCCCAGCCAATCTGCCACCGCAAACACCTCCACCAGGCCTAGATACAGCACCCCCGCCAAAACCCTTAGAGCTACAGAGGCTGTAGCCGCAGAGTTGCCAAACCTAGCTGGCGACGCGCGCGCTAGGCAGCAGGAGAGGCTCAATGAGCTGGTGCTAGAGGCCGCTAGGCAGAATGAAGAGTTCCGGAAAGCCAATCCGGGTGCTGGCGCTTCTCAGGTGGTGCATTCGCATGCGGTCAGATCTAACGATCTGGCCTCATCCCCGCATCCCAGTCGCTAGAGGGACCAGCGTGAACGCTCTGGGAAAGGTAGAGAGATGCAGGTGTACGACCCGATTCTCGCCGCGAAACAGCGCACTATGCCGCGAGAATCCGGTCAGAAACACACTACTGCAGGAGCAGGCTATCAAGCCCATAAAGCTCATAGTAGGGGACATAGCGGAGATAACGCGGGGCCTTCTCGGCGTCCTGCTGCTCAGCCTACTCGGCAGAGGATGCAACAACCTGCTGCAGCACAGCCGCGTGCGGCCGCGCCAGCAGCCAACCCTGTGGTGCAACCCGCAGTCGTGCAGGAGAACAGATATGATGATGGCTACTCGGCGATGGGGCTAGCCGGCTATGCTGACCCCAGGAACATTGCTGATCGACTTGGTGAGCGCATGTTGGAGCCCAGTGATGCAAGGTTCAAGCTGGACAGGATCAATCTGTCCGCGCAACTCGAGAACAAGGGGCCGCCTGGCCCAGAGTGTTTTGGCCCTCGCATCATGAACGAGCCTTCCGTGAACCACTTCCAGCTGGCAGGGGGACCAAGTGCTACAATGGCAGCACCAAGCCAGAAGACTGGTTGAGTGACTACGTCACAGCCGTGCACATTGCAAGCGGGAAACGGAGATGGGATGTGCGGTATGTGCCGCAAATGCTTGAGGGTCCAGCTCAGACGTGGCTCAACAACCTTCCCAAGGACAATATCAATTGCTGGCTAGACTTCTCGGATGCCTTCATCAGCAACTTCACCAGCACGTACAAGAGGCCGAATAGGCCGCAGCAGTTGTCCGCTTGCAAGCAGCGGGAAGACGAAACCGACCGCGAGTATCTTACTCGGTGGAGCACTTTGAGCAACACCTGTGAAGGTGTGAATGAGGCCCATGCCATCACTTGGTTTGAGCAGGGCTGCAGGCATGGCAGCATGTTGTGGCAGAAGCTGCAGCGCGAAATGCCGAGTACACTCGCGGAGACCATCAAGATTGCTGACATGTATGCACTCGGCGATCCAACTCAGCCTCTGATGGACTCCCCCGAGCCGAGAAGGAACTACAACAACAACAGAAGCAAGCGCAATGATTTCCGCAACAAGCGCAGGGGCGACCGGATTGATACTCGGTATGATCCCGAGGAGGTGAATGTTGTGACCGCGACTGCTGGGAGTAGCCAGAGGCAAAAAAACTGCTGGACCCCAGTACGGGCAAAACCAGAATCAGGGCCAAGGCATCAAGAAACCATACAGTGCTTCCCAGCAGGGTAGCGGCAACTCGGGTCCTGCCCCAAACTTCATCTTCACGGAGATGAAGGATGGCCCGTGCAGCTTCCACACTCGGCATCCGGCCAGGCCTGCCAACCACACTACTCGGCAATGCAGCTGGTGGGAACAGATCAAGAACGAGGGCTTGCCTCCTCCTCCTCCTCTGCCAGTTGCGAATGCCAATGTGCAGCCAGCTCGGGCACCCGCTCCTCGGCCTGCGGCTTTCCCGAGAAGAGAGAATGTCAACCAGGTGGCTTTAGGAGCCAACCGCTACTTCAACAACGACCGCTACCGCAACAACAACAACAACAACAACGACCGCAACTACAACAACAACTACTACACCCACAACAACAACAGAGGCAACAACAACAACAACAACAACAACAACCAAGGTAACAACAACAACGGCAACAATGGTGGTGGAGACCGTAACCAGTACCAAGAGCACCACGAGAGCTACATGATCTTCGTCACCGAGCCAGTCGACAAGCAGTCGCAGCACAGGCGTGCGATGGAGGTAAACGTCGTCGTCCCGGCAGTGCCCCAATATATGCGCTGGTGTGACCAGGAGGTGACTTGGTCCGAGGCTGATCACCCCAAGGTGATTCCCAACCCGGGTAGCTATGCTTTGGTGCTGGATCCCACTTTTCTGGGACCCGATAAGAATGTCCGTTTCAGCAAGGTGCTGATCGACAACGGCAGCAGCATCAACATCTTGTATCTGGATACATTGAAGAAGCTCGGCCTTGGCGAGAACATGCTGCTGCCCAGCAAGACCACATTCCATGGAGTTGTGCCGGGGGTATCTTGTGCTCCAATCGGCCGCATCTGGTTGGATGTCCTATTCGGCACCAGGGAAAACTGCCGCACCGAGTACGTCCGGTTCGAGGTGGTTGATCTTCAGAGCCCTTACCACGCCCTTCTCGGTAGGCCTGCGCTCACCAAATTCATGGCTTCTACCCATGCTGCCTATCTGAAGATGAAGATCCCTGGTCCCAATGGAGTGATCACCATCTCGGGTTTCTACAAGAGGTCTTTGGAATGTGCCTCTGCTGGTTCCCAGCTAGCGGAATCCATGGTCATTGCTGCCGAGAAGAAAAAGATGTACGAGGTGGTGGCGATGGCGCAAGCAGCGCAGGGTGGTGCGCCCGACATGCCGAGTTCCCAGTACGGGACTGCATTCCAGGCGTCCCAGGAAACGAAGAAAGTCCAGGTTGACCCTGAGTTCCCAGACCGTGTTGCCATCATTGGCGCCAGCTTGGGAGAGAAATAGGAAAGCGAGCTCATCCACTTCCTTCGTGAGAATCGGGATGTGTTCGCCTGGTCCAATGAGGATCTACCAGGTGTCCCGAGGGAGTTGGTTGAGCACTCGCTACATGTGCGGCATGATGCCAAGCCAGTGAAGCAGGCGATGCGCCACTTTGGCGATGAGGGAAGGAAGGCCATTGGTGACCAGATCAGCAACTTCACAAGCACTTACAAGAGGCCGAATAGGCCACAGCAGCTGTCCGCTTGCAGGCAGCGAGAAGATGAGACGGACCGCGAGTACCTTACTCGGTGGAGCACGTTGAGGAACACCTGTGAGGGTGTGAATGAAGCCCAGGCCATCACTTGGTTTGCGCAGGGATGCAGGCATGGCAGCATG
Organism: Alopecurus myosuroides; assembly: GCA_028641055.1. Classification (NCBI taxonomy): domain Eukaryota; kingdom Viridiplantae; phylum Streptophyta; class Magnoliopsida; order Poales; family Poaceae; genus Alopecurus; species Alopecurus myosuroides. Next base: position 232,911,249 of record CM054059.1, read on the forward strand.
TTGTGGCAGAGGTTGCAGAGGGAGATGCCAAACACTCTGGCGGAGACCATCAAGATTGCGGATCAGTACGCACTCGGTGATCCTACTCAGCCCCTGATGGACTCCTCTGAGCCGAGAAGAAACTTCAGCAACAGCAAGCGCAACGAGTTCCGCAACAAGCGCAGGGGTGACCGAATAGATACTCGGTATGACCCTGAAGAGGTGAATGCAGTGGCTGTTGGAGCTGGGGGTAGCCAAAGGAAAAAACCTGCTGGAGTCTACGGGCAGAACCAGAACCAGGGCCAGGGCAACAAGAAACCATTCCGTACTCCTCAGTCGGGTAGCGGCAACTCCGAGCAGCCGAGGAAGTTCGTCTTTGACGACATGAAGGATGGCCCATGCAGTTTTCACACTCACCACCCCTCAAGGCCTGCTAACCACACTACTCGGCAGTGCGAGTGGTGGGATGTGATCAAGAATGATGGCTTGCCTCCTCCTCCTCCTCTGCCAGTGGCCAATGCCAATGTGCAGCCTACTCGCGCACCCGCAGCTCGGCCGCCAGTGTTCTCGAGAAGAGAAAATGTGAACCAAGTGGCTTTAGGAGCCAACCGTCACTTCAACAATGAGAGCTACCGCAACAACAACAACAACTACAACCGCAACAACAACAGAGGCAACAACAACAACTACCAGGGCAACAACAACAACGGCAACAATGAGGGCGGAGGCTCCAACCAGTACCAAGAGCACCACGAGAGCTACATGATCTTCACCTCTGAACCAGTCGACAAGCAATCACAGCACAGGCGTGCCATGGAGGTCAATGCAGTGATTCCTGCTGTCCCTCACTACATGTATTGGTGTGACCAGGAGATCAGGTGGTCCCGAGTAGATCATCCCAAGGTGATGCCCAACCCGGGTAGCTATGCCTTGGTGCTGGATCCTACCTTCCTGGGCCTCGAGAAGAATGTGAGGTTCAGCAAGGTGCTAATCGACAACGGCAGCAGCATCAACATCGTGTACAAAGACACACTTCAGAAGCTTGGGCTGGCCGAGAACATGATGCTGCCCAGCAAGACCACTTTCCATGGTATTGTGCCCGGGATCTCGTGCAACCCGATTGGCCGAGTGTGGATAGATGTGCTATTCGGCACCAGGGAGAACTGCCGCACAGAGCGCCTGCAGTTCGAAGTGGTTGATCATCAGAGCCCTTACCATGCTCTACTCGGCAGGCCTGCTCTGAGCAAGTTCATGGCCTCTACTCATGTTGCATATCTGAAGATGAAGATCCCTGGTCCCAATGGCATAATTACTATCTCTGGTGATTACAAGAAGTCCATGGAGTGTGCCTCTGCTGGTTCCCAGTTGGCGGAGTCGATGGTGATTGCTGCCGAGAAGAAGAAGATGTATGAGGTGGTGGCCATGGCGCAATCCGCGCAAGCTGGCGCGCAGGGCGTGCCGAGTACCCAACACGGGACCGCGTTCCAGGCATCTCAGGAAACCAAGAAGGTCCAGGTCGACCCCGAGTTCCCCGACCGCGTAGCCATCATTGGCTCCGGGTTGGCGGAGAAATAGGAAAGCGAGCTCATCCACTTCCTCCGTGAGAATCGGGATGTATTCTCCTGGTCCAATGAAGATTTGCCAGGAGTCCCGAGGGAGTTGGTTGAGCACTCATTACATGTGCGTCCTGACGCCAAGCCTGTGAAGCAAGCTATGCGCCGCTTCGGAGATGAGAGAAGGAAGGCCATTGGTGACCAGATCACCAAGCTGCTGATAAGCAACTTCATCATGGAGGTGCTGCATCCGGATTGGCTAGCCAACCCGGTCATGGTCGAGAAGAAGAAGGAGGATCCCAAGGCTGCCACTGCATGGTGCATGTGTGTCGACTACACCGACTTGAACAAGGCATGCCCCAAGGATCCCTTCCCGCTACCTCGCATCGATCAGGTGATCGATTCCACTGCTGGTTGTGAACTGCTGTCTTTCATAGATGCCTACTCTGGTTTCCACCAGATTGCACTCAATCCTGCTGATCAAATAAAGACTGCTTTCATTACCCCGTACGGGGCTTATTGCTATCGTGTCATGTGTTTTGGCTTGAGGAATGCGGGTGCAACCTATCAGAGATGCATGCAGAAATGCTTGCACGACCAGCTCGGCAAGAATGTGCAGGTGTACGTAGATGACATTGTCATCAAAACGAATAAAACACATACTCTGCTTGCCGACCTGGAGGAAACCTTTGCTAACCTACGCAAGTACAAAATGAAGCTGAATCCGAGTAAATGCACCTTTGGTGTTCCGGCTGGCAAGCTACTCGGCTTCCTGGTGTCTAGTCGGGGCATTGAAGCCAATCCTTCAAAGATAAAAGCTATTGAGAGCATGTCTTTGCCGAGATCCTTGAAGGATGTACAGAAGTTCACTGGTTGCTTGGCATCTCTGAGCCGTTTTCTGGGCCGAATGGGAGAGAAGGCCCTGCCTCTATACCAGCTGATGAAGAAAAGTGACAAGTTTGTCTGGACTCCGCAAGCGGATGTGGCATTCAACGAGCTGAAAGCAATGCTGGCTAGCGCTCCCATCTTGGCTAGTCCGCTACCCAAGGAGCCAATGCTGCTGTACATTGCTGCGACTAACCGAATTGTTAGTGTGGTGATTGTGGTGGAAAGAGAAGAAGAAGGCAAGACTGTGCAACGACCTGTATATTATCTCAGCGAGGTTCTGTCCAGCTCCAAGCAAAACTACCCACATTACCAGAAGCTGACTTACGGCGTGTACCTGGGCGCCAAGAAGCTGAAGCACTATTTCCAAGAGCATCCCTTCACTGTAGTGAGTTCCGCTCCCATCTCGGACATCATGGGCAACAAGGAAGCAAGTGGCAGAGTAGCCAAGTGGGCAATTGAAGTGGCCGCGTACGCTCCCGCGTATGCGAGAAGAGAAGCCATCAAGTCTCAGATCCTTGCGGATTTTCTAGTGGATTGGGCTGAGGTGCAGTATGAGCCTCCTACTCCGGTATCCAACTACTTGAGGACGCATTTTGATGGCTCCAAGGTGAAGGAAGGCTTGGGTGCTGGCGTGGTGCTCACGTCACCCAAGTGAGATCAACTCAAGTACGTGCTGCAAATTCACTTCAAGGCATCCAACAACGTAGCAGAGTACGAGGCCGTGGTACACGGCTTGAAGGTGGCCAAGGAAGTTGGCGTGCAGCGCATCATATGCTATGGCGACTCGGATCTCGTTGTGCAGCAAGTTTCGGGTACTTGGGATGCTCTGGACGCCAACATGGCTTCATATCGGTTCCTGGTGAAACCATGACTGGATTCTTTGAAGGATGAGAGTTCCAACACATACACCGAGCAGAGAATGAGGAGCTGATGAGCTGTCCAAGTTGGGGTCTTCTCGGCAATACATCCCGGATGGGGTTGCCTTGGAGCATTTGAGGAAGCCATCTATCAAGCCACCCCCCAACTCGGAATCCATATTTGTTCCTTCTCTGCCTGGTGAGGAAGCTGTCCCAATGGAGATCGACTGGGAGGCTGCAAAAGAGAACCCGGGGACTGCCGTCTTCATCCCGAGGACTGGCGCTTGCAACCCGGGGACTGTCCCTTCTTACTCGGGGACTGCCCCTTCTAACTCGGGGACTGTCGCATTTATTGAGGGAGTTCTCGCTGCGTGCACGAGATCTCGGGGACTCGTCCCCGCCCCAGAAGAAGAAGAAGTGGCGGCTGATCCAATGGAAGTGGACAAACCAGTGTTTCCCATCCGGGAGACACCGAGTTGGGCTCTGCCCATATTATCCTTTCTAAAAGATGGCACCTTGCCGAGTGATGAGGTTACTTCGAGGCAAATTCAGAGAAGATCCAAGGGCTATACAATCTTCAGAGATGTGCTGCATAGAAGAAGTCCTACTGGTGTGCTGCAGCGCTGTGTAGAGCCAGAAGAGGGAGAGGAGATATTGGTGGAGATACACCAAGGAGAATGCGGGCATCACGCCTCTTCTCGGGCTCTGGTCAACAAGGCTTTTCGGCATGGCTTCTTTTGGCTCACTGCCCTGAAGCAAGCTGAAGATATTGTGAGAAAGTGCAATGGCTGCCAAAGATTCTCAAGTAAGATTCATATGCCAACTTCCGAGTTGAAGACCACTCCCATCACTTGGCCATTTGCTGTTTGGTGCTTGGATATGGTGGGTCCTTTCAAGCCGGCTAGAGGCAACATGACTCACATTCTAGTCATGGTTGACAAATTCACAAAGTGGATCGAGGTGAAGCCTATTAGGAAGTGCGACGGAGCCACTGCTATGAGTTTCCTAAAGGATGTGATCCTGAGGTATGGCTACCCGCACAGCATTATCACGGATAATGGCACAAACTTTGGTGAAGGCAGGTTTGCGAGGTTCTGCAGAGATAAGCGCATTCGGCTAGATGTTGCATCTGTTGCGCATCCCGCCTCCAATGGGCAAGTGGAAAGAGCAAATGGCATGGTGCTATCAGGCATAAAGCCAAGGCTGATTGAGCCGCTGCTGAAAACACCTGGGTGTTGGCTAGACGAGTTGCCAGCGGTGTTGTGGAGTCTAAGGACTACCCCTAACCGGTCAACTGGCCACACGCCATTCTTTCTGGTTTATGGAGCTGAGGCTGTGTTGCCCACTGACCTAGAGCATGACTCGCCCCGTGTAACGCTCTACACGGAGGCTGAGGCTAGAGAAGCTCGAGAAAATGACGTTGACCTGCTGGAAGAAGCAAGAGAGCTAACTCTGTCACGTGCAGCTGTTTACCAGCAAAACTTGAGGCGTTATCACAGCCGGAAAGTGAACCCAAGGGTATTCCGAGAAGGAGACATGGTGCTTAGGCTCGTGCAGCGCACAGCCGGGATGCACAAGCTATCTCCTCCGTGGGAAGGGCCATTCATTGTGAGCAAGGCTCTGCACAATGATGCCTATTGTCTTGTTGACGCATAGCCATCCCAGAAGAACAGGCCGGATAGAGCAGGAGAAGAATCCAAGCGCCCTTGGAATGTAGCTCTACTCCGCCGTTTTCATTCGTGAGCAAATTATGTATGTACTCTCTCATCCGAGTTAAACTTCCATTCGGCAATCTGAAATTGAACTCAGGGACTGCCCTCGTCCAAACTGTTCCTTGTGTTTACCTTGCTTTACTTTGTCTATTCGGTTGAAACACTTAGAATTTCAAAAGCATACAAAGTAGTGTGTTGAAACTCACAGGACACTCTACGACTCTGCTGCTGTCCGCAACCCGGCTTCATGGCAAGCCAGAGAACAAGCCAAAGAGTCAATGAACACATGAAAAATTGCAAAGGAAAGGAAGCGTGTGGCAACCGAATAGAGTGTTTTTTACTGTTTTTTCTTTCCGGCTAAGTGGTGGGCAGCGTTACTATGAATTTTTCTAAGTGGCTAAGTATTTGAAACTCCTACTTTGAACTCTTGTGACTCGACTACCAACAAAGCAACAAGTTGCAGGTAAGAGCCGAGAAAAAAAGGAAAGAGCGGATAAAAAATGCAACTCGGGGACTTGCATAATAACGCAACCCGGCATCGGGCCAATGTTGCTCAAATTACTAAACTTCAAACTTCAAGGGAAATAAAACTGAGTAGCGACAGAAATGATGATTGTTTGATACATATGCACCCGGCATCCCGGGGATCTGTTAAAAATTCTAGGGCATAAGTGTTTGCAGGAGATCACTGGTTGGAAGTAGCAGTGTTGTCCAGGTTGGCGTTGGCAGCATCAGCCTCGGTGTTGGCGGTGGCTCGCTCAGAGGTGGCAGTGGCCACCGAGATGGGGTCGGTAGCTGAGGTGGAAGCAGCGGACTGGGTGCGGAGTAGCGCTGCAGCGTCGAGTGCTGCGCCAGACAAAGAGCCCAACTCGGGGGCAGGTTGCTGGATCACCATCTCGGTGGTGAGGTTGGCATCTTGGCCCTCGGTTTCCGGCTCCTCGTCGCTATCCGCAACAGCCTTGCCCTTCCCCTCCCCGGATCCCTCCTCGGCACCAGTATTTACGAAGACACTCAAGTCCTCCGACTCGGTGTCCTCATCTTCATCTTCCTCTTCATCTTCATCCTCGATTTCCGCCTCGGTGTCAGGTTTGGTAGGGCCGTCGACGAAGAGGGCAATGTCCGCGTAGGAGGCGATCTCGTACGCAACTGCCTTGCGGCGAGCCACGCAGTCGGCATCATCTGACCACTTCGAGCCTTGGCGCAACTCGAGTATGGTGTCGAGGTTGAGGTTCTCGTACCAGCTGCATATGAAGCGGAGCAGCAGATCGGCGCCTGCCCGAGCTGAGGATGCACGCCACTTCTTCAACTCGGCCTTTGCACCATCGAGCTTCTCGGCGAGGGCGCGAATAGTTTTGGGCGCAGACTCGCGAGGCCAGAACAGATCGTGCAGCTTGAAGGCCGTGGACACCAGGCCGGTGCCCAAGCCCCTAAGCTGGCGGAGCTGTGACTGGATGCTCGTGAGGTTGTCCTCGATCGTAGACTTGGTGTTGGTGGGCAATCCTTTCTCAGCTCGGATTACTTGAGCTTTGGCCAAAGCAGGCATGCTAACCGCGCAGAGATCAGGGAAGATATCTGAGAAAGCTATCGGAAATAGTCAGAAATGGAAACGGAGCGGAAATGAAGTCAAGCAGGAAAGAGGAGAAGCAAACAAAGCCAAGGGAAGAGAAGAAGGAAGCAGTCAAATGCAGAGAAGCACAAACTTACTGTTAAGGTCAATGAGTAGCGCATGCAGCTTGTTCTTCCAGGACTCCTCATCGGCAATATGCCGCTCCTCGACTTGGCGTGCGGTGCCAAGCTGGAGCATGAGATCCTCATTGCACTTCTTCAGCACCTCGTTTTATGCCTTGAGGTCCATCTCCTTGGCCTTGGCTACTGCCTTGACTTTGTCCTTCTCGGCGGCTTGGTCTAGGGCGTCCTGGAGAGCAGTCTTCAATTGGACCTGCAACTTTTCAAACTCGGCGTCGTGATTGTTCTTGAGCTTTGTTTCTTGGTTCTCCTGTTGCTGCTTCACCTCCGCGGGCTTCAAGCAATCGAGATGCTCCTCACGGAATTTCTTGTACTCTTCTGCGGAAAGAAACAGCACGGTGAGCAGAGTAAACAAGAAAAAAGAGAAAAACAAGCACAGAAGGATCAGCAACTCACCTTCCAGCTCCTTGATCTTGCTCTCGGCAGAGGCAGTGAAGACGTGGCAGTGCTGGTGCTGCTCCTGCAGTTCTTTGAGTTTGCCTGCAGAGTAAACAGAGTTAGAGCAAAGAGCAAATCCGGGCGTAAACACAAAACGCACTAACCGAATAGCTAAAGGCTTACTTTCGATTGCAGAGAGTTGAAGGGCACGATCCACTGCCGCCTGCTCCAACTCGGCGTCGTTCTTGCGCTCTTTTTCCAGGGCCGCGAGCCGTCGGGTAGCGATGCTATGGTTCCAGAGCAGCCGCCGGAACAAGTTGGTCCTCTTCATGAGGCTATTCTGGGAAAAAGGAAGAAAACGAATTAGACAATTTTTGGAAGATTTGGCCCGAGAAGACGACAACTCGGTTGAGCACCCGTCTACTCGGCCCGAATCTCGGGGACTGGATAGTGGCTAAGGAGAAAAAGAAGAAGAGAAGAGAAGAAAAGTCGCAACTCGGAACAAGCAAAAGAAACTTACGGCGTATGTCTGCTCGATGTCTTCGGCGGCTTTGCGATGAACGAATAGCTTCGCGGCCAGCGTACATGTGTTGGAGGCGATGGTCATGGGATTGTAGCCCAGATCAGCCTGGTTCCAGTCAGTACGCCAGTGGTCCAGCGTGCCTACAGTGCTGCCATCCCACGTCTTGTTCCCAAGGACGCTGCTCTCCCACACCTGATCAATGAAGCCTACTCTGTCAATCACCTGCTGGAGCCCCTCGGTTTGAACCTCAGTCTCGTTGGCCTCGCGTGAGTGGAACACAAGGGTTTTCTTCTTCTCCGACAACTTGGCGTCCACCGTCTTGGCCTGGGCGCCCTTCGTAAGGGCGATCCGCTGCTCACCCTTGGTCAACTCAATACTATGCTGCTTGGCCATCTACAGCGTGTAGGGCAGGAAGCTGGGCTGCGACTGAGGAGCGCTCGCGCTCGATCCTTCTCCCGCGCCAGCAGAACTGCCAGGAGCTCCAAGTGTAAGCTGCGCGCTCTTAGCAGCAGGCTTCATGGTTGATTTGGGCGGTGGCATCAGTGCAGCATGGCGCGGTGGGTTCCGGCGAGTTGGGGCGTCAGGCTGAACGACCTTCTTGCCGGTAGCATCCGTCTGAGAAGCAGGCTTCTTGGTACCTTGCTTGGAAGGAGGGCTCGGCGCGGTCTTCTGCGTGCTTTGCTTTGCGGGAGGGCTCGGGGCAGTCTTGGTTTTCTTCTGTGGTCGTGGAGGGCTCGGTGCAGTAGGTGGAGTAACCTGCTGAGTAAGCGGCACAGGGGGCCGGCTACCCAACGCAGCGTCCGGCTGCGCTTGGCCCTGCAGGTTTTGCTCCACCACAGTATCCTCAGCCCGCTGCTCGGCAGCGGGATTCGGGCGTACATCTTCTGCTTCTTCTACCCGCGGTTGGGCCGCGGGGTCGTCTTGAACCGCAGCTTCATCTAGCGGCTGCTCCAGGTTCTCGTCCTGCCGCTCAAGGGCGGCATGATCTTGGTGCTCAGCTTCTTGATTGGTATTCTCCCCAGCTGAGGCAGCTGGGGGAGAAGAAGGTGTTTCATCGTGAGCAGCATTCTGCGCGCTCTCATCCGCGCGGGCCTGCTGCTCCAAGTCCATGTTTTGGGCACCAGCGCCCATGTCCTCAGCGCTGGCGTCTTCTTCTTCTGCCTTCACGGGAGAGGGCGCACGCATCCTATCCCGTGCTGCTCGCTCGTCCTCTTCCTGAGAGAGGTCAATGAGTTTCTCGAGGTCGATGGTAGGTTTTCTCTTGGAGGTGGTGGGAGCCGCAGCAGCATCGGCATCCATAGGATCACTAAAACAGAAGGGGAGTTCAGAAACAAAGAGGAAGGGAAGAGAACACCGAGAAGTGGGAGTAGAATGCAACTCAGATGAAAGTTACTTACCCCTTGCGGGTGGGGAGTTGCCTTTTGGCGATGGCAACCTTCTTCTTCTTCTCGGCCTTCTTGGTTTTCTTGGCGGCAGGCTCTTGGGCACCGCTACCCGTCCTCTTCCGAGTAGTAGGAGCAGCTACATAGATAGGATCGACGTCAAGGGCATCCTCGTCTTCCTCGTCCACCTCAGGATCATCTGCAGAATAGAATGGAAAAAAGAGTTGAGAAACGGAAATGGAGGTTGGGTTGCGCTACTCGCAATAAGAGAGGTGGACTTAGTCACCTTCTTCGTCCTCGGACCAATCCCGAATGAACGCGTCAACTTGATGCTTACCCGGCTGTTCGGCGTGAGGGATACAGAGGGTGTCCTGGGTATCGTAGGCAGTCTCATCGTCCTCTTCTCGGTCACTTCTCCAGTTGGCCTCAAAGAGCTCCTCATCTTCAACAGCTTGGCGATCGATATGCTGGAAAGACAAGCAAGTGGTGCAAATCAATTGAGTACAAGGCTGAGGGGTTCTACCTGGTACAGGATGCAAACACAAAGCATATTAATCTAGAGAATCCTATTCAGAGTAGCATGCAAACACAAAGCATATTAGGCTAAGGTTCTCTACTCGACGGGGCGTGCAAACACAAAGCACATAAAGCAGACTAAGATGCGCGGGGTGTGCTACTCAACATGGCGTGCAAACACAAAGCACTTAAGGCCTACATGATATTTGAGATGTTCTACTCGGTATCAAGGTACAGAGACAGAAAAGAGAGGGGTCACCTGTTCCATGCGCTTAGTACGGATGTACGGCACAAAGCCATATTGCCAGGTGTCGGTGAGGCTGGTCTTCATGATGGATCTCGCCCAGACGGCGACATCGGCGGTGCTAAGCTCGAAGGTGGTTGTCCTCGTGCAGTCCCGGCTGCCTCCCATGTGGCACATCTTGTGGGAGCGGCGTTGAAGCGGTAGCACTCGGCGTGAGATCCAACACGCGATGGGATCATGGCGCTTGAATCGCAACTCCGTCAGCTCGGCGAGGCGCTTCTCGATCTGCAGGATTTCGTCATGATTCTTCGGCTTGTATCCCCAATTCTGCTAGGTTGGTGGCGTATTCGTCCACTTGGGGAGATTTATCCGGTCCGTGATTAGCGCTCCTTCTTCGTCAGGAACGTTCTTAACGTAAAGGAAGGAGCGCTGCCACTTACGTACCGTGTCGAGCCCCTTGACGCGCGGGTGGGTGCCGGCGGTGCGCTGCAGCATCATCGCGCTTCCCGTCTTCGTCATGGCGCGGGAGCTCTCCGTGCTCCCGGGCTTGGGGACGCTTTGCTTCCAGAAGAAGAAGTACCGCGCCCAGGTATGAACAGTCGGGCGCACGCCCAGGAATGCCTCGCAGACCACGGCGTGGAAGGCGAGCATCACCATGGCATTGGGGGGCAGGTGATGCGGCTGTAGACGGAAGTGATTGACGAATTCCCTGAAGAAGTCCGACGCCGGGAGGCCAAATCCCCGCTTGAAGTGCGTGAGGAAGACGACGAACTCGCCCTCCTGCGGCGCGGGGATGGTTTCGCCGTCCGGCTGCCGGGACTGCACGCTGGGAGGGACGCGGCGGGTATTAACCAGCCACCGGCAATCTTCCGCCGTGACGTCAGATCCCTCCCATCCGGCGCGAGCGTCGTCATCTCCGCGGGCCATGGAGATGAGATGGATTGGTGGAAGATTTGTGGAAGAGATGGGTGGAGGAAGTAATCTCTGTCTTTCTCTCCGGCGGCGCGTGGAGCAGTGGCGCGGCAAGAGATTGTGGTGGTGGAGTGCTCGACGGCGGCGGAGAGATGAAGGGGCAGGAGGCGAGAAGTGAGCAGGAAAGAGAAAAGGAGGGCATCGAGGAGGTATTTATCCCTCCCCTCGAGTTGCTGTTACAGGCAGAGTTAGTGGGATCAGTTGTGCACCGAGATCGTGCGGCGTGGGCTGCGCGCCGGTTAGAAATGCACACAGCGCATATTGCGCGTGTAACGGGCGCAGTTAATCCCACGTCGTGATCGTGGGCTAATGAGTGCGATTGAAGAGACTTAACGGGATGGTGGGCCCTGGCCGCAGTTATGGGCGCGTGGCCTGCCAAATCCCAGGCACCGAGGCGTCGGAGTGACAGGGGTGCGACACGTGCCCCGTTGCGACACGCAGAGGTGGATTCGCACCGTTTGAGGCGGGATTGCATTTTCAAAGATTTCACTAAGTCTTCTTACTCGGCATCAGAGAAGAGAAATGGTGCTACTCGGAGAAGAAGAGATTCAAGCCAAGTATAAGGGCTACTCAGAGGTGCTACTCGGCATATTACGGTTCGAAGGCAAGGTTTGTTTTTAAGCTGGAATGGCCCAGTGAACAAGTTCGCAGGACTCTACCAGCTTCGGGGACTAATGTCAGGGGGTTACCCCCGAGTAGGGGTAAGGCAGGTGCTAAAGGCAAGACCAGAAGAGCAGTTGTGACCAAGTTGGCTGGCTACCCGGTACTCGCTACCCGGTGGACAGCTATCCGGTAGTATCTACCAATGACCAGGAGGAAGAATCAAGGAAGTTGTATTCTTCCGAGTAGAGGAAGTTGTCCGGGTAGAGGGAGTGGATTCCTACTCGGACCAGAAGTCAATAGAGCCGTTCTGACACAGGATCCCGCGTATCCTGCTTCTGTGCGGCGTGCGGTTCAACTTACGGAGTGCGTGACTATCCGCACCACGGCGTGGCTACAGTGATGTAGGCTCCTGTCTAGTCCTGTCACTGGCAGAGGGGACAGGACGGGGCTAGGGGCCTACCCTATCTCACTGACAAGGGTGGACAGGTCCCATCTCCGAACGGCGCAACGACTTACGGGGCGAGTGTCAGCGGGAACCCGAAGGCGTGCGCGGTTCTGTAGGGCTCATGTCACATCCCGCTGTACTTTATACTTGTTTTCTATTTGGCTGGGCACCAGTATATAAGGTGCCCTGCCTCCTCCTGTGCGAGGGTCGACACTCTGGATTGCTTCACTACTCACGGTAAGAACTAGAGAGAAGAGTGGCTACTCGGCTGAAGGTCTATTTGTACTGTGGCTACTCGGTAACACACATATAAAGAGAGAGGCAGGAGTAGGGGTGTTACCTCCACACGAGGGCCCTGAACCTGGGTAAGATCTTGGTGTTTGCAGTGTTTGTGATCCATCCCACGTGGCTACTCGCCGTGTGATCCCTCCCCGAGCACCTCCAACGTCCATCAGCCCCAACTTTAGCCATCCCATGGCATCTGCCGTGATACCACCACGACAGAGAACCAACCTCCTCTTCTGACATTGCGTTCGCAATCACCTCGGTCAGTCCGAAATTTTCCCAGATATCTCTACCTCTCGGGCATTTGAAGAATGCGTGTGTGATGCTCTCACAATCCAATTTACATAAGGGGCATTTACTAGAGATTGGCAAATGATGATTTGCAAGGATCCCGTAGCATGGGATTGCACCCAGGAGCGCTCGCCAGCAATGGATTTTTATTTCTGTAGGGACTTTGAGAGACCAAAGCCCACGCCGGACTTGGTTAGGGCCCGACGGAGCCATCTGCCCGGTGCGCCTCAGTTTGCGTTCGTGCTGAAAATCCCACTCTAGGTGGTAAGCCGATTTAACAAAGAACAACCCTTGTTTATTTGGGTGCCATGCAACAAAGTTGTTCATCATACCGACCGCTAAAGGGATTTTGAGTATTTTTTCTGCGTCCGCTGGCCAAAAAATCTCTCTAATTTGCTCCTCATCCCATACTCTATTTTCGGTATCAATGAGCTCTGAAACCTTCGTGTAGACCACATTCCCCCTCCTTGTCATGATTTTCCTCGAAGGACTTGACGGTATCCAACAATCATCCCAGATGTTGATGTTCTATCCATCACCAACACGCCAAATATGTCCTCTTTTAAAGCTTTGAATCCCAAACAGGGTTTCGCCCCCCTTTATAAATAAAAAACCCAACGGCCGAACAGATACAATGTGATGAGGGGAATCTCTTACAAGAAGATCAAAGATAGAAAAAGGAAAAGCACAAAGGAGAACCAAACTTGCCACCGAGAACCCCAGACCGAACCCGATGAACGAGGCTCCACGACAACGCCCCCAAGAGGGTAATGACATAGTCCGTCACCGCCTCGAGACCGAGATGGTCAAGGGTTTTCACCCAGAGCACTAACGCGACAAAGGTAACCACAACAACGCCCCCAAGAGTGTAGCTGTACCCACAGGCATCGCCGCCTTTGGAGCCAGAGAGCTTTCGCTCGGAAAACACTTCGCACACATCGCATGGATGGACCGCCCACTGGTCGCGAGAAAAGTCTCCCGACCACGATCTGGGAGTAGCCGCCACCAACTCCAGGAACCCCCACCGCCCGCTTCTCGCCATCCACATGGCCGAAGAGCGAGGCCATCACCACCACCACATCGCTTGCTGTAGAAACGCCCGTGCAGTCCACCTTCTAGGGCCGCCGCCCCACGTCCACAACCTCGCGCCACAGTATCGACATCCGAACACCGCAAGAACAACATGTCGGGTGAGATAGATCAACAACAACATCAGACCCGCAAGGTTGGCAACCGCAACCGATAGAAGGAGAACGTCATTTTCCGCCATAGGCGGCCACCGACCGGACGCAGCAGCAGGGCCTATGAGGCCCAGATCAGCCCAAATAGTCCAAGAAGGCATGCCAGGCCCAGATCAGGCCCGACAAGCCCCTCCGCCATGATGCAGTGTCGAAGTCACTATTGCTATCATGCAGATCGGGTCGGCCACAGACACACGAGCTGGGGATCAGACCCGTTAAACCCAGATCGGGCCCACTTGCCCACATTTGGTCCAAGCCACCCCTGCCATGGTCCATCACCGCCCAGCACCCTCCACCGCCGCACCTCCGCCTCCGCACCTCCACCGTTGAACCGCCGCCGGCCCCGTCGATGCACGCCATGCCAAGGTCGTCTTCATGCTGCGGATCCACCACCCCGTCGAGGAAGGAGCGTAGCACCCGCTCCATCCACAGCTGGCCCAGGACCCCAACCACCACCACTACCACCGTCCATGGGCACACGTTGCGCCGCCTCCCCATCGTACCCTGAGCCCGACGACGCCGCCACACCGCACCACCACCCCCATGCGACACCACCGCCGCTGGATCCGCTCGCCCCCACCGCCGGAAACCACCACGGACCCCACGCCACCTTGAAGTCGAAGCGTGAGAGAGGAGGAGCAGCCTCGCCGCCGCCCGCGCTGCATAGGCTTTGCCCGACCACACCTCCCGAGGGCGGCGAGGGGAAATGAGGAGAGGGCGCGCGCAGGAGCCAGCAGCGTTAGGTTTTCCCCAGACGCCGTGGGGGGCGTCGTGGGAGCGGAGGTTTCCTCCAACAATCACTCTCCACTTGCACCGGCCCAGCGTAGTTTGAAATTATCAATCTGGTGGCTTTCAGGCCAGCCAAAGCTTCCAGTGTTTCAGTATCATGGCAACTTGAAATTCTTCCTGAAGCCTTTAGAAGTACACGTCCATCACTGTCTCTGAGCACCGCCCCCCACGAGCCAGAGTAATCTCCATCTATGAAACTGGCATCAAAGTTTAGTTTTTCCCAACCTTTTTGGGGTTTCTCCCAGACTTCCGTAGACTATTTTATTTTCACTTCCTTATTTGGTTCCAAATCCATGATAGATTGTTTACCTTTTATGTCAGATAACACTTCTATTGCCCACGTTTCCTAAAAGGTTGTGATGTACAATTGCAAAAAGAAGGCTGACTGTTCTATGCCGCATTTGCCATCTCCAAATAATGTATTGTTCCTGATATGCCAAGATCTCCACCATAGAAGGAGTAGTTTTTCTCTCATGTTCTCATCCACTTTGTTGAGTAAGATTAGCACCCAATCTTCTCCTGTAAACCGGAATTCACTCTCCGGTGGCAAGGACCACTCCTTTCTCATCTTCTGTCTAAGCGCCCTTGCTTTTGTGTACTAAATCATGGCATGATGAGATATTTCAACCTCAACTCCACATATATAACATGTCAGAATATGGTCCATTCTCCTTCAGGAGTGATGCTCCTAAACCCCAAGAGTGTCGGAGGCCAACTTCCAACTGAACACATTTACTTTTGGAGGTACCTTAAACTTGCAAATCAGGTTCCATAGATCTCTTTTTTTCAGGATTTTTGGTGATAATCCCTAACCCACAAGTGTTAGACTGAATATATGAAGCTAACTTATACATAGTCCTAACCAAAAATATACCACTCTTCTCATAATGCAAAGCCAGGAAGTCATCACCTGTAAAGCTAGGTATTTTGGTTTGCAGAACATAGTCTACATTAGTGCCATAGAAGACCTTCCTCACTAAATCTTCTATCCATGTTTTAGTACTCAGATTTATTAGAACACTGGATCCGACTCATTCCTAGCGGTACGAATCAAGAACCCTAGAAACTCTCATGGAAACCTAGGAATAGATCAACAGAGGAGGGGACGAGGTGCAAGACGTACATGAGAGTAAGTACAGGCTTCAACCAGAGAAGTAGGGCTGCTAGAGTAGCATGGGCGTTGGTGGTGGTGCTGAAGACGGCTTCAGGAGGTCGGTGGCGGGATCGAAGAAGAAGGGTTCCGGCGGTGGTAGGGAGGGAGGTGTCAGGAGCGGAGGCCGGCATTGGCGTCGGCGTGAAGGGAATAGGGAAAGGCGTCGGCGACGGGAACAGGGGACAGGGCGAGCGTGGTCATTGTAACAGCCCAAGTATGAAAACCATCCCATTAGAATGTTTGTTGCATGTTTATTTAAGTATTGCATCATGTCATCATATTGTTTCCATGTTGTTTGCTTTTGTTTCTAAATTGTTGCATTGTTTTCCACTGTTTTCACAACTCAAATTCAAACCTTACTCAAACAATGTTTTCATACTTGTTCCGTTACAACTTTTGGAATAAAAATAACAAGTAAAAACAACCAAATTGCTTTCATTTTATTCCATAATGCTCACTTGTTAAGTTAATGGTTTTAATCAATCAATTGTTCCAAAATCACATTCAAAAATTCAATACATTGCATAAACAACACCCAATTGGAAAGTTATGAAAATCACCAAAACAAATCAACTCATTGTTCTAATTTAATTAATAGGGTTCACCCTATTAGTTTTGTTGCTTCTTTATTAATCAATTAAGTTGCAAATTATTTAAATTCCAACCAATTGACAAAACAGCAAATAGTTTGAATTTTTCAAAGAACTTAAGTTGTCAAGGGTAGATATTGGACCAACAAATGCACCTGACTTTTCCCAAAAATTTTAGCAACTCATAACCCAATCCTTTTCTTCCATTTGGTTCTATGCAAAAAAAAATAAAAATAAGAACAAATAATTAAAACCACAAGGGAGAGGGGCATGGCCCATCCTTTTCTTTTCCTCCCCCCAAGCGCACTTTCCCTGGCCCAGTACCCCTACCCCTTGTCGTCTTCCTCCTCCCTGTACGAACCTCCTCTGTACCACACGATCCCTTCTCCCCCTCCTCAGATGCCATGCCGTACCAGTGCTCTCCCCTCCATAAGACTACCCCCTCTGCCCTAGCAACCCTAGCTACCCCTCTCCTCTACCCTGCGCCGCCGTCCTCTCTTCTCCCCCTCCCGATTTTTCTTTCTCTGTATCTGAAAACTCCACATCCTGTCCCTCCTTTGAACCTTCCATGGCCGGAGAAGAGGGAGCTCGTCGCCGGGTGCTGGGCAACTGCCACGGGCCGCTTACGGCGGGAATGGAATCGGCACCCTTCCATCTCCAAGTTCGGTGAAGGTTCCATCGCCGGATACTGCCCGAGGCGGCGCCGCCGTCGAGGTTTCCGGCCGGCCCGCCTCCTGCTGCTGCCCTGCTGTCCGCCCCTGCAGCGACCTGATCGCCCCTCCCTGACCGCACCAAGGTGAGGCCCCCTTCCGCCTCCTTCCTCTCGCCCCTCTACCTTTCTCCCGCGAGCCGCACCCCCCCACGGTTGGTCACGTCCGGCGAGCAGCCACTGCCGGCGACCTCGATCTGTTCTGCCCGCTCGCTCGGGTTCAGTAGCGACTGAATCAGTTTCAGTTATATGTGCGTTCAACACCTTAACCCCCCTGAGAACCCCTTCCTTCCAACAACACAGCAGTAGCCCATCTGGTTTGCACCCTGTGAGCGTATCAGGAGGTGGGGGGATCGAATCCCACCCCCTGCAGAATAAAACCAAATTTTATTTTGCAAGGTTTTGGTACAGGAACTTCCAGCAAATCACACATAGGCCCCTGGTATTAAATCTAGACCCCTGAAATAATTTTTCCTAAGTCCCTACTGGATTAAAAATGGCAGATTTACACTAGATTTTGTAAATTGCATAAGAAATTCATCCCAACTCCAATTTTAACTTTTTAAATATGTTTTCTGTCCCAAATTGAATGATCTATCCAAATATAAAATTTATTTCCTGTTTTGAATATTTTAAATTGGTGCAATATTTGAAAACTTGTCAAATTCACTTAAACTTGCAAAAATCATAACTTGTTCATAAAAATTCCAAATTCCACAAACTAAATATGTTTTCCAATCAACTTTTCATGTACTTTCCAAATATAAATTTTGTTTGCTGTTTTGAATAATTTAAATGGCTGAAAACAACTGTTTCTTACTTATTGCATTTAAAATTGCCAAAATAATAACTTGCTCATTTTAAATCCAATTTCCACAAATGAAATATGTTTTCCATGCAAAATTAAACCCTCTTTCCAAATATAAAATTTGTTTCATGTTTTGAATAATTAAAATTGGTTGAATGATTTAAACCTTGTTTAAATCATTTAATATTGTTAAATGTATAACTTGATCAAAACAAATTCTTTTGGGACATATAAAATATGTTTTCAAACCATCAAAGCATAACCCTTTCAAATATGAATTTGGTTTAATGCTTTGAACAAATAAAAATTAAAATAAGTTCATGTTTGAATTAATTTCATTTAATTCTTGCTTACACTTGTTTAATTCATAAATAATTTAATTGAAATCCTTTTTCAACAAGTGAAACATGCAATCCACCTAAAATTGTGTGTTCTTATCAAATATGAACTTTGTTATCTATTTTGAACAATTAAAATTGGTGAAAACAACAAATGCTTGTGTGACACCTTTAAGTAACCAAAATTTCCTAAATTAATAAATGAATTTCTAAACTTGTTGAACCTTATTTCCGTTTGGTTCTATTGTTGTTATTTTGTTGTTTTCCTCATCCATGCATCATGATAATTCACTTACACAATTTGATTAGTTGTAAAACAATTAATTCCACCATAATTCATGGGCTTTTCATATGCAATCCAATTGCATATGGGTCCATTTAATCCTGTTTCTATCTTGTCAACTAGTTTATTTTGTTGCATCAATTAAATGGTCATGCATCATTCCATGATTGTGCACTATGCCATGATATTGATTGTGTACCTTTTCTGCATTGTCTGTTTGCTTCTTCTCGGATAAACGACGACGTTGAGACCGACGATACTTACGACACCCCTTCTAAGGATTTTAGCTCAGTACCAGGCTACTGGGTTTGCAGGCAAGTTATCACTCACATGAACCACTGTGTTCCTTTCAACATTGGTTACCGATACTTTCCGTTGTTCTTTTCTGCTAGCCTTAGTAGTAGTTGTTTCTGTTACGAACCCATCACATGAATCCCTTAACCTTGATATTGCCTCACCTCCCCTCCTATCACCCCTTTGGTTGAGCCAGTGTCTTACTAGCATGCTTAGGTTGCTTTTGCTCGAGTCTGTTACCCGTTACTTTCAGTTACTATATTTCATTATGTTCTGGGGGGCTCGATGTTTAATCAATCAATCAATCATGCTAATATTACTGCTAATAATAATTTGATGATAAGGCACCGGCAGGAGGCCCATGAGAGGTTTTGAAGCCTGCTAGTGTCGACCCTAATAGGAAAAGGGTCTTGTCTACTGATCCATGATGAGCGCACTACCCGCATGTGGGAAGCGAGTATGGGCGCCCCCCTCAACTTGACCTGATTCGCATCTCGTCCAAATCGCCTCATTTAGTTCGTGTTTTCCATTTGCCGCATGCATGTTTTTGCGAGCCCAGGCCAGGGTGGAACTTTCGTAGTCGGCATATAGGGGGACACGTTCTTAGAGTGCTATGAGGGTCCATTTTCTTCTGGGCTCGATTAGCCGTGCGCCCAAGGTGCTTTGGGCTTGATGCGAAGAATGGTTGGTTGTGTAGAGTACCCCGCTTGGTGGAAGTGCATTTCCATCTGGCGGGTTATTCTTGCGTGTACGGCCAAATTGGTGCAACCCTGCAGGGATAATCTTCTCGAGAAGCCGTGTTTTCCGCGGTTATGGATTACTTGGTGAAAGTACTGGCTAACAAGTACTCAGGACAACTTAAACATAATGATCAAACATGTTACACCCAATGATTAATAACTTGACTAGTAATAGTTGGATGACACAATAACTTGATTCACCTTTAATACAACTGTGTGAGTTATCCTCGGATTGCTTCTTTGGATAAGGGGCGAGATCCAGGATGGGTTTGTTTGAAGTTATCTTTAAGTTGGTTACAATCCTCGATCTTATCTCCTTTCTGTTAGCCGGAAGTAGTATAATCTCTGTAGTTGGTTAGCGCAGCCAGTTGCAGCATCTTTTATATCCCCTCTCTTCCGTTGAACCCAAGGCATCTGTGCTTGGTGTTGACGGGTTACACTTTGGTGAACTGTGAGTCTTGCTTGCCAGTACGTTTATGTACTGACCCCTTTGGGGCTGTGGTTTCCGCAGACCTACGTTTCCGAGGATCTACATGGTGGCTACTACGTGGAGTATGACGAGACTGCTGACGAGTAGATAGCGGACCCGGGCAGGATCCGAGACTTCGTGGATGGGCTCCGTCTTTTCGTTTCCGGCCTCTTAGGCCTATTTGGTTCTTGTCTGTACTCAGACATGTTGAATGCTTCCGCTGTATTGTAATGATGTATTGTTGGGGCAGGTGCCCTCTGAATGATTGTATTTGCTATCTCTGCTCTAATGAGAGCCATTTGCAGCTTATTTCAATCTTTTGTGTCGTAGAGATCTGTTGTGATATCAGGTGTTCAACTCCGTTGACGTACCATGTGTGTATGGTTTGAAGTACGTCGACGGAAGTGCCTTTGATCTCTAGTGGATAGTTTACATCGACGATGGAATAGCAGGGCTTGTGTTGTCGCGCATAAGCGCAGGCCTACCAGGAAGCTGGGACGTGGGAGCAGTTATGCCCCATAATCCAAGCATCTGCTATCCAGTTCGTACGGTGAGTATCCCCTAGAAATCAGGGTGCGACAAATGGTATCAGAGCCTGTCTGCCTGTAGGATCCCTTTTTACTTGTCGCAGTTGAGTCTAGAAACTATTTTGTAGCTATATAGGAAAAATGAAACGCGAGAGTAGGAATTCTGTTCTTTTTCTTCTTTTCCCCACCCTCCCTCCCTTTTTTCTGGTAAGGAAGTGCAACGTTGATTTTTTTCCCTTCTCATCTAAACTTTCAAGTTAGGATTTCACGTGTTTTGGGTTCTCCGTAGTACCTCAGGAGTTTTGTCCTCGTTTTCCCCGGTGTTGCTTCGTTATCCTGTTCTTTTAAAGAACCTTTTCGTCTGTTGAAATCTTGTTGTTGTTTTCCAATTCAATTCTTCTACCGGCGTCTAATCAAAGTTTCCCCGTTCATCTGCTAAACTCTATTCCAGTTAAAGTGTTATTTTATACCGGAGCATCACATTCCTTTGTGTCAACAATCTTTTCCACAACATACAACACAATTCTGGTTCCACTAAGCAATCAAAACTCTGTTCACTCCCCGGGATCTCAAATGTTGACTTCCAAGATAAGTAAGAACAATCCAATTCTAATGGGAGGCCACATATTCCTCGTTACTCTCATGTTGATGATTCTGACATTGATGATTATTCTTGGTGTTGCATTGATGTCAATAACTCTGTTCCACCATTTTAGCCACATAATCTATTCTCCAAATGAATCAAATTCTATCCAGCTATACACCCTTGATACAAAAACCTCTCCCTTTACTTGAAAATGTTCCGGTGGTTTGCAAATTCCCTGACGTCTATCCAAGGTGCACGATGTGTTTCACGTGTCACAACTCAAGTGGATCTTCCCAAGAAGTATCCAAACCTTTTCTTTTCTCAGTAGGAATCTCGGGGCGCGATTCCTTCAAGGGGGGCGTTTTGTAACAGCCCAAGTATGAAAACCATCCCATTAGAATGTTTGTTGCATGTTTATTTAAGTATTGCATCATGTCATCATATTGTTTCCATGTTGTTTGCTTTTGTTTCTAAATTGTTGCATTGTTTTCCACTGTTTTCACAACTCAAATTCAAACCTTACTCAAACAATGTTTTCATACTTGTTCCGTTACAACTTTTGGAATAAAAATAACAAGTAAAAACAACCAAATTGCTTTCATTTTATTCCATAATGCTCACTTGTTAAGTTAATGGTTTTAATCAATCAATTGTTCCAAAATCACATTCAAAAATTCAATACATTGCATAAACAACACCCAATTGGAAAGTTATGAAAATCACCAAAACAAATCAACTCATTGTTCTAATTTAATTAATAGGGTTCACCCTATTAGTTTTGTTGCTTCTTTATTAATCAATTAAGTTGCAAATTATTTAAATTCCAACCAATTGACAAAACAGCAAATAGTTTGAATTTTTTAAAGAACTTAAGTTGTCAAGGGTAGATATTGGACCAACAAATGCACCTGACTTTTCCCAAAAAAATTAGCAACTCATAACCCTATCCTTTTCTTCCATTTGGTTCTATGCAAAAAAAATAAAAATAAGAACAAATAATTAAAACCACAAGGGAGAGGGGAATGGCCCATCCTTTTCTTTTCCTCCCCCCAAGCCCACTTTCCCTGGCCCAGTACCCCCTACCCCTTGTCGTCTTCCTCCTCCCTGTACGAACCTCCTCTGTACCACACGATCCCTTCTCCCCCTCCTCAGATGCCATGCCGTACCAGTGCTCTCCCCCCATAAGACTACCCCCTCTGCCCTAGCAACCCTAGCTACCCCTCTCCTCTACCCTGCGCCGCCGTCCTCTCTTCTCCCCCTCCCGATTTTTCTTTCTCTGTATCTGAAAACTCCACATCTTGTCCCTCCTTTGAACCTTCAAGGCCAGAGAAGAGGGAGCTCGTCGCCGGGTGCTGGGCAACTGCCACGGGCCGCTTACGGCGGGAATGGAATCGGCACCCTTCCATCTCCAAGTTCGGTGAAGGTTCCATCGCCGGATACTGCCCGAGGCGGCGCCGCCGTCGAGGTTTCCGGCCGGCCCGCCTCCTGCTGCTGCCCTGCTGTCCGCCCCTGCAGCGACCTGATCGCCCCTCCCTGACCGCACCAAGGTGAGGCCCCCTTCCGCCTCCTTCCTCTCGCCCCTCTACCTTTCTCCCGCGAGCCGCACCCCCCCACGGTTGGTCACCTCCGGCGAGCAGCCACTGCCGGCGACCTCGATCTGTTCTGCCCGCTCGCTCGGGTTCAGTAGCGACTGAATCAGTTTCAGTTATATGTGCGTTCAACACCTTAACCCCCCTGAGAACCCCTTCCTTCCAACAACACAGCAGTAGCCCATCTGGTTTGCACCCTGTGAGCGTATCAGGAGGTGGGGGGATCGAATCCCACCCCCTGCAGAATAAAACCAAATTTTATTTTGCAAGGTTTTGGTACAGGAACTTCCAGCAAATCACACATAGGCCCCTGGTATTAAATCTAGACCCCTGAAATAATTTTTCCTAAGTCCCTACTGGATTAAAAATGGCAGATTTACACTAGATTTTGTAAATTGCATAAGAAATTCATCCCAACTCCAATTTTAACTTTTTAAATATGTTTTCTGTCCAAAATTGAATGATCTATCCAAATATAAAATTTATTTCCTGTTTTGAATATTTTAAATTGGTGCAATATTTGAAAACTTGTCAAATTCACTTAAACTTGCAAAAATCATAACTTGTTCATAAAAATTCCAAATTCCACAAACTAAATATGTTTTCCAATCAACTTTTCATGTACTTTCCAAATATAAATTTTGTTTGCTGTTTTGAATAATTTAAATGGCTGAAAACAACTGTTTCTTACTTATTGCATTTAAAATTGCCAAAATAATAACTTGCTCATTTTAAATCCAATTTCCACAAATGAAATATGTTTTCCATGCAAAATTAAACCCTCTTTCCAAATATAAAATTTGTTTCATGTTTTGAATAATTAAAATTGGTTGAATGATTTAAACCTTGTTTAAATCATTTAATATTGTTAAATTTATAACTTGATCAAAACAAATTCTTTTGGGACATATAAAATATGTTTTCAAACCATCAAAGCATAACCCTTTCAAATATGAATTTGGTTTAATGCTTTGAACAAATAAAAATTAAAATAAGTTCATGTTTGAATTAATTTCATTTAATTCTTGCTTACACTTGTTTAATTCATAAATAATTTATTTGAAATCCTTTTTCAACAAGTGAAACATGCAATCCACCTAAAATTGTGTGTTCTTATCAAATATGAACTTTGTTATCTATTTTGAACAATTAAAATTGGTGAAAACAACAAATGCTTGTGTGACACCTTTAAGTAACCAAAATTTCCTAAATTAATAAATGAATTTCTAAACTTGTTGAACCTTATTTCCATTTGGTTCTATTGTTGTTATTTTGTTGTTTTCCTCATCCATGCATCATGATAATTCACTTACACAATTTGATTAGTTGTAAAACAATTAATTCCACCATAATTCATGGGCTTTTCATATGCAATCCAATTGCATATGGGTCCATTTAATCCCGTTTCTATCTTGTCAACTAGTTTATTTTGTTGCATCAATTAAATGGTCATGCATCATTCCATGATTGTGCACTATGCCATGATATTGATTGTCTACCTTTTCTGCATTGTCTGTTTGCTTCTTCTCGGATAAACAACGACGTTGAGACCGACGATACTTACGACACCCCTTCTAAGGATTTTAGCTCAGTACCAGGCTACTGGGTTTGCAGGCAAGTTATCACTCACATGAACCACTGTGTTCCTTTCAACATTGGTTACCGATACTTTCCGTTGTTCTTTTCTGCTAGCCTTAGTAGTAGTTGTTTCTGTTATGAACCCATCACATGAATCCCTTAACCTTGATATTGCCTCACCTCCCCTCCTATCACCCCTTTGGTTGAGCCAGTGTCTTACTAGCATGCTTAGGTTGCTTTTGCTCGAGTCTGTTACCCGTTACTTTCAGTTACTATATTTCATTATGTTCTGGGGGGCTCGATGTTTAATCAATCAATCAATCATGCTAATATTACTGCTAATAATAATTTGATGATAAGGCACCGGCAGGAGGCCCATGAGAGGTTTTGAAGCCTGCTAGTGTCGACCCTAATAGGAAAAGGGTCTTGTCTACTGATCCATGATGAGCGCACTACCCGCATGTGGGAAGCGAGTATGGGCGCCCCCCTCAACTTGACCTGATTCGCATCTCGTCCAAATCGCCTCATTTAGTTCGTGTTTTCCATTTGCCGCATGCATGTTTTTGCGAGCCCAGGCCAGGGTGGAACTTTCGTAGTCGACATATAGGGGGACATGTTCTTAGAGTGCTATGAGGGTCCATTTTCTTCTGGGCTCGATTAGCCGTGCGCCCAAGGTGCTTTGGGCTTGATGCGAAGAATGGTTGGTTGTGTAGAGTACCCCGCTTGGTGGAAGTGCATTTCCATCTGGCGGGTTATTCTTGCGTGTACGGCCAAATTGGTGCAACCCTGCAGGGATAATCTTCTCGAGAAGCCGTGTTTTCCGCGGTTATGGATTACTTGGTGAAAGTACTGGCTAACAAGTACTCAGGACAACTTAAACATAATGATCAAACATGTTACACCCAATGATTAATAACTTGACTAGTAATAGTTGGATGACACAATAACTTGATTCACCTTTAATACAACTGTGTGAGTTATCCTCGGATTGCTTCTTTGGATAAGGGGCGAGATCCAGGATGGGTTTGTTTGAAGTTATCTTTCAGTTGGTTACAATCCTCGATCTTATCTCCTTTCTGTTAGCCGGAAGTAGTATAATCTCTGTAGTTGGTTAGCGCAGCCAGTTGCAGCATCTTTTATATCCCCTCTCTTCCGTTGAACCCAAGGCATCTGTGCTTGGTGTTGACGGGTTACACTTTGGTGAACTGTGAGTCTTGCTTGCCAGTACGTTTATGTACTGACCCCTTCGGGGCTGTGGTTTCCGCAGACCTACGTTTCCGAGGATCTACATGGTGGCTACTACGTGGAGTATGACGAGACTGCTGACGAGTAGATAGCGGACCCGGGCAGGATCCGAGACTTCGTGGATGGGCTCCGTCTTTTCGTTTCCGGCCTCTTAGGCCTATTTGGTTCTTGTCTGTACTCAGACATGTTGAATGCTTCCGCTGTATTGTAATGATGTATTGTTGGGGCAGGTGCCCTCTGAATGATTGTATTTGCTATCTCTGCTCTAATGAGAGCCATTTGCAGCTTATTTCAATCTTTTGTGTCGTAGAGATCTGTTGTGATATCAGGTGTTCAACTCCGTTGACGTACCATGTGTGTATGGTTTGAAGTACGTCGACGGAAGTGCCTTTGATCTCTAGTGGATAGTTTACATCGACGATGGAATAGCAGGGCTTGTGTTGTCGCGCATAAGCGCAGGCCTACCAGGAAGCTGGGACGTGGGAGCAGTTATGCCCCATAATCCAAGCATCTGCTATCCAGTTCGTACGGTGAGTATCCCCTAGAAATCAGGGTGCGACAGTCATCATCGATGTGCCGCCAGACACGGAAAAACGCGAGGGTGGAGGCGTGTCTTCGTTCCACTCCAACCCGACCTGGCCTGCCAAACAAGTGTGTGTCTCTCGATGTCTCTAGTTGGGCTGATAATTTACACTAATAAACCGGCACAAACACATTTGTCAAACGAGGCCTTAAGATCTTTGGGGATTTAGAAGAGGCATGTGAGAGGGGGGAGAGGAGGGCCGCCGCCACCATGTTTCTGTCATGGTGTTGTGATCGAGTGAGGAGGTGTGAGAGCATCTCCACTCGCGCCCCCAAAGCTCCCCCAACCTCCTTCCCATCCGGACGGCCCCTGAAGCCGCCCACACGCGCCCTCCATTGGGCATTCCCGTCCAGTCGCTCCCTAGTTCCCGTCCGGAAAACCCAGCTCAACCCGGCTCACAGGGGCTCCCATGGGGGCTCCGGACGAGTCGTTCGGCGTCGCGTGCACGGCCTTCTAGTCACACAAAACGCCCACAAAAGCCCTTCACAGACCCCGATGCGCCCCGCCATTTCCTTTATGCCGCCGCCTCCCTCTTCCCGCCCCTTTCTACCTCCCTCGCCGTCCGCGCCATGCCTCTGAAAGGGCCACCTAGGCCATCGTTGAAGACCACGAAGATCGGAAAGCTTGGAGCCTAGTGCCGCGTGCTGCAGCCGCGTCCCGTAAAGGAGCGACCGGAGGGCATGACCGACGTCAAGTGGGAGGTTGACCAACGCTGCAAAGCGGTCTACACTAAGGAGCATCGAGTACGGAGGGAGAAGAAGGAAGCCCAGGTCTCGGCGGCGAACCTCGATTTACTAGTTGGCACCGTTGGAAGTAGCCCAGGAGGCGGCTCAAACTCGCCGCGTTCGGGGTCGCCATTCCCCTTGGACGGCACGAGCACGCCGCGCTCCTAGTCAAGGCTCTGTCCGAGCCCCGGCCTCTCCCCCAACTTCAACGAGCCCGGCGGTTATGGCGGCTACGGCGCTGGTGAAAGTGCAAATGCACCTAAATCATCTTGTTTTGGATGTTGGTTAACAACACACGTATACTCTTAAGTGTGTTAATGTTTTTCAGGGTCTATCGATAATATTTCATTTGGTGGTGTTGAGTATCAAAAAGGACAAAGGTCAATAGAGGTATTTCCGCTGGAATTTTATTCCAGGCCAGAGTCTCCGGTCTACCAGACACGAGTCTCCGGTATGGAGCTTTTCCGAGAAGGAGCATGTGCTGCGAGTGGTGTCACCCGCTCAACTCACTCCAGAGACTTACCGGAGTCTCGGTGTGGATCTTTTTTTGAGAAGGAACCTGTGATGCGCGTGTGGTGTCACCCGCTGGACTCACACCGGAGACTTACCAGAGATACTCCAGAGTCTCCGGACTTTCACTTACGCGTGCTGCTCGCTCGACCCCAGACAGGCTCTGCGCGAAGGAGCAAGGCAAAGGCGGAGTCTGCAGCGGAGTCTCCGGTATGGCGAACCGGAGTCTCCGGACTCGTTGATTTCCAAGCATGAAGTGAAGCTGGAGTTCTGGTGTCACCCGCTGGAGTCACTCTGGAGACACACCGGATACTATCCGGAGTCTCCAGTCTGGAGCTGCACGGAAACTTTTAAGACCAGAGTCTCCGGAGTTTACACGGGAGTCTCCGGTGTGACTTTCCCAGAATGGTCTCCAACGGACTTTACACGTTCGTTGGGTGACCCCAAGAGGAAGGTATGAAGAGTGCAACAGCAAGTTTTCCCTCAGAAAGAAACCAAGGTTGAATCGACCAGTAGGAGGAAGGAGTAACTTCAGAAGGTTGATGCAGCTAAGATGGCAGGGCGCACTACCGGTTTAGCAGCAACGTGGAACCTACACAACACAATCGAATCAATTTTCCCCAACGAAGCACTGTGGTTGTCAATATCACCGGTTTTGCTGAACACAAAGAGGTTAAACGTATGGTGTAAAAAACAGTATGAGAATAGTATGAAAGCAGTAGCAGCGGTGTGAAAACAGTGGAAGAAGTGTGAAAGCAGTGGAAACAGTGTGTGTATTATCAGTATGAGAAAATGGAAAGGGGTCCAGAGTTCACTAGTGGTGTCTCTCCATAGAAGATAAATAACATGTGTGGTGAACAAATTACAGCTGAGCAATTGACAAAAATGAAGGCTGCACCGTAGTGCATATGCAAGACATAAAGATTACCATGTGATTCATGCGGCCATTACAACAAGATACATAGACCGTTATCCAACTGCATCTATGACCAAAAATCCACCCTTCGAATATCATCCGAACAAACGTTGGGTATTAAGTTGCAAGCAACAGATAGTCGCATTAAGCAAAGTGTGTAATGTAAACAATAACATCATCCTTAGACAAAGCATTGTTGTTTTCTCCCTAATGGCAATAGCACATCCTCCATCCGTCACATTTCTGTCACTCGAGCACAGATGAAAAGGAGCCATGAACCCACTATCGAGCATAAATACTCCCTCTTGGAGTTACTAGCATCTACTTGGGCAGAGCATCTACTAACAACGGAGACCATGCAAGATCATAAATAACATAAGCATGAAGATAACATGATAGATTGATAATCAGAAGACATAGCATTCAACATCCATCAGATCCCAACAAACACAACATGTAGCATTACATAAGGATGATCTTGATCATGTTAGGCAGCTCACATGATCTAAACACGAGGCACAAAGTGGAGAGAACAACCATCTAGCTACTGCTATGGACCTGGAGTCCAGGGATGAACTACTCACACATCACTTCGGAGGAGGGCATGGTGGTGTAGACCCATCCGGTGATGATTTCCCCCTCCGACAGGGTGCCGGGGAGAGCTCTAGTACCCTCCCGATCTCGGGATGACGGTGCCGGTGGCCTCGGGTGTTTCTCGGGTAAAAGTGGTATCCCCTTGGGGTTTACGTCTTGGGGGAATTATACAGGCGAAAGGGCAGAGGCGGTGAAGGCTCAGGGGCCCCACACCACCTCCTCTCGCGGCCAAGGGGGGCCACCCTATGGTGTGGGCCCCCTGAGGCCCCCCTATGGGTCTCTTCGGGACTCCGTGGAACCTCCGGGATTTCTAAGACTTCCGGGCCTCAAATTTTCCAACTCCGAGAATATTTCCAGAACAATTTTTTTGAAACTAAAAATAGCAGAAAACAGGGAACTCGCTCTGTGGCATCTTGTCAATAGGTTAGTCCGGAAAATCGATAAAAATGACATAAAACGTATGGCAAACATGTGGTAAACAATAAGAAAACAACATGGAACATCAGAAATTAAGGATACGTTTATGATGTATCAACATCCCCAAGCTTAGTTCCTACTCGTCCTCGAGTAGGTAAACGACAAAACAAATAATTTCTGAGGTGACATGCTACCAACATAAACTTGATCATCATCAATGTAAAAGCATAAGTAAGCTCATATTATAGAACTTCAACACAAGCATGATATATGACTTTAATAATAAAGCATAGAAATCACTTTGCATCATGATAAGTAACTCAAATAAAAGATCATGAGTAACAATGCAAAGTAAGATATATGTTTGTTTCAAGTATAGAGAAAGCATGTCAAAGTGATATTTCGCTAGTCCTTAAGAGTGGGGAAAAACATAAATGTCAGGACACCTTCAGAGTTCATGAGGAAGACTAGAACAAATAATTAGAGAACAAGCAATAACACATGATGAATCAATTAATAATGTTTCTGGGACAAATGCACATAAAACTCAAAATGGCAAAAATGCTCTCTCAACTGTGCATAAAGTTAGAAGATGGAGAATCAACATAAAAGTAAAAGAAAGACCCTTCATAGAGGGAAGCAGGGATCACTCATGTGTTAGAGCTTTTATTTTATTAAACAGTGGTATTGAAAACTTGACACTCCTCCCAACCATCTTTCACAAACCATGGCTAACCGAATCCTCGAGTGCCTTCCAACAATCACATATCGTGGAGGAGTGTCTATATTTTAAGAGAGGTGTATGCTTATGTCAACGAATGGTAAACTAAAAATACAGTACGTCACAACGCAACTAGACTTCACAAGAGCGGCTCCCGTAGAAGGACGCATCTGGGTAGAAGGCCATCCCCCTTTCTCTTTTGTTTACACAATTATGCTTTGACTGATAAATCAGGAGCAAAAATAGTGAAGAGAATTTGTGTTATTAATTTGGGGCTGGGCACCCCGCTGCCAGCTCTTCTATCATTGGATAAGCGGATGAAGCCACTAGTTCAGGGTGTGAAATTCCAGTCAACAAGTGAGATAAAGATTCTCTACTTACGTTCTCGTGGGCTAAAACAGGAGCACAAAACAAGAGTAATTTTGAAAGTTTTAAAGGTAACACCTGAGCAATTTACTTTGGAGTGGCGATTAATTACCACATGTAGGTAGGTATGGTGGACACAATGGGAAACATTTGGTTTTAGGGAGTTGTATGCATGGGTAGAGCTCATACTCAGTACAGGTGGAGGCTAGCAAAAGACTGGGAGCGACAAATCAAGAGAGCATAAGAGCCATAATCATGCATAGCGACATAAACATCATTAATAAAAGCATAAGTGGTACCAAAAGTTCAAAAAATAAATGATCATAAAGGCTATTCGTGACTGGTTCATATTCATAAACATGGTGTGAGCATGCGCCAAGTCAACCAAATAAAACATCCAAAGGAGAACACCACAAATTTATGCTTCAATATGACAAGAACAACTCATGATTCTTTCAATGGCACATTAAACACTCTCAGTTGTTTGAGGATAATCATGATACTCATTAAACACAAGGCTTTAAAACTAAAATAACATCTAGCATGATATGAAAAATTTCCAGCCACGGTCTATACAAGCTTCTACTTGCACCGTTAAAAATTCTACTTCAAGCAGCAATTTCTTTTCCCAACAAGCACCATACAAATCATGCTTTAAAAAAAACTCTCTACATGCTACAGCAAGCAAACATGATAGGACTCACATAAAACTACTAAAACTAACAGCTCTGAATAAGAGATGCAATGAAAACGAGAGCTAAACAAGAATTTTTGCAGCAACTAGAAGAAAAACTAAGAATACTAGCATAGCAAGTATTCAAACGAAAAAGCGGAGCGTGTATCTCTCCCAAACAAATAATTCTGGGATCCAACTATATTATTGTAGCAAGGAAAACAAAAGAAAACAAAGGAAAAAAACAAACAGACGCTCCAAGTAAACTTCATATGATGTGACCGAATAAAAATATAGTTTCACGAGAAGTGGCCTAACAGATAGTTGATGAAGAAGGGGATGCCTTGGGCATACCCAAGCTTAGATGCTTGAGTCTTCTAAAAAATATGCTTGGATGAACCACGGGGGCATCCCCAAGCTTTGACCTTGCACTCTTCTTGATCACATATATCACTTCTTCTCTTGACACTTGAAAACTTCCTCCACACCACACTCAAACAGTAATTCGCATTAGAGGGTTAGGAAAACAAATAAAAATCCATTGGTTCTATATGGCACAAGTTCTATTTATAATTTTAAACATTAGCTACAGCCACTGATGTTTCGTGAAGCAAAGAAATCCACTTGACATCGCAAAAGAGCAAATGCAAGAAAATGGCAGAATCTGTCAAAACCAGAACTGTGTGTGAAGAAGAATTTTTTCGAGGCACTTATGTTGCTCAGATCGAAAAACTTAAAAACCGAAAAATTTGCGGAATTAGCTAAGGAATAAAAAAATTCAGATCATTCTGAGCTTCCAGGATTTTATACGATTTTTTACGGTGGACAGCAGAAATCTGTTTCCTGCGCAGAAATCCGAAAACCAACTCCAACTCTCGTCAGAAACCTTACTTGGCACTACTAAAACATGAAAAGAAAGATACAAAGGAGTTTATACAGAAGTATACAACCCCTTGAATCAAAGAAAACAGAGAAAAACAAAGCAAAAATAAAACCATGGGTTATATCCCATGAAGTTCTTTTCTTTAACGCCTTTTAGCTAGGCCCATTAAAGTGGAATCAAGTATTTTCAAATGAAGAAGCACCCAAATTGTAACGTGTTCGAATAACAGAATCAAAAGGAAACTTCATTCTATTTCTAGGAAAGTGTTCCGTACCTTTCTTGAGTGGGAACTGAAATTTAATATTCCCCCTTTTCATATCAATAACAGAACCAACAGTTCTAAGAAAAGGTCTTCCCAAAATAATTGGACAAGAAGCATTGCATTCAATAATCAAGACAACAAAATCAACGGGGAAAAGAGTATTATTAACCATGATAAGAACATCATCAAGTTTCCCCAAAGGTTTCTTTCTAGCATTATCAATAAGACGAATATCCAAATAACAAGGTTCCAATGGTGGTAAATCAAGAATATCGTAGAGTTTCTTGGGCATAACAGAGATACTAGCACCAAGATCACATAGAGCATTGCAATAAAAATCATTCACTTTCATTTTAATAATAGGCTCCCAACCATCATCTAGCTTCCTAGGGATAGAGGCTTCACATCTTAATTCATCCTCTCTAATTTGCATGAGAGCATTTGTAATATGTTTTGTGAAAGACATATTCATAGCACTAGCATTAGGACAACTAGAAAGATTTTGTAAGAACTTAATCACTTCAGTTATGTTGCAATAATCAAAGTCAAGATCATTTTTCTCAAAGATAATGGGACCATTGTCTCCCATGTTTCTAAAAATTTCAGCACTTTTATCACGAATATTTTTGGCAGTTTCAGACAGTTTTGCATTTTTACTAGCAGAAGTGGGAGTGTTTCCAACATCAATTACTTTACCATTGATAGTAGAAGGTTTTATAGCATGAGAAGCTTCAGTTTTACTAGTGGTGGTAATGGTGCAAACATTAGCTATATTATTCTTTCTAGCTATTTCATCTTCTCTTTCCCATCTAGCATGCAATTCAGCTAACATTCTAACATTGTCATCAATTCGAATTTGGATAGCATTAAAAGTTTTAATTTCTATAACATCATGAGGCATAACCTTTAGTTTCAAAAAATTAACATCAAGAGCAAGGCTATCAACTTTAGAAGCAAAAACATCAATTTTACCAAACTTTTCCTCAACAGATTTATTAAAAGCAGTTTGTGTACTAATAAAATTCTTAAGAATGTTCTCTAGATCAGAGGGTACACTTTTATTGTAGTTGTAGGAATTACCATAAGCATTTCTATTATTAGGAGGATATGGCCTATAATTTTTGCTACCAAAATTATTCCTATAAGCATTGGTGTTGAAATTATTATTTTTGATGAAGTTCACATCAACATGCTCTTCTTGAGAAAACAAAGAGGCTAAAGGAACATTATTTGGATCAATAGGATCATGGCTATTCATAGACGTAATAGCATCAAGTCTCTCATTCAAAGAGGAGGTTTCTTCAACAGAATTTACCTTCTTACCAGCTGTAGCTCTCTTAGTGTGCCACTCAGAATAATTTACCATCATATAATCAAGAATCTTTGTTGCTAACCCCAAGGTCATGGAAATAAAGGTTCCTCCATCACCTAAATCCAAAAGGTTTCTTGAAGAAAAATTCAGACCTGCATAAAAGGTTTGGATGATCATCCAAGTAGTCATTCCATGAGTGGGACAATTCTTTACCAAAGATTTCAATCTTTCCCAAGCTTTAGCAATATGCTCATTATCAAGTTGCTTAAAATTCATGATGCTACTTATTAAAGAAATAATCTTAGCAGGAGGATAATATTTTCCAATGAAAGCATCTTTGCACTTAGTCCAAGAATCAATACTATTTCTAGGCAAAGACAACAACCATTCTTTAGCTCTTCCTGTCAAACAGAAAGGAAACAATTTCAGTTTAATAATATCTCCATCTACATCTTAATATTTTTGCATCTCACATAGTTCAAAAAAATTATTAAGATGGGCAGCAGCATCATCAGTACTAACACCAGAAAATTGCTCTCTCATAACAAGGTTTAACAGGGCAGGTTTTATCTTATAAAAATCAACCGTAGGATCAGGTGGAGTAATATGTGTACTAATAAAATCATTGTTGTTGGTGCTAGTAAAGTCAAACAACTTAGTGTTCTCAGGAGTAGTCATTTTAACAAGACTAAAAACAGGAATAAAACTATAGCTAGTATAAGAACTATTTTTTTTGTTTTTTTTTTGATAAAGAGAAGCAAACAAGACAAAATAAAATAAACTAAGCAAAACAAAAACAAAGGAAAGAGATTGGAACTGAGAGACTCCTCTTGTAGAAATTCTCTTCCTCGCTGGCAACGGCGCCAGAAAAGTGCTTGATGCGTGTAGACACACGTTCGTTGGGAGACCCCAAGAGGAAGGTATGAAGAGTGCAACAGCAAGTTTCCCTCAGAAAAGAAACCAAGGTTGAATCGACCGGTAGAAGGAATGAGTAACTTCAGAAGGTGAGGCAGCTGAGATGGCAAGGCGCACTACCTATTCAGAAGCAGCGTGGAACCTGCACAACACAATCAAATCACTTTGCCCCAACGAAGCAGTGAGGTTGTCAATCTCACCGGTTTTGCTAGACACAAAGAGGTCAAACTTATGGTGTGGAAAATAGTACGAACAGTATGAGAGCAGTATGCAAGCAGTATGAGTTTATCAGTATGAGGAAAAAGGACCGGGGTCCACAGTTCACTAGTGGTGTCTTTCCGAGAAAGATAAATAACATGTGTGGTGAACAAATTACAGCTGGGCAATTGACAGAAATGAAGGTTGCACCGTAGTGCATATGCAAGAGATAAAGATTACTATGTGATTCATGCGGGCATTACAACAAGATACATAGACCGTTATCCAACTGCGTCTATGACTAAAAATCCACCCTCCGAATATCATCCGAACAAATGTTGGGTATTAAGTTGAAAGCAACATATAATCGCAGTAAGAAAAGCGTGTAATGTAAAAATTACATCATCCTTAGACAAAGCATTGTTGTTTTCTCCCTAATGGCAACAACACATCCTCCATCCGTCACGTTTCTGTCACTCGAGCACAGATGAAAAGGAGGCATGAACCCACTATCGAGCATAAATACTCCCTCTTGGAGTTACTAGCATCTACTTGGCCAGAGCATCTACTAACAACGGAGAGCATGCAAGATCATAAATAACATAAGCATGAAGATAACATGATAGATTGATAATCATAAGACATAGCATTCAACATTCATCAGATCCCAGCAAACACAACATGTAGCATTACATAAGGATGATCTTGATCATGTTAGGCGGCTCACAAGATCTAAACATGAGGCACAAAGTGGAGAGAACAACCATCTAGATACTTCTATGGACCCGTAGTCCAGGGATGAACTACTCACGTACCACTTCGGAGGAGGACATGGTGGTGTAGACGTGATGATTTCCCCCTCCGGCAGGGTACCGGGGAGAACTCCAGAACCCTCCCAATCTCGGGATGATGGTGACGGCGGCCTCGGGTGTTTCTCGGGTAAAAGTGGTATCCTCTTAGGGTTTACGTCTCGGGGGGATTATATTGGCGAAAGGGCAGAGGCGGTGGGGGCTCAGGGGCCCCACACCACCCCTGGCGCGACCAAGGGGGCGCGCCAACCTATGGGGTGGGCCCGCTCAGGCCCCCTCCGGGTCTCTTCGGGACTCCGTGGAACCTCCGGGATTTCTAAGACTTTCGGGCTTCGAATTTTCCAATTCCGAGAATATTTCTGGAACAACATTTCTGAAACTAAAAACAACAGAAAACAGGGAACTCGCTCTGTGGCATCTTGTCAATAGGTTAGTCCAGAAAATCGATAAAATTGACATAAAGTGTATAGCAAACATGTGGGAAACAATAAGAAAACAACATGGAACATCAGAAATTAAGGATACGTTTATGACGTATCACAAACATGTAGGAAATAACATGAAAACAACATGGAACACACATCCCCAAGCTTAGTTCCTACTCGTCCTCGAGTAGGTAAACGATAAAAACACATAATTTCTGAGGTGGGATGCTACCAACATAAACTTGATAATCAATAATGTAAAAGCATATGTAAGCTAACATCATAGTACTTTAAACACAAGCATGATAAATAAAATTTTAACAATAAAGCATAGCAATCACCTTGCATCATAAGAAGTAACACAAATAAAAGATCATGAATAATAATGCACTCGAAAGATATACTTTGGTTTCAAGCATAGAGATAACATAGAAAAGTGATATTTCTCTTGTCCTTAAGAGTGAGGCAAAAAATAAATTCCAGGACACCTTCAAAGTTCACGAGGAAGACTAGAACAAATAATTAAAGAACAAACAATAACACATCATGAATCAATTAAAGTGTTTCTGGAAAAATGCACATTAAACTCACAATGGAAACCGTGCTCTCTCAACTATGCATAAAGGTAGAAGGTGGAGACTCAACATAAAAGTAAAAGAAAGGCCCTTCGCAGAGGGAAGCAAGGATCACTCATGTGCTGGAGATTTTATTTTGCTAAACAGAGGTATTGAAAACATTTTTAAGAAAGGTGTATGCTTATGTCAACGAATGGTAAACAGAAAATACAGTACATCACAAGACAACTAGACTTCACAAGAGCACCTCCCATAGAAGTACGCATCTGGGTAGAATGTCATCCCTCTTTCTCTTTTGTTTACATAATTATGCTTTGACTGATAAATCAGGGGCAAAAATAGTGAAGAGAATTTGTTGTATTACTTTGGGCCTGGGCACCCTGCTGCCAAATCTTCTATGAATTATATAAGAGGATGAAGCCACTAGTCCATGGTGTGAAAGTCCAATCAACAAGTGAGATAAATATTCTCTATTTACGTCCTCATGAGCTAAAACAGGAGCACAAAATAGGAGTAATTTTGAAAGTTTTAAAGGTAACACATGAGCAATTTACTTTGGAGTGGCAGTTAAATACCACATGTAGGTAGGTATGGTGGACACATTTGGCAAACTTTGGTTTTTTGGAGTTGTATGCACGAGTAGAGCTCATACTCAGTACGGGTGGAGGCTAGCAAAAGACTGGGAGTGACAAATCAAGAGA
Source organism: Alopecurus myosuroides (assembly GCA_028641055.1). Classification (NCBI taxonomy): domain Eukaryota; kingdom Viridiplantae; phylum Streptophyta; class Magnoliopsida; order Poales; family Poaceae; genus Alopecurus; species Alopecurus myosuroides. Next base: position 232,948,147 of record CM054059.1, read on the forward strand.
GCAATAATAGCCATAATCATGCATAGCGACATAAACATCAGTAATCAAAGAATAAGTGGTGCCACAAGTTCAAAAACTAAATGATCATAGAAGCTATAAGTGACTGGTTCATAGTCATAAACATGGCGTGAGCATGCACCAAGTCAACTAAATAAAACATTCAAAGGATAACACCACAAATTTATGCTTCAAAATGACAAGAAACAACTCATGATTCTTTCTAAGGCACATTATACACTCTCAGCTATTTGAGAAAAATCATGCTACTAAATAACCACTAGGATTTAGAATTAAATAATGTCTAGCATGGAATGAAAAAGTCTAGCCACAGTCTATACAAGCTTCTACTTGCATCGTTATAAATTCTAGTACATGCAACAATTTCTTTTCCCAAAAAGCATCATACAAAATATGTTATAAGAAAAACTCTGTAAATAATACAGCAAGCAAACATGAGATTACTCACATAAATCTACTAGAACTAACAACTCTGAATAATATATGCAAAGAAAACAAAAGCTAAACAGGAATTTATCAGTAGCCAGAAGAAAAAACTAAGAATACGAGCATAACGAGTATTCAGATGAAAAAGCGGAGCATGTCTCTCTCCCAAACTAGGAATGCTAGGGTCCAACTATATTATTTAAGCAAGGAAAACAAAATAAAACAAAGTAAAACAAAAGAAAAACAAACATACGCTCCAAGTAAAATTCATATGATGTGACCGAATAAAAGTATAGTTTCACTAGAAGTGACCTGGTAAATTGTTGATGAAGAAGGGGATGCCTTGGGAATCCCCAAGATTAGATACTTGAGTCTTCTTAAAATTTTCTGGTATGAACCACAGGGGCATCCCCAATCTTTGACCTTGCACTCTTCTTGATCACATTATACCACCCTCTTCTCTTGACCCTTGAAAACTTCCTTCACACCACACTCAAACAGTAATTCGCATTAGAGGGTTAGTGAAACAATAAAAAAAATCCATGGGTTCTATATGGAAAAAGTGCTATTGATACTTTTAAATATTAGCTACAGCCACTGATGTTTCTTGAAGCAAAGAAATCCACTTGACATCGTAAAAGAGCAAATGCAAGAAAAATAGAAGAATTTGTCAAAACCAGAACTGTCTGTAAAGACAAATTTTTCGGGGAACTTACGTTGCTAAGATCGAAAAGGTTAAAGAACTAAAAAGTTGCGTCATTATCTTAGGAATAAGCACAAAAAATTTCAGGTCATTTTGATCTTTCTGTAAATTATGCGATTTTTTACAATGGACATAAGAAATCTGTTTCCTGCGCAGAAATCCAAAACCAACTCCAACTCTCGTCAGAAACTTTACTTGGCACAACTAAAACATGAAAATAAAGATACAAAGGAGTTTCTACAGAAGTATACAACCCCTTGACTCAAAGAAAACAGAGAAAAACAAAGCAAAAAATAAAACCATGGGTTATCTCCCAAGAAGTGCTTTTCTTTAACGCCTTTTAGCTAGGCCCAGAAAAGTGGAATCAAGTGTTTTCAAGTGAAGAAGCGTCTAAATTGTAATTTTTTCGAAGAATAGAATCAAAAGGAAACTTCATTATCTTTCTAGGAAAGTGTTCCATACCTTTCTTGAGTGGGAAACTAAATTTAATATTCCCCTCTTTCATATCAATAACGACACCAACAGTTCTAAGAAAAGGTCTTCCCAAAACAATTGGACAAGAAGCATTGCATTCAATATTCAAGAAAACAAAATAAATTGGGACAAGATTGTTATTAACCATAATAATAACATCATCAACTCTCCCCAAAGTTTTCTTTCTAACATTATCAATAAGACGAATATCCAAATAATAGTGCTCCAAAGGTGGCAAATCAAGAATATCATAAAATTTCTTAGGCATAACAGAGATACTAGCACCAAGATCACATAGACCATTGCAATCAAAATAATTCACTTTCATTTTAATAATGGGTTCCCAACCATCATCTAGCTTCCTAGGGACAGAGGCTTCACATCTTAATTCATCCTCTCTACTTTGCATGAGAGCATTTGTAATCTGTTTTGTGAAAGCCATATTCATAGTACTAGCATTAGGACAACTAGCAAGATTTTGTAAGACTTAATCACTTAAGTTATGTTGCAATCATCAAAGTCAAGATATTTTTTATCAAAGGTAATGGGACCATTGTCTCCCATGTTTCTAAAAAAATTATCACTTTTATCAGGAACATTTTTAGCAGTTTCAGGAAGTTTTGCATATTTTTAATAGCAGAAGTGGGAGTATTGCCAAAACCAATTACTTTACCATCGATAGTAGAAGGTTTACTAGCATGAGAAGCTTCAGTTTTACTAGTGGTGGTAATGGTGCAAACATTAGCTCTATTATTCTTTCTAGCTATCTCATCTTCTCTTTCCCATCTAGCATGCAATTCAGCTAACATCCTAACATTATCGTCAATTCGAATTTGGATGGCATTCAAAGTTTTGCTTTCTTTAACATCATGAGGTATAACTTTTAGTTTGAGAAAATCAACATCAAGAGCAAGGCTATCAACTTTAGAAGCAAGAACATCAATTTTGCCAAACTTTTCCCCAACATATTTATTAAAAGAAGTCTGTGTGCTAATAAAATTCTTGAGCATGTTTTCAAGATCAGAGGGTACACTTTTATTGATGTTGTAGGAATTACCATAAGCATCACTAGTATTGGGAGGATATGGCCTATAATTGTTGCTACCAAAATTATTCCTATAAGCATTGGCGTTGAAATTATTATTTTTAATGAAGTTCACATCAACATGCTCTTCTTGAGAAATGAAAGAGGCTAAAAGAACATTGTTTGGATCAAATAGGAGCATGTCCATTCACAACCATAGACATAATAGCATCAAGTCTGTCACTCAAAGAAGAAGTTTCTTCAACATAATTTACCTTGTTACCAGTTGTAGCTCTTTTAGTGTGCCATTCAGAATAATTTACCATCATATTATCAAGAATCTTTGTTGCTGCCCCCAAGGTCATGGACATAAAGGTTCCTCCAGCAGCTGAATCCAGAAGGTTTCTTGAAGAAATATTCAGACCTGCATAAAAGGTTTGGATGATCATCCAAGTAGTTAGTCCATGAGTGGGACAATTATTTACTAAAGATTTCATTCTTTTCCAAGCTTTAGCAACATGCTCATTATCAAGTTGCTTAAAATTCATAATGCTACTTCTTAAAGATATAATCTTAGCAGGAGGATAATATTTTCCAATGAAAGCATCTTTACACTTAGTCCAAGAATCAATACTATTTCTAGGCAAAGATAGCAACCATTCTTTAGATCTTCCTCTCAAAGAGAAAGAAAACAATTTTAGTTTAATAATATCTCCATATACATCTTTATATTTTTGCATCTCACATAGTTCAACAAAATTATTAAGATGGGCATCAGCATCATCAGTACTAACACCAGAAAATTGCTCTCTCATAACAAGATTTAATAGTGCTGGCTTAATCTCATAAAAATCAGCAGTAGGAGCAGGTGGAGCAATAGGTGTGCTAATGAAATCATTGTTGTTGGTGCTAGTCAAGTCACACAACTTAGTGTTCTCAGGAGTAGTCATTTTAACAAAACTAAAAACAGGAATAAAACTACAGCTAGAATAAGAACTATTTTTTGTGTGTTTTTGATATACAGAAGCAAACAAGACAAAATAAAATAAACTAAGCAAAACAAAAACAAAGTAAAGAGATTTGAGGTGAGAGACCCCCCTTGCAGAAATTCTCTTCCTCCCCGGCAAGGGCGCCAGAAAATATGCTTGATGCGTGTGAACACAAGTTCGTTGGGAGACCCCAAGAGGAAGGTATGAAGAGTGCAGCAACAAGTTTTCCCTCAGAAAGAAACCAAGGTTGAATCGACCAGTAGAAGGAAGGAGTAACTTCAGAAGGTTGATGCAGCTGAGATGGCAGGGCGCACTACCGGTTCAGCAGCAACATGGAACCTACACAACACAATCAAATCACTTTACCCCAATCAAACTGTGAGGTTGTAAATCTCACCGGCTTTGCTGAACACAAAGAGGTTAAACGTATGGTGTGGAAAACAGTATGAGAATAGTATTAAAGCAGTAGCAGCAGTGTGAAAAAAGTGGAAGCAGTGTGAAAGCAGTGGAAACAGTGTGTGTATTATCAGTGTGAGAAAATGGACCGGGGTCCACATTTCACTAGTGGTGTCTCTCCATAGAAGATAAATAACATGTGTGGTGAACAAATTACAGCTGGGCAATTGACAGAAATGAAGGATGCAACGTAGTGCATATGCAAGACATAAAGATTACTATGTGATTCATGCATGCATTACAACAAGATACATAGACCGTCATCCAACTGCATCTATGACTAATAATCCACCCTCCGAACAAACGTTGGGTACTAAGTTGCAGCAACAGATAATCGCAGTAAGCTAACTGTGTAATGTAAACAATGTGAACCAAGTAAACACCATTGTTTTATCCCTAATGGCAACAGCACATCCTCCATCTGTCACGTTTATGTCACACGAGCACAGATGCAAAGGAGGCATGAACTCACTATCGAGCATAAATACTCCCTCTTGGAGTTACTAGCATCTACTTGGCCAGAGCATCTACTAATAACGGATAGCATGCAAGATCATAAATAACATATGCATGAAGATAACATGATAGATTGATAATCAGAATACATATCATTCAACATTCATCGGATCCCAGCAAACACAACATGTAGCATTACATAAAGATGATCTCGGTCATGTAGAGCAGATCACGAGATCTAAACATGAGGTACAAAGTGGACATGACAACCATCTAGCTACTGCTATGGACCCGTAGTCCAAGGATGAACTACTCACGCATCACTTCGGAGGAGGGCATGGTGGTGTAGACCCCTCCGGTGATGAATTCCCCTCCCGGCAGGGTGCCGGGGAGAGCTCCAGAACCCTCCCGGTATCGGGATGACGATGACGGCGGCCTCGGGTGTTTCTCGGGACTAAGTGGTATATCTTTAGTGTTGATGTATCGGTGGGAATAAATAGGCGAAAGGGCGATGGTGGCGGATGCCCGAGGGGCCCACACCACCCCTAGGCGCGGCCAGGGGGCGCACCGCCCTATGGTGTGGCCCCCTCCGGGCCTTTTCGGGACTCCGTGGAACCTTTGGGAATTCTAAGACTTCTGAGCTTCGAATTTTCTAATTCCGAGAATATTTCTAGAACAACTTTTCTGAAACTAAAAACATGAGAAATCAGGGAACTGGCTCTATGGCATCTTGTGAATAGGTTAGTCCCGGAAATCAATAAAAATGACATAAAATGTATAGCAAAAATTGTAGGAAATAACATGAAAACAACACGGAACATCAGAAATTAAGGATACATTTATGACGTATCAGAAATCTTGTACTCTTGGTGATTCTTGTGATTGTTGGGAGCCCCCAATTTGGTTGGTGTGCCCCAAACCTGTTTGTAAAGAACTCGATTCCTGCCTCAAAGGGGATCAATAGTAGAAGGTGGACTAGGCTTTTGTGGCGGGGTTCAACGGAGAATAGGGTGAGACCTTTGTGGTGTTGAGTAGGCCTTTGTGGAGAAACTCACACCCCTCCAACGAGAGATACTCCCTTAACAAGGAGGAACTCGGGAATACATCGTGTCTCCGCGTGCTTCCTATCGGTTATCTCGTTCCCTTATCTTTTACTTGTGTTTGTATTGCTTTTATTGTTGTTCTTGCCATATAGGTAAATTCACCGTAGTTGCATTATCTAGAGAATTTACCTTTGTGTCAAGCCTAATCTTAAAGAAAAATTAAAATTGGTCGTAGCACCTATTCACCCCCCCTCTAGGTGCCCATACTGGTATCAGAGACTCGACTCTTATTATCGGGCTTAACCGCCTAAGAGTTTAGTATGGCCGATGATCCGCATGTCACCGGTTCTGTGGCGCAAGTCACTATGGATGATCTCAAGGAGTTGAAAAATTCCTTGACCTTATCCATGGAGGGCAAAATGGATGAGTTGCGAACACTTATGTTGCAATTCATGAAAACCAAGGAACCGGAGACCTCCACTTCATCTCCTTCCGATGAAAATCCGGAGGGTGCCAAGAGTGGGGCTAATGGTGAACCACCTAAAGATGCTTCCGCTAAGAACACCAACGATAAGGGTAAAAAGAAGATTACCACTTTGTCGAAGTACACTACTCTCTCGATTCTCCCGTCTCACATCCTCATATAATTCCTAGAGGAGAACCTCCTAAACTTGATGCACATTCTTTTGGTGATTGGAAATATTACATGGAAACTCACTTAAACTCTTCTTGTATTGAGCTTTGGAGGGTCACTCGAGATGGATACAAGCCACATGACCCCAAGAACTTGAAAATAAGAGAAGTCGTAGATTGTCAACTCAACTACACCGCCTTTTCCATAGTTCAACAAGCCGTGGGTCCAAACCACATGCATCATCTTCAACAATATTCCACCGCCAAGGAAACATGGGACGCTCTTGTCGTCATGTTTGTGGGTAATGATAGAATGCAAAGGAATAGGTATGATACCTTGAGCAATGAAGCCGAAGGATTTTATATGCATGATGGTGAGAACCATGAAGACATGTATCGAAGGCTCAAGACACTTGCCACCGCATTCAATAATGTTGGTGCCAAGTACATTGATGATTCTGGGATCAAGAGGAAGTACATTGTTGCTCTCATGCCATTTGAGCCCGCGGACATCAAGAGCCTTCAAGGAAGACATGACTTTGCCTCTTTGAGCTCAAATCAAGTGATGCTAGAAATTATCTCCTTCCAAGTGCAAACAAATAATGCTCTTGACAATAGAGCTAGATCTATGGGAATGCACAAAGGAGCTTTGGTTGCTTTGAAGTCCAAGGTTGTATCAAGGGAGGTTGAACATCAAGAAGCTTGCATTGAGGACTTGGTTGCTTTGAAGGGTCAAGAATATGACCCGTGCTCAAAGATGTTATTGCTCTTGCCGTGCAAAAGTTTTGGAAGAATCCATCCAAGGCCAAGGCATATGTAGAGGAGAATACTAAGTCTATCTATGGCAAAGAAGGGACTCAAAGGGTGAGGTCTTGCTTCAGTTTTCAAGATAAGCACCATTTCATTACGGAGTGCCCCCTATGAGAATAGAGAACATCATGGTTGCATGCTTATTCGCAAGGACAAGTCCAAGGTTTCTTACATGAAACCTCACTTCACTAACAAATATTTCAACAATAACTACCCCACCAAGTTTGTGCTAGTGACTCAAGAGGAGTATGATTCCGAAAGTGATGAAGACAAAGAAGAATCCACAAGTGAAGTGGCCGCTCTAGCTATTGCTTCAAATCCATCATATTAATCACTCTTTGAATCCCCAAATGAGAATATTCCTAAACCTAATGCCAAGTGCTTCATGGCCTATGCCTCGGAGGTATCACCTTCTCCCAACTCTAGGACTCCAAAAGAATTTAATTACAATGCTAGTCTTAGAGTAGAAGATGAAATTGCCTCTTTGGGCCGCTTTATGTCTAACATGCAAGGAGAGACCAATAAGTACTTTGATCACCCCATGAGCCAATTGGTAGAGGCCCATGAAGCTCTTGATAAGAAAGGTGAGATTCAAAGAAGGGATGCAGATGAGAAAACATCTCTCTCTACGACTCTTGAGGAAGAGCATAATTCTTACAATTGGTATACTATGATTCCGGTGGGTCTAAATGGATAATTGATAGTGGATGAACTAGTCATATGACCGGAAGCAAAGAACTTGTGACAGAGTTGCGCCAAAATACAAATGATGCGTCCGTCCCCTATGGAGACAAGTCCAAGTCTAAGGTAATGGGCTTCGGCAAGGTTGTGATTGCCCCCGATGTCACTATCCTGGATGGCATGCTTGTCGAATCCCTTGGATTCAATTTACTTTCAGTTCATTCTCTTGGGAAGATGGGTTTCTCCGTATTCTTTGATGAAAATGTTGTTGTCCTTTTGAGGAGAAAGACTCTTGACGTCGCATACGTGGGACATGTCGAAAATGAGTTGTTTGTGGTGGACTTTTTGAAGTCTATCAACTCTCAAGCGATGTGTCTTTTCGGAAAGGCGGACGTGGGGTGGTTGTGGCATCACCGCTTATCCCATGTCAGAATGAGAACTTTGCAAAGTCTTCACAAAGGTGTCCTAATCCTCGGACTAAAATAAAATGTTTCATTTTCCAAAGATCGTGTTTGTAGGTCGTGTGTTGAAGGAAATATGCATGATGCCCCTCACAAGAGCAAGAACAATATCTCATCAAAGAGGATGTTGGAGTTTCTCCATGTTGATCTCTTTGGTGTCGTGCCCGAGGCAAGTCTTGGGGGCAAGAAGTATTGCTTGGTGATTGTCGATGACTATTCAAGATACATTTGGGTTTATTTTCTCAAGTGCAAGAGTGAGACCCAACAAACTATCATCGACTTCTCCAACCAAGTGCAACATCAACACAATGTCCAAATCATGGATGTTAGGAGTGACAATGGCTCCGAGTTCAAGAAATACACTTTGAATGAATTCCTTTAGTGAAGATGGTATTCGTCATCAATATTCCTCTACATATACCCCTCAACAAAATGGTGTATCCTAAAGTAAGAATCGAACTCTATTGGATACGGTAAGGACCATGTTGGCGGAGTATTCTTCTCCCCAATATCTATGGGACGGGTCCATGTCCACCGCATGCCACTCCTCCAATCGCCTCTATGTTCGCAAGGGCTTAGACAAGACTCCATATGAGATCCTCAACGGCAACAAACGCAACATCTCCTACTTCCGTGTCTTTGGTTGTAAGTGCTTCTATTTGATAAAGGGTGTTCGGTTGTCTAAATTCCAATCTAAAACTATTCAGGTTATTTTTGTTGGTTACGGTGCCGAATCCCACACTTATAGAGTCTATGACAAATCCTCACGGATAGTCATAGAATCTTGTAGTGTGGTTTTTGAGGAAAATGATGGCTCCCAAGTGGCGCAATTTCACGTTTCTAATGTAGATGTTGAAATGCCTCAAGAAGCCATAGGAAGTATGGGTGTGGGATTTTTCCGCTCCACTGAGGGACACCTTATGGCAACTCGAGAAGAACTATGCTCTACTCAAGTGGAGCCCTCCTCTACAATAGAAGAACAAGCCAAGGATCCAAGTGATGCACCTACCCAATAATATGTTCAAGACCCTTCTATTATTGACCAAGCTACTATGCAAGATGCAACCACTCCTATCATTCAAGCTAGTCAAGGTCAAGGCCAAGGCCAAGATCAAGATCAACCTTCTTCATCCTCCTCTCCTCAAGTTGAAGCAAGTGTTGAGGATCATGATGATAATGATGATGATCAGGGCCAAAAATTCGGTCATGACGGGGACCCAAATGATCAAGATGATCAAGTGATTCCTTATACGTCTCCAACGTATCTATAATTTCTGATGCTCCATAATAATATTATGCCAATTGCTACATGTTTTCTCCCTTCTTTATAGCATTTTTACACGTTTTCTGGGACTAACCTATTAACAAGATGCCAAGTGTCAGTTCCCTATTTTCTGCTGTTTTTTATTTCAGAAAAGTTGTTCTGGAAATATTCTCGGAATTGGACCCCACAAAACTCGAAGTGCCTATTTTCCACGGAAGCATCCAGAAGACCCAAGAGGAGTCGAAGAGGGGCATCAGGGGGCCCACACCATGGGGTGGCGCCCCCCTTGGCCGCGCCAAGGGGTGGTGTGGGTCCCCCAGGGCTCCACCGCCTCTGCCATTTTGCCTATTTATTCCCCCTGGACGGAAAACCCTAGATAACTGATCAAAAATCCCCAAAAGGTTCCACAACCGCCGCCGTCGTCAACCCTAGATCAGGTGAGCTCTGAAGCTGTCTCTGGCACCCTGCCAGAGAGGAGATCATCGCCGGAGGCCTCTACATCACCATGCCTGCCTCCGGAGTGATGCGTGAGTAGTTCATACTTGGACTACGGATCCATAGCAGTAGCTAGATGGTTGTCTCCTTCTCACATGCCTCCATGTTTAGATCTCGTGAGCTTCCTAACATGATCGAGATTGATCTTATGTAATTCTGTGTGCTGTGTTTGCTGGGATCCGATGAATATTGAACTTATGCCAAGTTGATTATAGTCTTTATTGCATATTCTATTTGTGATCTTGCATGCTTTCCGTTGCTAGTGGTTGCTCTGGCCAAGTAGTTGCTAGTGACTCCAAGAGGGAGTATTTATGCTCGATAGTGGGTTCATGCCTCCTTTTCGCCTATGCTCGAGTGACAGAAACATGACAGGGGAGGATGTGTTGTTGCCACTAGGGAGAAAACAGCGGTGAGAGTGCCCACGTGTACAATCATTGCTTACATTACACACATTGTTTAATGCAGTTATTTGTTTCTTGCAACTTAATACCTAAGGGGGTTCAGATGATAACCTGAAGGTGGATTATTAGTCATAGATGCAGTTGGATTACGGTCTATGTATATTGTTGTAATGCCTGCACTAAATATCATAGTAGTCATCATGTCATGAATGTGCACTACTGTGCAACCTTTATTTGTCAATTGCCCAGTTGTAATTTGTTCACCCAGCATGCTATCTTCTATGGAGAGACACCACTAGTGAACCTATGAACCCCGGTCCATTTTCTTACACTGTTAAACAAACCACCGCAATTTCCTTCTTTCTTTACTTACTGCAAGCATACATTATTTTCCACACTACACGTCTCATCTTTGTTTTCAGCAAGACAGGTGAGATTGACAACCTCACTATACCATTGGGACAAAGTATTTTGGTTGTGTTATGTGCAGGTTCCACGTTGTAGCTGATACCGGTGAAGCGCCAACACCACCGTCAGTGGCATCAACCTTCCAAAGATCCTCTTCCTCCTACTGGATTGATAACCTTGGTTATTAACTGAGTGAAATTCCTACCGCTACACTCATCACACCCTCCTCTTGGGGTTCCCAACACATAGCATCAAGGAAATTTCTGGTGCCATTGCCGGGGAGGAAGAATTCTTCTGGCAAGGGGAGTCTCTCACTCTCAACCTCTTTATTTTGTTTATTGTCTTGTTTTTATTTTTGTCTTGTTTTGCTTCTTTATATCAAAACACAAAAAAAATTAGTTTACTTTATAGTTGTTATTTATTTGCTTGCTTTTATTCTCCTAAAATGAGTTCTCTAAGAATACTAAGTTGTGTGACTTTCCTAGAACAAACAACAATGATTTTGTTTGCACACCTATTGCTTCACCTGCTCCTACTGCTGCTTTCTATGAAATTAAACCTGCTTTATTAAATCTTGTTATGGAAGAGCAATTTTCTAGTGTTAGTACTGATGATGCTGCTGCTCACCTTAATAATTTTGTTGAACTATGTGAGATGCAAAAATATAAAGATGTGGATGGAGATATTATTAAACTGAAATTATTTCCTTTCTCTTTGAGAGGAAGATCTAAAGAATGGTTGTTATCTTTGCCTAGAAATAGTATTGATTCATGGATTAAGTGTAAAGACGCTTTCATTGGAAAATATTATCTTCCTGCTAAGATTATACCCCTGAGAAGTGGCATAATGAATTTTAAACAATTTTATAATGAACATGTTGCTAAAGCTTGCGAAAGAATGAAAACTATGGTGAAGAATTGTACCACTCATGGACTGACTACGTGGATGATTATACAAACCTTTTATGCAGGACTGAATTTCTCCTCAAGGAACCTATTGGATTCAGTTGCTGGAGGTACCTTAATGTCCATCACTTTGGGCAATGCAACAAAGCTTCTTGATGATATGATGATAAATTATTCAGAGTGGCACACTGAGAGAGCTCCACAAGGTCAGAAGGTAAATTATGTTGAGAAAACCTCCTATTTGAGTGAAAGGATTAATGCTATTATGTCTATGCTTGTTAATGGTAAAGCTCAAATTGATCCAGTTCCTTTAGCCTCTTTGGTTGCTCAAGAAGAGCATGTTGATGTGAACTTTATTAGAAATAATAATTTTAACAACAATGTTTACAGAAATAATTTTGGTGGAAACAATTATAAGCCCTATCCTCCTAATAATGGTTATGGTAATTCTTATGGAAATTCCTACAATAATAATAAAATCTCTACCTCTGATCTTAAAAACATGCTTAGATAATATATTAGCACACAAACCGCTTTTAATAAATCTGTTGAGGAAAAGCTTGGTAAAATAGATGTTCTTGCCTCTAAAGTAGATAGCCTAGATATTGATGTTGATTTTCTAAAACGGAAGGTTTTACCACATGATGTTAAAGAAAGTAAAACTTTGAATTCCATCCAAGTTCTAATTGATAATAATGTTAGGTTGATGGCTGAATTACGTGCTAGGTGGAAAAGAGAAGATGAATTGGCTAGAAAGAATAATATTGCTAGAGTTTGCACTATCACAACCACTTGTAAAACTGAAGCCCCAAGTCTGAGTAAACCTCCTACTATCAATGGTAAAGTAGTTGGTGTTAACAAAGACTCCACCCCTTCGGTGAAATGTGCTAAACTGCCTCAAACTGCTGAAATTGCTTCTGATAAAATTGCTGAAATTTTTAGAGGTGTGGGAGATAATGGTCCCATTACTTTTGATGATAATAATATTGATTTTGATGATTGCAATATCTCTGAAGTTATTATGTTCCTACAAAATCTTGATAGAAGTCCCAATGTTAGTACCATGAATATGGCCTTTACTAAACATATTACCAATGCTCTCATGAAAGTTAGGGAAGAAAAGTTGAAACTTGAGACATTTATCCCTAGGAAATTACATGATGGTTGGGAGCCTATAATTAAGATAAAAGTAAATGATTTTGATTGCAATGATTTGTGTGATCTTCGTGCTAGTATCTCTGTTATACCTCAAAAGCTTTATGATATGCTTGATCTACCACCGTTGGAACACTGTTATTTTGACGTTCATCTTGCTGATAATGCTAAGAAGAAACCTCTTGGTAGAATTGATGATGTTCTTATTATGGTTAAGAATAACATTTTCCTTGTTGATTTTATTCTTATGAACATCGAATGCAATGCTTCTTGTCCTATTGTTTTGGGAAGACCTTTTCTTAGAACTGTTGGTGATGTTATTGATATGAAAGAGGGGAGTGTTAAATATCAATTCCCACTCAAGAAAGGTATGGAACACTTTACTAGAAAGAGGATGAAGCTACCTTTTGACTCTATTATTAGAGCAAGTTATGATGTTGATGCTTCTTCACTTGAAAATACTGGAGTTGCTTTCTATGCCTAGCTGAAAGGCGTTAAAGAAAAGCGCTACTGGGAGACAAACCGTTTTATTTCTCTGTTTTCAACCCGTTTTCCTTTTTTTTCTTTTGTGTGCTTTGCACCTGGGTGTTTTATATTTCCTTAGAAAACCCTCTGTATATTTTCTTTTGAGTTTTTGTTGAGCCAAGTAAAGCCTCTAGTGGAAAGTTGAGGCTATATTTTGGATTTCTGCGCAGGAAATAGATTTCTGCTGTCCACTGTTTATTCCATATAAAATCACATAAAAGTCAAAATGACCTGAGTTTGTTTGTGTGTAATCCTGGGCTGTATACGCAAATTTTCTTAGTTGATCACTTTTTGATTTAAGCAACAGAAGAATTTCTAAACAAATCATCTTTACCTGTTGTCCTGTTTTGACAGATTTCTGCCAATAATTGCATTTGCATCTTAATCGCTTTCTTTTGGTGTTCTTTTGAGAAAAAGAGTTTTAAAATAAGTTGTGACGGTAGCTAATGTGTTTTTGAGTGTTAGGCATGTGTTGAAACTGAACCATGTGAATTTATTATTTCGATTGCACTAACATTGCTAATGAATATTGTGAGAAGTTTGGTGTGAAGAAAGTTTTTAAAGGTCAAGAGAAGAGGATGATATGACGTGATCAAGAAGATTGAAGAGCCTAAGATTGGGTATGCCACGGTGGTACATTCTAGAAAATTCCAAGAAGACTCAAGCGTCTAATCTTGGGGATGCCCAAGGCATCCCCTTCTTCATCGACAAATTATCAGGTCACTTCTAGTGAAACTATATTTTTATTCGGTTACATCTTATGTGCTTTACTTGGAGCGTATTTTATTATTGCTTTCAGTTTGTTTTTATTTTTGCAATAAGCTTGGTTGGACCCCAGCATTCTTTTATTGGAGAGTGACACGCTCCGCTTTTTCATCGGAATACTTTGTATTCTTAATCTTTGTCTGGCTGTTGCATTTATTTAGCTCCTGTTTTGCATGCATCTCATATCAGAGCTGTTAGTTTTAGTAGTGTTATGTGAGTACTCTCATGTTTGCTTGCTGTATCATAAAGAGTATTTTTGTTAAAACATATCTTGTATGGTGCTTGTTGGGAGAAAGGAAACTGTTGCTTGAAGTAGAATTTATAACAGTGCAAGTAGAAGCTTGTATAGACTGTTCCTAGAACTTTTTCATGCCATGCCAAATGTTATTTTAGTTCTAAGCCTTGTGGATGTTGAGTAGCATGAATAGCCTCAAATATCTGAGAGTGTTTAATATGTCATTGAAAGATTCATGAGTTGTTCTTGTTATAAGGAAGCATAAATTTATGGTATTCTCTTTCGAATGTTTTATTTGGTTGAATTGGCGCATGCTCACACCATGTTTATGACTATGAACCAGTCACGAATAGTCTCCATGACCACTTAGTTTTTGAACTATGATACAGCTTATGATTTAATTAATGATGTTTATGTCGGTATGCATGATTATGGCTCTTATGCTCTCTTGATTTGTCGCTCCCAGTCTTATGCTAGCCTCCATCTGTACCGAGTATGAGCTCTACTCATGCATACAACTCCCTTAAACCAACGTTTTCCCCATTGTGTCAACCATACCTATCTACATGTGGTATTTCTTCCACTCCAAGTAAATTGCGCATGTGTTACGTTTAAAACTTTCAAAACTACTCCTGCTTTATATTCCTGTTTTTGCTCATGAGGACGTCAATGGAGAATGTTTATCTCACTTGTCGATTGGATTTCACACCCTGGACTAGTGGATTCCTCCGCTTATCCAAATGATAGAAGAGCTGGCATCGGGATGCCCAACCCCAAATTAATACACACAAAATCTCTCCAACTTAGCAACGTTTTGTACCACTGCACCCATTTTTCAACTTGTTGTATGAATTTGCTCCCACCGTGCAAGTATTTGGATGCCCAGTGCTAATACCTCTTCCTAAATGTAAGATGTTTTAGCTCTTTTCCACATTTACACATATCTACATGCATCTAGACAATTTTTAGTGTATATGTTCACTCATATTAGTATGTATCTAGACAACATAAATAATAGCTACAACATTTTATACTCCCTCCGTCTCAAAATAAATGTCATAGAGATGGATGTATCTAGATGGATTTAAATGCAAGATACATCCACTTTAGCACATTTTCACGTCACTTATTGTGAGACGGAGGAAGTATTTAGGAACGGAGGGAATAATACTTCTAATAATGTAATTCTTGAGTGCATTCTTGAGTGCAGACGCTCGCAGTGGGGTAGCGGCGTAGCGCCCTCAGGAAGACGTTATGCTAGTACATAGTGTAGCATCGGCCGTTCAGAATGGGGTCAGAGGCCTAATTTTTTTATGAAACGAATTTTTGTCAGACTTTTACCCTTCTAACGAAAATAGTCGGCGGGGGCATATTGGGCAATCCGCACCAACCGCAAGGCCCACGCGGAGTGTGCGCGCGGAAGAAACTCCAGAAAGCCTTTAAGAAAGCGAGAGCTCGCGGCAGATCGAACGGAAACACAAACACCGACAGACCTTCTGAGGTCAGATACTCTGGAGTCCAGCTCTCGCACATACCCTCGCTCTCAGATCCCCAGAACCCACCGCGTCTGATCCAGCACGCGCGCCTGGTGAGTGAGGGGATGGCGCTCTCCGCTCGGCCGCTTCTGGCCTCCGCACTCCTCGCGCTGCTCCTCGTCGCCGCCTCGGCCACTGGCAGCAAGAGTACGTCTCCTCTACCATTTCACAGCTTTGCACGATCAGTTCTCTGTCGGTGTAGCGTGCTGCATTTCCTCAATTTGTGCTTTTACTGCTCGCACGCACTCCGGTCGCCGACCGGGTGTTTGGATCTGAGTTCTCCAGTGTGCAGGGTCGTGGGGAGCATGTGTAAATGTAACCCGTCGTTGGACAATTGGGTCGCGGGGTGTCTGCAGTGACGCATGTTTTTTCACACTTTCACCTCTAGCTGTCGGTGATAGCTTCACTGTATATCTAATTTGACTAATTGCCTCCTTGATGAGAAAATTGGATAGTAGATCGCATCCGAGTATGGTCACTGTCTTTGGCACATGTAGCTTGCGACTTGGATGCTTTTTTCAGCATATCAGTTCAGTTGTTAGATTCATAAAAGTTTTGCTATGAAAGCTGTAGGTGTTAGGTGCAATCCGTTGAGTTGTTGCCATGTGTACATTTCCTAAAGAAGGGGGTTGGTCATTTTTTTTTTTCCTGTTTCTGTTTGTTAGATATCTAGAGGTGCCCTGTTGGTTATGCACTTAGGGTGTACTAATAGTTGTCAAAATCTGACCACAAGTTATAACTGAAATTTTGGCAAAAAGGACCACATGCCCGAGTGAATTGATAAAAAAGACCACCTCCGAGTGAAATTGACAAAAAAGACCACCTGTGCCGTGGCGGCAAGTCCCCTAGACGACACGTGGCACATGCCGCCGGAGCAATTGTTAATTTTCGTTATGTCACTCATATATAGATCACCAAAGATACTATCCGTGTTTTACATATATGTAATTTTGGGTGGTTGAAGTGCAGAATATGAGCCCGGAAAGGAAAAGAAATGTTTTTTCTACAGAAATATTGCTTAATCAGCATCCTGTCATAAACATCGATAGTGTACTGCACCTTATGTTACAGACATTATATATGTTTTTTATGGGGAACAGAAGGAGCTCTACGTTTGCATTATTTAGAGGGGACAAACTATACGTCAGCTGGCAATCTACTTACGGAGGAAGTAAAAGAAAAAACAACCAACTTGCTAAAATAAAACTCAATCTCCCTCTCTCCTGGCTTTCCAAAGAAGGTCCAAGTCCTCTCTCATAAAAGACAGCACCCTCAAAATGCTTTCCCATTTCTCTTCAAAAAATCTCTGGTTACGGTCTTAACAGATATGCCAGGCATTATATGTTTAGCTTTTTTTTTATCTTTGCTTGAAAATAAATTATTATATATTTAGCTTTTTTTTAATCTTTGCTTGAAAATAAATTACTTGATAGTATCCTCGGTACATTTACTACTTATCTTTATTGATGTAAATTGACAGTTATATATAGCACTAGGAACTGGGAGGAACACAAACTGTAGAACTCCCAGTATAGCTGCTGGCAAAACTCAGATCTAGTAATGTAATACTTCTAAGGCAAAATATAGCTCCTTGCCAGATTGTTTTGTTTCTTTTGCGAACATGCAAAAGCCTTCTTGTCGTTGTCGATATACCAGCATAAAAATTTGATGTACAAAACTGCTAGGTCCCTGGTTTGAGGTTCCCCGCTGAGCAACCAAGGACTTCCCAGCTACCCTGGTTAAGTCCCTGGTTTGAGGTGGCCTTCCGCATATCAGCCTCGTCTTTGCTCCGATCAGTGATTACACAGTAGCACTTAACTTCTCCATTTGTTATTGAATCCGCGTGTGTTCTGCTCCTTCTGTAAGATCCAAGTAGAGTTGGGTCCTTTCTGTTGGGCCTTTCGGTGCAGCCGCCTGATATCAGAATGATGGAATAGCATTGTCATGGGCTCATGGCCTATGACTGTTCATGATTCTTGATCAGTGCTTATATTCCTAAGGCGTAACTATTTCTGACAATATATTGTGAACTAGCTCTGAGTATTTTTTATTGATTATTATCACTTTGAAGCTGCAAAAGATAGTTACTTTACCTTTATAATGCTATGTTATTTTGAGTTGTTTCTTTTCATCCATGGAGCTGGCTCAGATGTCAGTGATGTCTGCAATGCTCCAAGCAATAAATGGAAGTTAACAATAGCTGCTAGGCTGCTGCATTGTGCTTTGAAGCCTCTCATATCTGAATATTTTCTATTTTTAGTAACCTCACGTAATGCATTTGTTAACTTCTATTGCTTTTACCACCTCTTGCACAACGGTGGACTTTGTAGTTTTCCTCGATTGTCATCCTCGATTTATCTCATTTACAGATAATCCTGCTGATGAGCTTGTGACCTTGATCAACACCAACCGCACTGCCAGCAAGGCATCTAGTCTTGCTGATAATAAAGGCCTTGGATGCATTGCTCTGCAGTACATCAAAGCATATGAGGGTCAATGCGACCAGGTGGGTGAAAACAAGAAGCCTGTCGATTCCAGTTTCACCGACACATTTGCCCCAAACTGTGGTGTCCAAGCTACAACTCTTGCCAAGATCACTGGGAGGCTTCTGGCGTGCCAGCCCGCCTACCCGCCTCCAGCTCAGGCCTTCGACATGCTGATCGCTGATGCAAGGAGTCTTCAGGTATTGCATAGCAAGAACCACACAGAGGTGGGAGCAGCTGTCACTGGCACTTCTGGTACTGGGCCGTATTTCTGGTGTGTCTTGTTCAGCAGTGGGAAGCCCAACTCCAGCTTCACGGTAGAAGGGGGAGTTCCTAAAACAGCCCATCCTGGATGCTTCAGCGGCAATAATGACGAGTGCAGTGGCGCCATCTCAACCGGTGTCAGTACATGGAGAGTCGTGTCAGCCATTCTTTTTGCTCTGTTTGGCGCCTTTACTTTGTGAGTTCAAGTTGAAATGCTACGGTGCACCATTCTTTTTCTGATTTTCGGACCCTGTAGAGCACACAGTTGTTGCAGTGTCTGTATTTCACCACGATTCTTTTGCTCGTTTTAGGAGGTGATTTCTGTAAGGAACTAAAAGGATCATGGTTTTTAGCATTGGTAGTTGCTACATATGGCTTGTGAATGTGATTTCGAACTAGTGCTTTGTTGTGTGGACGGTCTGTAAGGTGTACTTTTCTTTTTCAGAATGAGCTCCTTCGAATATTTCAGTTGATACTTTGCTGTAAATGCCGATTCAGATTCAACAGTTATGCGGGCATGGCGTTTCGGCTCTGGGGTTTATATGCTCCTGTTATCTGTACCATTTAATTGAGTTCGTAATCTGAACCTTAATCAGTTTTGAGGAAATACGAGAATCTATACACAGAAGAATACGTGATGTACTGACATGTATTTTGTGCAAAAAAAAATGAACTGACATGTACCATGTAGTACAAAAAAAAACTTTCCCCCCACCCCGGGGACTGTGTCTCCTACTCCTGTCCTCTCTCTCTGCAATAATGGTGAGCCGACTGCCTCGCATGTGACCTCTCCCTCCGCTCCCATGGTCCGTGTGCTGGCGTCCCGGCTGCGTCATCACCGGCGACGCTCGCGAGTGGCGGGGTTACACACATGAGCCAGACGAAAGGTTGAATCATTCAGCTTATTTGGAGAGCTCCCTGCTTCTGTGATACGTCTCTTCCTCTCACATTATCATGTTTAGGGCGTGTTTGGTCTCTTCCTCTCACATTATCATGTTTAGGGCGTGTTTGGTTGCCTGTAGAGAACTTGGGTCTTTTGCATCCGTGGCTGGGCAGAGCCAGGCCCATCAACAACACGGATTGGGTCATGTTCTGTACTGCATTTGGTTGACCATAAAGTTCTATCCACGCCCGTTTGGCCATATGCAAAATCCGAGTGGAGATGTAAACTCTTGTGTTTGGTTGCTTAGTTTTAGCATTTAGGCATAATCCCTCATTGTTTGGTTGCCCGGTTTGAGGTGATTGTGGTTACCTCGCATGCTCTACCGGTGAGCTTACCAGCTCGTGAGGTTCACATACGACCGCATATATTCGATCACACTGACCTAGGATACCCGCATATAGACAATGACGATGATCAGGACGACGATCGAAACATCTTTGCGGCCACGGCTGATCATGCCAGTAACTTTGCCTTCGCCATTTTCTGCCTGTTCCAGTTGCGCTGCTGTCAGGCATGAAAGGGGACTCCTCTTGCGATGCCACGGCGTAAGCTTCTTGTGCCTCTTCTAAACTCTCGAACCTTTTGCAGCAGTTGTTGGGGAAATTCTCGACCTGAGCGGAGCAAGAGCTCCAGGAGGTGTAGATTCCAGGAACTCTCCCTCTGAAGACCACTGATACGTCCAAAACGTATCTTCTTTTCCGAACACTTTTGATATTATTTGCCTCTAAACTTGTGAGTTTTGGATACAACTAACATGGACTAACATTGTTTTCAGCATAATTATCTTGGTGTCTTATTTCTCTGCAGAAAAATCAACTTTCGGTAAATTTCCCAAAAAATATCCCAATGACCTTATTTCATCTAAAGACCCCCGGAGCCAGAAGGAGACCCGGGGGGGCAAGGGGGGCCACACCACCACTGGGCGCGCCCCCTAGGCCGCGCCACCAGGTGGTGTGGGGGCCCCAGGCACCCCCTCGGGCCCCCCTTTCGACTACTTATGCCCCGTAACCCTAAAACATCAGGGAGGGTCATCATATTCCAAAAAAACACCACAGAGCGCCGTCGTCACCTCGAAAATCAATTCGGGGATCAGAAGTTCTTGTTCTGGCGCCCTGCCGGGACGGGGATTCGGAGGAGATCATCGCCATCGTCACGGCCACCACTTCTCCATCAACCATCTATGATCCCCCCGTCCATGTGTGAGTAAACACCGATGTAGGCTGAGAGGGATGGAAGGGATTGGATGATATTGTTCATGTAATAATGCCAGATTGTTAGGGCATAGTGCCTAGTATCCGTTGTTACTGTCTTCTACCGTTGTTGCAACTTGTTATGCTTAATGCTTGTCACTAGGGCCCGAGTGCCATGATCTCAGATTTGAACATGTTATTGTTTCATGAGTATAATTATGTTTCTTCATCATATCTGCAAGTTGTTTACACATGTCGTTGTTCGGAACCCGAGACCCCAAAGTGACAGAAATTGGGACAACCGGAGGGGATGGCTGTGATGTGAGGATCATGTGTGTTTACGGAGTGTTAATGCTTTTGTCCGGTGCTTAAAAGGAGCATCTTAATTACCAGTAGTTTCCCTTCAGGCCCCGCTGCAAACGGGCTGGTAGGACAAAAGATATTGTGCAAGTTTCTCATTGCGACCACGTATGACTATATTGGAACACATGCCTATGGTTTATTTAGAACTTGGATCCTTTATTATTATTATATGCAATGCCCATGTTTTAATTATTATATGAACTATCTTATCCATGCAACGCCCGTTCATCCATTCCTTATGCGTACGGTACTTTCATCCTGCTGTTTTCACGATTGCTACTATTGTAACTATTTTACTCATGCTGTTATTTTACTACTATTGCTGCTATAAAACTGTTACCACTGATAAACTGTTGTGAGCAAGTCTACTTTCAGCTGCAGCTGAATTGACAACTCAGTTGTTAAGGCTTATAAATATTCTTTGGCTCCCCTTGTGTCGAATCAATAAATTTGGGTTGTACTTCTCTCGGAGACTGTTGCGATCCCCTATACTTGTGGGTCATCAACCACATACCACTAAAACACAATGATGAACAAGATTAGAACAAGGTAGAACGAAACGTAATCAAAGCATGCATTGATGATCACAAGACTAATGCCACCGAAGCAAACACTTGTGTTCGCTGCCTTCTATGGTGTCAACCTAGCACCACATTAAAACAGACTGTAATACTACCACCGCAAGTCAACCGTGTGAGGGGTTAGCTGTTACACCACCTCAAGTACCCAAATTATATAGGCCATAAATAGTTTTGTTGTCCTAACTACGCAAAATATACATCACATTTCATCATGATCATCATCATCATCAAAGCATGCCTTCCACCACCGCCCCAACACAAAAGAGCGAGCACTACACGTAGTAGTGCTTGGCCAGGAAGGTCCTCGGCCAGAGCTTCTAGTGGTCCTCGGCCATCTTCACGAAGCATAGGCCTTCCGCCTTATTGTCTAGGAGGTGGCTGAAAGCGACCATCTTGGCCTCTGGACTCAAGCCTCTAACCTCCATAATGACACTGCAGAGGCCAGGGTGCACGTCCATAGGCGTGCTAACTCTGATGGCCGCTGCCTGGGCGCCCCCCTAGACCACCCCTGGGCGCTCCCTAGGCCGCGCCGCCTGGTGGTGTGGGACCCCTAGGCACCACCTCGGGCTCCCCGTTCGACTACATATGCCCCGTAAACCTAAAATGCGAGGGGGTTCGTCATATTCCACAGAAACACAACAGAGCGTCGCCGCCATCCCGAAACTCAATTCGGGGATCAGAAGTTCCTGTTCTGGCACCCTGCCGGGACGGGGATTCGGAGGAGATCATCGCCATCGACACCGCCACCTCTTCTCCATCAACCATTCATGATTTCCCCGTCCATGTGTGAGTAAACCCCTCTATAGGCTGAGAGGGATGGAAGGGATTTGATGAGATTGATCATGTAATAATGCCAGATTCTTAGCGCATAGTGCCTAGTATCCATTGTTAGTGTTTTCTACCGTTGTTGCAACTTGTTATGCTTAATGCTTGTCACTAGGGTCCGAGCGCCATGATTTCAGATCTGAACATGTTATTGTTTCATGAGTATAATTATGTTTCTTGATCATACCTGCAAGTTGTTTACACATATTGTTGTCCGGAACCCGAGGCCCCAAAGTGCAGAAATTGGGACAACCGGAGGGGATGGCTGTGATGTGAGGATCACATGTGTTCACGGAGTGTTAATGCTTTGCTCCCGTGCTTTATTAAAAGTAGCACCTTAATTACCAGTAGTTTCCCTAGAGGCCCCGCTGCCACGGGCTCGTAGGACAAAAGATGCTGTGCAAGTTTCTCATTGCGAGCACGTATGACTATATTGGATCACATGCCTATGGTTTGCCTAGAACTTGTATGCTTTATTATTATTATTATTATCTGCAATGTCCACGTTATTATTATTACATGACCTTTGTTATCCATGCAAACGCCCGTTCATCCATTCCCTCTATGCCCACGGTACTCCCATCCTGCTGTTTTCCGCGATTGCTACTGTTGTTATTATTTTATTCCTGCTGTTATTTCACTATTGTTGTTGCTATAAAACTGTTACCACTGATAAATTGCTACGAGCAAGTCTACTTTCAGTTGCAGCTGAATTGACAACTCAGTTGTTAAGGCTAATAAATATTCTCTGGCTCCCCTTGTGTCGAATCAATAAATTTGGGTTTTGCTTCCCTCGAAGATTGTTGCGATCCCCTATACTTGTTGGTCATCAAGACTATTTTATGGCGCCGTTTCCAGGGAGCATAGCTTTATTTATTTTCTCACTTGAACGTGATATTGTTCGCTGCAAGCCTTTCATCACGGGGAAGACTCGTGATGGAAAATTTCCTATATTACCATCCAGTACAAGGAGAGGTACGCCTCTGAACACCTCTGTTGCTCTTGATTCACCATCTGTTATGAGTAAGCTTCTTACACCATGATGGCCCACAAGTATAGGGGGTGTATCGTAGTACTTTCGAAATAAGAGTGTCAAACCCAACGAGGAGCAGAAGGTTTTGACAAGTAGTTTCGATGAAGGAATAACTGTAAATACTAGAAAACAGATTTGTAGGGTTTTTTGATATTGCAGATAAATAAAGTGCGAGTAAATAAAATGCAGTAGTAATAATTGCAGTGAGTATCCCAATCCTTTCTTCAGCAAAGGACAAGCCGGTGAGTTTACTTATGATTAACAAACGTTCTCGAGGACAAACGGGAGGTTTCTGTCAAGTGCTTTTGTTCCATGCAGCTGAATAACTTTGGTGTTCTGATAAGTGTTGGGTGGATGAATCTATGCTAATGTACCGTCCCATCCAAGACTAATACAAACTTGTGATTATACCCCTTGCAGGCATTCGCAACTACAAGAAAGTAATTAAGAAATAAATCTAACCACAGCTTTAAACTCCGGGATCCTACGCTCCCTCGTGCAATGGTTTCCTAACGGGGCTTTAGGGTTCTGTCACTCTGGCAACCCCACAATTAGTAGCCAAATACACGATGCATTCCCCTAGGCCCATAAATGGTGAAGTATCATGTAGTCGACGTTCACATGACACCACTAGAAGAATAACACCACAACTTAAATATCAAACATTAATATTATTCAACATTACTTCACAACTAACAACTTGACTTCTCCGATGTCCTCAAGAAAAACACGAACTACTCATAGCACATCATATGGATCATAATCTGAGGTGATATAATGGATTCTAACAATCTGGTCATAAAGTGCAAACACCGATAAATCTCACAAGCATCAACTACTAACAAGAAATCCACACCGGGAGAGAGATCTAATGCAAAACAACGATAGAGGCCCCTAATTGTTACATCGGGATGAAGGTGGATGATGAGGGTGATGGTTCTGGTGGTGATGACGATGATGATGACGATCTTGGTGATGCCCGGAGCGATGACGGTGACGATGGCGGTGATTTCCCCTCTCCGGAGAGGAATTTCCCTGCCAGATTTCTCTCTGCCAGAGAGCTTTTCTCTCTCGGGTGTTTTCTGCCCCGCAGCGGCGGCGGAATAATTCTTCGAGGATGGAATGGGGCTTAGGGTTTCCTCGGGGTCAGGGGGCAAAGATGACCCCCGGAGGTGCGCCAGGGTGGCCACACCCCTAGGTGGCGCGGCCAGGGGGAGGGCGCGCCACCCCTAGGTGTGGGACCCTCGTGGCCCCCCTCTGCCTCTCCTTCTGGATGTGTTCCTTCTCGGGACTTTTAGGAACCCCCGGATGTCCCCCTTCTTCTTTTGATCTTCTGAAATATGGTATCTCGACGGTGCTTTTTCCATCAGATTTCTGGTCCCGATGTTTATTCTCCAAAAATTGTAAACATGCAAAATAAGATAAAATAACATAAGGGATGCATCATAACATGAAATATATCGATGAATAACAGAAAATTATGATATAAAATAGTGATGCAAAATGGAAGTATCAACTCCCCCAAGCTTAGACCTCACTTGTCCCCAAGCGAAACTGAACTCAGAAACATGACCACAGGTTTATGGAGTGAAGAGTCGATAAATAAAATATGGACAAGAAGCATCACATTTACCTATGCACCAATCATTACAGACAATAACTTCCTCTCATATAGCTTAATTGAAACAAGTAAAGGGAGTCACAAACAAAGATACAAAAGAGAGAACCAAAATTGGTATTGGCAAACTTTATTCTTGGTCAGAGAACATTTAATGAAACTATACTTATCTTAGGTGAAGTCTTCATAACAAGGTTTATATTCTAGAGCTTAACATGTTTAATTGTAACAACTCTTTTACAGTGATTCATAGCTTTCAAAGTAGTATTCATTCAGAAATAAAGCATGTGCTAAACAAAGAAGGATAGAAAACATGATTGAATAAATCAACATATAGATGATGAGAACACAACAACTCAAATGCTTGCTGGAGACAAAAGGAAATGGGTTTACTGACTCAACATAAAAGTAATAGATAGGCCCTTTGCAGAGGGAAGCATTGAACACTCATGTGCTAGAGCTTTTATTTTAATAAACAGAGGTATAAAATGCATGACACTCCTCCCATCCATCTTACACAAACCATGGCTAACCGAATCCTCGGGTGCCTGCCAACAATCACAAACCGTGGAGGAGTGTCTAAATTTTTGAGAGGTGTATATTTATGTCAACGAATGGCAAACAGAAAATACAGTACGTCACAAGCTAACTAGACTCACAAGAGCGGCTCCCATGGTGAAGGACGCAACTGGTGTAGAAGTTCATCCCTGTTTCTCTTTTGTTTACACAATTATGCTTTGACTGATAAATTAGGGGCAAAAATAGTGAAGAGAATTTGTATTATTATTTGGGGCTGGGCACCCAGCTGCCAGCTCTTCTATCATTTGGATAAGCGGATGAAGCCACTAGTCCAGGTGTGTGAGTCCAATCAACAAGTGAGATAAAGATTCTCTATTTGCGTCCTCATGAGCTAAAACAGGAACACAAAACATGAGTAATTTGAAAGTTTTAAAGGTAGCACATGAGCAATTTACTTGGAGTGGCGGTGAAATACCACATGTAGGTAGGGATGGTGGACACGAATGGCAAGGTTTTGGGTTTAAGTTTTGGATGCACGAGAAGCATTCCCTCTCAGTACAGGGTTTTTGGATAGCAAGGCTAGGTAGCAAGCATAAGAGTTGAAGGAAAACAAACAAATATACATATGATGAAACCAATCATGCAATTTTCATTGAAAGCACAAGCGATCTTAACTTGTGAATACTAAGTTTATGAGCTAATAGGCAAATTCCTCTTTCTTATACTAGCAACTCAAATTATTATTTCTGCTGACCCAAGCTAAGTTTGCCAAAACCAACTAGATTAACTTGATGATCTCTAGGGTGATACCAAGTACTAATAACAAGCTAAACCATATGACAGAAGTTGAAAACTGAAATAATGTGTATAGAAAGTAAATGATGAAACTTCTCATTAATATTTCAAACCGGAAACTCACACCAACGGATAGAACGATAACCAACTAGGGAGAGACACTTCCATACTGCAAACCATCCTATACGATAACTTCTCTACTCATGATATGACTCTATTGAAAAAGTAAAAACATGAAAGATAGTGATGTGATACCGCGTCACTCCCCCCAAGCTTGGAACAAGCCGAGGGGATGCCAAAACCAATGACGAATCAATTCTTCGGTGGTGGTGGATCCTTCTCATCCTCGGTCTTCCAAGGTAAAGGCTCTCCATCCACAAATGACGTCCTGGTCTCCATCATCCTGAAACTAGCAGCAAAGCTTATACGTTTAAACATGTTCTCATACTCACAATTCTGGTTCTGCACGTCATAGAGTTGTGCTTGCAGATCATTGGTGATCTTGGTGAGTGAGAGAATCTCCTCCCAAAGCTTCAAATTATCCCTCTTGTATTCAGCGATCTGTTCTGTCTTTATCCTGTCGATGCTCTCAACTTCACGCTCTGCCATCTTCTTGTACCTGAAAACTTCTTGCTCGAGTTCTTCCATCCTAGCTTCCAGACCGCCTTCTCCACTAGGGCCCCGAACATCTTCAATCTGCACCTTCCCGTCCTTGAGCAGCAATTCCTTGGGATGCATCTTCAACTCGTTCAAGTACGGGTTGACGATGTTCTCAAAGAAACTGTCTTTGGGAGATCTAGGAGAAGCCATTGATGCTCTAGATCTGAAGATGTAACCTGGTAGAAACAGCTCGAAACAGAAACACGACGAGAAAACGATATACGTACCTCGGGGGGTCTGGGGAATTATGTAGCGAAAAGTTTCATAACGAAAGGAAAGTCCAGGTCGAAAACGAGTCGGAGAGGGGCTCCGGGGCGCCCACACCTAGGGCTGGCGTGGCCAGAGGTGGGTGCGCGCCACCCTATGCTGTGGAGCCTCCGGGCTTCGTCTCCCTCTCGTTTCCGGCTCATAATTTTTCATATTTTCTAAAAACAGTAAAAATATAAGTTGAAAGATGTTTCGCGAACATTTTCTTACCAAAACTGTAACCTATTCGAAAACTGACTCTGCAGTTTCTGAAATATGCTTCTTAATAAACTCCTCCGGGATCATGGATTGAATACAATCAAAATTTTCATTATAAGGATCTCCATAAATATAATGCTTGAGTCTCTGGCCAGTCACCACTTGTGAGGAGTTGTCTTCAAACAATTTTAATTGCCCCCGAACGATATACCTCTTCAATAACAAAAGGTCCTTCCCATCTCGAGAGTAATTTTCCTGCAAAAAATCTGAGGCGAGACCTATACAATAGCACTTTCTCACCAACATGAAATTCTCTTTTAATAATTCTCTTATCATGCCACCTTTTAATTTTCTCTTTAAAGAGCTTATCATTTTCATATGCTTCACTCCTCCATTCATCTACAGAACTTAAGTCAAGCAACCTTTTCTCACGAGCAAGTTTAAAATCTCTATTTAGGTCTTTCACTGCCCAATAAGCTTTGTGTTCTAATTCTAGGGGCAAGTGACAAACTTTCCCATAAACCATTTTATAAGGAGACATGCCCATGGGATTTTTGTAAGCAATTCTATAAGCCCACAGAGCATCATTTAATTTCTGAGCCCAATTTTTTCTAGATTTGTTAACAGTCTTTTGCAAGATAGATTTGATTTCTCTGTTTGATAGTTCTACTTGCCCACTAGTTTGAAGATTATAAGTTGAAGCAATTCTATGATTAACATCATATTTAGCAAGGTTTTTTCTAAAACCACCATGAATAAAATGAGAACTACCATCAGTCAAAAGATATCTAGGTACACCAAACCTAGGGAAAATGATATCTTTAAGCATTTTTAAAGAGATTTCACCATCAGCACTTTTAGTAGGTATAGCTTCTACCCATTTAGTAACATAATCAACAGCAACAAGAATATGAGTATAGCCTTTTGAAGGAGGGAAAGGACCCATAAAGTCAAAACCCCAACAATCAAATGGTTCAATAACAAGAGAAGAATTCATAGGAATTTCATTACGTCTAGAAATATTTCCAACCCTTTGGCATTGATCACAAGATAAAACAAATTTTCTAGCATCTTTAAAGAGAGTAGGCCAATAAAAACTTGATTGTAGAACTTTATGTGCAGTTCTATCTCTAGCGTGATGTCCTCCATAAGCACTACTTTGACATTTTCTCAATGTCTCATGTTGTTCATTTTCAAGAACACATATTATCATAATACCATCAACACCTTCTTTATATAATTGTGGGTCATCCCAAAAATAATGCCTCAAATCATAGAAGAATTTTCTTCTTTGCTGACCTGTAAAGATAGGAGGCAAATACTTCGAAACAATAAAGTTAGCATAATCAACATACCATGGACTCTCTTGAGAGATCACTTTTATTGCAGCTAAATGTTCATTAGAAAACTATCATTAACAGGAATAGGGTCATCAGGGATATTTTCTAGTCTAGACAGATTATCAGCAACAGGATTTTCAGCACCCTTCCTATCCACAATATGTAAATCAAACTCTTGTAAGAGAAGCACCCATCTAATAATCCTAGGCTTAGCATCTTTCTTTTGCATAAGGTACTTAATAGCAGTATGATCAGTATGAATAGTAACTTTAGAGTCAACAATATACTGCCTAAAATTATCAAAAGCAAAAACTACAGCTAGGAATTCTTTCTCAGTGGTAGCATAATTCTTTTGAGCAACATCAAGAGTTTTACTAGCATAATAAATAACATTTAACTTCTTATCTACACGTTGTCCAAGAACAACACCTACATCATAATCACTAGCATCACACATAATTTCAAATGGTAAATTCCAATCAGGTGGTTGAACAATAGGGGCAGATATTAAAGCCTTCTTTACAATTTCAAAAGCTTCTTTACAATATTCATCAAAAACAAATGGTACAACTTTTTGAAGAAGATTAGTAAGAGGTTTTGATATTTTAGAGAAATCTTTAATAAACCTTCTATAGAAACCATCACGACCAAGAATACTACGAATACCTTTAACATCCCTGGGATAGGGCATTGTCTCAATAGCTTAAACTTTAGCTCTATCAACTTCAATACCTCTTTCATAGATTTTATGTCCAGAACAATTCCTTCATTAACCATAAAATGGCATTTCTCCCAGTTTAGAAAAATATTAGTCTCCTCACATCTCTGCAAAACTTTGTCAAGATTCTGCAAACAATTATCAAAAGAAGTTCCATAGACAGAAAAATCATACATGAAAACTTCCACAATTTCTTCACGAAAACCATGAAAGATAGCAGACATGCATATTTGAAAGGTAGAAGGAGCATTAAATAAACCAAAAGGCATACGTCTATAAGCATAGGTTCCATAAGGACAAGTGAAAGTTGTTTTCTCTTGATCAAGCTTTTTAACAACAATTTGAGAAAACCCAGAATAACATCAACAAAGAAGAAATGAGTTTTCTTAGACAACCTTTCTAACATTTGATCAATAAAATGCAAAGATAATGATCTTTCTTAGTAACTTTGTTAACCTTCCTAAAATCAATGCACATCCTATAACCAACTACTACTCTTTGAGGAATAAGTTCATTATTTTCATTTGGCACAACAGTCATCCCTCCTTTCTTAGGGACACAATGCACATGACTAACCCATCTACTATCAGCAATAGGATAAATGGTACCATCCTGTAAAAAAAAAGGATAAATGGTACCAACGTCAAGGAGTTTCAATACCTCATTTCTTACCACATCCTTCATTTTAGGATTTAAACGGTGTTGATGCTCAACGACTGGCTTTGCATCAGGTTCAATATTAATATCATGCTCACAAATAGTATGAGAAATCCCTTTCAAATCATCAAGAGTATAACCAATAGCACCTCTATGTTTCTTTAATATCCCCAATAATCTCTTCTCTTCTTTATCAGAAAGTTGAGAACTAATAATAACAGGATATAATTTCTTATCATCAATATGAGCATATTTACGATTATCAGGCAAAGGCTTTAAATCAAAAACAAGATCCTCCTTGGGTGGTAATGTTGTACCCAAGTCTTCCACAGGTAAATTATGTTTCAACATTGCTGGCTGATGTAGGAAAATCTCATCAATTTCATTCCTTTATTCCATAAAGACATCACTTTCGTGGTCTTCCATGTAATGGTGCAAATGATTGTTAGGAGCAAGAGCAATAGCAGCCAATTGTTCAACTTTATAATTTTCATTAGGCAATTCAGCTTCATAAGATGCTTTAGAAAATTTGGATAAATTAAATTCATAAGACTCTCCATCAAAATTTGTAAGAATTTTCTCCTTTTTACAATCAATAAAAGCACCACAAGTGTTTAAGAAAGGTCTACCAAATATAATAGGACAAGTATCACTAGCAGAAGTGCCTAGTACTAGAAAATCAGCAGGATACTTTGTTTTACCACACAAGACCTCCACATCTCTAACAATACCAATTGGAGAAATAGTTTCCCTATTAGCAAGTTGAATAATCACACCAATGTCTTCAAGTTCACAAGAACCAATTTCATGCATGATTTCTTTATAAAGCTCATAAGGAATATCACTAGAACTAGCACCAATATCACATAAACCATAATAACAATGATCACCTATCCTAACAGATAGAAAAAGAACACTAGGTTTCCTAGATTTACTAGGATGAGAGACAATATTAGAAGCATCTTCACAAAATATAATGTGTCCCTCTTCTACATTTTGAGAAAAAGGGTCCTTTACTATTGCTACTGTAGGTTCTATAGTTATTTGTTCCTCGGGTTCTACAGGTTTCCTTGCACTTTTATTAACCACACTAGCTAACATAGAATGTTCTTTTACCTTAGCAAGGAATGGCATTTTCTCGATATAAGGTTCGGGCATAATAGAATCAACAGTATGAACTTCTATATCTCTAGCAGGAACACAATTAATAGTATCTTTATAAGGAGCATGATACTTGTCCCATTCCTTTTTAGGAATATCAAAATAAGAAGCAAAAGCCTTATATAAGTTTGCAACAACTTGAGAATCAAGACCATAAGCAGTACTAACATTATGAAAATCCTCAGGTGACATAAAGGTTTTAATGCATTCATAGTCATAATTTATACCTGACTTCCTACCTTTGTCATTCTCCCATGCTTCAGTGTTTTCTTGAATACGGTCAAGAAGATCCCATTTAGCTTCATCTTTCATATGTGTAAATGATCCAGAACAAGAAGCATCCAATAAATCCTTATCATGAAGAGGAAGCCTTGCATAGAAATTATTAATAACGATATTACTAGGGAGCTCATGAATGGGGCATTTGAGCATTAGTAGCTTCAATATTCCCCATGATTGGGAAATACTCTCTTCGTCATGAGGCCAAAAATTATATATATAATTCCGATCTCTATGGATTTCACTTGGAGGATAGAATTTAGAATAAAATAGAGGTACAATTTCCTCCCATTCAATAGTCTGGCTATTTTTCAGCAGCTTGAACCATTCAGAGGCTCGGCCTGTCAATGATATAGAGAATAATTTCCTCTTCACTTGGCTCATTGTAATACCTGCACACTTGAATAACTCGCATAATTCATGTAAAAAGAGAAAATGATCACCAGGATGAACATTTCCATCACCAGAATAGCAGTTATCCTTAACATGTTTAACAATCTTTATCGGTATTTTATAAGGATCCAAATCATCATGCAGTGGGTCACTTACTACCCTAGTAGTGGCAGTAGTGCCCACAAACATGGACTCAAAAGGAGTTCCAAACATAGTGTAATCAAGCAGTAAACACAAATAAAAACAACACTTACAACAGAAGCTTCCTTTATTAATTCCACTTCCCAATAGCGCTTCACTCCCCGGCAACGGCGCCAGAAAATAGTCTTGATGACCCACAAGTATAGGGGGTGTATCGTAGTACTTTCGATAAATAAGAGTGTCGAATCCAACGAGGAGCAGAAGGTGTTGACAAGCAGTCTCGATGAAGGAATAACTGTAAATACTGGAAAACATATTTGTACGGTTTTTTGATATTGCAGATAAATAAAGTGCGAGCAAATAAAATGCAGTAGTAATAATTGTAGTGAGTGGCCCAATCCTTTATTCAGCAAAGCACAAGCCGATGAGTTTACTTATGATTAACAAACGTTCTCGAGGACACACGGGAGGTTTGTGTCAAGTGCTTTTGTTCCATGCAGCTGAATAACTTTGGTGTTTTGATAAGTGTTGTGTGGGTGAATCTATGCTAATGTACCATCCCATCCAATACTAATACATACTTGTGATTATACCCCTTGCAAGCATCCGCAACTACAAGAAAGTAATTAAGAAATAAATCTAACCACAGCTTTAAACTCCGGGATCCTACGCTCCCTCGTGTAATGGTTTCCTAACGGGGGTTTATGTTTCTGTCACTCCGGCAACCCCACAATTAGTAGAAAAATACACGATACATTCCCCTAGGCCCATAAATGGTGAAGTATCATGTAGTCGACGTTCACATGACACCACTAGAAGAATAACACCACAACTTAAATATCAAACATTAATATTATTCAACATTACTTCACTACTAACAACTTGACTTCTCCCATGTCCTCAAGAACAACACGAACTACTCACAACACATCATATGGATCATAATCAGAGGTGATATAGTGGATGATAACAATCTGGTCATAAAAACACCCATAAATCTCACAAGCATCAACTACTAACAAGTAATCCACACCGGGAGAGAGATCTAATGCAAAACAACGATAGAGGCCCCTAATTGTTACAGCGGGATGAAGGTAGATGATGAGGGTGATGGTTCTGGTGGTGATGATGATGATGATTACGATCTTGATGATTCCCGAAGCAATGAAGGTGACGATGGTGGTGATTTCCCCTCTCCGGAGAGGAATTTCCTCGGCAGATTTCTCTCTGCCAGAGAGCTTATCTCTCTCGGGTCTTTTCCGCCCCGCAAGGGCGGCGGAATAATTCTTCGAGGATGGAATGAGGCTTAGGGTTCCCTCGGGGTCAGGGGGCCAAAGATGACACCCGAAGGTGGGCAAGGGTGGTCACACCCCTAGGTGGTGCGGCCAAGGGGGAGGGCGCACCACCTCTAGGTGTCGGCCCCTGGTGGCTGTTGGGACGCGTAGAGATAAACGAATTTTTTTTCCTACGCGGTACTTACAAGATCTAGCCGAGGTAGAAGGCCATGATGATTACCACTAGACGCGCGGTTGCGGATTATCGATGAAGCGCGTCGGGGCAGTGCAGTCCACGATCCGATCCAGCCGATCCGATCCTGCGAACGTCGAAGTGCTGAACGTACAACACCTCTGTCGGTATCCACACATACGAGGAGGAGCTCCGACGGCAGACTGCTAGGTCTGGTGCGACGGCTGGACTGAGTGGGGCTAGGGTTCCCAACGCATGGGACTGGACTAACGTGCCCGCTGGGCAACCTGCGCCCCTCTTTATATAGCGAATGGTAATGGGCGTCACAACACTTGTGACCCATTCCCTCTGTGAGTCCGACTCACAAACTCAGTCCATTTCCGGTTCGGGTCCAACCCGACCAATACATTTGCTCCCGCTCTTAAGTGTGCGACCCTGCAGGCTCATGGCGACTTAGACACGATTGGGGTCCAACTCCCAATCGATCAATCGGTAGCGGCTCCTAGCAGAACGTGCCGACTCCCAAGTCCCATTGAGTCATGATGACATACCTTTCAATGTGATATTCATCTTAGTCCCTTGTGCCTCACGATATACCTTGTCGAACTATAGGCGATTTATCGTCATCCCTTAAATAGTTCGACTCTCTTCTCGATCCGTGATATGTGATTCATCTGACTAACTCTTAGTCAACAGATACAGTTAACACTTAACTGAGTCGCGCATTGCCATGCTTCATGAATCATATCACTCGAGAGGGCCCAGAGAATATGTCTCCATTCGGAGGGGCAAAATCCCATCTTGATTATCCACATCACGCAGCTTGCTTCTCATTCGACCCGAACTCTGCCTTTATAGTTGCCTTGTCACAGAACAACGTTTGACAGAACCTAAGTCGGTGATCCACAACTCGGATTGTGCGACAACCTCAGGTCTAAGGATTACATTGATTGAGACATGCAAATGACGACTTGCTCGTTGCATCTCAATGTGGGTCAGTCCGACTTGCTAAACTCTTTAGCCAAGTCCGTGAGCGTTGGAATGGCATCACCATGCCCATGACAAGTGGAACCGAGTCATCAGCCAACTCTCACATTAGTCTAGGGTGTGTGTCCAGCACAACCTTAATGACCAAGGACAATTTAGTATGAACAACATGAATACATAGTTCCACAATCGAATCACATATTCAATGATATATATCAGATGTTCAACACAAGGAAAACTTAATAACTTTATGAATAAAGTGGGAATTACATCATACATGATTGCCTCTAGGGCATATTCCCAACAGTGCCCCCCTCTAGCTCTCCTTCTCGCTGTGTTCCTTCTTCTTCTGTTCTTCTGAAATATGGTATCTCGACTGTGCTTTTTTCCATCAGATTTCTGGTCCCGGTGTTTATTCTCCAAAAATTATAAAACATGCAAAATAAGATAAAATAACATAAGGGATGCATCATAACATTAAATATATCGATGAATAACAGAAAATTATGATATAAAATAGTGATGCAAAATGGACGTATCACACCACCACATGCTAGACACACTGTTACTTCAGCTGAGTCCGAAAATGTTTCTGATACTTTTGATGATGCTTTTACTGTGCTTGATGATACTGGTTCACTAGGTCCTTTCCTTGAATCTACAATTGCTAAATCCAAACAAATTGAAAATACTGAAATTTTTGTTGAAAAATTTGGTACACCTGTTAATTCACCTGAGTTTATTGATGATCTTGATGAATCCTACATTAAACTTAATGATGACTTTATTGAAGAAGCTCATGCTACTACTGGTGCAAGTTCTCTTAAGAGTCTTCTTGCGAGACATGCTGTTAAATATAAATCTTCTCTTGATGCTAAGTTTGCCACATATCCCATACACATTAGAGACAAGGATTATGATTTCTCTCTAGATTTATCTTATATATCTATTGTTGAGAAGGAACATTTTTGTGGAACTCAAATTAAAAGTGTTATGGAACACATTAATGAGCTTTCATCTTTGAGTAGTTTATTTTCTGATGATACTAAGATGCGTACTTATTTTGTTACCAAGATTTTCCCTTTCTCATTAAAAGATGAAGCTAAAACTTGGTTTAACAATCTGTCACATGGATCTATTATTAGTCCTATAGATTTGGTTAATGCTTTCTTTCAAAAATATTTTCCTGCTAGTGCTCAATATGCTTTTGTGCAAGATGTCTTTAACTCTGAGCAATTTAAAGGAGAAAAATTACCTGAATCCTGGACAAGGTTTTGTTCTTTAATAAGATCTTGCCCTGGTTATCCACTGCCTAAAAATGAGCTCCTAGATATATTTATAATGGACTAGCTGTGGAATCTAGGACATACCTGGATAGTTGTGTTGGTTGCGTTTTCAGGAAAAGAACTCCAGAAGAAGCTGAGGAATTAATGGCTAAAATAGCCAAAAATAATGATAATTGGAATATACCTGAACCTACACCTACACCAGAGCCAACACCAATACCAACACCCAAGAAGAGAGGTATGATTGAATTAAATGATGAAGTGATGAAGAAAGCTAAGAAATCTCTTAAAGCGAGGGGTATTAAATCTGAAGATGTGAAGAATTTACCTCCTAGAGAAGAATTATGTAATCCTATTCCTCATCTATCAACAGTTGAGGTACACTCTCTCCAATACTTTGATAATAGAGATATTCCCTACTCTAAACCACCTGATCAATTCTTAGATGAATTTGTTAATTATGTTGTTAAGCAAGATAATTTTAATATGAGACTGCAAAATCATCTTATGGAAAACTCTAGAGCTATTGATAATTTGCATGGTATTATTGGGAGAACTTCTAATGATGTTAAAATGCTTGTTAAACATTTTCATATGGTTCAAACTCAAATTGATCAACTTACAAAAGTGCAAAAAGACATGCTAGCTAATGCTTATAGAGAAAAACATGTTTGTGAAATAATTGCTAGAAGTGGTGTTTCTACTCAGGACCCCTTGTATCCTAAAGGACACCCTAAAAGAATTTAACAAGATGCTCAGCAACCTAAAAACAATAGTTCTCCTTCTAAGGAAAAGAAGAAGAGACATAAAACTGTTGTAGAATCTCCTGAACCTGCTAAAGATCCTAATAGTATATCTATTTCTGATGCTGAAACTGAAAGTGGTAATGATAAAAGTGATGCTTCTGATAAAGAAGAAACTATAGCTGAACCTGAAAGGCAAGCTAAAACTGTGAAGCATACCAAGGAGGACTTCATTGCTAATAAACATGGTAAAGAAAGAGAGCCTTGGGTACAAAAAGCAATGCATTTTCCTAATAAGAAACACAAATCAAAGGATGAAGAGCATTATAATAAATTCTGTGAGTGGATGAAACCTCTGTTTTGGCAAATTCCTTTGACTGATGCTATTAAACTGCCTCCTTAATCAAAATACATGAAAGATATTGTCTAAAACAAAAGGAAAATTCCTAATGAGGAAATTTCCGCTATGCTTGATAATTACTCTTTTAGTGGTAAGGTTCCAAAGAAGCTTGGAGACCCTGGTATTCCAACTATTCCTGGTTCCATTAAAAACAATTATGTTAGAACTGCTTTATGTGATTTGGGAGCTGGAGTTAGTGTTATGCCTTTCTCTATTTATAAGAAAATCTCTCTTGAAAATTTGATACACACTGATATATCTTTGCAAATGGCTAATAAATCCACTGTAGAGGCCCCAAACCGGATGGTCCAGAACCCCTCATACACATACATTCACGACCCCAAGAATTCAGTCGTGAACAACATACGTAGTTGGTATAGAGATACATTATCCATTACACGAACAAATAGAGTCTTACAAGCAATGGTCACATGACCAAGTCTTAACAACTGTCACGCAGGACAAGCAAAAGACTCACAAACACACAGCGGAAGCTTAACATAACGTAGATATCCCATGTCATGCCTTCACCAACAGGCTGCTGACTGGGAGCCGGGCCTAGTTTCCATAGTTGTCGGAAAAGTACTCCTCCTCATACTCCTCCTCGGGTGGCATCTCCTCAAAGGATGGCCAAGTAAATATCCAGAGACGAAACCAATATGAGTACATTTGAATGTACTCTGCAAGACATCCTTTATAAACTTACAAAATGCAGGTATGCTTATATGGTGGATGGGTAGGCTATAAATAGGGCTCACTACCCATGGTGTATGTAAGATATAAGCATGGTTGTATTAGCATCTCTATATGTTTGTTGAAGAAGATACTTCAAAAGAGAATATTATACTTTTCTTTCTCTTGTAGATATCACATGTACAAGAGGTTTTATAAAACTTGTTTTATAAAAGAAAGTTTTCTCTTTGCAAAACTTCTTGTAACCAACTCCAGTTTCCTTCATCGGTACCTCCACGGTACAAGTCCTTTTCTTTCAAAACCTCCTTTTTGAAAAGTGACACAATGCTAGCTACATGGCCATTCAAATGGCCATATCCGAGGGCTCGGCTATTCAGAATAGTTTTACTCTGCAGAGGTGTACACAATCAACAAGATCCAATCATCTTCCATGAACTACCCATGGATCGACACAGCGATATGCAAGCATCAGATAAATGATCCTAATTGTCCACTCTGATCAAGCTAGTATATGCTTATCCCTTCAGTTGGGTGTAATCTCCCCGGCACCAGGTCCCACCCCGCCACGGCAGGAGACCCAACTGTCGCTTCCGGAGACTAGAAAACAACACTATGCATATACCATTTCCATTTCTTTTCCCAACATGCACAACTTTCTAACATGCTAGATCTATAAGTAAACAACATTTTAAAATCAAGCAAAACATCTAGACATGCTATAAAATAAAATAACAACTAACAAGCAATTATTCTAAATTATTTCTACACATGTCATTTCTAACAGAAAAGTGCAAAAACTTAGATCTGTGGCCAAAAATAATCTAGAGCTCTAAAAATCACACAAATCTAGAATAACATAGATCTATGCACCTACTAACAGATACAGTTGGATTCACATCAAAAAGTATTTTTAAACAAATTCTAAAAATCCTAGAACATGCTACTAGACATATACCAAAATGGATGGCATTTCTGAATGGTAGCTCACCCTTATGTGAGGTCAAGCCCTACTGATAGATCTACTCATAAGTTACTCAGAAAATTTTAGTTTGAACATTTTGAACACACATACAAAAAGTTAGCCCATTTTTACTCTAACAGACAGTGTGTAGCACAAACATTACTACAGGAAATATAATGATCCAAAAGTAGATCTACAAGTTGCATGGGTTCAGGAAAATGTAGATCTACCACTGGGAATTTTTGTAGATTTTATTTCTGAGGTTTTCTATTTTTAACAAGATTAAAGCAAACGTGCATGTTTCTGTTACTTTCAAAAAGGAAAAAAGAAAAATCACAAGGGCTGGGGTTTCTACGCGGTGCACGGCCCGCTAAGCTGAATCAGCCCAGCTCGCTTGCGCGAGCGCGCGAACGCGCGTACCGCTTCACCGTTTAAACATGCCCGTTGATCGTGAGATCAACGGCGCACGTCCGTCTCCTTCCTCTCAGCTCTCTTCTCTCTCTCACGCGATCGG
This sequence comes from Alopecurus myosuroides, assembly GCA_028641055.1. Taxonomy (NCBI): domain Eukaryota; kingdom Viridiplantae; phylum Streptophyta; class Magnoliopsida; order Poales; family Poaceae; genus Alopecurus; species Alopecurus myosuroides. The sequence continues at coordinate 232,987,488 of CM054059.1, forward strand.
AGACACGGTACGGCGGCGAGAGCGCGATTAGCTCACCTTGGGGACGCGTAGGACGGTGGAGAGGGGTCGATGAAGTCGCACTAGGTCGAGGTAGTGTAGGGGCAGCGTCGCTGCGAGTCGGGAAGGCTCCAGTTGATGGCGCGCGTCTGCGGGTCCACGGCGGCTCCGGTGAGCTCCACGGCGATTCTGCAAACGATGGGGAAAACGACGGGGTCAGGGCGTGTCTGCAGACAGAAGCGAGCACAATGGAGGCAAAGATGAGGAGTGGGAGTGCCCAAGGCGTGCTCCACCTTCTCCTTCCCTGCGCGGTGGCCGGCGGCGTCTACGGGCTCGCTGGGCTCACAGAGAGCTCCGGGCGTGCGCGGTCTGTTTCTGGGGGTGGGAGTGGGGTTGTGAGAGCATGCTGGCGCCGTGTGAGCGTGCCCATGGCTTTATAGCCACGGTGTCGTGAGTGTGTGCATGAGTGTGCACTCGGGGCGGCAGGGGTGAGCTCGGGGTCGCACCCCCGGTGCCCATGCCGTGCCCCTTGCCCTTTGGGCGTTTTTTAGGAGGTGGTCTAGGGGGTGGTCAAGGCCAGTGTCGCACGTGTGGGGTGAAAAGGGCTCGGACATGGCAACAGTGCGCAAACACAGTGGCGCCCTGTCAGCTTGCCCATGCCACCGCCTCTCTTTCTTCTCTGAACCCGCCCCTCTCCTCTCCTCTCTGGTCAACCACTCGAGCATCCAAAGCTAGGAAAAGGATAAGGGATGACAAGGCTTCTAGAAGGTCCAAGTGGTACTGGCTAACTCGACTCCATTCAAAAGATATGATCATGCAAAGTTTGGTTCATTTCACAGATTTCAGGAAATTCAGTTTCACTTAAAATGACTTAGTCATTTTGGCTAAGTGCTGAAAACAAAAAGAATCAACCAAAAGTTTGCTCTGTTTTCAAGAACCTAAACATTTCCAAAATTTGTTTTCACGGTATGGTTATGTTAAGCATGATTTGTACTTTAATAATCAATAGATTAAAACAAATTTGAAATTCAAAAAGGCACTGAAAACAAGGTGAGAAAACATCTACTTTCTGTTTTTCTCTATTTTTCCTAAAAACCACTTTTCTGCCTTAATTTTCTATCACAAAAACCATCAAGCAATTGATTGTTTTCTCAAACCAATTTTCAAACCAATCTCATACATTTGCAGTCCATATATTAGAGAAAACATTCATGCCAAAAAAACATAAAATATGATTCCCTAACATATAGATAACATGGGCTAAAAACAACCACTTGGCTAATTTTTCAGAAGCAAGTTTCTATAGAAATTTTAAAAGAAAACATCTAAATATTATTTTGCCATATTGTTTTCTCGATTCAAACAAAGCCAAAAATTATCATTAGGTTGAAAGCAAAAATGTTAAAAGAAATTGGATGAAAATTATTTGAATCATCACATAGAAAACATCACAAAAACAATAAGGAAACATGAGGAAAAATTGATAATTGATTTTAATCAAAGGCTTGCTTGCACTGCATAGATAATCATGGTCCATTACATAATGTTGGATTACACAAGTGCATAATTTTTTTTTTATTGGCTCACAAAAATGGCTTCTCTCACTGTGTTACATGTGATCCTAAAACTGGAGTGTGACAGATCTCCCCCCTTAAAAGAATCTCGCCCCGAGATTCGCGGGTCTAGTCCTCAAGGAAACCAGGGAACTCCTTCCTGATATAATCCTCACGCTCCTTGGTTGCTTCCTCCTCTGAATGATTTGTCCACTTAATCTTAAGGAACTTGAAAGCATTTCTTCTGGTAGCACGAACATTCTCCTCAAGTACCCGTAGGGGTCGATCACGGTAGGTCAAGTCATCATTTATGTCAATGGTCTTGAAGTCCACGTCTTGGTATGTGAGATTCTTCTCGGGTACATGAATACACTTCCGGAGCAATGACACATGAAAGACATCGTGAAAGGCTGACAACTCTTCCGGCAGTTCTAGCTAGTAAGATACCTCTCCACGACGGGCTAGGATCTTAAACGGGCCAATGTATCGGGGTGCAAGCTTCCCTTTGACATGGAAACTCTCCATCCCTTTGAGCGGCGTAACACGCAGATACACGAAATCTCCAATAGTGAAAGAGACATCGCGACGCTTCGTGTCCGCATAAATCTTTTGGCGTGATTGTGCTGCTTTAAGACGGTCACGGATTAATTGCACTTGCTCCTCTGCAGCTTTTAGAGTGTCAACCCAAAATATTTGACTGTCGCTTGTTTCAGTCCAGTTCAGAGGTGTGTGACACTTCTATCCATATAAGGCTTCAAATGGTGCCATCTGCAAGCTTGAGTGATAGTTGTTGTTGTAGGAAAACTCTGCAAACGGCACGTAATCTTCCCACTTAACTCCATAGGACAGAACACATGCACGAAGCATGTCCTCCAATATATGGTTCACACGCTCTGTCTGTCCATCAGTCTGCGGATGGTAAGTTGTGCTAAAAGCTAGCTTGGTTCCCAAAGCTTCATGTAACTTCTTCCAGAATCGAGATGTGAACTTTGATCCTCGATCTGACATAATCCTGCTGGGAATTCCGTGTAGGCTGACTATCCGAGAAATGTAGAGATCAACAAGCTGGTCTCCACGATATGTGGTATTGATAGGTATAAAGTGTGCAACTTTTGTGAGCCTGTCAACGACTACCCATGTTGAATCATTTCCTCGGCTGGACCTCGGTAGTCAAGTAATAAAGTCCATCCCAACTTCATCCCATTTCCAAACAGGTACTTGCAATGGTTGCAACAAACCAGCGGGACGCTGATGTCTAGCCTTTACTTGCTGACAAATATGGCACTTGGCTATAAACGAGGCAATATCTCTCTTCATTCCGTGCCACCAAAACTTCTCCTTCAAATCTTGATACATTTTAGTTCCTCCAGGGTGAATAGAATATAAAGTGTCATGAGCCTCGGTCATGATAGTTTGCTTCATCTTAGATTCAGTCGGAACACAAATGCGTCCTTCATACCATAAGACTCCATCAGAATCAATGGTAAAACCGGCAACTTCTTCTTTCTCCATGCGGGTTTTAATTCCCTCAATACTCTTCTGGCCCTTCTGAGCTTCTTTGATTTGATCCACTAGAGTTGTTTTAACCTCCACGGCGTCCAACATGCCATATCTAACCACTTCAATACCAAGCTGGTCAAGTTCTTTCAACAACTCCGGTTGTCTGATCTGAATCATAGCATTTAGAGAGGCTGGCTCTCGACTAAGAGCATCCGCAACAACATTTGCTTTTCCAGGATGATAGTGGATACTAAGATCATAGTCCTTGATGAGCTCTATCCAACGGCGTTGCATCGTATTGAGTTCACGCTGTGTAAAGATATACTTCAAACTCTTATGATCCGTATAAATTTCACACCTCTTCCCCATAAAAAAATGTCGCCATGCTTTGAGAGCATGCACAACGGCAGCAAGCTCTAAGTCATGAGTAGGATAATTCAGCTCATGTGGTCTCAACTGGCATGCGATAAACGAGATGACTTTTCCCTCTTGCATGAGAACACTTCCAAGACCAAGCTTAGAAGCATCACAATACACATCGAAACTCTTGGTGATATCCGGCATAATGAGTACTGGGGCTAACACTAGTCAATTCTTCAACTCTTGAAAACTCTTGGCACATTTGTCCGTCCACACGAACTTACTATCTTTCTTGAGCAATTGAGTGAGTGGCCTGGCGATGCTCGAGAATCCTTGAACAAACTTGCGGTAATATCCGGCTAATCCCAGAAATGATCTCACTTCAGTCTGATTAGTCGGGGCAGCCCGATTTGCAACAGACTGAACCAGAGCAGGATCAACAGAGATTCCTCTACCAGATACTACATGTCCAAGAAATCCTACCTCTTTCAACTAGAATTGGCACTTACTGAACTTAGCATACAGTTTATGTTGTCGAAGTGTTCCGAGAACAGTTCTCAAATGTTCTTCGTGTTCTTCCTCACTCTTGGAATAAATAAGAATGTCGTCAATGAAAACCACGACAAACTTGTCCAGGCATTCCATGAAAACCTTATTCATAAGATTCATGAAGTAGGTGGGGGCATTGGTCAAACCAAAAGACATCACGGTGTACTCATACAATCCGTAACATGTGGTGAATGCGGTCTTGGGAATATCGGTCTCATGAACCTTCAACTGATGATAACTAGTACGAAGATCGGTCTTTGAGAAAATTCTTTCCCCATTTAGCTGGTCAAACAGGTCTTCAATTTTGGGTAACGGGTATTTGTTCTTGATGGCCACATCATTCAACTTATGGTAATCCACACATATACGTGAGGAATTGTCCCGTTTGTCCACAAAAATGGCAGGTGATCCCCATGGTGATGCACTAGGGTGAATCAAACCTTTCCTTAATATGTCATCCAGCTGCTTCTTTGACTCATCTAACTCCTTCGGATTCATCCGGTAATGCTTTTGTGCTATTGGCCCAGTGCCGGGTATTAACTCTATGACAAACTCGATATCCCGATCAGGCGGCATACCGGGTAGCACCTCAGGAAAGACATCCGGGTATTCTAATACTACCGGAACTTCCTCAAGTGCAGGTGTGTCTATACCAGTGTGGTAGTGGGTCTCTGATGTAGACTTGGTTGCGGTGTAAGCAACTTTCTCTCCATCACTGGCGGTCAATGATATGGACTTCTTGGTGCAATCAATCACAACTTTATACTTGGTCATCCAATTCATACCCAGTACTACTTCTATCCCTTGGGATCCCAGCACTATCAGATTTGCATGAAAAGTTTTTCCTTGTATGTCCATGGGTACTTCGTTGCAAACAAAGTGGGTTTGGGTTTTATTTCCAGGTATTTGTACTGACATAGGGTCACGCATACGTGTAGACTTCATACCACTTTTTTGAGCAAACGGCATAGTAACAAAAGAATGCGATGCACCCGAATCAAACAATACTTCAGCAGGTACATAGTTGACAGGAAACGTACCCATCACCATATTCGGTGGGTTCTGAACCTCCTCTGAGTGACATGATTCAGATACCCCTTTGTCATAGTCTGTTTCTTGGCTACTGGTGCTTGTGTCATCTTGGTAGCATTGTTCTGAGCTAAGGCAGGATTCTTGGTCGGGCAGTCACGAGCAAAATGTCCTTCCTTGACGCAGGCAAAGCAACCTCCATTGGGTTTTGAGTTCTAGTTGGGCTTGGAAGCATGGTTGGACTTGTTTCCATTTCCATTACCACTTCCAATGCCTCCTGGCTTGGGTGCATAGGATGCACAGTTGTTGTTGTTGTGCTTATTGTGGTTGTTGTGGCCATGGTAGTGGTTGTGGTTGTTATGGTTGGGTCGTGGCGCATAAGCAAGCGCCTTGTGTGGTGGTGGCGGTGGCCATGCATAGGGTGTGGGGCGGTTTCTGGGTGCACTAGGTCCACCTTGGTACTGCATCTTCCTCTTTTTGTTGTCAAAGGCATTCTGCCTCTTGTGCTCCATCATCATCACGGCATCCGCGAGGGACTCCAGATCCAGGAATGGTATCACAACTAGTGTGCACTTCAACTCAGTGTGCGGCCCATTCAAGAATCTCTCCTTCTTCTTGGCTTCAGTGTTAACTTCATCAGGTGCATACCGGGACAACAGAGTGAACTCCTCCCAGTACTTGGACACAGACATTCCTCCCTGCCGTAGTTTCAGGAACTTGTCCCTCATGATGTTCATCACACCCTGAGGGGTGTGATATTTGCGGAACCTAGCAGAGAAGTCCTCCCAGGTGAAAATGTAGCTAGCGGCGACAGTGGCGCGGGTAGTTTCCCACCAAGTCCTTGTTGGTCCAGCAAGAAAGTGGGTGGCGAACAACACCTTGTCATTGTCTTCCACTGATGCCACTTCCATATTATTGGCGATTGTGCGGAGCCAGTCATACACATCAAGTGGCTCCACAATCCTCGAGAAGACTGGAGGATTAGTCTGCTGAAACACCTTCAGCTTCGAGCGTCCACCATTCCCGTTGCCATCGCCATTGTTGTTGTTATTGGCGCTGACAGCGTCCAACTGCTGCAGGGTAGAAATTGTGGCAGCACTCTCGGCTCGTGTGGCCTGGCGATCCTCCATCATAAGTGCCAACAATGCTTCCATCGATGGTGGGGGTGGTTCCCGGCGAGGCGGCATGCTGGTTAGAGAAACATGTGTAAGACTATGCTGATAGACTTCTTTGTTTTTGAAAACAAAAACTAGGCAACCAAAAAGAGCGTCTAAAAACCAAAAAGAAATGATAAGTGATAAATCACAAGTAAATATTTACGGGTTGAGACAAATTTCCAAACATAGATATCACTCAAACAAGCATCACATTCATAGCATAGAGTCATACATAGCACAACACAAACAACAGTCATCTAACACAACTACGCTCCTCAGAGCTACATAGGGGGATTTGCCGGTGTACATCTCACTGGCACAACTCCAAAAGCTAATAGGTACTACGACTAGTCCTGCTCGCTGTCTCCGTAAAAAAGGATCTCCTCGGGATCCTCCTCCTCAGCTAAGTCGTCGTCCTCCTGACCGCTCTGCTCGCTCATATCCATCCCATCCACATCAGATGGAACATCATCGTCTACTATGAGGTCCTCGTTCTCCCTGTGGAGCTCGGTGTTCTCCTCCTCTAGCTCCTCGAGTGTGGAGTCCCGAGTAGCTAGGTCCTCTCTCGCGGTCTTCAGTCGCTCACGCAGAATCGCGTTGGCTTCCTGAAGTGTCTCCACCTTCTTGGTGAGACGGGTACGGGCCAGACAAGTGGTCTGCAGCTGTCCCTCCAAGGCTCTGGTCCGGGCGGTCTCTGTGTCAAGGTCGGTCATCACCTTACCCAGGTGGGTAACTAGAAGACGGCACTCCGCAACTGTGGTTTGTTGCAGAATGCTCATGTCGTCCAGTCGACGCTGGGTGCGGTGAATTAAGATATCCATGTCCTCTAGGTGAGGACCCATACCATCGAGATCTTGTGGCACAATAACAGGTGTGCCCGTCTCGTCTCTCCTCCCGAGAAACTCAAAGCGAGTACCCAGGTACTCGAAGTCTCCTCAGATGAGCCAGGCGTGCGATAGCCTCCTGGATCACCCTAACAGCGCCCTCCTGCCAGGAGCGCTCAACGACGATGAAGACGAAAGTCTTTGCTGAAGGAGTGGTCAGCGGAGGACGAATGGTACACTCCACGAACCAGTCTCCCTCAATAGTAGAACCGAAGATCATCCCTCCCCGCGGCTCGGGAACCGGACGATCGATAAGCTCCGTCATCTCTACGAGCCCCTGCTTGAAAAGAAAGACCACGTCTCTCGCCAGCCCCAACTGGAAAGCCTCGGTGAACACAACTTCCATCTACACAAAATTTTAAGTAAGCTTAAGTTAGACCCAAGTGTGCAAAATTTTAGGTTGGAACATGACATAACTTAATGTAAGTAGTGTTCTGTAAAATATGGAAGATAGATATAAGAATATTTTGTAAGTTAGTCACTTAAGTATATTATAGATGTTTCAGAGTACTAGCTAACGTCCATGCTAACTAAGGGCTCCTAAGGTCAGGATAACTCTGATACCAACTTTGTTGAGGCCCCAAACCGGATGGTCCAGAACCCCTCATATGCATACATTCACGATCCCAGGAATTCAGTCATGAACAACATACGTAGTTGGTACACAAATACATTATCCATTACACAAATAAATAGAGTCTTACAAGCAATGGTCACATGACCAAGTCTTAACAACTGTCACACAGGACAGGTAAATGTATCACAAACACACACCGGAAGCTTAACATAACGTAGATAGCCCATGTCACGCCTTCACCAACAGGCTGCTGACCGGGAGTCGGGCCTAGTTCGCATAGTTGTCCGAAAAGTACTCCTCCTCGGGTGACATCTCCTCAAAGCCTGGCCAAGTAAATAGCCAGGGACGAAACCAATATGAGTACATTTGAATGTACTCTGCAAGACATCCTTTATAAACTTACAAAATGCAGGTATGCTTATATGGTGGATGGGTAGGCTATAAATAGGGCTCACTAGCCATGGTGTATGGAAGATAACATCATGGTTGCTTTAACATCTCTATATCTTTGTTGAAGAAGATACTTCAAAAGAAAATATTATAATTTTTTTCTCTTGTAGATATCGCATGTACAAGAAGTTTTATAAAACTAGTTTTATAAAAGAAAGTTTTCTCTTTGCAAAACTTCTTGTAACCAACTCCAGTTTCCTTCATCGGTACCTCCATGATACAAGTACTTTTCTTTCAAAAACCCCTTTTTGAAAAGTGACACAATGCTAGCTACATGGCCATTCAACTGCCCATATCCGAGGGCTCGGCTATTCAGATAGTTTTACTCTGCAGAGGTGTACACAATCCACAAGACCCAATCATCTGCCATGAACTACCCATGGATCGACACAGCGATATGCAAGCATCAGATAAGTGATCCTAACTGTCCACTCTTATCAAGGTAGTATATGCTTATCCCTTCAGTTGGGTGTAATCTCCCCAGCACCAGGTCCCACCCCGCCACGGCAGGAGACCCAACGGTCGCTTCCGGGGGTAACTTAATCCCTCACTTTGTATGTCCCGTTACTCCCTCCTGGCGATACTTTGGTTCAGAGAATCACCCTCTCTATAGCATTTTGGGATAAAACACACACTAACGAGAACAAGAATCTAGATATGCCCCGTACCCATGTTGAGGTAGAGTGGCAGTACTTCTTGGTTGTCCAGCGAAGACTAGGTTATGTGTCTTTTGTAAACATCTTTGAAAACACACCCTTTCACTCCCCCGGTGAACAAAGTCCCGCCTTTCCACCATGGACATGTCATAAGTCATTTTGTTCGCAAAAGCACATTTTTAAAAGTGTCCACTTTGGGACTCAAGGTTATTATATTAGGCGGTATTTATATACCTTAGGGTGGCTAAAGGCTTGGTAACACCACGTTGACTAATGGCAATGTGATAGTATACATATATAATATTAATAAAAATCATAGCCACTCAAAAATAGTTTTGGTAATCAAGTTTTTTATAAAAACTTCAGAAGTAGAACATGCATGATAGATAAATATAAGTAGTATAACATCAAGCTTTAGGATGGCTTGCCTTGGTGGAGGTGAGGGTCTTGCTCGTGGTAGCAACAGGAGTGATAGTAATATCCTCCCGCACCAACTATCTCTTCCTCGTTTTCTATCGTCGCAAAAAAAAACAATAATGACAAACAATCAGAACCAAACTAAACAAGCAATGATACTAACTCAACAATACATCAAGCAATTCACAAAACAAAAATAACACTCAAGTTTGCAAAACAACAATCCACAAGCATACACTAAAATAAGAATAGTTACTACTACTACTATGGTTGAGAAATGCCATTTCTCACCAAAATGAGATGGAACCAGTGGGTGTTCCACTAGGTTTTCCATGACATTAAAGAGGTCCTAAGCCTCTGGTCCAACTTGCGGAAAACAATTTTTCCACTAAACAAAAATATAACTATTGATACTAGTGAGAATAACAACACTATGAATAAATAACAACTCAAAGCTATTCATGCTTCTCTAAGAAATTTTGTGCAACCTAACATAGGTGAAAACAACTACTAAACAGTACCAAAATGGTACTGGACCCAACAAAACATCCCTAAAAACTTAGGTAATAAAACTAGCTACACTTGCTCACAAGATCTATTAAAAATAAAGACTGGAAAACAACACTATGCATATACTATTTCCATTTCTTTTCCCAACAACCACAACTTTCTAACATGCTAGATTTGTAAGTAAACAACATTTTAACATCAAGAAAAACATCTAGACATCCTATAAAACAATATAACAACTAGCAAACAATTATTCTAAATTATTTCTACACATGTCATTTCTAACAGAAAGGTGCAAAAACTTAGATATGTTGCCAAAAATAATCTAGAGCTCTAAAAATAAAAAAAGCTAGAATAACATAGATCTATGCATATACTAACAGATTCAGTTGGATTCACATCAAAAAGTATTTTGAAACAACTTCTAAAAATCCTAGAACATGTTACTGGACATATACCAAAATGGATGGCATTTCCAAATGGTAGCTCACCTTGATGTGAGGTCAAGCCCTACTGATAGATCTACTCATAAGCTACTCAGAGAAATTTAGTTTGCACATTTTTAACACACATACAGAAAGTTAGCCCATTGTTACTCTAACAGACAATGTGTAGCACAAACATTACTACAGGCAAAATAATGATCCAAATGTAGATCTACAAGTTGCATGCGTTCAGGAAAATGTAGATCTACCACTGGGAATTTTTGTAGATTTTATTTTTAACAAGATTAAAGCAAACATGCATGTTTCTGTTATTTTCAAAAAGGAAAAAGAAAAGTCACACGGGCTGGGGTTTCTACGCGGCTCGCGGCCCGCTAAGGTTAATCAGCCCAGGTGGCTTGCGCGAGCGCGCGATCGCGCATACCGCTTCACAGTTTAAACGTGGCCGTTGATCGTGAGATCAACGGCGCATAGCCGTCTCCTTCCACTCATATCTCTTCTCTCTCTCTCTCTCTCACTCACTCTCTCACGCGACCGGAGACACGGGACGGCGACGAGCTCGCGATTAGCTCACCTCGGGGATGCGTAGGGCGGTGGTGAGGGGTCGATGAAGTCGCACTAGGTTGAGGTAGTGCAAAGGCGGCGTCGCTGTGAGTTGGGAAGGCTCCAGTTGATGGCGCGCGTCTACGGGTCCACGGAGGCTCCGGCGAGCTCCACGGAGATTCTGCAAACGAGGGGGCAAACGACGGGGTCAGGGCGTGTCTACGGACAGAGGCGAGCACAATAGAGGCAAAGATGAGGAGTGGGAGTGCACAAGGCGTGCTCCACCTTCTCCTTCCCTCCGCGGTGGCCGGCAGCGTCTACGGGCTCGCTGGGGACACAGAGAGCCCCGGGCGCGCGGTCTGTGTTTGGGGGTGGGAGTGGGGTCGTGAGAGCATGCTGGCGTGGTGTGAGTGTGTCGTGGCATTATAGCCACGGTGCCGCGAGTGTGTGCACGAATGTGCACTCGGGACGGCAGTGGTGAGCTTGGGGTCGCGCCCCCGATGCCCATGCCATGCCCCTTGCCCTTTGGGCGTGTCTAGGACGTGGTCTAAGGGGTGGTCAAGGCCAGTGTCGCACGTGGGGGTGAAAATGCTCGGACATGGTGACAGTGCAAAAGAACAGTGGCGCCCTGTCAGCTTGCCCATGCCACCCCCTCTCTTTCTTCTCTGAACCCGCCCCTCTCCTCTCCTCTCTGGTCAACCACTCGAGCATCCAAAGCTGGGAAAAGGATAAGGGATGACAGGGCTTCTAGAAGGTCCAAGTGGTACTGGCTAACTCGACTCCATTCAAAAGATATGATCATGCAAAGTTTGTTCCATTCCACAGATTTCAGCAAATTCAGTTTCACTTAAAATGACTTAGTCATTTTGGCTAAGTGCTGAAAACAGAAAGAATCAACCAAAAGTTTGCCCTGTTTTCAAGAACCTAAACATTTCCAAAATTTGTTTTCACAGTATGGTTCTGTTAAGCATGATTTGTACTTTCATAGTCAACAGATGAAAACAAATTTGAAATTCAAAAAGGCACTGAAAACAAGGTGAGAAAACATATACTTTCTATTTTTCTCTGTTTTTCCTAAAAACCACTTTTCTGCCTTAATTTTTTATCACAAAACCATCAAGAAATTGATTGTTTTCTCAAACCAATTTTCAAACCAAGCTCATACATTTGTAGTCCATATATTAGAGAACACATTCATGCCAAAAAAACATAAAATATGATTCCCTAACATATAGATAACATGGGCTAAAAACAGCTTCTTGGCTATTTTTTTAGAAGCAAGTTTCTATAGAAACTTTAAAAGAAAACATCTAAATATTATTTTCCAATATTGTTTTCTTGATTCAAACAAAGCCAAAAATTATCATTAGGTTAAAAGCAACAATGTTACAAAATTTTGGATGAAAATTATTTAAATCATCACATAGAAAACATCACAGAAACAATAAGGAAACATCAGGAAAAAATGATAATTGGTTTTAATCAAAGGCTTGCTTGCATTGCATAGATACTCATGGTCCATTACATAATGTTGGATTACACAAGTGCATAAAAAGTTTTTGTTGGCTCACAAAAATGGCTTCTCTCACTGTGTTACATGTGATCCTAAAACTGGGGTGTGACATCCACTGCTATTCCCGTTGGTATATGTGAGAATGTTCATGTTCAAGTTGCCACTAGTTGTTTGATATTAACTTACTTTGTTGTGTTGGAAATGCCTGAAGATGATAATATGTCTATTATTCTCGGGAGACCTTTTTTTTAACACTGTAGGGGCTGTTATTGATTGCAATCAAGGAAAAGTAACTTTTAATGTTAATGATAAAGAGCATAATGTTCATTTTCTCAATAAGATTGATAGAAGATATGGTTTAAATTCAATTGAAAATATTGAGACCATCAAGATTGGAGAATTTTATTGTCCCATTCTAGTGCCACCAAAATAATATGAAATTGTTATGATTGGTACTATGTCTATCAAGGTTGAGGTAACATAATTATTTAGTGTTAAGCAAAGTTTTGCTTCATATAAAAATTATTCTGGTAACAAGACTTGATCAACCTTGTTAACAAAGTAATTTTGAATGAACATGACAATGTTTTCACTATGTTTTCACCTTCCCCATTATGTTTTCAGCATGTTTACTTCTGTTATCACCTTGCTACTTTAGTATAATCATGTTTCCCACCATCCATACTTTTGTTTTCATAGTGATTTCTTTTGTTTTCACGATGTTATGTTTGTATTCACCACCCATAACTTTGGTTTCACCACTTCCACCTTTGTTTTCACTAGGTATCTACACATTAGAATGTTTTAGAACCTCTGTAGTTTTGGTTTTGGTTTTGGTTTCCACCTTTTCATAATTGTTTCCCGGGTTTATAATTAATTATTAAATTCTGAAAAAACCTCGAAAATAAAGTTTCTCGAAAAATTCCAGAAAAATTATAATAAATTTTTACGTTAAAAATGAGGCAAAAAGCCACCTGGGAGGCCCCGAGGGACCCACCAGTCACGCACACCATGGGCTGGCGTGGCCTGCCCCTCGTGGCGCCTGGGTATGGTGTGGGGCCCCCTGGCCCTCCACTTACTCGCTCCCCTGCCAAAGATCCCTCTCTCACCTCCCAAACTTAAAACATTTCCTCGAACCCATGTTCTTGTTGTTCTTCCTCAAGATTTTTTGATCTCTTTGCTCAGCCCATCATTTGTGTTGAAATTTGGTGCATTTTCTCTCCGGTATGTGACTCCTCCGAATATCCAAGTAGAATTTCGTTTACTGGAGTATTTCTTCAGTAGTTTGGTACTATAGGTGACATCTTATGTGATTTTGCATGCTTGATTTAAGTTGAAATAATATACTTTTGATGCATGTTTAGCTCTCCTATAAGTCTCTATGGTAGTTTCCACCTTATAGTTGCTTGAAATCAATTTTTGTGATGATTGTTGAAAAATTTCTGAGATGGAGCACAACGTGCATCAACTAAACCATCATGAGTTGGAGTTGCATGAGGTCATGCTTGTGCACCATGAAGAAAAAGTGTTTCCATCAATCTATCCATGCCAGGAATTCATGCGTGTGACGGGAATTCTGCAAGACTTCCATACTGTTTTGCATAATGCAGGACTGGACCGCTTCATTGAGGATGAACCTACCCAACATACTAAACTAACCATGTCTATGGTGCAGGATTTTCACTTTAGATGGTATTAAACTAACCCTATGGTCCATTACAAAATTTATAAGAAAGCTGTAAACTTGCCTTTCAGTGATTTTTGTGCCACAATGGGGTTCATGTGAGAAGATAAGAGGGAAGCCTAAACCACTGCAGGATTATACGAGGAGATTTGCCAAGGCATAAGCTTCATGGGGGAGAATGGTAAAATACGAGAAATTCAATTCCCTAGAATTCGATACTTTGCTTATTTTATTTGCAAATGTGTGCTAGCTAGAAAAACTGCCAACAAGCTATTTGTATACGATCTAGCTTTTCTTTCAGCTACTTTAAAATGTGATAGGTCTTATAAATTTGGTGCTTTAATTTCTTACCGTCTCTCACTTAACCGTGAAAACGTGGAATTTGTGGAGGTCTTATTGCCTCTCGGTTGCTAGCTTTCCATGGTGTGGAGCCACACCCTTTAGACCTGCAGTTTCCTTTAGAGAGGCTTGATGGCTGACACTAGTAAACCCCAAGAGAAAGGTTGTGAAGAGTGCAGCGGCAAGTTTTCCCTCAGAAAAGAAACCAAGGTTGAATCGACCAGTAGGAGGGAAAGCAATCTCTAAAGGTTGATGCAGCTGAGGTGGCAGGGCGCACTACCGGTTCAGCAGCAACGTGGAACCTACACAACACAATCAAATCACTTTGCCCCAACGAAGCAGTGAGGTTGTCAATCTCACAGGTTTTGCTGAACACAACTCCGGGTTTCTTTAGGACTCTGTGGAACCTTCGGGAATTCTAAGACTTCCGGGCTTCGAATTTTCCAATTCCGAGAATATTTCCAGAACAACTTTTCTGAAACTAAAAACGCAGAAAACATGGAACTAGCTCTGTGGGAACTTGTCAATAGGTTAGTCCGGAAAATCAATAAAAATGACATAAAGTGTATAACAAACATGTTGGAAACAACATGAAAAAAAACATGGAACATCAGAAATTAAGGATACATTTATGACGTATAAACATCCCCAAGCTTAGTGCCTACTCGTCCTCGAGTAGGTAAACGATAAAACCACATAATTTCTGAGGTGACATGCTACCAACATTAACTTGATCATCATACTAATGCAAAGGCATATGTAAGTTGAGATCATAGAACTTCAACATAAGCATGATAAATAAAACTTTAATAATAAAGCATAGCAATCATTTTGCATCATGAGTAGTAACACAAATAAAAGATCATGAATAACAATGCAAAGAAAGATATACGTTTGTTTCAAGTATAGAGAAAGCATGGCAAATTGATATTTCGCTAGTCCTTAAGAGTGGGGAAAAACATAAATTCCATGACACCTTTAAAGTTCATGAGGAAGACTAGAACAAATAATTAGAGAACATGCAATAACACATCATGAATCACTTAATAACGTTTCTGGGACAAATGCACATTAAACTCAGAATGGCAACTATGCTCTCTCAACCGTGCATAAAGTTAGAAGATGGAGACTCAACATAAAAGTAAAAGAAAGGCCCTTCGCAGAGGGAAGCATGGATCACTCATGTGCTAGAGATTTTATTTTATTAAATAGAGGTATAAAATGCTTGACACTTCTCCCATCCATATTAAACCATGGCAAACCGAATTCTCGGGTGCCTGCCAACAATCACATACCGTGGAGGAGTGTCTATATTTTGGGAGGTGTATGCTAATGTCAACGAATGGTAAACATAAAATACAGTACGTCACAAGCCAACTAGACTTCAAAAGAGCGGATCCCATATGAAGGACGCAACAGGTGTAGAATGTCATCCCTGTTTCTCTTTTGTTTACACAATTATGCCTTGACTGATAAATCAGGGGCAAAAATAGTGAAGACAATCTGTGTTATTAATTTGGGGCTGGGACCCCCGCTGCCAGCTCTTCTATCAATTGGATAAGAAGATGAAGCCACTAGTCTAGGGTGTGAAATCCAATCAACAAGTGTGATAAAGATTCTCTATTTACGTCCTCATGAGCAAAAACAGGAACACAAAATAGGAGTAATTTTGGAAGTTTTAAAGGTAGCACATGAGCAATTTACTTGGAGTGGCGGTTAATTACCACATGTAGGTAGGTATGGTGGACACAATGGGAAAACTTTGGTTTTGGGGAGTTGTATTGCACGAGTAGAGCTCATACTCAGTACAGGTGGAGGCTAGCAAAAGATTGGGAGCGACAAATCCAGAGAGCATAAGAGCCATAATCATGCATAGCGACATAAACATAATTAATCAAAGCACAAGTGGTACCACAAGTTAAAAAACTAAGTGATCATGGAGGCTATAAGTGACTGGTTCATATTCATAAACATGGTGTGAGCATGCGCCAAGTCAACCAAATAAAACATTCAAAGGAGAATACCACAAATTAATGATTCAATATGACAAGAACAACTCATAATTCTTTCAATGGCACATTAAACACTCTCATCTATTTGAGGATAATCATGCTACTCAATAACCACGAGGATTTAGAACTAAAATAACATCTAGCATGATATGAAAAATTCTAGCCAGAGTCTATACAAGCTTCTACTTGCACCGTTAAAAATTCTACCTCAAGCAGTAGGTTCTTTTCCCAACAAGCACCATACAAGACATGCTTTAACAAAAATTATCTAAATGCTACAGAAAGAAAACATGAGAGTACTCACAAAACTCTACTAAAACTAACAGATCTAAATAACATATGCAATGAAAACAACAGCTAAAACAGAATTTTTGCAGTAACTAGAAGAAAAACTAAGAATACTAGCATAGCAAGTATTCAAACGAAAAAGCGGAGCGTGTCCCTCTCCCAAACAAGGATGCTAGGTCCAATGATATTATGGCAGCAAGGAAAACAAAGAAAACAAAAGAAAAACAAACAGACGCTCCAAGTAAACTTCATATGATGTGACCGAATAAAAATATAGTTTCACGAGAAGTGACCTGATAGAAGGTTGAAGAAGAAGGGGATGCCTTGGGCATCCCCAAGATTAGATGCTTCAGTCTTATAAAAATATGCTTGGATGAACCACAGGGGCATCCCCAAGATTTGACCTTGCAATCTTCTTGATCACATATATCACCTCTTCTCTTGACCCTTGAAAACTTCCTTCACACCATACTCAAACACTAATTCGCATTAGAGGGTTAGTGAAACAATTAAAAATCCATTGGTTATGTATTGAACAAGTGCTATTGATGCTTTTAAACATTATCTATGGCCACTGATGTTTCTTGAAGCAAAGAAATCCACTTGACATCGTAAAAGAGCAAATGCAAGAAAAATGGCAGAATTTGTCAAAACCAGAATAGTCTATAAAGATGAATTTTTCGTGGAACTTACACCGCTCAAATAAAAAAACTTAAAGAACAAAAAGTTACGGAATTATCTAAGGAATAAGCAAAAAAATATTCAGGTCATTCTGATTTTTCTGGATTTTCATGATTTTTTACAGTGGACAGCAGAAATCTGTTTCCTGCGCAGAAATCCCAAAACCAACTCCAACTTTCGTCAGAAACTTTACTTGGCACAACTAATACATGAAAATAAAGATACAAAGGAGTTGCTACAGAAGTATACAACCCCTTGACTCAAAGAAAACAGAGAAAAACAAAGCAAAAAATAAAACCATTGGTTATCTCCCAAGAAGTGCTTTTCTTTAACGCCTTTTAGCTAGGCCCAGAAAAGTGGAATAAAGTATTTTCAAGTGAAGAAGCATCCAAATTGAGATTTGGAAATTCCTTAATAATGCATTGTATTTTATCTAAGTGAGTTTCAGAGGCTCCTCTCTTAGAACTTTTGGGCTTACTATTCTCATCAAATAAATTCTCATGATCAATCCAATCAAAATACTTTTCTTGGGCTTCATGCAATGCTATCAATTTAAAGGGGACTGGTATTTTCTCCTCATTTTCATTGTTAGATTCAGCTTTTTCGAGATCACCAACAACATCTATGCATGAGCCTAGCATATTGAAACGATCGAACACTTTTCTAGCTTCTATAACAACATCTCCAAATTCTTTAAGCATGTTTTCTCAAATAAAATTTCTTTTCTCAACATCTTCAATCTTATTCAAGTTGAGGAACATATGCTGTAATATGGGATGGAGGTTAACAAACCTAGCTTCTAACATGTTAACTAAAGAAGTTGCAGCAGTATCATAATTTGGAGCAAGTTCTACTATAGATTTTTCCTCAAAATTATCATGCTTACTAACATGATCAAAGAATTCTTTAATAGTATACTTTCCAAGTATATAACCACTTCCTACTGGCAGATCTTTTAGGGTAAACTTAGGGAACTACATGATGAAAAATATCAATGAAGTAACAAAAGTAACAACTAGAATAAGAACTATTTTTTTGTGTGTTTTTGATAAAGAGAAGCAAACAAGACAAAATAAAATAAACTAAGCAAAAAAAAAAAGTAAAGAGATTGGAAGTGAGAGAATCCCCTTGTAGAAATTCTCTTCCTCCCGGCAACGGTGCCAAAAAATTTGTTGATGGCTGACGTTGGTAAACCCCAAGAGAAAGGTTGTGAAGAGTGCAGCGGCAAGTTTTCCCTCATAAAAGAAACCAAGGTTGAATCGACCAGTAGGAGGACAAGCAATCTCTGAAGGTTGATGTAGCTGAGGTGGCAGGGCGCATTACCGGTTCAGCAGTAACGTGGAACCTACACAACACAATCAAATCACTTCTCCCCAACGAAGCAGCGAGGTTGTCAATCTCACTAGCTTTGCTGAACACAAAGAGGTTAAACATATGGTGTGGAAAATAGTAGGAAAACAGTAGGGACAATATGAAAGCAGTAGGTGTTTTATCAGTATGAGGAAAATGGACCGGGGTCCACAGTTCACTAGTGGTGTCTCTCCGTGAAAGATAAATAACATGTGTGGTGAACAAGTTACAGCTGGGCATTTGACAGAAATTGAAGGTCACCGTAGTGCATATGCAAGACATAAAGATTACTATGTGATTCATGCGGGCATTACAACAAAATACATAGACCGTCATCCAACTGTATCTATGACTAAATCCACCCTCCGAATATCATCCGAACAAACATTGGGTATTAAGTTGCAAGCAACAGATAATCGCAGTAAGCAAAGTGTGTAATGTAAACAATAACATCATCCTTAGACAAAGCATTGTTGTTTTCTCCCTAATGGAAACAACACATCCTCCATCCGTCATGTTTCTGTCACTCGAGCACAGATGCAAAGAAGGCATGAACCCACTATCGAGCATAAATACTCCCTCTTGGAGTTACTAGCATCTACTTGGCCAGAGCATATACTATTAATGAAGAGCATGCAAGATCATAAATAACATATGCATGAAGATAACGTGATAGATTCATAATCAGAAGACATAGCATTCAACATTCATCGGATCCCAGCAACCACAACATGTAGCATTACATAAGGATGATCTTGATCATGTTAGCCAGCTCACAAGATCTAAACATGAGGTACAAAGTGGAGAAAACAACCATCTAGCTACTGCTATGGACCCCTAGTCCAGGGATCAACTACTCACGCATCACTTCGGAGGAGGGCATGGTGGCGTACACCCCTCCGGTGATGAATTCCCCTCCCGGTAGGGTGCCGTGGGGAGCTCCAGAACCCTCTCGATCTCGGGATGACGATGACGGCGACCTCGGGTGTTTTTCAGGACGAAGTGGAATCTATTTAGGGTTTATGTCTCTGGGGATTAAATAGGCGAAAGGGCAAAGGTGGTGGAGGCCTGGGGGGCCACACCACCCCATGGCGCGGCCAGGGGGCGTGCCACCCTATGGTGTGGGCCCCCTGAGCCCCCCCTACGGGTCTCTTCGAGACTCCGTGGAACCTTAGGGAATTCTAAGACTTTCGAGCTTCGAATTTTCCAATTCCGAGAATATTTCCAGAACAACTTTTCTGATACTAATAACAGAAGAAAACAGGGAACTGGCTCTGTGGCATCTTGTCAATAGGTTAGTCCGGAAAATCGATAAAAATGACATAAAGTGTATAGCAAACATGTCGGAAACAACATGAAAACAACATGGAACATCAGAAATTGAGGATACGTTTATGACGTATCAAGGTTGGACCTTGTTTCCATGATTCAACATAAGTTTCTCTCTACTCATGCTCACCTGAACAATTTATCTTACGGAATAACTTTCTCCAAACAATCAAAGTGGAGAGTGACTAAATCTGATAGAGTAGTACTTTTGCATGCACCTCTTTAGCTTAACCTTAATAGCAGGCAAGGATGGTCACTTTTAGAGAGTGATCTGGATACACACATCGAGCAGCAACCCCAGCACGTTGAAGACGCTAGAGAGGGGGGAAATAGTTATTTCATCCAGCCCTCCGACAGTGCGGGGTTCCTTATCGGCAGCCCGGCTATGATTATGCGCCAGCCGCTTCATCTTTTTCATGGGCGCCCGAGTACGACCATTCTAGGGATGACCGACCACAGTGGGGATATTTCTGGCATCGTGATTGATCTCCACTTAGGCCAAAATCCTAAGATTGGGGGACGTACACCGACATCACACTCATCTTTATATCATGTTTCCGTTAGTTCTTTGTATATCCTTGTTTTTGTTTGTTTTGGTTTTCTTTTGCTTCTTTTTGTTTTTATTGTTTTGCTCTTGCTTCCAAAACACAAAAAGACCAAAAATATTTCTGTTGTTTCTCTTTATTTGCTTCTTTAGTTTCTTTTGTTGGTTTGCTTTACTTTCTCGTTTCGGTTTAGTATTCAAAAATCCAAAAACATTTTTCTTTGTTTGCTTGTTTCTTTTGTTCTTGTTTAATTCGAAAACCCAAAAATATTTATTGTTCTTCTTTGGTTTTGTACAGTTTGTTGGAGAGTTCACCAGACTTACGTGTCTCCATTGGAGCTTGGTTATCATTCTATATATTCGATCCACACGAGTGAAGAGAAGCAATGATAATTTACGATAATTCAAGTTGTGGTGAGAGGCTGGTATGAACTCTATTTGTTTTATTTTTGTACATATACTAATCCATGTGAACATGCTTAGTTTTTTCATGTAAGGTATATGTTATTTAATTGATACTTGGTAGTTCGTGCTCTCTCGTGTTTATTTCCAACTTCTTAATATAAGATAGCATGTCGTATAGATGTTTGCTGCCATTGTTTTATTCATAGAAGGGTATGACATTGTGATATCTCCCTCTGATTGTTTCGCTTGAATCGACTTGGCACATTCTCACGCATGCATAAGACTGAAAACAAAAAGTTAACTAAGCCTCGATGATTTATTTTGCCTCAGAGTATTTGTATCACTTTTATGCCCCTGTTAATTTTGTTTTGTTGCAAGCATGATTATGACAGTTGTTGCTCTCTTGATTGTCGCTCCCCGTCTATTGCTAGCCTTCACATGTACTGAGTATGAGCTCTAGTCATGCATCCAACTCCCAAAAAACAAGGTTTGACAAATGTGTCCACCATACCTACCTATATATGTGGTATTTAACTGCCACTCCAAGTAAATTTCTCGTGTGCTACCTTTAAAACCATCAAAATTTATTCCTGTTGTGCGCCCCTGTTTTAGATCATGAGGACGTAAATAGAGAATCTTTATCTCACTTGTTGATAGGATTTCACACCCTGGACTAGTGGCTTCATCCGCTTATCCAATTGATAGAAGAGCTGGCAGCGGGGTTCCCAGCCCCAAATAAATACAACAAATTCTCTTCACTATTTTTACCCCTGATTTATCATTCAAAGCATAATTGTGTAACCAAAAGATAAAGAGGGATTACCTTCTATCCAGATGCGTCCTTCTATGGGAGCCGCTCATGTGAAGTCTAGTTGGCTCGTGACATACTGTACTGTCTGTTTACCATTCGTTGACATAAGCATACACCTCTCTAAAAAATGTTTTCAATACTTCTATTTAATAAAATAAAAAGCTCTAGCACATGAGTTAATCCATGCTTCCCTCTGCAAAGGGCCTTTCTTTTAATTTTATGTTGAGTCTTCACCTTCTCACTTTATGCACCTTCTTGAGAACATGGTTTTCATTCTTAGTGTAATGTGCTTGTCCTAGAAGACGGTTAATTGTGGTATAACTTTGATGCTTGTATCTTTGATATCTTTATTCTAGTCTTCATTTGAACTTCAGAGGTGCCCTAGCATTTATGTTTTTCTCCACTATTAAGGGCAAGCGAGCACACTTTATCATATCTTGTTATGAGCATTGCAACCCTGCAGATTCATATACCTTATGTTGTTTATTATTACTTTATTGGTATCTCTTCATAGTTTGCATAACTACTAGGTGAGTTTTATCTTGCATACATCTTATTATGAATTGCTCAGCACTTGATCATATAGTGAGTATATTTACGTCATATGAAACAAATGTGTTCGTAAAAGTCTTTTATCGCACTCAGTTGTCATTGAATTGCTTTAGGACAAGCAATAAGCTAAGCTTTGGGGGTTGACACGTCCAAAACGTATCTCCTTTTCCGAACACTTTTCTTATTGTTTGCCTCTAAACTTATGAGTTTTGGATACCACTAACACGGACTAACGTTGCTTTCAGCAGAATTACCTTGGTGTCTCATTTTTGTGCAGAAAAATCAACTTTCAGGAAAATGCCCAGAAAAGACCCCATTGAGCTTATATCACTATAGGACCGCGGGAGCCAGAAGGACACCTTGAAGGGGGCCAGGAGTGGGCCAGACCACCCCTGGGCGCGCCCCCCAGGCCGCGCCGCTTGGTGGTGTGGGACCCCCAGGCACCCCCTCGGGCTCCCCTTTCGACTACATATGCCCCGTAAACCTAAAACGCGAGGGGGTTCGTCGTATTCCACAGAAACACAACAAAGCGCCGCCGCCATCCCGAAACTCAATTCGGGGATCAGAAGTTCCTGTTCTGGCACCTTGCCGGGACGGGGTTTCGGAGGAGATCATCGCCATCGACACCGCCACCTCTTTTCCATCAAACATCCATGATTCCCCCGTCCATGTGTGCGTAAACCCCGTTGTAGGCTGAGAGGGATGGAAGGGATTGGATGAGATTGATCATGTAATAATGCCAGATTGTTAGGGCATAGTGCCTAGTATCCATTGTTAATGTTTTCTAATGTTGTTGCAACTTGTTATGCTTAATGCTTGTCACCAGGGCCCGAGTGCCATGATTTTAGATCTGAACATGTTATTGTTTCATGAGTATAATTATGTTTCTTGATCATACCTGCAAGTTGTTTACACATATTGTTGTCCGGAACCCGAGGCCCCAAAGTGCCGGAAATTGGGACAACCGGAGGGGGTGGCTGTGATGTAAGGATCACATGTGTTCACAGAGTGTTAATGCTTTGCTCTGGTGCTTTATTAAAAGGAACACCTTAATTACTAGTAGTTTCCCTAGAGGCCCCACTGCCACGGGCTGGTAGGACAAAAGATATTGTGCAAGTTTCTCATTGCGAGCACGTATGACTATATTGAAACACATGTCTATGGTTTTTCTAGAACTTGGATGCTTTATTATTATTATCTGCAATGCCCACGTTATTATTATTACATGACCTTTGTTATCCATGCAACGCCCGTTCATCCATTCCATGTATGCCTACGGTACTCCCATCCTGCTGTTTTCCGCGACTGCTACTGCTGTTATTATTTTATTCCTGATGTTATTTCATTACTGATGTTGCTATAAAACTGTTACCACTGATAAATTGTTGCGAGCAAGTCTACTTTCAGGTTCAGCTGAATTGACAACTCAGTTGTTAAGGCTAATAAATATTCTTTGGCTCCCCTTGTGTCGAATCAATAAATTTTGTTTTACTTCCCTCGAAGACTGTTGCGACCCCTTATACTTGTGGGTCATCAGTGCCCTCTATAGTGAGCTTCCTCCAGCAAAATGATGTGATTCTCCTCATCCCACTGTGCTCCACTCAGGCTGACGAAGGGATGGATCCTAGGCCTGTCGGGTATGCCTACCTGGTCTCAGGCCCACGGCCCAGGCTCTAAAGGAGGCACCGTGTACAGTTCTAGAAGGCCCGATTGAAGCCCACCCACAATGGCTTGCGGATTAAGATAGGAAACTTGTAACCGACATAGGGTTAGAGTTCGAGTCCTACCCGGGTATGGTTTGAGACCTGGCCACCTATATAAGGCCAGGAGAACCACCGGGAGAGGACCAAGCAATACCGCACCACCAAGCCTTGAGCTCGAGATCGTATTCTCGACTTGAGCAATCCCCCATTGTAACCGATCTACTCGTGAATACAGATCGACAGAGGCAGGAGTAAGGGTTTTACCTCTACGAGGGCCCCGAACCTGGGTAAATCGTGTCCCCTGTCTAGCCGACGATTGTCACCAGCGCCTACACGTTCTCCTAATCGAAACCCTATGGGTTCACCCGAGGGACTTGTTGAGATGCAGATTCGACAATTGGCGCCGTCTGTGGGAACGGCAGGCGCTGGATCTCCGGCATCTTCGGCTTCATCGACGACCAACTCACGTTGGAAACCTTCGACTTCAACTCCGACCAACTTGATTCGGATTGGATCTGTCGTAGTCACCCCTCACTCGCCTGAATCACGCCCGGAATTCAGCAATCTAGAGAAAAGCGTCACCTTGATGTTCGGGAGCTTCAAGTTCTACACCAACAAAGACAGGATCCTTCACTTCCCTGAAGAATCGGGATCTGAGTCAATTTCCAGCCCAGGGGCTGTCGATTCACGACCCTACTTGGCGAAAAGTGGCGAGTCCATCCGCCTCAACACCAGCAATTTCCATACCCTCTCTACAGAGGAACCCTCTCGGGTCAGGAAGGCCTTTCGAGTTACGCCTAGGACTCACAAGCCACGTCTGGCTCAAGTCTTCATGGCAGGATCGGAACAGCCACCCGCGGAAACTGAACAAAGCGCGAAGGAACGCGCCGAGATCAACGTTTCGCGAGACGCCTGGCTCCGAGCAAAGGAGTCCATCCGCACAAGCAAACCACCTGCGGCCGGGGTCCCACACGAAGACATGGTCGCCTACCACTACCATCTAGTGAGAGCGGCCACTGCTATCAAAGAAGCTCGAGAAGATCTGGTCGTGCGAAAAAGATTGGCAGACGAATCGAGCCAACGCCGTGCGGAGCTATCCCTAACACCTTCCGTCGGGAACCGCCCCTAGAAGAAGGGACGCGCCTCGAGAACCGCGACCATGGACGGCGAGTCCTTAAGCGGGATTAGCAAATCCCTTATGCGTATGGAGGAAGATGGAAACATTCATCCGCAGCTACCTACATGCAGAATATATCAACCAGGGGAAAACGATCCCCGCGCGGAACCATACAAGCAAGTGCAAAAAGGAATAGGCATGGCAGTCACAAAACTTGCCTCCTATGATCGCAGGAAGGCAGCCAAACAGAAGAACAAAGAAGCACCCCGTGGACGTAGGGGCACATCACCCGACAAGGAAAAATCGCCCCGCCGAGCACGGGGGAAAGAAGCTCGGCGACGAGGAGATAGCCCGAGTGGCAGCGATAGCAGCCCAAGGGGTCGAGACCGTAGCCGCAGCCCGAGAAGAGGTCGAGATCGCAGCCCACGAAGGAATCGGAATCGCAGCCCGCGAGGAAATCGGGATCGCAGCCCGCGAAAAGATCAAGACAGCAGCCGCTCGCGACATCGCAACAAAGAACCGAGAGGAGAAGCCAATCGCGATGAGCCCGGATACAACGCGCGATCGGACATCGCCCAACGCAAGGTCGATAAAGGTCGGGCGGCCAGAAACCGTGCGCGCTCCCCATCTACATCCTCCGATGACGAAGTCTGCGGAGCCCTATGCTTTACCCGCAGCATCCGCGAAGCACCGCTACCCAAAAGATTTAAGCTGTCCACGGAAGTACAGAAATACGACGATTCGCAGGAGCCTTCAGCCTGGTTATCAGATTACCTCACGGCAGTAAAATGCCAACGTGGGAACAAAAACACAGCTATGCAGTACCTCAACCTACACCTAGTCGGTGCAGACCGTAGCTGGCTCGAAGGAAGGCCGAAGGCATGCTACGGGTCCTGGGACGACCTAAACATGGATTTCTACAAAAATTTCTAAGCAACATACAAACGGCCTGCGACCATCGAGGAGCTATGGGATTGCAAGCAGAAAAGTGGCGAGTCTACTCACGAATATATTCAGCGATGGACCACGCTAAGGAATACAGCAGGGAATGTATCAGAAGAAGTCGTGGTTGAAGCATTCGCGAAAGGAGGACGGCGAACTTCTTTCAGGGAAGAACTGGGGCGACTAGCACCCAAAACCATGGGAGAATTGATGGCCATAGCCGATAGATGGGCAAACGGCAAAGACGCAGTGCGCAACGAGAAAGATTCATCCCCAGCACGCGATGACGACCGCCATGGTCGAAAGAAAAGAAGAAAGAACTACGACCATGATGATCGAGAAGAATTCGTGGCAGCGGAGTTCACCAAAAATCGCGACAGCGGATATCATGGAAAAAACGAGTGGAAACCAAAGCAAGAAGACAAAACCCCCGAGGAGGACCTCGACGGTTACTGCACGCTACATCTATTTATAGATAAGCGCACAGGCAAAACTAAGGCAACACACCTTCTCAAGGATTGCCGAAAGTTCATTGATATCCACGAGGCCCTCTTGAAGAAAAACAGAGCAGCAATTAGTCAGGGTCACCCACAGCTTCCCAGAGGAGGAACTCAAGGATTTCAACAACCACAAGCCCTGCCCCCAGCAAGAAACCAAAACGCAATGCTAGCTGCGCTGCCAGCGCCACCCGCCCCAAATCAAGGAGCCAACGGGTACCCAAACCACACAGGTCTCTTAGGCATGATACAAAAGGTCTGTCGATCACGCAGATCTCAGAAGACAAACACGCGGCAGCTATGCATGGCTATGCAAACTCCAACTACAAGAACTGAGTACCTGAAGATGGCGGAGCAACCGATAACTTTTTCCAAGGAAGACCACCCTCCGCGAGTCTATCGACCAGGACACGCCGCACTTGTCATACAAGCACAAATTGGCAATTACGAGATGGCTCGCGTGTTCATGGACGGAGGCAGCAGCATCAACATCATTTACGCAGACACACTCCGGCGTATGAACAAGAATTTGGATGGACTCGCAGAATCAGAGACATCCTTCCACGGGATAGTTCCAAGAAAAGCAGTCCGTCCACTCGGAACGATCAACCTAGATTTGGTGCTAGGCAACCGAAGCAATTACAGACGAGAATTCCTCGACTTCAAAGTTGTCGATTGGCCCTCACAGTACCACGCCATTCTTGGTCGAACGGCGTTCGCCAGATTCATGGCAGTATCGCACTACGCATACTTGAAGCTCAAGCTACCTGGAGAATATGGCACAATCACCATCGACGGCGATTTTCAAAAGTCCAACAAATGCGACATCGAATTCAACGAGATCGCTCAATCTTTCGGGATGCAGGAAGAACTAGAGGAGATAGCAAAAACCACGGATCACTCCGTGATGCCTCTCACCAAGAAGAACGCTCCAGAGCTCGAATTCAACACAAATAGCGGCACCCGCAAGCATCAAGTACACCCGACGGATTCTGCGAAGACGGTGATGGTGTCCACCACCCTCTCCCCAGCATAGGAAGGCGCGCTCGTCGAGCTCCTCCGTGAGTACTGGCAAATTTTCGCCTGGCAGCCTTCAGATATGTCGGGGATACCCAGGGAGTTTGCCGAGCACTCACTCGAAGTCTTCAAAGACGCTAAACCTATCAAGCAGACTACCCGAAGATTCTCAGAGCCCAAACAAAAAGCACTCAGAGAAGAAGTAAACCGACTACTTGCAGCAAAATTTATTCGCGAGATAAAAATTTCCACCTGGTTAGCAAACCCGGTGCTGGTCCCGAAGAAAAATACCAACATCCTTCGCGTGTGCATCGACTAGACGTCATTGAATAAACACTGTCCCAAGGATAACTTCCCCTTGCCACGAATCGATCAGATCGTGGACTCTACAGCAGGTTGCCAACGCCTCTCTTTCTTGGACGCCTACTCAGGCTATAATCAGATCAGAATTAAGAAGGAGGACGAGGAGAAGACGGCTTTTATAACCCCCCACGGTGTTTACTGCTACACGACAATGCCCTTCGGGCTGAAAAACGCAGGCGCAACATATCAGCGTTGCATGCAAAAATGCCTCGCCAAGCTCATTGGCAAGAACGTGCAAGTGTACGTTGACGACATCGTCATCAAGACTCGAGTGGAAGATACGCTTCTCGACGATATTAGAGAAACATTCGACGCGTTGAACGCATACCGAATCAAGCTCAACCCGACCAAGTGCATCTTTGGCGTCCCTGCAGGACAACTTCTCGGGTACCTGGTCTCTGCTCGAGGGATTGAAGCTAACCCAGAGAAAATCCAAGCAATCCTGACAATGAAGGAGCCAACCAATCTCCGTGGTGTGCAGCAGCTCACGGGACGACTAGCCGCCTTAAGCAGATTCACTGGGAGACTAGGCGAGCAAGCATTACCTTTCTACAAGTTACTGAAGAAAACAGATAAGTTCGAGTGGACACCCGAAGCACAGAAAGCATTCGCAGACCTCAAGCGAGCGTTGCAGAGCAGGCGCGTCCTGGCAACGCCACAAGAACGGGAGCCACTGTTCCTCTACCTAGCCGCGACAAATCAGATCATTAGCACAGCAATCGTGGTTGAGCGGCCGGAGGACGACAAGGCGTTTGGTATCCAAAGGCCAATATATTACATCAGCGAAGTGCTTTCGCCCTGCAAAGAGAGATATCCCCATTACCAGAAGCTCGCATACGGTGTGGTGCTCACAGCCCGAAAGCTCAAACATTACTTCCAGGAACACACTGTCACGGTGGTAAACGACGCATCACTGGGTACTATCATGAATAACCAAATGGCATCTGGAAGAATTGCAAAGTGGAGTATCGAGCTCGGCGCCTGGGACATCGTATATGCGGGCCGCAAGTCTATCAAATCGCAAGTGCTCGTGGAGTTCCTAAGCGAGTGGACAGAACTACAAACACCAGGCCCTCCAGAGTATACAAGCAATTGGATAATGTATTTTGATGGATCAAAGAGAAACGAAGGAGCTGGAGCCGGGGTAGTCTTAATATCCCCGAGAGGTGACAAGTTACAATACGTCCTTCGATTGGACTTTCCACCGGACGACCCGGCGTCAAATAATGATGCGGAGTACGAAGGCCTCCTACACAGCATGAAGATGGCGATTGCCTGCGGAGCAACCCGACTGATGATCTATGGAGATTCAAATCTCATAGTGCAGCAGGCAATGAAAGAGTGTGACACCATTGCAGAAAACATGGTTGCCTATCGAGACATGTACAACCTACTCGAAGAAAGTTTCCATGGGTGCGAACTAAAGCACATTGAACGATCCAGCAACGAAGAAGCGGATAAATTGGCAAACATGGGTTCTAAAACACACCCATACCGCCTGGAATATACTTCGAAAGGATGATAAAACGATCAGTCAAAGTGAAAAAAGCAGCAAAAGCACCCGAGACATTGGAGACAGAAGTCAGCCCGCAAACTGCTATGATCGAGCTTACCCACAACATCTCAAGACAAGTTTTTCTGGTCGAGCCGGTCTGGACGCAGAAATATCTCGACTACTTGTCCAACAAACAACTCCCAGCAGATATTCGTGAGGCTAGACAGATAGTACGACGTAGCAAAGCTTTTCGGGTACTCAATGGAGAACTGTACAAACAGAGCATATCAGGAATATTACAAAGATGCATAGCGCCTGAGGATGGCAAAGAACTACTGCAGGATATCCACCAAGGAGATTGTGGACACCATGCTAGCTGGAAGGAAATTGTGGGTAAAGCTTTTCGCGCAGGGTTCTACTGGCTTACAGCAGCCAGGGATGCGAAGGACCTAGTTCACAGATGCAACGCATGTCAAAGGTTCGTGCCCAAGCCTCACGCCCCTGCCACTGAGCTTCACATGATCCCAATCGCCTGTCCCTTTGCGCAATGGGGGCTAGACATGGTGGGACCTCTGAGAAAATCAACACCCGGAGGATACACGCACCTGCTAGTTGCAGTCGACAAATTTACAAAATGGATTGAGGCCATGCCAGTCACCTTAGCCAGCGCTCAATGCACCGTCAAATTTCTTGACTCTATCGTGTGCAGATTTGGAATACCACACAACATCATCACCGACAACGGAAGCAATTTCACAGCAAAGGAAACAGAGCAGTTCTGCAAGGAAAAGGGCATCACCCTCAGTTTCGCCTCTGTGGCTCACCCGCAAACCAATGGCCAAGTCGAGCGATCCAACGGACTGGTCTCGGCTGGAATAAAGAAACGGTCACTAGATCGACTGCACCCAGCAGCAGGACATTGGGCAGAGGAGCTACCCTCTGTGTTATGGAGCCTACTCACGACCCCAAATCGATCAACAAACTACACACCATTTTTCATGGTATACGGAGCTGAAGTATCCTTCCCGAAGACGTCAAGTTTAGCACCCCACGAGTCGTCGCTTACAGCGAAGAAACCTCTAACAGGGCACTCGCGGAAGACGTGGATGCACTCGACGAGATACGCGACATTGCACTCGCAAGATCCGTGGTATATCAACAGTCGCTATGCAACAACCACAGCCGCCGTATACGCCACAGAGCCTTCGTGGCAGGATATTTGGTGCTACGACTCAAACATAAGGAAGGACACAAGCTCGAGCCACCGTGGGAAGGACCCTTCATAATACACGAAGTTATCCCTGGTGGCGCTTATCGACTGAAGAACCCCGAGACCGGTGGCATCTACTCCAATCCATGGAATGTTGCGCACCTCCACAAATTTTATCCTTAGATTATTCTACTCGACAAAATAAGGCTATACTAGCTATGCTGTAGCTCGAAGACAATACATGACTTGTCAGTCATATTAATAAATTACATGGTTTCTCAACCATAGTTTCTCACGCCATTGATCTTTACACGCTAAATAACAGGTATACACCCCAAACACACGAGGGCTATGCCTAACATAGCATTATTTACAAAAGCAAGACTACAAACAAGGTCGGTACCTTTTAAAATTTCAAGACAACTATACAAAGTAACATGATACATACATCCTATATTTACATACGGCGGCGAGCGTTTTCCTCGGCTAAAACCCGATCCACCTCTTCCGAGGTCAATCGAATAATTTCCTCTGCTGCAGGCCGAACAACTCTATAATGAGGGGTCATGTCGACTCGACCATCAGGGAGCATGGCTACAGAGTTGAAATTCACCTCAGGATGCCACAATCGGACGAAGGAAAGCGCTACTACGGACCCGCGGATCATTTGGTTGCAGACGCACTCGCAAATTTCTCCTTCTCGCACGAAAGTTCTGAGGAGATGGCTCAAATCTTCGGGACCCCTTTCCAGCGGATAGAAAGCAGAGTTCACAACAATCAAAGTCTCGTGGCAGGAACTCACGAGCATCTTCGCCTGGATTACTCGATATTTCAAAGTAGCCAGCACAAAGCCTCGACCACGATCGGACCAAAAGTTACTTGCATGGGGTTTTGAACTGCCAGCTTCATGAAGAATATGGTTCTCCACCCAATGTTTTCCACACCGATCGTCAGGCTGAACAACTGCGAAGAAAGCTACAGAGTCAAAAAAAATAAAGAAGACACGGGAAGACTAGGGGGATGAGATACTGATGGCTAGGTTGAGACTCCAAGTGCAGAGGTGTAGCTAGTGGCAAGCCTTCTTCCCCACGAGGGTGACTCGAGGGTTTATATCGAACTCTTGGGGAGCCAGTATTTCAGCAGTTGTCTTCCAAGCTTCCTCCAGGATCCTGCAAACAAGTAGAGAATTTTGTGCCCTCAACCACACCAAGTGGTTGTCAAGCACAAGGTGTGAGACTTCTAAATTGCAATGCAAAACTGAAAGTAAATGTGCAATAATTAAATCTACTACTAAATGCAAATGAGAAAATAAATATGCAATGGATTGTTTTTGTATTTTTGTGACGCAAGTGGTGATGGAGATAATGTAAATTCGAATTGGAGATGCAAGTAAAGTAAAGTGCAAGTAAAGTAAATTGCAGCAAAGTAACTAGAGTGTTTTCTTATATTTAAAATAGGACCGGGGTTCATGGTTTCACACTTGCATTCTCTCAAATAAAGTGGTAGACGGTGGACATAAAGAATTACATGTGAGATTACAATAACATGTTTAACATTGAGTACTTTCATATGGGCATCACGTCCTAGCATAAAGATCTCTACGATCATATTGATCCCTCTTATACTCCACCAAGATGCGAAATAAATCATAACACCTCGATAATTAAGGAAAAACCAGAGTATAGCTTTAAGCAATGTGACATGAAGTTGAAGTAAGAACTTGCTAGATCTAGTCATGGAGATTGATTAGTGTCACTTCAAATCCCCGGTAACAAGGTACTCCTTTTTATCCCTAGTGAGGTAACTAAGAAAGATTTAACAAAACCTAAGTGGATCGCTGAATTTCTGTCACTTTCACAGCACTAGCCACCCCCCGTTACTCCAACTAATGCACCCATCACCCCACACACGCTCTCAAGAACTAGATTGATCAAAGCTAGCAAATAAGAACGGGGTACATAAGATACATCTACTCAAATAACTCAAGAGAAACAATTGCAATCTCAGATTCAATAACTCATAGAAAAGATACACCACATAGGAATTACAACGGTGCCCGTAATCATGTGAGGCAGCTCATACGGATCTAATTAGTGAAGCACATAGAGAGAGAGATACAAGTGCTACTTCCACAAACCCATAGCCCTGGGGTAGACTACTCCCTCTTCATGGAGATGTCGATGGTGATGACGTTGGAGGGGTAGGAGATCACACCGGCGGCGCCCCGCCGGAGTTTTCCCCCTCCAATCTGGAACTTCTGGTCTCTGTTTCGGTGCTTCGGCGGCGCTCCTCTCCGTAAGGGTACGGGGGACCCTTTTTATAGTCGGTTTTAGGTCAAGACGGAGTCGGTAAGTCGAAGATGGAAGGAATTGGGGCCAAAAGGGGGCCTCTCACGCGGCCAAGGAATCTGGCCGCGTGGAGGGTCCTATTTTGGGCCTCCTTGCCCAATTCTCGTGGATCCTTCGCCCGCAAGTCTTCTCCTTCCAAGAAAATGACCCCCGCAGATTTTCAGGTGATTTCGCGGAAGTTTGCCCCCTGAAACGTCAAAAATATAGAAACGGGGTTTCTGACAGGCAGGGTTAATTCCATAAAAGTTGGGGGACTTTGTAATTTAACCCCAAAATACTATAAAACATTGAATTATACCCTTATATGATGCAATATGTAATAGAAAACCATGTGAAAATATGCAAAATTCATCTATGCATTTTACATGCATCAGATACTTACAAAGCAAATCCTTGGCAACGGCCGCCAATTCATCCATCACAAACTGCTCACGTTCAACCGCAAGTTTCTGTTTGGACTTGGCTACGTCAGCCACCCCGCGCAAAATTTTTAGTTTGCGTTCACCATCCGCAACACGGTCACGGAGGCCAGCAAAAGTGCTAACAGCAGCAACGAGCGGATCCAATCGTGTGGCAGATCCACTCGAAGACTCCGCGGCAGCACCAATTTCCTGGAGGAAAACACAAAGGTTAAAGAAAAAGTTTCAGAATAACCCCACTCGAGAAAGTAAAACCACCTATTCGAACAGGTGCTCGGGAGCTACTCCCATCGGGAGAACTTCACGACAATCAATTGCAGGGAATCAAAAAGCTCGAATATCAAAAGAACATTCTGATTCAAGGAAAAAGTACGGGAGTAGATCCCAAAGGTTCATTACATCAGAGAGAACAAGTTAAAATAAATCCTATCCTATGGAATCGCGGAAGTGCTGCCACACGCAGCAGGTTGCCCCTTGCGACTGGCGCTAGCAATCAAGGCGACCAACTTCCGAGCCAGGGCTTCAGCTAGCTCGCCAAAAGGACGAAGCGCTACCTTTCTGCCCGTTGAAGGATTGACGGGGAGACTCGAGTAGGATTCATCCAAGCCTTCAACTCGATGCGCCAGCACGAACTGAATGGCCGTCTTCGCTCTGCACTCTGACTGGGCAACTGAGTAGGCCTGAAGGATGTCGTCCTCCAGAAAAACTTTCAGAAGACCACCTAGAGTAGGCGGAACTGCCACGTTCACCAGAAGGCGCTCATGGAAATTCCTCAGCACTTGGGTGGCATCGCCGAGGAGGGAACCGATCCCACCTGTATGCCTCCGGAGCTGGGCGAGGGAATCCGTCACCGCATCCACTCGAGTGACCCCAGGCAGCTCTAGCGCAACGCCAAGGATATCTACAAGAAGCACTATCAGTTTCAAAGGCGGTCCAAGCTAACGATAGAATGACAAACGCAAGTAATACTTACTCGCAAAGTTCTGAGCTAAAGGACGGAGGAAGTCGACAAGATCGTTGTCTTGTTTGGCGCCGGCTTCCTCCAATTTCTTCAAGGCGTCCTCAGCACCTGTGAGCTTCCCCTCGTAATCAGCCGACTGCTTGCGAAGGGACTCAAGTTCCTTTCGAGCAGACTCCAACTCAAAATCGAGGTTGTTCACCCGAATGATAGCGTCGGCCTTCTCAGCCTTCAGAACTTCGGCTTGAGCTGCCCAAACAATGGATCTCAGAGACGAAGGAATTCACATGACTGGAAAAGATAAAGAGAAAGCAGATCAAATTACCACGGAGAAGTTGACCTTCCGAGTCGAGTCGGTCGCGATCTGCCCGAAGGGTCACGCACTCCATCTCAGCCAAGATCATGCGGCGGCCGACAGCCACGAGGGAGTCAAGGAGAGCCTGCAAGACAAGGAAGAAAGAAAATAAAAAAAGATAGAAAAGTTTGAGCCTATTCATGACTACACACACTCGTGAATAGCCTCGGGGGCTACTCCCATCGGGAGCACTACCGTGCACCCGATCAATTGAAGAGAAGAAAAAGGCTTAAGTTCTTGAGCCTGTAGCCAATCGCACACGATTAACTACAGCCTCGGGGGATACTCCCATCGGGAGCACTGTCGTGCACCCGATAAAATGAACGAAGTACAGAATGCAAAGGAAGATAACAAGGTTTACCTGGCCTTGAGCGAAGCAGAGAGGATCAGCCGAACTGCTCGAAACTTCTTTCGAGGTCTAGCCCCTAACCGCAAAGCTAGGGAGCTGATAGTCCATGGCCGCAGCTGTGGGGATTGGACTCGGTCAGTTCTGGACGGTGCCTGCTGTTGGAGTCCCACCCGCAGCAGCAACTTCTTTCCTCTTTTCGAGAGGAAGTGAAGAATCAAACCGGCTAGGGCTGATAGATTGGAGGGTGTCACGAAGGAAAACGACAAGTGTCAGAAGAAACAAAAAAGAAGCGTTCGACTAGAATAAAGAGGCGAAAACTTACTCGTCGTCATCCTCATCGTCCAGCATATCCGTGTTCCAAGCGGTTTGCATTGTCGGATGGGGAGCGAGAGGAGCACGCACACTCAGCGGGGTCGCGTGGAGAGGCTCCTTATCAGACGCTCCGCCAAGGGAGTTGTCCTTAGAAGTAGCCTCGTCCCCCTCCGTACGGCGGCATTTGCCGTGCTGGAGGTCACTACCCGATTCTTCCACGTCATCCGAGGAGTCATGCTCATAACTCGATTCGGCTTCAGCGACGCTGGTGTCTACAGGGACATCCAGGTTGCTCGCCAACAAGTCCGAGACTTCTTCACCGGAAACTGGCGGGTATGAGGTGGCCACTGCTAAGCTCTACAAGAAGAAAAAGAAGAAGAAATTCAATCGACAAACCTTGAAGCTGGAAAAAGAACTGAGACAAGAGAAAATCTAAACTTACTTCGGGTGGAGGAGGTTTC
Organism: Alopecurus myosuroides; assembly: GCA_028641055.1. Classification (NCBI taxonomy): domain Eukaryota; kingdom Viridiplantae; phylum Streptophyta; class Magnoliopsida; order Poales; family Poaceae; genus Alopecurus; species Alopecurus myosuroides. The sequence goes on from CM054059.1 coordinate 233,023,167, forward strand.
GAAGCCTCGAAAGTTGTGACAGAGCAGTCAGGGAAGGTCTCGCCCACTTTCAAGCTGGTGATCGCCGCGATTTTCTTCTCGGATTCAACATTCGAAAGTTCTTCGCGGCTCACGCGGCTGGGGTCTTCAACACCCTGGTACTTCCACATTGTGGAGGGCCTCTCCTGTAGGGGTTGGATCCTGCGCTTGAGGAACACGCTCGCCAGGTACAAGCCGTTCAGCACAACTCCTGCGGTTTGGTCATGAAGGGCAGCCACCTTGGCGAGTAGCGGGGCGACCACTCGACCTTCTTCCGCTGAAAGCTTGTGCGCCCAGGACTTCCGCCTCTTCAGGACAGCAAACGAGTGGAACTCATGGACTCCACCCGCGTTGTTGTCGACGACGTAAAACCACTTCTTCCTCCATCCTTGCGTGGAGTCGACGAAGTGCATCACGAAGTAGCAGTTGTCCGATTTGGTCTGGATTCCAAAGCCACCGGTGCGCAGCGGCTCTCCAGACTCATTTTCTACCCGTGATTTCTCGCGGAAGACACGCACCTTGAAGAGGGCCTTCCAAAGGCCCCAATGAGGGCGGATGCCCAAGAAGCACTCGCAAAAGACGATGAAGCACGAGATGTGTTGCACCGCATTTAGAGGCAGGTCGTGGAGCTATATGCCATAAACATATAGCAATGCCACAAGAAAGGGATGTAGGGGGAAGGAGAGCCCGCGCGAAATGTGATCCGCGAAGATCACGCGTTCGTTCGCGCGAGGATTTGGTACCTCTTCCCTCTTTCCGAGGCGAATGCGCTTCTCGGTCTCCGGCGGCAGCAGCCCCTCCCTCTGCATCTCCTTGATGCTCTTGTTCGTCGTGTTGGGAGAGCGCCAGTCGCCTGAGCGCAGTGCAGGTGGCGCGGGAGCTTCCTCTGTCGCCCTCGAAGAAGAAGCAACGACGTTGCGCTTCTTGCCTCCCGCCATGGATGCTGGTGCGAGTTTGCAGAGAGAGAGTTGGGCGCGAGGAGGGCGAAGGCTGGAAGAAAATGACGGAAACTTTTCACCGTTTACCTAAGGGACACATTTATACACAGGGCCGCCTAATCCTAGCCGTCCATCAAGCAACGTGGCGCCCATCGCGGCTGCCACGCGTGGAGGTGAAACGAAAGGGCGGCGGAAGTTGTTTCGTGCCACAATCCCAACAGTGGATCGTGCGCATTTACTGCGCGCAGTTTTGCGTAAAAACCGGGAACGACGTCTCGTTTCCGGTCAAAAAGCTGACAAGGTGGGCCAGCGCCTCTGCTCTCGCTCCGTCACGTCCCATCGGGAGTATAAAGTGCGACGTGACGTCATAGCGCACATCATCAAGCCCAGAATTCCTTCGGATAAAAGTCCCAAACACGAAAATACTTCGTATGGGCAAATCAAGACGCGAAAACTCATTCGCATGAAGCTCCAAACACGAAATAACTTCGTATGGACAGAACTGTGACGCGAAAATTCTCTCGCATAAATGTCCCAGATACGAAATTTCTTTTCGAATGGGCATGATAAAATTTCCAAACACGAAAACTCTTCGTATGGAAGAAAGATTACAAAGCACAAAGCACTTTGTGTGCAAAATCAAGGGAGAAGATTCACTCGAAATATCTCCAGACAAAAACCTGCTAGTGTGTAGCTCCTACCACTCGATCATACGATGTACACACATCAATCTCCCGGGTCGTTCGGCCGACTAGGCACACCCGGATGTCGTATTTCGTTCGAATACGAAGGTAAGACCCCAAAATTCTCTCTTGAGGGCCTGGAATCGCACTCAAGTTGCGTCCTCCGGTAAATTCCGTGTCAACAACACGAAGAAAAATCCTAGCGGACGCGCCGGGTACCCCTTTAGGTTAAGTTCGACTCGGTAAGACCTCAACGGTCCAGTCGCAATGATCACCTCGTCGGATTCGAGTCGGAGGTCTCGAATTTGTGCAGGCCAGAACTGTTTTTGCCCTAGATGCAATTAATTGGCCCTGAGCTTTCGGGAGAGCCAAGCAACTGAGCCGCATCCTTCTGCGAAAACAGCCAACAAAGCACATTTACCACTCGATGCTCGAGTACAGAGGCGCATCGCGCACAGGGTATACACCCTCAAAACCTGGCGATTGAATAAACCAATCGAAGAAATCAAGAACGAACTCTGAGTTCTCACTCGACTGATTCTCAATCGACTAAGCACTCGGGGGCTACTGACGAAGGGATGGATCCTAGGCCTGTCGGGTATGCCTACCTGGTCTCAGGCCCACGGCCCAGGCTCTAAAGGAGGCATCGCGTACAGTTCTAGAATGCCCAATTGAAGCCCACCCGCAATGGCTTGCGGATTAAGATAGGAAACCTGTAACCGACATAGGGTTAGAGTTCGAGTCCTACCCGGGTATGGTTTGAGACCTGGCCACCTATATAAGGCCAGGAGAACCACCGGGAGAGGACCAAGCAATACCGCACCACCAAGCCTTGAGCTCGAGATCGTACTCTCGACTTGAGCAATCCCCCATTGTAACCGATCTACTCGTGAATACAGATCGACAGAGGCAGGAGTAAGGGTTTTACCTCTACGAGGGCCCCGAACATGGGTAAATCGTGTCCCCTGTCTAGCCGACGATTGTCACCAGCGCCTACACGTTCTCCTAATCGAAACCCTATGGGTTCACCCGAGGGACTTGTTGAGATGCAGATTCGACACAGGCCTTTGAGATTTGAAACCTGGATCCACCTCTCTCGCCATTTGCGGAGGTGATTGTACACCTGAGTGGAGGTAACCTCCTGGCCGCAGAACTCGAACACCTGCTTAGCAACGGTGTTTAGGTGCACCTCCTTGAACACTTTCTCGATCCTCACCCCGGACTTGATGATTTCACACATCTTGTTCAACACAAAAGTGGAAAGGAATGGAGGACACTTCATGATCGTCCCTATCTTGTTCTTCTAGCTCTTGACGGACTTGACATACACATGTGTCTCTATCATGGTGTCGCTGCTAGGGTATGAACGAACTGAGAACTAAGCCTACCCATAATATAGGCCTCGACATCTTGGGAATCCGATATGTCGATCGGCTGAGAGTCTGGCTAGCGGAGGTGTTACCAAGCTGGCTATGGTGCTGCTAAGTTTTTAGTTCTTGCTACCGGAGATTGTCGGTGGTGCTACTAGGCTTGCCATGGTGTTGCTAAGTTGTAGGTGGTGTGACTAGAGACTACCGACGGTGCTATAGGAGACTATCGGTGGTGCTAAAATAGGCTACCGGTGGTGCTATCAAGATGACTATGTTGCTGCTGAGTGGTAGGTGGTGCTACCATGGTCGGCGATGGTACGAGGCGGCAAGGGTTCTCACCACAGATGGCCGACGAGGCGCGATGGCACGCAATGTTTGTTGGCGGCGCGTCCGGCATGGATTCATGTGTGCATTGACCTTTTTTAGACAGAGTTGGCAGAGTATATGGAGGGAAGAGGACGCGACGATGGATCGGTTTGGGGAGACGGGGTCCACCCACGTGGAGAAATAAAATTCTCCACGTCCTCGTTTTCCTCCGTTGGTGAAGCGGTACGCTGTAGCAGGATCAGGCGGCCACGAATGGCTCCGTCGAACGGCTGTCAACCTGGGGGAGCGGAGCGCGGGATCCCCCGAGGGACGCTCAGCACTCCCCATCACTAACGTGAGTGATGCATTGCATGCTGAGACTATGTTGTAGATAATAATGTTCGCATAGAAGATGAGATGGGTATGAGACGTGTTATGGTAGCCATAGATTCACTCAATCTAAAACAAGCCCTCACGCGTCTTCATTCCATCAAGCTAAGCTGGGTCAACTTTTTTTGGACATCAAGTATCATCTTATCTTATCGTGGAGTTTCATGATTTGTATGTTGAGTGTTGCCCACGGGCATGTAATAACCCTGCTGACTCGTTAGCAACTACACATATGACCGTATGAGGGAGTTGCACACAGACCAACTGTTATGGCTCTCAGACTACCCAATGTGGCTTGTCTTGTGACCGACGATCTCGTAGTGTCTTAATGAAATCACCGTGTTCCTGTCAAAACTGAGATTTTATGTTAGCTTAGCAAACCTTTGCAGATATATCAAGCACATTTATACGCATCCGCATAATAATTTCAAAGATCAATTTTTTTTTACTAATTTCAGTTTGGAGTTGCTATGTTGTGTAGGCCGAGCGAAGTCGTGCGATTGATGTACTCCCTTTTTAAGCACGTCTCATACTCAGCCCGACTTCATATTAATCTAGGGCATATGTATTACTCCGCGGTATACCTGACCATGGGCAGCCCAGCCCGGCCCGAAAATGTTGAACTGAGCTAGGCCAAACAGTACTATCGGGACTAAATTATGAGCCCGACGGGTGGGCCAGGCTCGGGCTTGTGTAATAACAGAATTTAGCCATAGGTAGGCCCAGCTGATTAGGCCGAGGCGGGCTTTGTCGGGCTCAGGCCCGATTTATTAGGCCCGGCCACCGGGCCTAGATTTCCAGAGTCGTATTTTTTTGGCATGGCTTGACAGATGCGGGGCTTCTATTTGCCGTCTCGTAGCGGCACTTCGTTGCCGCCGCCTGCGCGGGCGAGGCAAATGGGCAGCCCTAGTTAGACTCTCCCTTTTAAGTAAAAAAAAAGTTTTGAACAATTTTTTTAAAACAAAAATAAATTTAGACAACAAAAAAATTGAGCAAAAAAGTTCTGAACAAAAGAAAATTTGAAAAAAAAAAGCTTTAAACAAAAATAAAGTTATTTTTTTTTGAAAAAAAGCAAAATATAAACCGAACCCCCGAAAATGGGCTGGCCCATCGGGTGCCCCCGCGGGCGGCGCGGCCGAATTGCGCCGCCAATGCGCAGCAAATAGGATTTGCGACAGATCGCCGGTAATATCTGCAAGTCCGCACGCTTCTCGACGTGGAACAGACACTTCATGTAAGAAAAATATATATTGAGATGCTTCGGAAAATTAAGTCTCGTTTTCGGACTACTCACAGTGGAGGTATCATAGATAGTATCATAGATGTCATGTTGACAAAAAGTTGAGGTGGCAGTGCAATTAATAATGGGAGAGGTGATGAGTAGTATGATACCGTAACATAATACAAACCAACCCAAAATAAGTCTACAACGTAATAAATACAATAATATATGATACTATAAATATATTACTACCCATTATGAGATTAGTAATATTGTGGCCAGTCGAATTCGTGCGACAAGGCCTGGCCTACCTTTTTAATACGTTTTTTTTTTGGAATGTACTCTTTTGGGGAAACGAAACAAGCTTGATTTGTTTCCGCGTCCAATCCCGTCCCGCCGGGTAGCGTACATTTACCGCCAGGAATTTCAAATCCGACTCCGGGACGAACTCGATGAACCGGAGCGTGACTGCCACGAAACCAGACGCCCCGATCGATATTATTCGCTCTCTTCCTCCTGCCCCCGCTCCCCATCTGATCGCCACACCACCCGCACGAGCGATCGGGCTAGATCCAGACAGCGCCGCTCGCGTCCGTGTTCTGCTCCAGCGCCGGCTCCCTCTCGTCGCTGCCTTCGTACATCCCGGGTACACCCTCGTCGCTGTCCCACAGTACGGTTCGACGATGACGTCGACGGGCGCACCGTTCTTCTTGGGCTTCGGCTTCGTTGTCGGCGGCGAATCCTACAACACGTCGTCGGCGGAGTACTGCGAGGATTACACGCCGTCAAGCCCGGACTACACGCCTTGGAGCACTCCTCCGCGCGCCGCGTCGCTGGACTACACGCCGTCAAGCCCGGACTACACGCCTTGGAGCACTCCTCCGCGCGCCGCGTCGCCGGACTACACGCCGTCAAGCCCGGACTACACGCCTTGGAGCACTCCTCCGCGTGCCGCGTCGCCGGACTACACGCCGTCAAGCCCGGACTACACGCCTTGGAGCACTCCTCCGCGCGCCGCGTCGCCGGACTACACGCCGTCAAGCCCGGACTACACACCTTGGAGCACTCCTCCGCACGCCGCATCGCCGGACTACACGCCATCGAGCCCTTCTTCGCGCACGGGAACGCCGAACTACACCCCTTGGAGCACACCTCCGCGCGCGATGTCGCCGGACTACACGCCGTCCAGCCCTTCGTCGCGCCCCGGGTCGCCGGACTACACTCCCACTACACCGCCTCCGTCGCCTCTGGTGTCCGACGCCGAGTCCCGCGCGTCTCCACCTTGCCGCCGCCACCACCCGTACCAGAGGAGCGGCGCCAGCCGAATCAGACATGGCAGGCACCAGCGAGCCTTGTGGTATTAGGCATACATCTTGTGATATGAGATATTTGACTGTGCCTGTCTATGTAAAAATCCTGGCATTTCTATGCCTTCCTGGGAAAATCTTGCGTATTATGCTACATTAATTGATGAATGTATACGGATCACACTTCTGCTGCAGATGTAATTTGAGATTCTTTCTTCAGATGTCGATCACTTGTTCGTTTCTGTATTGTGATTCTGATTCCTGGGGTCTTGTGTGTTTCTCATGAACGGTTGTGATTGCTATCAAAGTCTGTTCTTCAATGGCATCTGAGATGAGATCATTCATCCATTTTCTATTCTTCATCATTAACTGTGTATGCATCTGGAATTCTCTGTATGTGATACTCCAGGGTATGTGTTGCCTGAGTGGAACGTCTTTTATTCTGCCCTGTTTCACCCCTAAAAAGTACTAGCAGGAACTCTGCCCTGTACAGCTGAATCCCCCGATGTATAAACTCCAGGGGATTGGAGCGTGGTAGTATTCTGCTTCCGGATGCGACAGTAGCCGGCGGATACCTGTATTGGGCTGCTAATTCTGCAATTTAGATAGTAATATGTTCAGATAACATGTCAGTGATGGGGTTCCCATGTTAAGCGCCAGTATATTTAGTGCGGCTTCTCATACGAGGAAGTCGCCAAGATGTTTTGCTTGTAGAACTGAACACCTGCACTCCAATGACCATCATGTTCCTGATGCTGAATGCAGTTCGTCAGCCGGAAGAAAGCGCTTCCCGCCAGCCGAGCAGTGCTGTTCACAGCTAAAGAGCTCAGGAGATTATCAAGTTTATGTCTACACCACATGAATGCTGAAACATCCGAAATTATCAAGGTTGTCTACAAACAAAAGTTGTATACAATTCACAGGAATGCTTTATCCGGTAAAACTATGCCCTACACAAAAGGAAAACACGTTATTTATTTTTCGGGCAAACAAAAATTTCTACACAGGGGAATCCCTGGGGAAAAGGATTGGAGAGAGTGTGTTTCCTTTACTTGTTACTGTCCCTGGGGGTAGCAGTGATAATGGACCCGATTCCTTAAGAAAAAAATGAGAAAAATGCTATGTCCCCGATTGTTCTTGGGAAGGAGGTGATGAGGACCATTGTCAAGGAATAAAGCTTTTTGGGCCTGCACCTGAATATTATAAAGAGCTTTTTGGACCTGCACCTGTAACACCGGTGGTATCTAAAGAACTCATGATCCTTGACAATGGTACACAAATTTAGAAAGATCCTATGTTGTTGTGGTGTGTCCTGAAAAAGATACTCATACAAATGAGATGACAGTGACGGAGGTGGAACATGACTCATTTTCACCTCCTGTTGGATCTTCTATGTATGTGGTGCAATCCCCTGAGAAACATGGTGATGAGGTGGACGAACAGGCTACTGCCAGGGATGAAGTGGGACGTATAACGGAGGAGGGCGTCAGGATTTAGTCAAGGAACCGACAGCAGAAGCTGGGAGATGGGCTGGAGCAAGCAGCTGCAGTGTCCAAGAAGAGAGATCTGACAGGTACTTGTTCAAAAGCTCCTGCCAATCATGCTTGTGTTAATTCTTTTGCTATTATGTCGAATGCGGAAATTATGCATAGAGCTTCATTGATGGGTATTCTTATACCAAATCATAACTTTCAATATATTGATTTGATGAGGGAATTGGAAGATTCTAGGAAAAACCTGGAACAACAAAATAATTTAGTAGCACCACTTGTGGTAGATCATAGCTGTGGATGTTCTACTCCTCTTAGTCTTATGTGGCATAATTCTATTGACGAGGAGGAAAATATTACCCAGTCCAATTATGGAAATCAAAGAAGAATTATAACAGTAAAATGATTTCTGTTTTGAGGCCAATGACTAGAGATCAAGGGCCTGCTACCAGTTCTTCCCTGCCTCCTAGAAAAAAATGGTAGGAAAAGAAATATCCCTGATAGATTTAAATGATAGCAGCAATCTAGAATAAGAGGGGGGTGGAGATGAAGGGAATATCTACGTGCCTTACTGACATTATTAAAGATTATAGATTAGACTTTATTGGGTTACAAGTAACCATGAAAAATAAATATACTTTTGGTTACTTTAGAAAAATTGATCCTACAAATTCTTTTTTTTGGAAGTGGGTACCCTCTGTGGGTAAGTCGGGTGGAAATATTATTGGAAGGAGATCTTAACACGGCTTATTTTCATACAATTGCAAATGGGAGAAATAGAAAGAATTATGTTCAAAGTTCAAAAAAAGGGGAGGTGATTATTGAAGGCATGTTGTGGCATGCAACTGAATATTATAAAGAGCTTTTTAGACCTGCACGAAACTTATTTGCTTTGTCAGATGATCTTTGGAGTGATAATGAAAAACTCAATGTTGAGGAGAATGGTAACCTGATTAGGCCTTTTTCGGTTGACGAAGTAAAGAATGCCTTATTCTCTATGGAATCTAATAAAGCTTCTTGTCCTGATAACATTCATGTGGAATTTTACGAAAATTGCTGGAACATTGTGAAAAGCGATATAATGTGTTTGTTTCGGCATTTTTATAAGGGCACGCTTGATGTGCACCGTCAAAAATAAAACTATGGTGTTATTACTTTGTTACCTAAAATTTCTGAAGCTAATAGAATTCAACAATTTCGTCACATTTTGCATGGTGCGTTGTATTTACAAGTTAATCACATTTTTTTTGTCTTTGAGACTAATGCCTTTGTCTTCTAAGTTGTTCAGTGTGCAGCAAAATGATTTTATTAAGGGTATAAATATTCTTGATGGTATTTTTTTCTTGTATGAGTTGATGCATCATGTTCATGTGAAAAAATGATAGGGTAATGTCGTGGTATTATGCATGGCAACACCATTGCGTTAGCAATGGATGTTACGGAGGGGACACAGTGTGCAAACGCTGGTGTCCGTGCGGGATTGGGTCACAAGCATGCAAGAGACACGATGTACCCAGGTTCGTGACCTCAGCCGGGTGAGGTCCTTACTCCTGCAAGAATAAACTATGAGGTGTGATATCGGGTGTTACAATATGCTCCTTGAGTTGTATCTCTAGATGAATTCGCCCCTGCTAAGGATCCCCAGATTGCGTTATATAGGTGCTGGCAGTTCGGCTGACATGCGAGGACGGCTGTACGATCAGCCGGCTAGGACCCACTTGTGGTCATACACAGTGTAGTTCTTCCTTATTATGGCTACATGGTACATGATGAGACTTGGCAGGCAGACTACTGAAGATGACGTAGGCGGCCAAAGTTTAAAAGTACGTCCGCCTACTCCTCCAGTGGAAATATAGTTGACATCGTGTGTGATGTCATAACGTCGTTTTTCCCATGTCTTTCTTTTGCCCACTCCGTCCTTGCTGTCAGAGCCATCCGGCTGGGGCCTTCAGCCGGCCAGGACCAGCCGGCCTAACAGTAGCCGCCTGGTAAGAGGCCAAACCATTCGGTCATCTCTTTGGCTTTGCTTTGATCTTGTCGTTAGCTTAATCGGGGTTCAATACCCCCGATAGGTAATTTTGAAACTGGACTTCAAAAAAGCTCATGACCAGATGAATTGAGATTTTTTTTATTGATTGAGGTTTTCAGAAAAAATATGTGGTTGGACTAAAAAGTATTTAAATGAATGGTACAGTGGGTGTAAGGTTGAATAATATGATTGACCTTGTTTTCAAAGTGCGAAGGGTATTCGATGCACAGATCAACATCTCGGGCTGAAGAGTTGGCACGAAATTAACATGGAGCTTCATATAACGACGGAGTTATGATGATCGAAGGACCCTATATCAGGAGTGTGGTTGGTGTTGTTCTTTTGGAAGGTGCTTGTTCGTGTGGAAGTTGGTTTGTTGGCTTTGTCTGTGGTCGCTAAAACTCGGTTGGCTGGTTTGTTGTTTTTTAGGCCCTTTCTTAGGTTCGCCTCAGTGTTATCAGGTTTTTGCTACGTAGTTGAATGTTTCGAGTCAGTGAGTTTTCAAGTAATGCGAGGGTGCTTCTTTCTTTCCCGTATCCTCTTTCCATGTTTCGATTCGGGAGATACACCGTAAGATGGTGCCCACCATTTTCCTTAAGCTGGATCTTGCTAGGGATTTTGACTCAGTCTCTTGGCCCTTCATATTGGAGGTGCTCCGGGAACGAGGCTTCGGGGAAAGATGGTGTGCGTGGATTGTTACGATACGAGCTTCTACCAGATCCAAAATTTTGGTGAATGGTACGCTACAGATCATGTGTGGCATCGACGTGGCCTGCGGCAGGGTGACCCCCTCTATCCCCTGTTGTTTGTCCTCGTGATGGATGTGCTGGCTGCACTTTTTGTGCGTGCTGAGCATAGTGGACTCCTCGGCTCTCTAGAGCCGGCCCCAGTCAGGCACTGCCTCTCCTTGTTCGCGGACGACGTGGTGCCGCTAATCAAACCGGTGGAGGGGGAGATTCGTCTCGCCCTGGGCCTATTTGATCTCTTTGGCGATGCCTCGAGGATGCGGGTGAACTTTGCTAAGAGCTCGACGGCTCTCATTAGATGTGAGGCAGGTGGCGAGATCCAGGCGTTGATCCCGTGCACCCTTGTGCAATTCCCGTGTACCTACCTGGGTCTCCCGCTTGCCCCTACACGCATCCTTAAGCATGACTTCAGCCCTATGTGGATAAGTGATATGTCTCCAATGTATCTATAATTTCTGATATTCCATGATGATATTATGCCAATTTCTACATGTTTTCTCCCCTTTATAGCAATTTTACATGTTTTCCGGGATTAACCTATTAACAAGATGCCAAGTGCTAGTTCCCTGTTTTCTGCTGTTTTTTATTTCAGAAAAGTTGTTCTGGAAATATTCTCGGAATTTGACCCCACAAATTCCGAAGTTCCTATTCTCCCTGGAAGCATCCAGAAGTCTTGAAGAGCCCCGGAGGGGGGCCACAGGGTGGCGCGGGTCCCCCTGGCCGCGCCACCTGGTGGTGTGGGCCCCTGGCCACCCCCTGCATCGCACTTTCGCCTATTTATACTCCCCCGAGGGAAAACCCTAAAAGAATCGACCTTTTCCACAAAATACATCCGTAGCTCCGCCGCCGCCGCCGAGAATTTTCACGGGACAGATCTCTGTCCTGGCACCCTGCCGGGACGGGGAAGTGCCCCCGGAGCCATCTCCATCGACTCCACCGCCATCTTCATCGTTGTTGTTGTCTCCTATGATGAGGAGGGAGTAGTTCTCCCCCGAGGCTGAGGACTCTACCTGTAGCTATGTGGATCATCTCTCTCTCCCATGGTGTGATCTATATATGATCGTGAGCTTTGTAATCTAGTTGAATAAATAGATGTTACCTTTTTATCTTGTGCTACTCAAGTGTTCTATTAATATGAACTTTGGAGTCACCTTGTCCCACGGTGTGAATGTGACAGTGTGCACATCGTGTGTGTCTCCTCTATGAATTCTGGTGTTTGTCTAGTACCTTCTAGGGCGCTCATGGTGACAGTGTGGGGTTGACTAGACATGGGAATGATTACTTTAAGGAATGCTTTTTGCAGCCCTACGCAATGATTAGTGTTCGTTATCCAACCGGAGAGGGTTAAGAGTAGCATAGTGAAGAGAAGATATTTAGTTATTCAATTATGTGATCATTGTTGAGAGTGTCCACTGTGAAAGTAGGATCCCTAGCCCTTGTTTCCAAGCATTGAAACACTATTTTCCGCTTGTTCTGTTACATGTTTGCTTGCCGCCATATTTATTTCAGATTGCTATTATTACTAATAACCATCCATATTACTCGCATTTCACTATCTCTTTGCCGAACTACTGCACCTATATACCTGACAAGTATATTGGGTGTGTTGGAGACACAAGAGACTTCTTGTATCTTAATTGCAGGGTTGCTTAAGAGGGATATCTTTGACCTCTACCTCCTTGAGTTTGATAAACCTTGGTTGATCCACTTAAGGGAAACTTGCTGCTGTTTTACAAACCTCTGCACTTGGAGGCCCAACACTGTCTACAAGAAGAGAAGCATGCATAGACATCAAACTCTTTTCTGGTGCCGTTGTCGGGGAGGTAAGGTAAAATGTACTCACATTCTCTGGTGTGAGTGCTCGGAGTTATTTCCTTTTGTTTCTGCAATTAAATCTTTTTGTTTCTTGTTTTCACTAGTTAGGCTTAATGGAAAGCAACAAAAATATGAGAGAGTTTTATAATATTTATCTTGAGTTAGGACATGAAGTGTTTGAAGACAAAATTAAAAAACCTATGGAACTTTATTTGCATGCTAGTGGCAATGTTATTAGTATGAACTCTTTAAACACCATTATTGCTAATGCTATGGAAAAGTCTAAGCTTGGGGAAGCTAGTTTATATGAAAATGATCTTTTTAGTTCCCCAAGCACGGAGGAGAAAATTTGCTTTGATGATGAGCCTATGTCTGTTACATATAGTAGTGATCATGATTGGGAAAAGCACACTACTTTTGATATTGAAAATGATGATATAGAAAGCTCTAAACTTGTGGATGATGTGTTTAAAAATCCTTTTGCTACTGATGATTATATGCTTGATACATATCCTCCTAGTAAAAATGATGATATGTTTACAAATGAACACATTTTGGAGGATAACTATTCTATTACATATGATGATATTATTCTTCCTATATATGATGATTACAATGATGAATATGATATTTTCAGTCCACCTACTATTGAGGATTTATTTTGATGATACTATGCCTCCTATATTTGATGATTATGGTGATGAGAATAATAATGATAGCTATTTTGTTGAATTTTCTCCCACTACTATTAATAAGAATGACTATGCTTATGTGGAGATTATTAATTCTTTTATGCATGTGGCTCGTGATAAGAATGTTTTATGTGATAGCTATATTGTTAATTTTATTCATGATGCTACTGAAAGTTATTATGAGAGAGGGAAACATGGTTTTATGAATCTCAACAATATTAAGTTTCCCCTCTTTATGTTGAAATTTTTGAAGTTGCATTTATTTTGTCTTCCTATGCTAGTCACTTTGTGCTTCGTTGACTTGTTTTTATACAAGATTCTTTTTCATAGGAAGTGGGTTAGACTTAAATGTGTTTTATATTTTCTTCTTGATGCTCCCTTATTGTGCTTCAACTCTTATTCTTATGTGAGCATCTTTTAAAAATCATTGTGCCTAGCTGAAAGGCATTAAACGAAAAATGCTTCCGGGAGACACCCCATTTTATTTCTCCGTTTTCAACCCGTTTTCTGTCGTTTATTTTTGTTTTCTTTGCACCTGGGTGTTGTATATTTCCTTAGCAAACCCGTTGTATCTTTTCTTTTGTGTATTAGTTGAGCCAAGTAAAGCCTCTAGTGGAAAGTTGAGACTATATTTCGGATTTCTGCGCAGAAAACAGATTTCTGCTGTCCACTGTTAAAATCGTACAAAATCACAGAAAATTCAAAATGGCCTGAGTTTTTGTGTGCATCATCCTGGGATATATACGCAACTTTTCTTAGTTGACCACTTTTTGATTTGAGAAACAGAGGATTTTCGAAAAAATCATCTTTACCTGCTGTTCTATTTTGACAGATTTCTGCTAATAATTGTATTTGCCTCTTAATCTCTTTCTTTTGGTGTTCTTTTGAGAAAAAGAGTTTTAAAATAAGTTGTGAAATTATCTAATGTGTTTATGAGTGTTAGACTTGTGTTGAAACTGAACCATGTGAATTTATTATTTCGATTTGCACTAACGTTGCTAATGAAGATTGTGAGAAGTTTGGTGTGAAGGAAGTTTTCAAGGGTCAAGAGAAGAGGATGATATGATGTGATCAAGAAGAGTGAATAGCCTAAGCTTGGGGATGCCCTGGAGGTACATGCCAGCAAATTCCAAGAAGGCTCAAGCGTCTAAGCTTGGGGATGCCCAAGGCATCCCCTTCTTCATCGATAAATTATCACGTCACTTCTAGTGAAACTATATTTTTATTCGGATACATCTTATGTGCTTTACTTGGAGCGTCTTTTATTTTTTTCTTTCAGTTTGTTTAGTTTTCTTTGATGTAGTTTATGTTTGGATCTTATCATACTTGTGTGGGAGATAGACACGCTCCGTTTTCATTGCTTAGAACACTCTAGTTTTCATTCTTATCGTTCCGTGAGTGTTCACTTTTTGCTAGTACTGCGTTTAGCCTTTGTTTTCATGCATCTTGATGGGGGGATACTAACCCGGTATGCCAGGTTCCGGGAAGTAACCCGGCCCAAAGGATGGTGTGCAGGATCCGATTAATGATAAAGATGTTTGTGGAGGCCCAAGTTCGTGGGCCTAGTGATCCGGATTAGGGATGGTGTAAAGGAAAGTTAGAGTTAGCACGCCGTGTCTGGGTAGGACCCGGGTGTGCCTTGTAGAAAAAGCTAGGGGGTACGGGTGTTATATAAACCGACCCCCGGGTATAGTTTGAGAGAGAGATCTAAGAACCCTAACAATATCGGGTGGTATCGAGTATCCAGTGTAAACCCTAATCGAGTTATTGTATCAAGAGTAGAGAACCGGCGACTTCGATTGCCGGCTGTCAGATCAAGTTGTATCATGTCTTCCTTTGAGCTAAACCCTCTCCCGAACGCCTGTGTCGACTTGCCCCAAGATCAGTTACCCCTGGTAACATCTGTCGTGATTATCCCACGACAGTTGGCGCCCACCGTGGGGCCTGCGTCCAAAGGTGTTTACATCACGGGAGAAGCTCGGAAGGGCATGGAGGATCTTGTCATTGGCGAAATCTACATCGACCACGAAGAAGAAAAGTCGGTGGACGATCCCGGCCGGGGGCCAGAATCGGATCACCTCGAGTCCGGATTTATATTGACGATCGGTCGGATCAATACCTTCGTCGACACGGTACGAACGACTAACTTAAAAGGACAATATCATGTGCATACTACAGGAACTTCTAGCAGGAACAAAGAGACATCAAAGCAAGCGGCAAATTCGGTTTCATCAGCCGCGCCGGGATACCTTAGATGGGCAGATCAAGAGATAACGTGGAGTAGAAGAGATCATCCGGAAAAGGTGGAGCGTCCAGGAGTCTTGGCGTTGGTGGTCGCTCCACAGGTTAATGGTTACGAGCTGAAGAAGGTCCTGATGGACGGTGGAAGTAGCATCAACATCCTTTACTGGGAGACCTTCTTACGGATGAGTCTGAAAGAGTCCCAGCTGCAGAAGAGTTCAACAATCTTTCACGGGATCGTACCGGGTCACTCAGCGAGCCCCGAGGGAAGGATCACCTTGGAAGTCGCTTTTGGGGAATCGACGGATAATTATCGAGTGGAGTGGCTCACGTTCGAGGTGGTCAAGCTGCGCAGCCCTTACCACGCGCTGTTGGGGAGGCCGGCTTACGCCCAATTCATGGCTAGGCCTTGTTACGTGTATTTACAGCTGAAAATCCCGGGTCCTAAACGGACCATCACTATACATGGGAACCGGGATATAGCGGCCGAGTGCGACGAAGGAGATTCAGTTATGGCCGAGCAGGCATGCAGGAAGGAAGAGCTCGAATATTACCGGTCTCAAGTAAACCCGGACGATAGAACAGCCTTGAAAAAGCCGAATACTGAGGATGAGAGAGCAAAATTCAAGGCAGCGCAAGACACCAAGAAGATAGATTTTGTCGAAGGGGATTCTACTAAGCAGTTTACTATAGGGTCTAACCTGGGAAAAGAGCAGGAGGGAGCGCTCGTGGAGTTCATTCGCTCGAATGCAGATGTGTTTGCCTGGACGCCCAGCGACATGCCGGGTATCCCTACAGAATTGGCTGAGCACAGTTTGCATGTGGATCCCAAGTCCAGGCCCGTGAAACAAGGTTTGAGGAAAATGAATGAGGAAAGAAGGAAAGCTATAGGCGAAGAGATCGCTCGGCTACTGGCAGCCGGCTTTATCATGGAAGTATTTCACCCGGATTGGTTGGCTAACCCGGTTCTGGTGATGAAAAAGACCAACGAGTGGAGGATGTGCATTGACTTCACTAGTCTTAACAAGCATTGCCCAAAGGATCCGTTTGCGCTCCCAAGGATAGACCAGATTATAGACGCAGTAGCTGGAAGCGATCTGTTATGCTTCCTGGATGCATATTCCGGGTATCATCAGATTAAGCTCAAAAGGGAGGATTGGGAGAAAACATCATTCATAACCCCGTTTGGGGCCTTTTGTTATAAAACTATGACATTTGGGTTGAAGAACGCTGGCGCAACTTACCAACGGTGTATTCAAAAGTGCTTCGAGGACCAAATCGGACGTAACGTCCATGCTTATGTGGATGACGTGGTCATCAAGACCAGGAAGGCAGAGACATTTACCGACGATCTAAAGGAGACATTCAAAAACCTGAGGAGGTACCAGATGAAACTTAATCCAACGAAGTGCGTGTTCGGAGTTCCGGCTGGGAAATTACTCGGCTTCATAGTTTCCGAGAGAGGAATTGAGGCAAATCCAGATAAAATCAAGGCAATCCAGAGTTTGAAAAAACCGGAGAACTTGAAGCATGTTCAAAAGCTCACGGGCTGTGTAGCAGCCTTGAGCCGGTTCATATCTAGACTCGGAGAAAAAGCGATACCCTTGTATCGGCTCTTGCGAAAATCGGATAAATTCGTATGGGACGAAGAGGCAGATGAAGCGTTTGAAGCACTAAAGAAGCAATTATCTGAAGCACCAGTACTAGCGGCGCCGGGTCCTAAAGAGCCTATGTTGCTATACGTGGCAGCTGGCCCCCGAGCCGTTAGCGCAGTGGTTGGCGTGGAACGCAAAGAGGACGGGAAAGGTTACCCGGTTCAGAGGCCGGTTTATTACGTCAGTGAAGTATTATCAGAAGCAAAGCAGCGCTATCCACATTGGCAAAAGTTGGTGTTCGGAGTCTTCATGGCCAGCAGGAAGTTGAAGCCGTATTTCCAAGAACATCCTATAACGGTGGTCAGCTCAATACCAATGTCGGATATTATCAGAAACTCGGACGCGACGGGAAGAATAGCCAAGTGGGCAATAGAGATGGGAGATTATCACATAAACTACGAGCCCAGGTCAGCAATCAAGTCCCAAGCTTTAATTGATTTTGTTAACGACTGGACACATACAGGTATGGCTACCACAGTTCCAAAATCCGAGTCATGGACCATGCACTTCGATGGGTCAAAGCAATATGAGGGATCAGGAGCTGGAGTAGTGCTGACATCACCCAAGGGAGACAAATTGAGTTACGTACTGCAAATTCACTTTGATTGCTCAAACAACGTGGCCGAGTATGAGGCCCTGTTGCATGGTTTGAAGGTAGCCAAGGAAATGAACATTAAAAGGATACGATGCTTCGGGGATTCGGATCTTGTGGTACAACAGGTATCGGGAACTTGGGACAGAAAGGATGCAACTATGGCAGCATATCGCAGGGAGGTCGACAGGGTTGCCGGGTGCTTTTCCGGGTATGAGGTGGAGCACATAGACAGAAGAAAAAACGAGGCAGCAGACGCACTCGCCAGACTCGGCTCGCGTAGAGAGCCGGTTCCACCTAATGTGTTCCTGGACGAGTTGTGGCGACCATCAGTTAAAACTGAGTCTGAGGAAGAACTGGCAAATCAAGACCCGGATTTGGAATACGTGGCCGCAGTACATGCCATCCCCGAGTGGACAGAGCCATACCTGGCCTACCTATCACGGGGCGAGTTACCAGAACAGGAGGTATTAGCAAGACAAATTCTGAGGCGAGCAAAGGGGTATTCTATCATCAATGGAGAATTATACAAGAGAAGCGCAACAGGAGTCTTCTTGCGCTGCGTAGCGCCAGAAGAAGGCCGACAGATTCTCAAGGAAATACACGAAGGCGACTGTGGGCATCATGCATCTACAAGGTCTCTGGTGGCTAAAGCTTATCGACACGGATTTTTCTGGCTTACAGCTCTGGCAGATGCAGAACGTTTGGTAGCGAGATGTGACGGATGTCAAAGGTACGCTCACCAAACACACGTACCGGCTATGGAATTAAGGACCATCCCGCTAACTTGGCCGTTCGCCGTCTGGGGTATGGACATGGTTGGTCCCTTCCATATGTCACCATGCAAGAAGACACATCTTTTGGTGGCTATTGACAAGTTTACCAAGTGGGTTGAGGTTATGCCAGTTACTAATTGCGAAGCGGCTACAGCAGTCAAGTTCCTGAAAAGGATCATCTACCGGTTTGGGTATCCCCACAGCATAATCACCGACAATGGAACTAACATGTCTCTTGGCGAGATGGAGAAATTCTGTGGCAACAATGGCATCCGGCTTGATGTTGCATCAGTGGCTCACCCGCAGGCCAATGGGCAAGTGGAGAGAGCAAACCAAGAATTGCTTCGTGGGTTAAAACCACGGTTGCGAGTCCCCTGCGTTAGGGCTGCTGGCTCATGGGTCGAAGAACTACCTTCTGTGGTTTGGGGTATCAACACTACACCTAACAGGTCTACCCAGATGACCCCCTTTTTTCATGGTATATGGTGCGGAAGCAGTGTTACCAAGTGATATTATTCACGATTCGCCCAGAGTATCAGCTTACGTCGAAGTAGAGAACGAAAAAACCCGGCAGGACGCCGTAGATATGTTAGAAGAACAAAGAGAACAAGCCCTGGAAAGATCAGCCATATATCAGCAAGATCTACGGAGGTATCACAGCCGGCGTGTGAAGACCCGGGTATTCCAGGAAGGAGATTTGGTTCTGCGTCTGGTACAGTCAAACGAAGGAAAACACAAATTATCACCACCATGGGAAGGACCATTTATCATAAGCCGGAACCTACATAACGGATCATATTATTTGATAGATGCAAGGGAAGAGTCGGCTACAGTCAATGACACCGCGCACACCACTTCATCTATGCAAGAAAGAGATAGACCCTGGAACGTGGCTCAGCTGCGTCCGTATTATACTTAGTAAAGACTATATTGGCAAGTGGAATTGCACGATGTAATAGGCAGCAGGTTTTCTGACGTACTCTTTTCCTATCCAGGGCACCTTTGGGGACTGGACGGGTTTTTAATGAGGCGGCCTGCTGACCTACATTTTCCATATCAAGTAAAGAGATGGTTATCAAGAAAAGAGATGGTTGTTATCAGTTTTTCATATCAAGTAAAGAGATGGTTATCAAGAAAAGAGATGGTTGTTATCAGGTTATGTATTCTCAGTACGATGCGTATATCTAGGTCTTGGGGGCTGATCGCTTAAATAGCACAGTTACAAACTCAAAGACCCGGCCATGATGCCTATGAGTTATAAGGGCCGATTACTCGCAAACGAGTTGTAACATCCCAAGTATGAAAACTACCCTATAGAATGTTTGATTTCCTGTTTAATTAATGTATTGCATCATGTCATCATATTGTTGCATTTGTTTCTGTTGTGTTGCATCTGTTATTCTTTGTTTTCACCATGAAAGTCAAACAATTTCAAATGCATGTTTTCATACTTGTTCTGTTACAACTTTTGGAATAAAAATAACAAATGAAAACAACCAAATTGTTCCATTTTATTCCATGTTGATAACTCCTAAAAAATTGTTGGTTTTAATCAAACCCTTAATTCAATCAATCACTTAATCAATTAATCAATTAATTTCAAACTATTTCCAAACTCAAACCATTTCTCAAATCTTTAATCATTTGAATCCATGAAATTCACCACTAATTTGAATTCATTAAATCACTTTTAAACCCTAAAGAAAACCCTATTGAAAATACCTTGTTTTTCTAATATTAACTAATATTGGAAATTTCAATTAAAATTGGTTTAATTTTAAAACAGCAAGCAAACAATTAAGTTTTTGAAAACAAAAACTACCAATTGGTTGTTTTTCAACTAAGGTAATTATCCTAATTTTATTCCAAAATTTTCTATAACACAAAACCTTTGCTTTGTTTCCTTTTTGCTTAACTACAAAAAAAACAGTACAAAAATAAAATAATTTGTAAAGGAGAGGAGAGGGAGCAGCAGCAGCAACCAGCCCAGCCCAGTTACCCTTGGCCCAGTACCCTTCCCTGTCGTCCTTCTCCCTCACGTCGCTGTCACCTCCTGTACGAGTGCTTCCCCTCCACTCGATCCCACCTCCATAGCTGCGATTGCTGCCGTACAGGTCTCCTTCCCCCTATATCTACCTCCCTCTGCCCTAGCAGCTACGTAACCCTAGCCCTAACCCTCCATCGCCGCCAGTCCCTCTCCCCCCCTCGATCTCATCTCCAAGTTGCTGTTTCTCTGAATTCTGAACCGCACCGAGACCCCCACCTTCCTCCCTCGTCGCCGGTAGCCAGGGCCACCTCGAGCAGTATTTGGTGGCGGGAATGGAAACTTGGAGCTGCCCTGATGCTCGCCGTCCCCTCGCCCGCTGCCGGGAGGCACCACGGTGGCCGCGCCGTCGCCGGGGACCTCCGCCCGCTTCTGCTTCTGTTCTGAACGTTGACAGCGACCAGCCGGAGGTGAGCCTCTGCTCCTCCTCCTATCTGCTCCCTTGGCGCACGCGCACACAACACTCACTACCACCCATCAAGCACACGCACACCTCGCGAACAAGTTTCAGCCGCGGCGATCGTTCCTCGCACGGCAGCGGGCGGTCTTCTTCAGACAGCACCGTGTGCAGTTTCAGTTCAGGGATATACAACCCAGTTTCTGAACCTTAACCTGTCGACTACACCTCTACTTACAAGATCCTCTCGCCAGCCCAGTGGTTCGCCACACCGCGCGCGCCCTCGAGCCCGCGAGTTCGATTCCCAGCTCGGGGGAATTACCCCAACCTTTTTTTCCCCCCCGCGCGAGTATGGGCAGACCCACCGTTCAGTGACCGCCACTGCCACCTCACCTTGCGCACGCCTGCGTGGCTGCCACCTGGGCCTGGGCCCGCACGGCAGCGGCTAGGGTAGGAAGCAGATCCGTAACAAAAGGATTTCAGCTAATTTCGTAAAATCCCTAATTCTTTTTAATAAACAGAATTAACACAAAACTTTAAAAGTTAATAACTTTTATTCTGTAATTCCAATTAATACAAGTTCTATATGAATTCTGATCCAAATTTCCTAAACTTTCCAAATATCCAATTTGTGTACTGTTTTGAAAACTGCAAATACATTTAAAATTCAAATTTAAACAATTCAAATGTTAATTTGTAAATTTCATAACTAATTATTTATTAATCCAATAAATGCAAATAAAATATGTTTTCCATACCATTTTGCATAACCTTTTCAAATATAAATTTTGTTTTCTGTTTTGAATAATTAAAATTGCCTAAACAATTTAAACCTTGTTTAATTCAATTAAAATTTGTTTAATATTGTTTAATTCATAATTAAATAATCCAAAGTCCAATTTCAAAATGTGAAACATGTAATCCAACTAAAATTTGATAACCTTATCAAATATAAACTTTGATAATTGTTTTGAGCATTTTAACTTGATGAAAACAACCACTACTTGTTTAACACCATTAAGTAACAATAATTGCCAAACCTTATTAATGTTTTCTAAAATGGTTAACTATCATTTCAAGTGCATTTAATATTGTTATCTTCTTGTTCTTCATCATGCATGCATCATGCTAACTCACCTACACCTGATGCTTAGTGGTAGAACAACTAATTCAACCATAAGGCATGGGTTTGCCATATGCAATCTTTGCATATGGAATCCATTTAAACTTGTGTATCATATCCACTAGTTACTTTGTTGCATCTATTAACATGACATGCATCATATTTGATTGTGCACAATGCCATGATAATGACTGTTTATATTTCTGCATTGTCTGTTTGCTTCTTCTCGGATAAACGACGACGTTGAGACCGACGATACTTACGACATCCCTTCTAAGGAGTTAGCTCAGTACCAGGCTACTGGGTTTGCAGGCAAGTTATCACTCACATGAACCATTGTGTTCCTTTCAACATTGGATACCGATACTTTCCTTTGTCTATTTCTGCTAGCCCTATGATTAGTTGCTTCTGTTACGAACCTATCACATGAATCCCTTAACCCTGATATTGCCTCACCTCCATACCTATAACCATTGCCTGAGCCCGTGTCTTACTAGCATGCTTAGGTTGTTTTTGCTCGAGTCTGTTACCCGTTACTTTCTGTTACTATTCCTATTACGTTGTGGGGGCTCGATGTTTAATCAATCAATCATGCTAATGTTACTATTAATAATAAATTTGATGATAAGGCACCGGCAGGAGGCCCATGAGAGGTTTTGGAGCCTGCTAGTGTCGACCCTAATAGGAAAAGGGTCTTGTCTACTGATCCATGATGAGCGCACTACCCGCATTTGGGAAGCGAGTATGGGCGCCCCCCTCAACTTGACCTGATTCGCATCTCGTCCAAATCACCTCATTTAGTTCGTGTTTTCCATTTGCCGCATGCATGTTTTTGCGAGCCCAGGCCAGGGTGGAACTTTCGTAGTCGGCATATAGGGGGACACGTTCTTAGAGTGCTATGAGGGTCCATTTTCTTCTGGGCTCGATTAGCCGTGCGCCCAAGGTGCTTTGGGCTTGATGCGAGGAATGGTTGGTTGTGTTGAGTACCCCGCTTGGTGGAAGGGCCTTTCCATCTGGCGGGTTATTCATGAGTGTACGGCCAAATTGGTGCAACCCTGCAGGGATAATCTTCTCGAGAAGCCGTGTTTTCCGCGGTTATGGATTACTTGGTGAAAGTACTGGCTAACAAGTACTCAGGACAACTTAAACATAATGATCAAACATGTTACACCCAATGGTTAATAACCTGACTAGTAATAGGTTGATGACACAATAACTTGATTCACCTTTAATACAACTGTGTGAGTTATCCTTGGATTGCTTCTTTGGATAAGGGGCGAGATCCAGGATGGGTTTGTTTGACGTTAACTTTCAGTTGGTTACAATCCTCGATCTTATCTCCTTTCTGTTAGCCGGAAGTGGTAGAATCTCTGTAGTTGGTTAGCGCAGCCCGTTGCAGCATCTTTTATATCCCCTTTCTTCCGTTGAACCCAAGGCATCTGTGCTTGGTGTTGACGGGTTACACTTTGGTGAACCATGAGTCTTGCTTGCCAGTACGTTTATGTACTGACCCCTTTGGGGCTGTGGTTTACGCAGACGACGTTTCCGAGGATCTACATGGTGGCTACTACGTGGAGTATGACGACGAGACTGCTGACGAGTAGATAGCGGACCCGGGCAGGATCCGAGACTTCGTGGATGGGCTCCGTCTGTTTGTTTCCGGCCTCTTAGGCCTATTTGGTTCTTGTCTGTACTCAGACATGTTGAATGCTTCCGCTGTATTGTAACGATGTATTGTTGGGGCATGTGCCCTCTGATTGATTGTATTTGCTATCTCTGCTCTAATGAGAGCCAGTTGCAACTTATTTCAATCTTTTGTGTCGTAGAGATCTGTTGTGATATCACTTGTTAAGCGCCGTTGACGTACCATGTGTGTATGGTTTGAAGTACGTCGACGGAAGTGCCTTTGATCTCTAGTGGATAGTTTACATCGACGATGGAATAGCAGGGCTTGTGTTGTCGCGCATAAGCGCAGGCCTACCAGGAAGCTGGGACGTGGGAGCAGTTATGCCCCATAATCCAAGCATCTGCTATCCAGTTCGTACGGTGAGTATCCCCTAGAAATCAGGGTGCGACACGAGTACGGCTACAATCTTATAACCGGACAAAGAAGTCCAAATTTCTTGGCTACTCTTACTTAAGCTCGATGTGACTCGCATTAAAGTGGCATGATTTGTTCGCTTACGATGGCAGTTAGTCATGAAACCCGACGGGGATTGGCTGGCTACGTCTTCGTATTGATGTAACAACATGGTATCCACGCGAAAGCCGGCTTACAGTACAAGACAGTCAAAAGGGTCATCTAAACCACAAGTTATGCAGAGTACAAGGCTGAATAGCCAGAAACTCAATGACTATTAAGCATAACTTCAAATCCGATGTGAAACAACTCATGGATCTTTGTGAAAATAGCAATGAGCATTTCGTTGCCTTTTCAAGATCAAGTGTCCTAGGCTCGGCAATCCGGGCCCGGTAGCTTGGAATCTTGAAAAGAACTGGCTTACTTGTATAGTTGCAAAAATCCAAGTATCCGAGTCTTGGGGACTTGAGGACTTCGAAGCAAAACCCGCTTGTCAATACCCATGAGACCCGGAAATTGAGCTTTCACAAAAGGAGCAATAAATAAAACCAGATATCGAGAACAGATGAGCTTAAACTTAAAAAGGTCGGAACAGGCATCGAGTATATCAAGGCCTTAGTGTGCATTACAAAATATTGGTGAAAAAATATCAAAGGTGCACAGACGCACCGCCTAAAAATGACTGTTCCAAAAAGATGTCGACCGACTATCACTCGGCGCCCATCTTGGCCTTACCCTTGCCATCATTGGTGGTAGCAGCAACACCCGGATCGGCGGCGCCAGCCCCTGCAGGGGGCGGAACGACTGACGTTGAGGCAGCGGGAGCAGAGCCGGCTTCAGCTTGTTTCTTGGCAGCCTCCGCCCTTATTGCAGCAGCTTCCTCCTTCCACCGAGCCATCATGTCATATGGTTCGGGAAGATCTGACTTAATTGCCACACCAGCAGCATCATAAGCGGGGACAAGAGTATTGACGTCCAGTTCATCAGCGATCACGCTAGCCGGGTGACGGACCTCTTTCTGCACAGCCTGAAAATCCTCCCGCGAGAATTTTGAGCCATCAAGCTTGAATTCGGGGAAGCCGCCCATGAGCTTTGCCAGATCGAGCTTGGGGAAGTAAGCCTTGGCGAGTGATAGCCCTCGGGTCATCCCAACCCGGCAGGACGAACGCTTCCAGTGCCAAATCCACTCAGGAATCGTGGAAAAGGCGTCCAGCATCCTCTTCAGGTCAACATGTCCTCTACCTGGCCACCGTAACTCTTCCAAGATCCATCTGGTTCCGGCACACAGCTGCCGGATAACATTCTTCATGGTCTTCAGCTTGGCAATATCATCCTCATCCGGCATGGCTTCATCCGGGCCTGGAGTAAAATGAATATATAAGATAAGCATTTTTTGCTGTTGGTCAAAAGGATAAACCCGGAGAAGGAAGCATACCAAGCAAAGAACGATAGGTATCAGAAATTTCGACAGAAAGGCTTGTCAGGTCGTCTTCGGCTCGGTGGGCCCTTCTTCGGTACTTCTTCATTAATTGCCTATTCCTTCTGGCTTCAGTCTCAGCCGCTTCGCGTAAAGATATCTCTTTTTCAATGAGCTTGGCGGCGTCTGCAAGTTTCTCCTCATATTGAGTCACGAAAGACTGCATGGATGTTAAAAAGTGTTAGTCGGATAGAAGAGCACGGTTATCAGTCAATGGTATAATAAAGTCCCGAGCAAGTCATGAATGAACTCACTCGGAACTTGGGGACTGGACAAAGGTACAAGCAACATTAGTTCAACTCACCTCATGTTTGGTTATTAAGGCTCCCAGGATGTTTTCTTCGCTGGCTCGTAAGGTGCGCAGGGTTTCCAGCATCTGGGCAAACGTTAACTCATCGGAATGAGTCCGGGAAGAGCCGGCAGCTTGGTCATCTGGCAGGGGGGTTTTCTTTGCATTTGGAGTGGAGACCTGGACAGTCTGAGTGTCCGGGTTGGGAGGGCTCATCTTCGTATCTAGAATTTCTATTTCTTCGTCTACTGGTTCCGATAAGGAAGGAGATCCGACGGTTTGGGAAAGCGGATTGTTCAGAGGGCCTTGTTTCCGGATTGTGGCCGCATCACCACCAGTTGCGGCGTCTACGTCGTCAGTCGGCTTCTCCACCTGGAGGTTACCCGTTTCTGTGTTTTCCGGGTCACTGACGGTGACCTGAGCACTGAAAGAAAGACGAAAAAAGGCAGTTACTAACGATGACGGTGCCTCGGATGAAAGTTCGCTAGAGGCAAAAAGAAATAGTAAGGCAAAAACTTACCCGGCATTTACGGTGTAATCCGATGGGAGCTCGCCACTTGAAGTAGATGAGGTATTCGCAGGAACCACTAATGGAACCCGGAATTGCCCGGCACGCGGGTGGTTAGGAGAAGGGTGGCACTGAGGAGAGTTGGAGGAACGAGATGGAGGAGCACTGCCACGAGGGACTAAAGGGGCGGAGATGCCCGGGTTAAGGGGATCTTCACCCGGGGAGCTCCGAGTCACCCTGCGTTTGGCGGGGAAAGAGTCCTTCAAGCACGGCGAATTTGATAATTGATGGTTAAGTCTTCGCATGGCGTCAAAGGAGTAAGACTCAGAAGATAGTGAGGAAAAAGGAACCTTGGATACTGTCCCCCTGCTTTTCCTCTTGGCCCCGGCTGTTGCCTCTGGGTCAGACTCGGTTTTCTCCGGGTCATCTTCGTTGTTTCCACCTTCGTCCTCCAGCCCTGTGAACCAGATGTGTATTCATCGGGAAAAAGACAGACGAAAGGAAAGTAATACAAGCAAAAGTATGCAGATCCTGGGTGAGTACCTTCGCTGTCGTCAGTCGCCTCATCCTCCTCTTCCGGGTCTCTGGAGGGGGGGAGTGGTTCAACTCTCCAGAAGGGGTCATCAGCCTGAGGTAAAAAGATAAGATTAAAGGCTTCGAAGCAGTATCGAGTTGAAATACAGAAACAAATTATGAGAGCCGGATATTACCGCTGGGGCAGGGTTTTCCCGTGTAAACGGGGGTAACCCGGCGATGCCCTTTATCACCTCCAGTTTTTCTGTTGAGAAGCTCTTGATGGTCTTGATAGTATCACCGGTCGCAAAGCTTTTGGTGGAATAGCGGAGTGCATCTGTGGTGTGTCCCGAATACTCGCACATCAATTTGGTGCGAATGGAGTTAGGTTGGATTCGGAAGTCGACCCATGTCTTTATTAAATTGAGCCCTATGAGGCCTTGGGCCGAGAGGATGGCTATTTTGGCTAGTGCAGGAAGGATTGCCTCCCTGTCTGAGTCTGGTGCGAAGGCACTGAAAGACTCGGAAGGTTCGAGGGGGGTCTCTGAATAACCCGGCAGCTTCTTTTCGCTGTCGGGGGAGGTATCGCGGCAATAAAAAAAGGATAACTGCCAATGTTTGGCACAGGATTGTAGGTTGAGGGTTGGCATTAAAAGAATTCCTACGGCGTTGGATGGATACCCCGCCGCAAATGAGAAGCGCCCCGTCGCCGCTTTCGCGGCACGGTTTGCATTGGAATAACTCAGTGAAAAGAGTCAGGTTTGGTGGCATGCACAAATACGACTCAGATAGAACTATGAAGTGGGAGATGTTCAACATAGAGTTAGGCCCTATGTCGAACACCCGGAGTCCGTAGTGATCTAAGACCTCCCTAAAGAAAGGGTGACCCGGGGGGCGAAATCCTCGGGTCACGTGCTCTACAAAGCAGATTACCTCGTCTTCTGCGGGAGTGGGATGAGTTTCGTTACCTGGCACCCTCCAGCGGATGTCTTTCTGAGAGGGGAGGGTGCCTAACTCGGTTAATTCGTCCAACTTGGCCTTAGTGGTTGTGGAGCGCCCCCAATTGGCGGATATGGCTTGGGTGGTCTTTGCTTGAGCCGGATGTTTTCCTTGTCGCTTGGGAGCCATGGGGTCAGCCTGCGAAACACAAAAAGAAAAAGATGTATGAAATAAGACCCGGGAAAGTTGAAATATCCGAGTATAAGGTATCAAGAGGGTACGAAGTTGAGAACTGTCCGGGTATTGAGCACACTTGTGGAAGTTGTTGGTCACTTATGTAGGAAAAGTTATTTGGGGATGACGGATGGTTGCCCATATTTATACCGCAAATGAAATAGCTGGAAAGGGAGGGTTTTTCCGGGTGTTAATGCAATAAGCGGAAAACAGCGGAGGAACGGATCTAGATGGAGAGGTTCGCGGATGGCTTTTAAGTAAAATTGGTGATCAGTGATGGTTGGAAGATCATTTGTGACTATCAGGCAGGCAAATAAAGGGGTTGGCGAGCATTGAATCGATCTAATCTGGTGCAATCGGACCAGTAATTCGCGGGATGATCTAGATCTGACCTTGGATGGATTAAAATCTGCGGGGCTGAATTAATTGATTGCGAAGAGCTTACCGAGAAGATTGGGGCTTAATGTGATGGCGACGAGCGGTGCGGCTCGGATGGGAGGAATGGAGGTACAAAGGTGGCGCTTGACGGCGGCGCGAGGCGATTCAAGGTTGGGCGCGGCCGCTGTTAATCTTGCGTCAGTAACAGGCGCGAGTTCTTCACGATGGTGCTGCGAAGGTGTTAGGAGCAATGAGGGAGAGGAGAAGTTGTGGCGTGGTGATGGGCTTAGGGTTACCCTCTAAGCGCTATTTATAAGGCAAGGGAGAGCTTATCTTAACGGCTAGGAGCCGGGAATCGCGGAGTAATGGTTATCCACGAAGATTTCGCAAGATGTGCGTCAAGTGTTGGGCAAGGCATCGTGACAGAGGAAGGAAGGGGTTCGTCCGTAATGACAGGACTGGTTATCAAGCATGAGATCTTGTCATTTCTTATTGTGGTTTGGATTTAGGAATTTGGACCCAAGTATATGGAGGAAAGGTCCGGGTTATTGTATGGCCACCATGGAGTGAGGCCTAGCTGAATATCACGATATCTTAACTCAGTTTTCGAACGCCCGCATGATCGGTATCTTTGCAGGGAATAGCAAGCGCTTCAAGGAGATCCGTGAAGCCCAAGCTATTCTGGGGACTACTGATGGGGGGATACTAACCCGGTATGCCAGGTTCCGGGAAGTAACCCGGCCCAAAGGATGGTGTGCAGGATCCGATTAATGATAAAGATGTTTGTGGAGGCCCAAGTTCGTGGGCCTAGTGATCCGGATTAGGGATGGTGTAAAGGAAAGTTAGAGTTAGCACGCCGTGTCTGGGTAGGACCCGGGTGTGCCTTGTAGAAAAAGCTAGGGGGTACGGGTGTTATATAAACCGACCCCCGGGTATAGTTTGAGAGAGAGATCTAAGAACCCTAACAATATCGGGTGGTATCGAGTATCCAGTGTAAACCCTAATCGAGTTATTGTATCAAGAGTAGAGAACCGGCGACTTCGATTGCCGGCTGTCAGATCAAGTTGTATCATGTCTTCCTTTGAGCTAAACCCTCTCCCGAACGCCTGTGTCAACTTGCCCAAAGATCAGTTACCCCTGGTAACATCTGCCGTGATTATCCCACGACACATCTCTTATTTAGAGCTATTAGTACTCTCTAGTTTTAATTTCTATATGCTTAGAGAGAGTTTTTTTGTCATATATATGTGCTTGGTTGAGAATAGAAATGCTTATGTGGTAGTTGGTATAGTGGAAAAATCCGCATGGTCTTGTAGATCACTAAACTGCTTCACTTGAATCATTGTTGTTGTTTTGAGATATTAGTTTGATTAATGGATAAACGGGAAGGACTAGTAAGTATTAAATTTTAATGGTTCGTCTAAGAAACTTGAAACTGTGCCACACTTAAATTACCAGCTGATAGAAACAATGGTATATGATTGCTACGAGTGATACATTTCCGATCGGCCTTTCGTTACGCGCTACGGTCGGTGTCGTGGGATAATCACGGCAGACGTTACCGGGGGTAACTTATCTTGGGGCAATTCGACTCTGGTGTTTGGGAGAGGGTTTAGCTCAAGGGAAAACATGATGATATGCGATCTGGTAGCCGGCAATCAAGTCGCCGAGTCTCCGATCTAGATATATTAACTCAACTCTCGTATTACACTGGATACTCGATACCTAGCGATATTGCTCAAACTCTTGGATCTCTCTCGTCTAACCCTAGGGGCCGGCTTATATAATATCCGGACCCCTTGGCCTACTCTCCATGGCGCACTTTGAATCCTACCCGGACACTGCTTTCAAACCCTAGACTTCCTTATCGGAACCCACAATCCGGGTTACGAGGCCTACGTTCCTGGGCCTTCTAGAAACTCCTTTATCTTAAGCCGGGTCTTGTGCAGCGTCCTTTGGGCCGAGTTACTCCTTGGCGTTGGCCTATCGGGTTATCATCCCTCCATCAGTAGTCCCCAGAATAGCTTGGGCTTCATGAGATCCTCCTTGAAGCGCACGCTATTCCCTGCAAAAAATAACAAACACACAAGTTCATAGAGGCCGGGTTAGATTGCTTTGATAAACAGCTAGGCCTAACTCCAAGGTGGTCATATAGTAACCCGGCTTTCTCCAAGTCCAGTGTTTACTTTTCCGGGTCAACGCCCCTGATGCAGACGCCAAAGATCCGGCTTACTTTACTTGTTAATCGATCCAGGTATCACGGAGAAGATTTGTTTCGTATCCATTCCGGATATCTCGTCCAGCACTTAAAGCATATCTCAGAAAATCCGGGCGGGTATCCCTTATCCCGAAATTTCCGGTTCCCGCCCGTTGGACTAGGTTTATCCGCCCGTACCTTATAAATAGGTACCCAGGGGATAACCTAACCCCCAACGGTCCATTCCAACTCCTTCTTCCTCCCCATCTCTCGCGCTTGCACAACACCACCACGGGAACCTCGAGCTCACCGCCGGAGCAAAGCCGCCGCCGGCTACGTTCGTCCTCGAACCGTTCCGCGCCGCCGCCAAGCTCCGCCGCTGCGCCCTCACCTTGCCCGCCGGGAATCGCAAAGGGACATTAAGATTGCGCCATCTGCCGCCGTCGTGCTCTACTCCAATCTCCTCCGGTAAGCTTCTTACTCCCATTGAATTAGCCTCACAATTTCTTGATTCATTCTAGATTGGATCTAGGTCAACCGCGGGCTATTTCTTGCCCCGCGACGGATTAGGTCGCTTAGAATCATACTAGTTCATCCAATGGATTGAATATAGGCTCCACTTCATTCTCCTATTGCTTGTAGTCACTAATTTCACCACGAATTTGAAAATGAAATTTCCAATCTAGGCTCGGGCCGCCCAAATTTTCCGCAACTGCCCTTGATACCCGGAAAGTCCGTTTCTTCCGGTTCATTTACTTGCAGTAGATACATGGGCAATCAACCTTCTTCCGCGAACGATCACTAATACGTAAGTCCCCCATAGTTTCTGTATTGCTACTCGATACCCGGATAACCTGTAATTTTCTCCCCGTCCAGTGATACCCGGATAATTCATAGTCCTCATGCCTTCTTTTGATACTGCTTGCATATATCCGGATAACCCATGATTTCCGAGTCTTATGTCTTGCACCTTTTTGTCTTGTGCTTTGTAGACTGAACCCATGGCTCCCAAGAGGCAAGGGAAGCAGCAAGCCAAGACAAGGACGACCCAATCAATATCCGCCAACTGGGCGCGATCAACAGTCACCAAGGCCAAGCTGGAAGAGCTGGCCGAGTTAGGGGTCCTCCCCCATCAGGAAGATATCCATTGGAGAGTGCCGGGTGATGAGACCCGGCCTACACCTGCTGCCGGTGAGGTAATCTGCTTCATTGAACATGTGACCCGAGGGGGGTTCGCCCTCCGGGTCACCCTTTTTTCCGCGAGGTCTTGAGCCACTATGGCCTCCGGGTGTTCGACATAGGGCCTAACTCTATGTTGAACATAACCCATTTTATCGTCCTTTCCGAGTCATATTTGTGCATTCCGCCAAATTTGGCTCTCTTCAATGAACTCTTCCAGTGCAAACCGTGCCGCGAAAGCGGTGATGGGGCACTTCTTGCTTGCGGCGGGGTTTCCATCCAGCGCCGTAAGAATTCCCCAATGCCGACTCTTAACCTGAATTCTCACGTTAAGCATTGGCAACTTTCCTTCTTTTACTGCCGAGACACCTCCCCACCCGGCGAAAGGAGACTGCCGGGTTACTCGGAGGGCCTTCTAGATATCTCCGAATCTTTCAACGCCTTTGCCCCTGAGTCGGACAGGGAGGCCATCCAACCGCTCCTCTCAAAAATAGCCGCCCTTTCCGCCCAAGGTATCCTTGGGCTCAACCTAGTCAAAACTTGGGTGAACTTTCGCATACAACCCAATTCCATCCGCCCAAAACTGATGTGCGAGTATTCGGGGCACTCTACGGATTCCCTCCGATACTCTTCCAAGAACTACCCGGCCGGTGATACCAACAAGACCATCAAGAGCTTCTTGACGGAGAAATTGGAGGTAATCCGGAACATAGCCGGGTTGGAACCATTTACTCGCGAGAACCCAGCTCCTGAGGTAAAATCCGGTTCTCATATTTTTACCTTCACACCTTTCTCTCGATACAACTACTAATCCTTACCCTCGTGCCTTCGTCTTAGGCTGATAACGTCTTTTGGAACATCGAAACGCCCCCTAACTCCGAGAGTCCAGAGGAGGAAGAGGACGTAGTCAACTCGGAGGAAGGAACATTCCGGGTCCCACTTAGATTCTGCAAACTCATTGCTGTTTATTCTCTGTTTTTCCGACAATATACCTTGGCAACTTTCAGAGCCAGAGGACAAGGACGACGAAGAAGAAGAAGAACCGGAAGGCAAGGTGGAAACAGCAAGCGATGAAGATGAATCTGAGCCGACAGTCAAGGTCGGAGCAAAGAGGAAACCCAGAGGGGTCGTCTTTAAGGTGCCATACCGTTCCCTTGCTTCTAAACCGTACTCCTTTGTTAACATGTGCGAGCTAAACCGAGAGTTGTCTAACTGGCCGTACTTGAACGATCCGCCCGTGACCAAGCACAGAATGACCCGGAACTTTCCGGGTGAATCCGCACTTAATCCGGGTATTCCATCGTCCCCTCCTCGATGCGCTGGTATCTTTCAATCCTTTCCCAAATATCGAATTGTTTTTCTTTTCAAATCATCCTTTAATAGGGCAGTTCCATGCCTTATTCTCTTCATATTTATCAGCTTCGTCCGGGTCCAGCAGCGCGTTTCCCTCGGATTTCGCGGTGAATCCCGGGTAAGGTTCTTCTCCTGATGTTCCATCACTTTGCCATAATTTTCTCCAGTCTACATGCTAACCGCTTTTTTGTACTGTCCACAGAGCCACGGTCACAATCATTGACCAAGAAAATATGGAGACCGATGACCCGGGTAAGGAGAACCCGATTGATGATATGGCGGCTGCAGCTGGCGACGAAAAACAACAAGTGTCACCGACACGCCCGGCTGATCAGGAAGCCGAGTACCCGATAGCCTCACATGCACGCGAGGAGGAAGAAGCCGCCGTCTTGGGCATGGGAGGAGGCGTACCGAGCCCCGACATCCGGACGACTGGGGTGCCTTCCCCTGCCAAGGAGAAAACCTCCACCCCGAGTTATCAAGACCCCGGGTCTTCCAACTCGGGCAACCATTCCTTCGACCAAATGATGAGCGCCCTCCTCGCCATGAAAGACTCAGAGAGCAGCATGTTAGAGCGTATGGCCGTGGAGCATCAGGTACGTTAGTTGATATCTCATAGTGTCCACCTAGTCCCCAAGTTCCGAGTCTAACTTGTCAAAGTTATACTCGGTACTTCTTGGAATACTCGGCTGATTGCGATATCCAACTAAAGTTTAACCTCCCCTTTTTTAAGCGCAGGTGTCTCGGTCCGAGGAAACTTTGGCCAAGACCAAGCAACTCCTGGACACCGAGGTAAAGCTAAGAGAAGCACTTGAGTCCGAGGTGGCAGCCTTGGAGAAGGATGTCACGAAATACAAAGAGAAATACACCACTGCTCAGGCTGCACTGAAGAAGCTGTCAGCTCAAGTTGCCGACACTTATCGTGTCCTCGTTGGTGAGATTTTGCTACTTACTGGTTCGTGTCTTGGTTTCTTGTTTTCTTGATGCATGATACCCGGGATACTTTGATGTAACCTTGGTTGTTCATAATGCAGCTTCCAACCTTGCGCCTTCAGAAGAAGATGATATCGAAAAGGTAAAGAGATTGAAGAATGTCCTCCGGAGGTTCTGTGCCGGCACCAAGTGGATACTAGACGCCATTCAGTGGCCGACTGAACTCTATTCGGGTATGGAGACCCTAATCCATGCATGTTCTACTGTCCCTGCATGGATTGAGCTCTGGAAACGCTCAGCATGCCAGGTTGGGATGACCCGGGGACTTATGCTGGCGAAAGCTTATTTTCCTAAGCTTGAGCCAGCAACGGTGGTGGCCGGATTTCCAAAATTCAAGGCAGATGGCTCGAGATTTCCCCCCAAGGATTTCAAAGCCGTACAATCCGAGGTACGTCACTCGGCAACTGCTCTTGCCGACAGTATGGACTTGAGTAGGTTTATGTCTCCATACGATGCTAAGGACAAAGCTGTGAAGGAAGATACGCCCGTGCCCTTCGACATTTTAGAAAAGTGGAATGCTGACTCGGCCAGGAGGAGGGAGGAAGCTGCAAAGAGGGAAGCCGAATTGCAATCAGCACCAACTTCCTCTACACCAGCTGTCCGTCCACCTGTTCGTCCCGATGCTGAAAAACCGGATGATGATGCTGGGAACTCTTCTAAGAAGCGAACCCGAGAACAAGACCCGGAGGGCAAGGGTAAGGATGTGGACCCGACTCAGGAGGCCGAGTAAATTATTACTTGATGCCATCCTAATACCTTGTTCGCTCGATGCCCTTGTAAAGACAGATATTCTTTTGATAGTGCAGATGTGCACTTTTGATACTATCATCGCATCATGTAAATACATTATGAAGCTTTAATACCTTTCTTGTCCCTTCCGGCCTTTGGATGAATTTGATATCTACCTGCCTTTGAGCTTATTTACTCTTGATACTCCGACTTTCTTTATGGTTCCTTTTGTGAGACTCACTTTCCGGGTCACATGGGTTTTGACGGGTGAACTTTTCTCTAAGTCCCCAAGACTCGGATTGTTGGGTTTTTTGTGCTTAATAGCTAGATAACTTGCCTCTTTTTTTTCAAAATCCCCAGTCCCCAAGGCCCGAAATTCTGAGTCTGGGGTGTGAGGTTTCTCAAAGAAAACAAATTGTTTCTGCTAAGCCCAAAACCTAGAGCCGTTTCACATAGGTTTTGAAGTTATGCTTGATAGACTTTGAGTTTCCGGTTATTAACCCTATACTCTGCATAACTTGTGGTTTAGATGACCCTTTTGACTCTCTTGTACTGTAAGCCGGCTTTCGCGTGGATACCATGTTGTTACATCTGTACGAAAACAGGGTCAGGCAAGTCCCATTGGGCATCATGGCTGATTGTAATCGTAAGCGAGCAAATCATGCCACTTTAGTGCGAGTCACATCGAGCTTAAGTAAGAAAAGTCAAGAAATTTGGCTCCTTTGTCCGGTTATAAGATTGCAGCCGTACTCGTTTGCGAGTAATCGGCCATTATAACTCATAGGCATCATGGCCGGGTCTTTGAGTTTGTAATTGTGCTATTCAAGCAATCAGCCCCCAAGACCTAAATATATGCAACATACTAAAGAAACTAACGCACTAAGAAAACAATAAATAATACTTACCTGGAAGAAAAATAAAAACATAACAGAAGAATAAAACTTTATAAAACATGTGAAGAAGATATATTGCTTAACCATCTCTTTATTGATATGAGAAAGTTAGGTCAGCAAGCCGCCTCATTAAAAACCCTCCAGTCCCCTTAGGTACCCTGGATGGGAAAAGAGTGCGTCTGAAACCTGCTGCCTGTTACATCGTGTAATTCCACTTGTGAGTCTGGTCTATACTAGGTATAGTAGGGACGCAGCTGAGCTACGTTCCATGGTCTTTCTTTCTCTTGCATAGATGAAGTGGTATGAGCGGTGTCGTTAACCGTAGCCGACTCTTCCCTTGCATCTATCAAGTAATACGATCCATTGTGCAGATTCCGGCTTATGATAAACGGCCCTTCCCATGGCGGTGATAACTTATGTTTTCCTTCTTTTGACTGTACCAGGCGCAGAACCAGGTCTCCTTCCTGGAAGACCCGGGTTTTCACGCGCCGGCTATGATATCTCCGCATATCCTGCTGATATATGGCTGATCTTTCCAGTGCTTGTTCCCTTTCTTCTTCTAGCATATCCACGGCGTCCTGCCGGGTCTTCTCGTTCTCTACCTCGACGTAAGCCGACACTCGAGGCGAGTCATGGATGATATCACTCGGCAACACCGCCTCTGCACCATAAACCATGAAAAACGGTGTCATCTGAGTGGATCTGTTAGGCGTTGTGTTTATACCCCAAACCACTGCAGGTAACTCTTCGACCCATGCACTAGCAGCTCTGATACACGGAACTCGCAATCGTGGCTTTAATCCACGAAGCAACTCTTGATTTGCCCTCTCCACTTGTCCATTAGCCTGTGGATGGGCCACGGAAGCTATGTCAAGCCGGATTCCATTGTTACCACAAAATTTCTCCATCTCGCCAAGGGACATATTGGTTCCATTGTCGGTAATTATGCTATGGGGATACCCGAACCGATAGATAATCCTTTTCAGGAACTTGACTGCTGTAATTGCTCACAGTTGGTAACTGGCATAACCTCAACCCACTTGGTAAACTTGTCAATGGCCACCAAGAGGTGCGTCTTTTTGCAGGGTGACATGTGGAAGGGGCCAACCATGTCCATACCCCAAACAGCAAACGGCCAAGTTAACGGGATAGTCCGTAGTTCCATAGCCGGCACATGGGTTTGGCGAGCGTACCTTTGACATCCATCACACCTTGCCACCAAGCGCTCCGCGTCTGCTAGGGCCGTGAGCCAGAAAAAACCATGTCGATAAGCTTTGGCCACAAGGGATCTTGTGGATGCATGATGCCCACAATCACCTTCATGGATTTCCTTGAGGATCTGTCGGCCTTCTTCTGGTGCTACACAGCGCAAAAAGACTCCTGCTGCACTTCTCTTGTATAACTCTCCATTGATGATAGAATATCCTTTTGCTCGCCTCAGAAATTGTCTTGCTAATACTTCCTGCTGTGGTAACTCGCCCCGTGATAGGTAGGCCAAGAACGGCTCTGTCCACTCGGGAACAGCACGTACTGTGGCCACGAGCTCCAAATCCGGGTCTTGATTTGCCAATTCTTCCTCAGACTCGGTTTTAACTGACGGTCGCCATAGTTCATCCAGGAAGACATTAGGTGGAACCGGCTCTCTGCGCGAGCCAAGTCTGGCGAGTGCATCTGCTGCCTCGTTTTTTCTTCTGTCTATGTGCTCCACCTCGTACCTGGAGAAACACCCGGCAACTCTATCAACCTCTCTGCGGTATGCTGCCATAGTTGCATCTTTTCTATGCCAAGTTCCTGAGACCTGCTGTACCACAAGGTCCGAATCTCCAAAGCATCGTATCCTCTTAATATTCATCTCCTTGGCTACCTTTAAGCCGTGCAATAAGGCCTCATACTCGGCCACGTTGTTGGAACAATCAAAGTGAATCTGCAGCACGTAGCTCAACTTGTCTCCTTTGGGTGATGTTAGCACCACTCCAGCTCCTGACCCCTCATATTGCTTGGAGCCATCAAAGTGCATGATCCAAGACTCGGAGTTTGGAGCCATGGTAGGCATGCCTGTGTGTGTCCAATCATTAATAAATTCGACTAGAGCTTGAGATTTAATTGCTGACCTTGGCTCGTAATTGATATGATAATCCTCCATCTCGATCGCCCACTTGGCTATTCTACCTGTTGCATCCGAGTTTCTGATGATATCCGACATTGGTATAGAACTAACCACTGTTATGGGGGGTTCCTGAAAATATGGCTTCAATTTCTGGCTGGCCATGAAGACCCCGAAAACCAGCTTTTGCCAATGTGGATAGCGCTGTTTTGCCTCTGATAATACCTCACTGACGTAGTAAACCGGCCTCTGGACCGGGTATTCTTTTCCATCTTCTTTTCGCTCGACAACAACCACTGCGCTAACCGCCCGGGGCCGTGCTGCAACGTATAATAACATAGGCTCTTTAGGACCCGGAGCTGCTAGGACTGGTGCCTCAGATAGCTGCTTTTTTAGTGCCTCGAACGCCTCGTCCGCCTCTTGATCCCATACGAATTTGTCAGATTTTTTCAAGAGCCGGTACAAGGGTATCGCCTTTTCTCCGAGTCTGGATATAAACCGGCTGAGCGCTGCCACGCACCCTGTGAGCTTCTGAACATGTTTCAAATTTTCCGGCTTTTTCAGGCTCTGGATGGCTTTGATTTTGTCCGGGTTTGCTTCAATTCCTCTCTCAGAAACGATAAAGCCTAGTAATTTCCCGGCTGGAACTCCAAAAACGCACTTTGTCGGGTTGAGTTTCATCTGATACCTTCTCAAGTTCTTGAACGTTTCCTTTAGATCGTCAATAAATGTCTCCGCCTTTCTGGTCTTGATCACCACATCGTCTACATAAGCATGTACGTTGCGTCCAATTTGGTCCTCGAAGCACTTCTGAATACACCGTTGATAGGTTGCGCCAGCGTTCTTCAGTCCAAATGTCATTGTCTTGTAACAAAAGGCCCCAAAAGGGGTTATGAACGATGTTTTCTCCCAATCCTCCTTCTTGAGCTTGATTTGATGATACCCGGAATAAGCGTCCAGGAAACATAATAGGTCGCTTCCAGCTACTGCGTCTATAATCTGATCTATCCTTGGTAGTGCAAACGGATCCTTTGGGCAATGCTTGTTGAGACTCGTGTAATCAATGCACATCCTCCACTCATTGGTCTTTTTCATCACGAGAACCGGATTTGCTAACCAGTCCGGGTGAAACACTTCCATAATAAAGCCGGCTGTCAGCAGCCGAGCAATTTATTCCCCTATAGCTTTCCTTCTTTCCTCATTCATCTTTCTCAAGCCCTGTTTCACGGGTCTGGACTTGGGATCGACGTGCAAACTGTGCTCTGCCAACTCTGTGGGGATACCCGGCATATCGCTAGGCGTCCAGGCGAACACATCCTGGTTTGAACGAATGAACTCCACAAGTGCTTTCTCCTGCTCGCTGTCCAAGTTAGATCCTATAGCAAATTGCTTAGAGGGATCACCCTCGACAAAAGCTACCATCTTGGTGTCCTGTGCTGCCTTGAATTTTGCTCTCTCATCTTCAGTATTTGGTCTTTTTAACGCTGTTCTGTCATCCGGGTCTACTTGAGACCGATAATACTTGAGTTCCTCTTTTCTGCAAGCTTGCTCCGCCATGGTTGCGTCTCCTTCATCGCACTCAGCTGCTATATCCCGGCTCCCGTGTATGGTGATGGTCTGCTTGGGGCCCGGGATTTTTAGTTGTAGATACACATAACACGGCCTGGCCATGAACTTGGCATAAGCCGGCCTTCCGAATAGCGCGTGATAAGGACTGCGCAACTTAACCACCTCGAAAGTAAGCCACTCGACTCGATAATTAAGCTTTGATTCTCCAAAAGCTACCTCCAATGTGATCTTTCCCTCGGGGCACGCTGAGTGACCCGGCACAATCCCGTGAAAAACCGTTGAACTCTTCTGCAGCTGAGACTCCTTGAGACCCATGCGTAGAAAGGTTTCCCAATACAAGATATTGATGCTACTTCCACCGTCCATTAGGACCTTTTTCAGCTCATAACCATTAACCTGTGGTGCCACCACCAATGCTAAGACTCCCGGGTGTTCTATCCTTTCCGGGTGATCTCTCCTGCTCCATGTTACGTCCTGCTCTGACCATCTCAGGTATCTCGGGACAGCCAAAGAAACCGAGTTTACTGCTTGTTTCAGTATCTTTTTATCTTTGTTAGAAATTCCTGTGGTATGCACGTGATATTGTCCCAATTTCTTGGGGTTAGCTTGGAAACCTCCAGCTCCCCCTTGGTTGTTACCCGGATTTCCGCCTGCCGGGTTACCGGCTGGGGGTGGGCCGTTGCCCGGGTTTCCACCCGGACCCGGTCCTCCTCCCTGACCGCACCTCGCATGGCCTTGTTTATCTCCTCATTCTTCCATCTCTGTAGGTCCGCGCACTGCTCCAATGAGTGGTTAGCCGGCCTACCGTTCCTGCTGTGCTTTGGGCACGCCATTCTGAAGATATCCCAATTGTTACCCGGCCTCGGCGGTCCTTGATAATTTCCTCCGTTGTGGTTTCCAGCATTGAAATTTCCTTCTGCCCTAGGTCTCGAAGACCCGGCTTCTGTGCTAGCGACAAACTCGGAGCCTCCCTCAAACGGGCGCTTGTTCTGGTTGTTCCCATTGTTACCTCCATTGTTACCCGGCGTTGATCCATTGCCGGTTCTTCCACTATTATTTGTATTTGTTTTTGCTTTCTTGTCATCGACATCCTCTTCTGTAGTATCCGTTGCAGCGTGTTTGTTGCATGCATCCATTAGCTCTCCCATCGTAACCTCTGAAGCATTTCGACTAGATTTCATGTGTGTTAACTTTTGCACTAAAGGTATGTACTTGCACGTCTTCGCCATAGCTTGTAGCGCATCTTTGGGCTGAATATCCGTAGATGAGTGAAGTATCTCCATAACCCGGCGCACCCAGCTGCGCGCCGATTATCCTTTCTTTTGTACACATCGCTCTAAGTCATCAATAGTAAATAGCTTTCTGCACGTCCCATGAAAGTGCTTGATAAACGCAGTTTTCAACTCCTCCCATGACTTGATAGATCCTTCCGGTAAATTATTGAACCATAACTTTGCTGCTCCTTCTGACATCATCAAGTACATGAACTTGGATTGAAGATTTTCTGATGCATTGCGAATCGACATAGCCATCTCATAACTGCTCAACCATGTTTCTGGATCCATAGTCGGCTCATAATTCACAACTTTACCCGGTTCCTTGAACTTATCCGGGTAAGGCTCAGCTCTGATGTTATCCGACAGACACTTAGGCCCAGCGAGATTAGTCGGAACTGGTCT
Organism: Alopecurus myosuroides; assembly: GCA_028641055.1. Classification (NCBI taxonomy): domain Eukaryota; kingdom Viridiplantae; phylum Streptophyta; class Magnoliopsida; order Poales; family Poaceae; genus Alopecurus; species Alopecurus myosuroides. Next base: position 233,064,115 of record CM054059.1, read on the forward strand.
CACCCGGGAAACATGTGATCCTGCGGGAGGTGCAGCTGGACGCGGTACGGCTGGTGGCCCATGCACCGCAGACCCGGCCGCGGCCCTCCTGGCTCTGGAACTGTCCACGATAGCTTGTACTGCTGGTACTGCCTGAACGCGGGGAGGAGGCGGCATTTGCTGCTGCTCTTCCCTCCGCCGCGCTGAACTTGTCTGGATATTGCCGGTATTGCCTCGTTGCTGGCTGATGTATGGTGTCCCATGCATTCCACTTATGTGATCCGGGTAATTAACTTGCTGCGCTACCGCAGTGCGCAATAGATCTATCACCCGCCGGGTCTCCTCTGCGTGGGGTGACTCTCTCACGGGGATTTGATTCAATGCGAGCGTTGCTGGGTACACATTATCCATGGGGTTGTTGTAATGACCTGCTGGTGTGCGAAATCGCGATGGTGGCGGTGGTGGTAATGTATTGCCGGCAGTGGCTCCAGTCTGCAATGTGGGTAACCCGGCTTGTATGTTTGCCGGCTGTGCTCCTCCAGTTGCTGGTTGCTGTACGGTTCCTTGGTTTGCCGCCGGAATCGGTTGATCCTAAGGTGTGATAAATAGGTTGGTCGGGTTTATAACTCCACCCGTTGCTGGTAACATGGTTTGATGCCTTTGACGCACCCTGGTTGTCTCTTCTCGGAGCCGGGTTTCCAATGCATCCAGCTCACGTTGACGGGTGGCCATCCCCTGCCTTTCTGCTTCTACTTGCCTTCTCTGTTGCTCCAATGCACGGCGGGCTACGTCCAGATCTCTGACACGTTCCGCCGCGTTTTCCGGAGTAATAACTGTAGCTAAAACGGTTGGATCCAGAATCAAGTTGTTGTTGAATAGGGCCGGGTGTTGCGGGTTTGAAGGACCCGCCCCTGGCGTCCGGTTTGCCATATATCCGAACATGTTTGCCTGCAACCCGCTGTCCGCCGTGTGGCTGGTAACCGATGCCGATTCTCCGTCAACTCGGGTGAGAACCGGGTTTCCGTCAACCGGACCTTGCTGCTGGGCCACTGCTGGTGCTGTTGTCGTGGGATAATCACGACAGACGTTACCGGGGGTAACTGATCTTGGGGCAAGACGACGCAGGCGTTTGGGAGAGGGTTTAGCTCAGAGGAAAACATGATGGTACTCGATCTGGTAGCCGGCAATCAAGTCGCCGAGTCTCCGATCTCGATATATTAACTCAACTCTCGTGTTTACACTGGATGCTCGATATCAAGCGATATTGCTAGAACTCTTGGATCTTCCTCAACTAGTCCTAGGGGCCGGTTTATAAAGCACCCGGACCCCCTGGTTTGCCCTCCAAGGCGCACCCTGAATCCTACCCGGACACTGCGTATAAAACCCTAACTTTCTTTACCGTAACCCACAATCCGGGTTACGAGGCCTACAATCTTGGGCCTTCTAGAAGTTCTTTTATCCTTAGCCGGATCCTGCGCAGCGTCCTTTGGGCCGAATTACACCTTGGAGTTGGCCTACCGGGTTATCATCCCTCCATCAGTAGTCCCCAGAATAGCTTGGGCTTCACATGATCCTCTTTGAAGCGCACGCTATTCCCTGCAAAATTATCAAACTTACAAGTTCAATGGAGGCCGGGTTACATTTCTTTGATAAACAGCTAGGCCTAACTCCACGGCGGCCATATAGTAACCCGGTTTTTTCCAAATCCCTTGCCTAACTTTCCGGGCCAGCACCCTGACAAAAATGTCAAAGATCCGGCTTGCTTTACTCGATAATTGACCCTGATGTTGCGGAGAAGATCTCCTTCTCATTTTTGTCCGGATATCCCGGCTAGCACTTAAAGCATATCTCACAAAATCCGCGCAAATAACCGTTATCCCAAAATTTTCGGCTTCCACCCGTTGGAATAAGTTTATCCGCCCGCACCTTATAAATAGATGCCCAGAAGATAACCTAGACCCCAACGTTTCATTCCAACTCCTTCTCCTTTCTCACTTCTCGAGCCCGCGCAACACCGCCACAGGAATCCCGAGCTCACCACCGGAGCAAACCGCCGCCGGCTACGTTCGTCCTCGAACCACTCCGTGCCGCCGCCAAGCTCCGCCGCCGCGCCCTCATCCTGCCCATCGGAGGTTGCAAAGGGGCATTCAGATCACGCCATCTGCCGCCGCCGCGCTAGACTCCAATTCCTTCCAGTAAGTTCCTTGTATCCATTAATTCAGTCTTGCAATTTTTCGATTTACTCTAGATTGGATCTAGGTCAATCCGCGGGCCGCTTTTCTTGTGGCGCCGGATTAGATTGCTTAGATGCTTGCTAGCTCGTCCAATAGCCTGATTGATGATCACACACCACCCTCCTACCATTATTAATCATCAATTTCTTCGTAGAACCGTCCGGAAGTTTTCCAATCTAGATCCATTTCATCCCAATTTTCCGCGCATGTCATTGACACCCGGAAAATCCTCCTCTTCCGGCTCTTTTGCTTGCAGTAGATACATGGGCAATCATCCGTCTTCCTCAAACACCTTTCAATACGTAAGTAACCAATAGTTTCTATAATTACACTTGATACCCGGATACCTTGTAATCTTCACCTCATGGCATGATACCCGGATAATTCTTAGTTTTCACATCTTCTCGATACGTCGTGTATATACTCGGGTAACCCAATATTTCCGAGTTTCATTTCCTGTATCTTTTTTCCTTGTGTTTTGCAGGTTGATCCCATGGCTCCCAAAAGGCAAGGGAAACAGCCGGCCCAGGCGAAGACAGCCCAATCCATATCCGCCAATTGGGGGCGATCCACAGTCACAAAGGCCAAGCTGGAAGAGCTGGCCGAGTTGGGGGTTCTCCCCTCTCAGAAGGACATTCATTGGAGGGCTCCGGGTGACGAGACCCGGCCCACACCTGCCTAGGATGAGGTAATCTGTTTCATAGAGCACGTGACCCGGGGATTCCGTCCTCCGGGTCACCCTTTCTTTCGTGAGGTCCTGAGCCATTATGGCCTCAGGACATTTGACATAGGGCCTAACTCTATGTTGAATATTACCCACTTCATTGTTCTGTCCGAGTCATACTTGTGCACCCCGCCAAGTTTGGCTCTCTTCATCGAACTTTTCCAGTGCAAACCGTGCCGCGAAAGCGGTGACGGAGCACTTCTTGCTTGCGGCGGAGTCTCTATCCAGCGCCGCAAGAATTCTCTAATGCCACCTCTACTCTTAACTCCCACGTCAAACACTGGCAACTCTCATACTTTTATTGCCGGGACACCTCCCCACCCGGCGAAAAGAGGTTACCGGGTTGCTCAGAGGGCCTCCTCGATATCTCCGAGAAATTCAATGCTTTCGCCCCTGACTCGGACAGGGAAGCAATCCTGCCTTTACTAGCTAGAATAGCCGTCCTCTCCGCCCAAGGTCTTCTTGGGCTCAATTTAGTGAAAACTTGGGTTGATTTCCGGATCCAACCCAATTCTATCCGCACCAAATTGATGTGCGAGTACTCGGGGCATGCCACGGACGCACTCCGATATTCCACTAAGAGCTTTGCAGCCGGCGACACCAACAAAACCATCAAAGGTTTCCTGACGGAAAAACTGGAAGTCATAAAGAACATCGCCGGGTTACCTCCATTTACTCGAGAAAATCCGGCTCCAACGGTAAGACCTGATACTCATAAGCTTATTTCCACACTTTGACTAGATATTGCTTTTAATTCTTACTTTCATCTTTTTGTCTCAGGCTGATGACCCTTTCTGGAAAGTTGAAACCTCCCCCCCCCCTCCAGAGACCCGGAAGAGGAAGACGAGCCGGCCAATGATGATGAAGGTTCTTATCCGGATCTTGTGTCATCTTCACTTGCATTTCCATCAATACATACTCGGCTCGCAGGGCTGGAGGATGAAGAAGAGAAGGATGAGGACGACCCGGAGGCCACCGAATCTGATCAGGAAGTAACAGTCGGGGCCAAGAGGAAAGCCAGAGGAGTGGTTTCCAAGGTTCCTTTCTCTTCTATATCCTCTAAACCTTACTCCTTCGATATCATGCGTAGACTTAACCAACAGTTGTCACACTCGTCACACTTGAAGGATCCTATCCCGGTCAAACGTAGGGTGACCCGGAGTTCTCCGGGTGACGATCCCCTTAACCCCGGTATCACCACCTCACCAGTCCACCGGGTCGGTACTCCTCCACCTCAATCCTCCAAATCCCCTCAGCGTCACCCATCTCCCAACCATCCACGTGCCGGGCAATTCCGGGTTCCGTTGTCGGTCCCTTTGACGACTTCATCTGCTTCCAGCAGCGAGCTCCCACCGGATTACGATGTAAATACCGGGTAAGTCTTTTCTATTTGACATCCTTTCATACCTGACAACTTTCAATCACTGTTGCTAACTGCCTCTCTCCCTTTTCTTTAGCGCTCAAGTCACAGTTAGTGACCCGGAGAACATGGAAACAGATAACCAGAAGACGGAGGAACCAACTGATAATACGGACGCCGCGGCTGGTGATGAGGCTGAAGACGCCCAAGAACAAGATCCTTCTAATGACCCGGCCCGACAAGAAGCCGGGTCTCCAAAATCGTCTGAAGACGTGGATGAAGAGATTGAGATCCAAGAGACGAGGACGGGTTCCCCAAACCCGGAGAACCAAACGGTCCGGGTTTCGACCCTAAAGTCAGAAAAAACTCTTCATCCAGAGGCTCAAGCTGTCGGTTCTTCTGGCACCAAGCCTGAAGACATGACATTCCCCCAGATGCTTAGTGCCCTTCACACCTTAAGGGCCAACGAAGAGAATATCCTGGAAGCTTTGATAGCAAAACATGAGGTAAATCCGAATAACATTGCTTGTATCCTTATCTAGTCCCCAAGTTCCGAGTAAATTTCTTGATAATTTGCCTGGAACTTCACAGTATTTCCGACTAATTTATCCCTGTATCTCCACTCAGGACTTCGTGACCCAGTCTGAGAAAAAATTGGCTAAAGCCACCAAGAGTATTGAAAAGGAGGTGGCTCTGCGTGAGGCGGCCGAGGCTGAGGCCAGGAGGAGTGGGAAGATCACGAGAAAGTATAGGAGGAGGGCTCATGCAGCCGAAGATAATCTAGTGAACCTTTCTGTCCAGATTGCTGATACGTATCGCGCTTTGATCGGTATGACTCTTAGCATAATATTCATAATCGGGGTCATCCGTCTGACACATAGCCGGGTTTCCTTACTCGTGTTTCATTTCTTTCTGCAGGTCCGGATGAAGTAATGCCGGAAGAAGATGATATTGCCAAGCTGAAGACCATCAAGAGCGTTATCCGGCAACTATGTGCCAGAACCAAATGGATCCTTGAAGAACTACGGTGGCCGGGTGTTGGGCACGTCGACCTGAAGAGGATGCTGGATGCCTGCTCCACTATTCCCGAGTGGATTTGGCATTGGAAACGCTCGTCCTGCCGGGTTGGGGTAACCCGGGGGCTAGCCCTGGCGAAAGCTTACTTTCCTAAGCTAGAGCTGGCCAAGCTGATGGTCGGGTTTCCGGAATTCAACCGAGATGGGTCCAAATTTTCCCCGAAGGATTTCAAGGCCATCCAGAAAGAAGTCCGTTACTCGGCAAGTGTGATTGCTGACAGCTTGGAGCTCAATTCCATTGTCCCTTCCTATGGTGTTGATGGTGAAGCGATTAAGTCGGATCTTCCCAAGCCATACGATATGCTAGCCCGATGGAAGGAGGAAGCCGCCAAGTTGAGGGAGGAAGCTGCAAAAAAGAAGGCTGAAGCCGACTCTGCGCCTGCTACTTCCACACCAGTCGTCCCTCCTCCTGCGCGAGCCGGCAATGCTGCTGATCCGGGTGCTGCTGCCACCAATAGTAACAGCAAGGGCAAGGAGAAGATGGACGCCGCAGCCCAGAATACCGAGTGATACCTGCTACCTGATGCTGTGCCATATGCGTCAGTCGGTCCATAGGCCGTTTATACAATTATTTCTTGATGTTGCGCCTGTGAACCATTGCTGCTGGTACCAAAAATTTTAATGCACTTTAAGTTCTTGATACGCCTTGTGCCTCTTCTGAATGTTGGGATGATTTTATATTTATCCATCTTTGAGCCCACTCGTTCTTGATATCCGACTTTCTTTATGGTTCCTTTTGTGAGACTCGGTTTCCGAGTTTCATGCATTTTGACAAGCGGACTTTTCTCTAAGTCCCCAAGTCCCCCACGACTCGGATGTTTGGGTTTTTTGAGCTTTAGCAACTGAACAACTTTTCCTTTTTCGAAATCCCCAGCCCCCAAGACCAAAAATGCTGAGTCTGGGATGTGTAGTCTTTCCAATAGAACAAGTTGCTTGCTGCTAAGCCCAAACCCAGAGCCGTTTCACATAGGTACTGAAGTTATGCTTGATAAATATTGAGTTTCCGGCTATTAGCCCTGTACTCTGCATAACTTGTGGTTTGGATGACCCTTTTGACTATCTTGTACTGTAAGCCGGCTTTCGCGTGGATACCATGTTGTTACATCTATACGAAAACAGGGTCAGGCAAGTCCCATTGGGCTTCATGGCTGATTGTAATCGTAAGCGAGCAAATCATGCCACTTTAGTGCGAGTCACATCGAGCTTAAGTAAGAAAAGTCAAGAAAATTTGGCTACTTTGTCCGGTTATAAGATTGCAGCCGTGCTCGTTTGCGAGCAATCGGCCCTTATAACTCATAGGCATCAAGGCCGGGTCTTTGAGTTTGTAACTGTGCTATTCAAGCAATCAGCCCTCAAGACCTATATATATGCAACATACGGAGAGTGAAAAACGTAAGAATAACCACCTCTTTACTTGATATGCGAAAGTTAGGTCAGCAAGCCGCCTCATTAAAAACCCATCCAGTCCCCAAGGGTGCCCTGGATAGAAAAAGAGTGCGTCTGAAAACCTGCCGCCTGTTACATCGTGCAACTCTTCTTGCCAATATAGTCTATACTAAGTATAGTAGGGACGTAGCTGAGCCACGTTCCATGGTCTGTCTCTTTCCTGCATAGATGAAGTGGTATGAGCGGTGTCATTAACTGTAGCCGACTCTTCCCTTGCATCTATCAAGTAATACGATCCGTTGTGCAGATTCCGGCTTATGATAAACGGCCCTTCCCATGGTGGTGATAACTTGTGTTTCCCTTCGTTTGACTGTACCAGACGCATGACCAAGTCTCCTTCCTGGAAGACCCGGGTTTTCACGCGCCGGCTATGATACCTCCGTAAATCTTGCTGATATATGGTTGACCTTTCCAGGGCTTGTTCCCTTTGTTCTTCTAACATATCTACGGCATCTTGCCGGGTATTCTCGTTCTCTACCTCGACGTAAGCTGATACTCGAGGTGAATCATGAATAATATCACTCGGCAAGACCGCTTCCGCACCATAAACCATGAAGAATGGTGTCATCTGAGTAGATCTGTTAGGTGTAGTGTTGATACCCCAAACCACGGAAGGTAGTTCTTCAACCCATGCACCCGCAGCCCTGATGCAAGGGACTCGCAGTCGTGGTTTTAGTCCACGAAGTAACTCTTGGTTTGCTCTCTCCACTTGTCCATTGGCCTGCGGATGAGCCACTGATGCTACGTCAAGCCGGATTCCATTGTTGCCACAGAACTTTTCCATCGCGCCAAGGGACATGTTGGTTCCATTGTCGGTAATTATGCTGTGGGGATACCCGAACCGGTAGATAATTCTTTTCAGGAACTTGACTGCTGTAACTGCTTCACAATTGGTGACTGGCATAACCTCAACCCATTTAGTAAACTTGTCAATGGCCACCAAAAGATGTGTCTTCTTGCAAGGTGACATGTGAAAGGGACCAACCATGTCCATACCCCAAATAGCGAACGGCCAAGTTAACGGAATAGTCCGCAATTCCATAGCCGGCATGTGGGTTTGACGAGCGTACCTTTGACATCCGTCACACCTTGCCACTAAGCGCTCTGCATCTGCTAGAGCCGTGAGCCAGAAAAATCCGTGTCGATAAGCTTTGGCAACAAGGGATCTTGTGGATGCATGATGCCCACAATCACCTTCATGGATTTCTTTAAGAATATGTCGGCCTTCTTCTAGTGCTACACAGCGCAAAAAGACTCCTGCTGCACTTCTCTTGTATAACTCCCCATTGATGATAGAATATCCCTTTGCTCGCCTCAAAATTTGCCTTGCTAACACCTCCTGCTGTGGTAACTCGCCTCGTGATAGGTAGGCCAAAAACGGTTCTGTCCACTCGGGAACGTCACGTACAGTGGCCACGAGCTCCAAATCCGGGTCTTGATTTGCCAGTTCTTCTTCAGACTCGGTTTTAACTGATGGTCGCCATAATTCATCCAGGAAGACATTAGGTGGAACCGGCTCTCTGCGCGAGCCGAGTCTAGCGAGGGCGTCTGCTGCCACATTCTTTCTTCTGTCTATGTGCTCCGCCTCATATCCGGAGAAACATCCTGCAACCCTATCAACCTCTCTGCGGTATGCTGCCATGGTTGCGTCCTTTCTATCCCAAGTTCCTGATACCTGCTGTACCACAAGGTCCGAATCTCCAAAGCATCGTATCCTCTTAATGTTCATCTCCTTGGCTACCTTTAAGCCGTGCAATAGGGCCTCATACTCGGCCACGTTGTTGGAACAATCAAAGTGAATCTGTAGCACGTAACTCAATTTGTCTCCTTTGGGTGATGTTAGCACCACTCCAGCTCCTGATCCCTCATATTGCTTGGATCCATCGAAGTGCATGATCCAAGATTCGGAGTTTGGAGCAAAGGTGGTCATGCTTGTGTGTGTCTAGTCATTAACGAAATCGACCAAAGCCTGAGATTTAATTGCTGACCTGGGCTCGTAGTTGATGTGATAATCCCCCATCTCTATCGCCCATTTGGCTATTCTTCCTGTCGCATCCGAGTTTCTGATGATATCTGACATTGGTATCGAACTTACCACTGTTATGGGGTGTTCCTGGAAATACGGCTTCAGTGTCCGGCTAGCCATAAAGACCCCGAAAACCAACTTTTGCCAATGCGGATAGCGCTGCTTTGCCTCTGATAATACTTCGCTGACGTAATAAACCGGTCTCTGGACCGGGTAACCTTTCCCATCCTCTTTACGCTCCACAACAACTACTGCACTAACGGCTCGGGGGCCCGCTGCTACGTATAGCAACATGGGCTCTTTAGGACCCGGGGCCGCTAGGACTGGTGCTTCAGATAACTACTTCTTTAGTGCCTCGAACGCCTCATCCGCCTCTTGATCCCACACGAATTTATCGGATTTCCTCAAGAGCCGGTACAAGGGTATTGCTTTTTCTCCGAGTCTGGATATAAATCGGCTCAAGGCTGCTACGCAGCCCGTGAGCTTTTGAACATGCTTCAAATTTTCCGGCTTTTTCAGATTCTGGATAGCTTTTATTTTATCTGGGTTTGCCTCAATTCCTCTCTCGGAAACGATAAAGACGAGTAATTTCCCAGCTGGAACTCCAAATACACACTTCGTCGGGTTAAGCTTCATCTGATACCTCCTCAAGTTCTTGAATGTCTCCTTCAGATCGTCGATAAATGTCTCTGCCTTCCTGGTCTTGATAACCACATCATCCACATAAGCATGGACGTTGCGTCCAATTTGATCCTCAAAGCACTTCTGTATACACCGTTGATAAGTTGCGCCAGCATTCTTCAATCCAAACGTCATGGTTTTGTAACAAAAAGCCCCAAAAGGGGTTATAAATGATGTTTTCTCCCAATCCTCCCTCTTGAGCTTAATCTGATGATATCCGGAATATGCGTCCAGAAAACATATTAGGTCACTTCCAGCTACTACGTCTATGATCTGATCTATCCTTGGTAGTGCAAACGGATCCTTTGGGCAATGCTTGTTGAGACTCGTAAAATCAATGCACATCCTCCACTCATTGGTCTTTTTCATCACGAGAACCGGATTTGCTAACCAATCCGGGTGAAATACTTCCATGATGAAGCCGGCTGTCAGCAGCCGCGTGATTTCTTCTCCTATAGCTTTCCTTCTTTCCTCATTCATCTTCCGCAGGCCCTGCTTCACAGGCCTGGACTTAGGGTCTACGTGCAAACTGTGTTCTGCCAATTCTGTAGGGATACCCGGCATATCGCTAGGCGTGCAGGCGAATACGTCCGCATTAGAACGAATAAACTCCACAAGTGTTTTCTCCTGCTCGCTGTTCAAGTTAGACCCTATAGTAAATTGCTTAGAGGGATCACCTTCAACAAAAGCTATCATCTTGGTATCCTGTGCTGCCTTGAATTTTGCTCTCTCGTCTTCAGTATTCGGCCTTTTCAATGCTGTCCTGTCATCCGGGTCTACTTGAGACCGATAATACTTGAGTTCCTCTTTTCTGCAAGCCTGCTCGGCCATTACCGAATCTCCTTCATCGCACTCAGCTGCTATATCCCGGCTTCCATGTATGGTGATGGTTTGTTTAGGACCCAGGATTTTTAGCTGTAAATATACATAACACGGCCTAGCCATGAATTTAGCATAAGCCGGCCTTCCAAACAGCGCGTGATAAGGACTGCGCAATTTGACCACCTCGAAAGTGAGCCACTCAACTCGATAATTATCCTTCGATTCTCCAAAAGCTACCTCCAATGCGGTTTTTCCCTCGGGGCATGCTGAGTGACCCGGCACTATCCCATGAAAAATTATTGAGCTTTTCTGTAGCTGAGATTCCTTGAGATCCATGCGTAAAAAGGTTTCCCAATACAGAATATTGATGCTGCTTCCGCCATCCATCAGGACCTTTTTCAACTCGTAACCATTGACCTGTGGTGCGACTACCAATGCTAAGACTCCCGGGTGTTTTATTCTTTCCGGGTGATCTCTTCTGCTCCACGTTATATCTTGTTCGGACCATCTCAGGTATCCCGGCGCGACCGGGGAGACCGAGTTTACCGCTTGCTTCAGTGTCTTTTTGTCCCTATTGGAAGTTCCTGTAGTATGTACATAATATTGTCCTTGAAAACCAGATGTACGTACCATACCGATGAAGATGTTGATCTGGCCGATTGTCACGATAGACCCGGATGCGAGGTGATCCGACTCTGGCCCCCAACCGGAATCGTCCACCATCTTCTCTCCTTCGTGGTCGGTGTAGATCTCGCCGATGACTAGATTCTCCATGTTCTTCCGAGCTTCTCCCGTGATGTAAACACCTTTGGACGCAGGCCCCACGGTGGGCGCCAACTGTCGTGGGATAATCACGGCAGACGTTACCGGGGGTAACTGATCTTGGGGCAAGATGACGCAGGCGTTTGGGAGAGGGTTTAGCTCGGAGGAAAACATGATGGTACTCGATCTGGTAGCCGGCAATCAAGTCGCCGAGTCTCCGATCTCGATATATTAACTCAACTCTCGTGTTTACACTGGATGCTCGATATCAAGCGATATTGCTAGAACTCTTGGATCTCCCTCAACTAGTCCTAGGGGCCGGTTTATAAAGCACCCGGACCCCCTGGTTTGCCCTCCAAGGCGTACCCTGAATCCTACCCGGACACTGCGTATAAAACCCTAACTTTCCTTACCGTAACCCACAATCCGGGTTACGAGGCCTACAATCTTGGGCCTTCTAGAAGTTCTTTTATCCTTAGCCGGATCCTGCGCAGCGTCCTTTGGGCCGAATTACACCTTGGAGTTGGCCTACCGGGTTATCATCCCTCCATCAGCTGTTCCGACTGTGGCCGCGGTCACGTTTCCCTGATTAAGATTGATCGCCGGGGCCGTGTAAACCGCAACCTGGCGCGTAATGCTTGGCGCAGATTCGTACTCTTCCTCTTCGCTGCTATTTTCCTCGTACCGGTTCTCCAGCAGATGCAGGATGGACTCGGTATCATCTTCTCTCACGACCCGGCCACGCGGGGTCCATGCCGGCTCCTCCGGCTGTTCCCTCTTCGTGGGGGGCTCTTCTGTCGGATCTACCGTCCCGACCGATTCTTCCCCATCTGATTGGACGCAGGTGGCTTCCCCTGACACAGAATCAAATCCGAAATCGTCAGGGATTGAACCGGACGTACGTACCATGCCGATGAAGACGTTGATCTGGCCGATTGTCACGACAGATCCGGATTCGAGCAGATCCGACTCTGGCCCCCAGCCGGAATCGTCCACCATCTTCTCTCCTTGGCGGTCGGTGTAGATCTCGCCGATGACAAGGTTCTCCATGTTCTTCCGAGCTTCTCCTGTGATGTAAACACCCTTGGACGTAGGCCCCACGGTGGGCGCCAACTGTCGTGGGATAATCACGGCAGACGTTACCGGGGGTAACTGATCTTGGGGCAAGATGACGCAGGCGTTTGGGAGAGGGTTTAGCTCGGAGGAAAACATGATGGTACTCGATCTGGTAGCCGGCAATCAAGTCGTCGAGTCTCCGATCTAGATATATTAACTCAACTCTCGTATTACACTGGATACTCGATACCTAGCGATATTGCTCAAACTCTTGGATCTCTCTCGTCTAACCCTAGGGGCCGGCTTATATAATATCCGGACCCCTTGGCCTACTCTCCATGGCGCACTCTGAATCCTACCCGGACACTGCTTTCAAACCCTAGACTTCCTTATCGGAACCCACAATCCGGGTTACGAGGCCTACGTTCCTGGGCCTTCTAGAAACTCCTTTATCTTAAGCCGGGTCTTGTGCAGCGTCCTTTGGGCCGAGTTACTCCTTGGCGTTGGCCTACCGGGTTATCATCCCTCCATCAGTCGGGGTAGCTAACAGTGACTTGTCACTGCAATGGACCCTCTTGGAGTGATTTGCACTTTGCATTGTAAGATGATTTGCTTGTTGTAATCTTTTAACTCGTGAGTCTATGTTGAGGTTCCTAGCACTTCCACCATCCATATTTGCTAGCCTCTTCGGTACTGTTGGCAGACGCTAGGGTTCTACCAGTCCTCGAACGTAGGTTGTAGGGGTAGAAGTGAGGGCGGAGGAGCTCGGGCTGCTGTCGCCGGCGGCGGGGCGCCGTAGCAGCGGCTTGGGAGGAGGGCGGCGGCTAGGGAAGAGGCGGCGGCTAGGGTTAAGGGCCGACTCCTCTGGGAGTCGGCAATAAGATATATCTTTATTGCTTAATTATCACGAAGGGGTACATGTGTTTATATATGAGGACAACTCCTCTAAACCCTAGATACTATTGGACTAAGCCCATAACTAGCCACTAGTGGGCCTCTTGCGCGCATATGTAATACCGACCATAACATCTCTCCCCGCCTTCTCAAACAGCTCGTCCTCGAGCTGAACTTCTGGAAACTACTGTCGGAGATCATCAAGCTTCTCCCAAGTAGCCTCTTACTCCGGCATGCCTATCCAATGCACCAAGACATGCCACACGCCTCGGCGTTGCTGCGACTGCATCACCCGCGCCACTGTCACTGGAGCTGGCACGAGACGCCCATCTGAAGTAGGAGGAAGAGTCGGTGTCGCAGTAGGAGGGTCCCCACGGTAGGCCTTCAGGAGGCCGACATGGAAGACGTCATGGATTCGAGAGCCCGCTGGCAGCTCGAGGCGGTAGGCGAGCGTGCCGACACGCTCCAGCACACGAAAGGGACCGACGTAGCGAGGCCCCAACTTGCGCCTGGAGCGCGGATCCAAAGACTGGGTGGTCCTGTGAAGGAGGCGCAGCCACACCCAGTCGCCCACCGCAAAACTCCGCCTCGCGATGATGCACATCATAGTACTTCTGGGCCAGCTATTGTGCTTGGAGAAGACGCTGGCGTGCCTCAGCCAGTATCTCGTCGCGGGTGCGGAGCAAGTCGTCCGCCGTGTCGGTCCGAGCCAAACCAGGCTTATATGGGAGCATCGCCGGAGGTGGGCACCCGTAGACCACCTTGAAAGGCGTGGTGTGCAAGGCGGAGTGATAGGAGGTGTTGTACCAGTACTCGGCCCATGCTAGCCAGTCCACCCAAGCTCGTGGACGATCCCCAGTCACGCAGCGCAGGTACATGGCGATGATCTTGTTGACGACCTTGGACTGGCCGTCCGTCTGGGGATGAAACGCCGTGCTCATGTGAAGCTTCACGCCTGCCAACCCAAAGAGATCCCGCCTGACGTGACCCGTGAACACAGGGCCGCGGTCGTTGACGATGGACGAACGGAAGCCATGGAGGCGGACGATGCCGTCTAAGAAGGCGCGCACCACCGACGCAGCCGTGTAGGGATGACCAAGGGCGATGAAGTGTGCGTACTTGGAGAAGCGGTCAACCACCATGAGGATGACGGACTTGCCCCTCACTTTCGGTAGCCCCTCGATGAAGTCCATGGAGATGTCCGACCACACCTGAGAGGGCACGTCCAGCGGCTGCAGGAGACCCGCGGGCCTGAGTGTCTCCGTCTTGTTCCGCTGGCACGTCACGCATGCCCGCACCCAGTCGCGCACCAGGGTGCCATCCCCGGGAATGTAAAAATCAGCGCGGAGATGGTGAAGGGTCTTCTGCACGCCCTCGTGTCCTGCCAAGTGAGACAAGGTCAAGACCCGGTGGCGGAGGTCGCCCTGATCAGGCACGAAGATGCGGCGGCCATGGAGGAGCAGCCCCTCGTCCATGCGCCATGGGGCAGCCAGCTCGCCATCGGCAAGGCACCGTGCCAGTCGTTGTGCGTCCGCGATCGTCGAAGTAGCGCGGCGGATGTCGTCGAGGAAGGCGAAGGACGGGCCGGAGCGGATGCACAAAACCGCGCCGGCCGTGGCGATGTCGGAGACATCCTCAGTGTCGCGACGGGACAGGTCGGCGGCGACCGTGTTGAGACGGCCAGGGCGGTACTCGACGGTGAAGTCGAAGCCGAAGAGCTTGCTGATCCACTGATGTTGAGGCACGATGGAGAGGCGCTGATCCAGCAAGAACTTCAGGCTGTAGTGGTCCGTACGCACACAAAATGTCCGGCCTCAAAGATAAGACCACCAGTGGCGCACCGCCTAAACCAGCCCGGCCAGCTCGCGCTCATAGGCCGCGAGCTTGTGATGATGCGCGGTGAAGGGGCGACTGAAGAAGGCCAGCAGTCCCTCGCCCTGGTGGAGGACGGCGCCGAAGCCGAGGCCGGAGGCGTCGCAGTCCACCACGAACGGCACGTCGAAGTCCGGCATCTGGAGGACGGGTCCTGTCGTGAGCGCCCGCTGGAGGGCGGCGAACGCCGCAGCCGCCTCCTCGTCCCAGGAGAAGGCGTCGCGACGAAGGAGGCACGTCAGAGGTGCGGCGATGAGGCTGAAGTCCCGGATGTACTTCCGGTAGTAGCCAGTGAGGCCCAAGAAGCCACGGTGACTGCGGGGTCGGCCACGCACCAACGGCGGCGACCTTGTACGCGTCCATCGCGACCCCGTCCGCCGAGATGACGTGGTTCAAGTACGGGATGGATGTCGTGCCGAACGAGCACTTCGAGCGCTTCAGGTGAAGATGATGCGCTCGAAGCTCGTTGAAGATGATGGCCACGTGCTGCAGGTGCTCCGCCCAGGACGAACTATAGATAAGAATGCCATCAAAGAAAACAAGTACTAAGCAGCGTAAGTAGGGGCTAAGCACGTCATTCATCAGGGCCTGAAACATTGCCGGCGCGTTGGAGAGGCCGAACAGCATCACCACGAACTCGAAGTGGCCATGGTGAGTGCGGAACGCCGTCTTCTCGATGTCGTCCGGGTGCATGCGCACCTGATGATAGCCTGAGCGCAAGTCGAGCTTGGTGAAGAAGCGCGCTCCATGTAGCTCGTCCAGGAGCTCATCGACGACGGGGATGGGGAACTTGTCCTTGGACGTCATGGCGTTGAGGGCGCGGTAGTCGATGCAGATGCGCCACGTACCATCGGTCTTGCGTACCGGGAGCACCGGGGCGGAGAACGGCGACGTCGAAATCCGGATGATGCCCTGCGCGAGCATGACGGCCACCTGGCGCTCGAGCTCGTCCTTTTGCAGCTGGGGGTATCTGTACGGGCGCACTGCAACAGGCGCCGTGTCCGGCGGCAGCTGAATGCAGTAGTCACAGGCCCGCGCGGGAGGGAGGCCCTGTGCCTCGTCGGAGAGGTCGCTGCGCTGCTGCAGGAGGTCGGCCAGGAGGGGGTGCGCCCCGTCAAGGGTGGCGGCCATCAGGTGTACTGCGGGGTCACGCCGGTGCTGCCAATGCCCGTCCACTGAACACGATGGCCACCCTCGCGCTAGAAGATGAGGGACAACACGTCGAGGTCCCAAAGGATGGGGCCTAGTGTGCGCAAAAAATCGACACCGAGGATGAAGTCGTAGCAGCCCAGGTCGATGCCGACGCAGTCGATGGAGAAAGGCTCGTCGCCGATGAACACGGGGACCTGTCGCGCCACGCCCTGGCACGTAAGACGGCCCCCGTTGGCGACGGTGACGCTGTATCGTTCTGCACCCGCTGGCTGGAGTGCGAGGCGGCACATGGCGGTGTTGGACAAGAAGTTGTGCGTTGAGCCCGTGTCCACGAGTGTCGTAAGTTGTGCCCCATTGATCGTCACCGGAAGCAGCATTGTCTTTGCAATCTTGATGCCCGCCATGGCATGAAGGGAGACGACGAATGCGGACGCGTCGACCGGCCCGTAGGTCGTGACGCCAGCCGCGGTGATGGTGGCGGCCGCGAGTTTCGCAGTGAGGGCCTCCACCTTAGTATCGTCGACGGTCTCCAAGTAGAAGAGGCGAGCGCACATGTGACTCGGTGCATACTGCTCGTCGCAGTTGAAGCACAGACCCTTGCGACGCTGCTCAAGCTGCTCGGCCGACGTCAGGCGCTTGAAGGGATGTGTCGGCGCGGGGGTGGCCGCGGATGTGGCCGGCAGGGCGGGTCGCGGCTGTGGGGTCGGCGCCGCGGCAGGGCAGGGGCCGCGCGCCGCGGCTCGAGAACGCCTGCTGCATGGCGAGAGCGCGCTGCTCATACGCGCGCGCGTAGTACATGGCCGTCTGCAGGTCCTGGGGTCCCCGTATCCCGACGTCGACGCGGATGTGGTCGGGGAGGCCGCCGACGAAGAGGTCGGCGCGCTAGCGCGCCGAGACGCCCGGAGCGTGGCAAGACAGTGCCTGGAAGCGGTCGGCGAAATCCTGCACCGTGGTAGTGAAGGGGAGGCGGCCCAGCTCGGCGAGGCGGCTCCCGAGGAGGGTGGGGCCGAAACGCTGGAGGCACAGGTCGCGGAAACGCTCCCACGGAGGCATCCCGCCCTCGTCCTGCTCGAGGGCGTAGTACCACGTCTGTGCAGCGCCACAGAGGTGGTAGGAGGAGATCCACGTGCGGTCGGGCGCGAGCGTCCGCTGCCCCCTGAAAAACTGGTCGCACTGGTTGAGCCAGTTCAGGGGGGCGATGGAGCCGTCGTAGGTGGCGAACTCCATCTTGGTGACGCGGGGCGGCTGCTGCACATGCGGAGCGGCCGCGTAAGCGCCCTCCTGGCGATCTGGGGCGAGGGAAGAGCCCCCTGCGTATGGCGCAACGATCCCGACGAATCCGCCGAAGGAGGGGGCGGGTTGCCGTGGCACCGTTAGCTGGAGAGGCGCCGTCGTGTAGACGAGTGTGTTGACCCACGACGGAAGAGGAGACGGCGATGACGACCACTTGACCTGGCTGAGCGGGCGTCCGTGGGAGACGACGGGGACCGGCGGCGGCAGTTGACGTGGGGATGACTCCTGGACCTATCGGGTGAGCCTACCTGGTCTAAGGCCCAAGACTTAGGCCCAAAGAGAGGTGTTATCCTGCGCTACTAGAAGGCCCAACGAAGGCCCACCAGCAAGACTTGCGGGTCAAGACAAGAACTCCTATTCATAGTCTACTAGGACTCATGTAAACCCCTACTGGCTCCATATATAAAGCCAGGAGGGAGGAGAGAAAAGGGGATCCAATCTAGACTAGAGAAGAGTAAGATACAAGCCACAACTAGACTAGACAATACACGGCATACCCCGTACACACCACCATGGCATCGTCATTGTAACAGCTCGACTATCTCGCCATAATACAGATCAGACAAGCAGGAGTAGGGGTTTTACCTCTACGAGGGCCCCAAACCTGGTTAAATCTTGCCTCCTTGTTAGCCTTCGAGACTACCAGCGCGTACATCGTTCCTCTACTCGAAACCCTACCGGATCACCCGAGGGATTTGTCGACATGACACTTCGACAATTGGCGTTGTCTGTGGGAAAGACACGCGCTGGATCTACGGTCTCGACGGACTAATCTACATCAAGCTTAGGGTCCTCGACCCCATGGATTTGATCTACTTCGGATCCTTCAACTTCATCAAGCATTCGCTAGCATCGCGCACGGTCTTCATCATCTACATCAACATCGTTCGTCACGTGCAGTCTGCAGGACAGCAGCAACATACATATTGCGGACGCCATCAACAGGGAACTCATCTGTACAATTCCTTTGGAGGAAAGATGCGAAATCAAATTATCTATCATTTTCAAAAAGAATCGGCGAATTCCGACGGTTAGATCTCCGTGGATGACCCGAACACTGAAGCTCTGTTAGAATCCGACGGAACTCCGCGCGACTTAGGGAAAACAGTTCTCACGGTCGACTCGGATATCAATTCGAAGATCGCACCGTTGAAAAGATTTGGAATAAAATCCCGCAGCACTCTGTCTTTCTTGAGCCAATTACAACGGTTAGATATCCGTCAGCGGCTCGCGCACTGCGACACGTTTTGGATCTCTCCGAGTCCGTGAATCCAAATTGTGGATCCGAATCCTATTTCGTCAATTTGCAAGTCGACACAAAGGCCAAACAAGGTTAAAAAAACATGGCGAATCGCCATACAAGTGCCCGGGGGGCTCGACATCAACATTTCCCTCCGTGTACACACAGCAAACATCGCGACTCCGCCGGGTCGACTCGGTCCATTGCGTCGAGTCCTTCGGGAAGCATCGCTACTCCGCCACGTCGACTCGGTCCGCCGCGTCGAGTCCTTCGGGTAAACATCGCGACTCCGCCGCGTCGACTCGTTCCGCTGCGTCGAGTCCTTCGGGAAGCATTGCTAATCCACCGCGTCGACTCGGTCCGCCTCGTCGAGTCCTTCCGAAAAACATCGTGACTCCGTCCAGAAAACATCGCGACTCCGCCGCACAACTCCGCTGCATCGAATCCTCTCGACTAAGCGTCTCGGGAGCTGTCCTTCGCCGCAGCCACACTCGTTGCTCGGGGGCTGTGCTGCAAATTAGACGCACTCGAGAATTTGCCCCAGCCGCACTCGACACTCGGGGGCTGAGGCGCGAAACAGCCGCACTCGACACACGAGTCCGGTTCATCGATTCCGGCGATATTTGTCGACTCCGTCAGTCAACACCGCCTCGTCGACCACGACAGTGTCATACAAAGATAAGTTCCTCTCATACTAGTCGACAAATTTATCTTTTTATATTTATAATCTGTTGGAAGCTACACCTGACACTCGGGGGCTGCACCCCGCAAACTACATGAATACTGGAGACCCGTCATGTTGCGCGTTACACTACCGCACTTACACGCTACAACCCGAGTAGCTGATACTGCCTGACGTCGACCCTGACTTCGACCCGGTTTGCAGCACCAACTGACAGGTCGGCAAGGAGCATAGACAATGGCTGTCAGGCTAACGAAAGGGCACAACATACGATGCAAAAGTGTCGCGTAGGGTCAAATCATTGCCTACCAACAGGCCATACTCGACTCTGCGAGTCGATAGATTGTTGGTTCACAACCAAGATTAACCCGAGCAACAGGTTGTTCCGTACATTTTGCTAGACACACCACTATTATTACATTATTTAACCATATCCGTTTATATGGCTGCAACTGCAACGCAGGAACCACAACAACGGTTGCAACTTTGGGAGTCGATAATTTTCAGCTCATGAGAGTCGACACATATCCTCCGCTCGGAGTCGATAGTCGACACATATCCTTCGCTTGGAGTCGACAGTCGACACAATCCTCCGTTCGGAGTTGACACATATTCTCCGCTCGGAGTCAACATTTGACACAATCTTTCGCTCGGAGTCAACAATCGACACAATCCTCCATTCGGAGTCGACACATATCCTCCGCTCGGAGTCGACACATATCCTCCTCCGGGAGTCGACGCATGTCCTCCTCCGCGAGCCAACAGAAGACAAGCACACGGGGTTAGCTTCAGAACAACTCGAGCCTATGCCCGACTCTGCGGGTCGAACATAGCCTCGGGGGCTACTCCCATCGGGAGCACTGCCGTGCACCCGATAGATCAAAGAAGCGACGTTAGAAGATCTTTGAGTCTATGCCCGATTACAAATAATCGCACATAGACTTGGGGCTACTCCCATCGGGAGCGCTGGCTGCGCACCCAATGAGCGCTGGTCGTGCAACTGACGAGCGCTACGCGCGCACTCGACGTACTACCGAGTCGGAAGTATCTGACACGTTGGCCGCGTACCTGAGGAGCTCTGTCAGATTTCTTCGTGCAGGTCCTTATTATGGTCGTACAAACCGCATATTAACTCGAATGAAGAAAAGCAAAACATCAAACTTATCCATCTCGACGAGACACATACGACAACGTGGGCCAATTTGCGAAATCGGAAAATCTTGAAGACTTTTATTCAAGATTTGCGAAATCAGAAAATCTTGAAGACTTTTCGGGTCCATCTTTTGTGTGGACTCGGTGGCTGAGCGTCCGCGTCAACTACACGACTTCCATGTCGTCCTGCGACTCCGCCACGTCTGAGTCAACTACACAATCTCCACCGCGTCGACGTTGTCCGCCTAGTTGACTACACGACTTTCGCGTCGACTCCGCCCGCCGTGTCGAGTACATCTCCACTCCATCGACTCCGTCCGCCATTTCGAGTACACCTCCACCGCGTCGACTCCGTCCGCCGTGTCGTGTACACCTCCATCGCGTCGACTCCGACACGTCTAGTCTCTGACACTTCTCGCAACGTCCCATCGGTAGGCATAAGAGTGCTCAGTGCACCACGACATCGCGCGAGCGTCAACCAACAGGCTTATTTTTCTTCGAAATTTTCAAACAAAAAGGCACTCGCCACAATCATCACCGAAAACATCGCGGCTCCACTATACAAAAAGGCACTCACCACACAGCAGGAGAAGATCGCGAGTACGCGGCTCCCGCAACTCCGTATTACGATGTACTAACACATCATTTTATCCTGGACCGTTCGGCCGACTAGGCACATCTGGATGTCATATTCTTTCGAGTACGAAGGTAAGACCCAAGGATCTCTCCTGTGGGCCTAGAATCGCACTCAAGCTGCGTCCTCCGGTAAATTTTCCGTGACATCAACACAAAGAAAAATCCTAGCGGACACGCCGGGTACCCCTTTAGGTTAAGTTCGACTCGGTAAGACCTCCACGGCCTAGTCGCAGCGATCACCTCACCGGATTCGAGTCGGAGGTCTCGAATTCGTGTAGGCCAGAACCGTTTTTGCCCTAGATGCAATTAATTGGCCCTGATCTTTCGGGAGAGCCAAGCGACTGAGCCACATCCTTCTGCGAAAACTGCCAACACAACGCACATTTATCACTGGATGCTCGAGTATTGCGCACAAGATATACACCCTCAAAAACAGGCGATTGAATGACCAATCGAAGAAATCAAGAATGAACTTTGAGTGCTTACCCGACTATTCTCAGTCGAATAAACACTCGAGGGCTACTGACGTGGGGATGACTCCTAGACCTATCGGGTGAGCCTACCCGGTCTAAGGCCCAAGACCTAGGCCCAAAGAGAGGTGTTATCCTGCGCTACTAGAAGGCCCAACGAAGCCCCACCCGCAAGACTTGCGGGTCAAGACAAGAACTCCTATTCATAGTCTACTAGGACTCATGTAAACCCCTCCTGGCTCCATATATAAAGCCAGGAGGAAGGAGAGAAAAGGGGATCCAATCTAGACAAGAGAAGAGTAAGATACAAGCCACAACTAGACTAGACAATACACGGCATATCCCGTACACACCACCATAGCATCGCCATTGTAACAACTCGACTATCTCGCCATAATACAGATCAGACAAGCCAGAGTAAGGGTTTTACCTCTACGAGGGCCCCGAACCTGGGTAAATCTTGCCTCCTTGTTAGCCGTTGAGACTACCATCGCGTACATCGTTCCTCTACTCGAAACCCTACCGGATCACCCGAGGGATTTGTCGACATGACACTTCGACGCGGCCGTTGACGGCAGGGGCGGCGGATACTGGGCCGCCCGCAGCTCTGCGAGCTGCTGGTTGATGTCGCGGATGGCCTGCGCCACCTCGGTCATGGAGAGGGCGGGCGGCGCGTCGGACACTAGCGGTTGTAGCCCCTGCGACATTTGCTGGGAGGTGAAGGCGGAATTGGCGGCGGTGGTGTGGGCGGCGTCGGAGGTTATGGGGAGGCCGGTGGACGACATTGAACCAAAGCAATCTGATACCAAATTGGTAGACACTAGGGTTCTACCAGTCCTCGAACGTAGGTTGTAGGGGTGGAAGTGAGGGCGGAGGAGCTTGGGTTGATGTCGCCGGCGGCGGGACACCGTCGCAGCGGCTAGGGAGGAGGGCGGCGGCTAGGGCAGAGGCGGTGGCTAGGGTTAAGGGCCGACTCCTCTGGGAGTCGGCAATAAGATATATCTTTATTTCTTAATTATCACGAAGGGGTACATGTGTTTATATATGAGGACAGCTCCTCTAAACCCTAGATACTATTGGACTAAGCCCATAACTAGCCACTAGTGGGCCTCTTGCGCGCATATGTAATACCAACCATAACAACAGTGCATTGCTCTTTCTCACATTGAGAGTTGGTGCAAACTTCGCCACTGCATCCAAATCTCGTGGGAGGACTTTGTTCTCCTACGCATAAGCTCATATATTCTTCCTCAAAATAGCCACTATACCTACCTATCATGGCATTTCTATAGCCATTCCGAAATATATTGCTGCACAACATCCACCTCCATTATGTTACTTGATGATGAACTTCATGGTTATTTATGCATACTGCTACACTGGTAGGACCATGCAGTTAGAGACATCAGAGATATTTCTTTATGAGTTATGAGTACTATAAGTGTTATGATTCATTGTAATATAGGATGTTGCCCCTACCGGTGAGGATATATAAAATAAATAAATGAATGAAAAATCCCCAAAAAAGGGCCAAAGAGAGAATAAAGAGAGAGGGGGCGCATCACTATCCTTTATATGCGACACTTGTGCTTCATGTTTAGCACCGATACTTCAGTTTGGAGAAAGTTTTCATATTACCATTCATTCATAACTATGTGGGGAATTTTACATTATAGAACTTGGCTTGTATATTCCAATGATGAGCCCCCTCAAATAAGCTCTAGGTCTCCGTGAGCAAGAAAGTTGGATGCACCCCCACTAGTTCATTGGAGAGCTTTCAAACAGTTATAAATCTATGTGCATCCGTTGTGTGGCAATCCCTACTCCTTGCATAGCTTCAGTTGTAAGACTTTCTCTTGTCTAATGACCACTTTCAGCTTTGTGAGCCTTTCTTCCATTGACCTTCCAAACCCCCCATAATGTTCTCTTTGCCATAACATCCTGGTGCCAGGGACCAACACAAAACACTTGCCTGTTTTTAGTGCGCAAAGAGTTTAAGATTCAAGCATTGCATCGTGTGGAAAGCTTCACTTGATCCTAACAGGGGGTTGTGAAGATCGTTTGACGTGCATGATATTGTTGTTCTTGAAAGCTTAAATCATTTCCAATAAACTTTGCACGATTGATAGTCTTTTAGTATTGATTCATTGAAAGTTTTGCTTCTTTCTTCTTATTTGTTTATGCATTACTTGTTGATATCAAATATAGATCACAGCTTTAGTTCATTTGATCCTAGTTTAGATGCTGTACTTTACATATTATGATCAAGATTGTGTGGTAGCATGTCATCTCAGAAATTATTTTGTTTTATCGTTTACCTACTCGAGGACAAGTAGGAACTAAGATTGGTGATGCTTGATACGTCTCCAACGTATCTATAATTTCTGATGTTCCATGATGATATTACGCCAATTGCTACATGTTTCTCCCTTCTTTATAGAATTTTTACACGTTTTCGGGGACTAACCTATTAACAAGATGCCAAGTGTCAGTTCCCTGTTTTCTGCTGTTTTTTATTTCAGAAAAGTTGTTCTGGAAATATTCTCGGAATTAGACCCCACGAATCCCGAAGTTCCTATTTTCCCCGGAAGCATCCAGAAGTCCCGAAGAACCCGGAGGGGGCCACACCATAGGGTGGCGCGGGCCCCCCTGGCCGTGCCACCTGGTGGTGTGGGCCCCCTGGCCACCCCCCGGCATCGCCCTTTCGCCTATTTATACTCTCCCGAGGGAAAACCCTAAAAGAATCTACCTTTTCTACAAAATACATCTGTATCTCCGCCGCCGCCGACGACAAGTTTCGGGGGACAGGTCTCTGTCCTGGCACCATGCCGGGACAGGGAAGTTCCCCGGAGCCATCTCCATCGACTCCACCGCCATCTTCATCGTCGTTGCTGTCTCCTATGATTAGGAGGGAGTAGTTCTTCCCCGAGGCTGAGGGCTCTACCGGTAGCTATGTGGTTCATCTCTCTCTCCCATGGTGTGATCTATATGTGATCGTGAGCTTTGTAATCTAGTTGAATAAGTAGATGTTACTCTTCATCTTGTGCTACTCAACTTTTTTATTAATATGAACTTTGGAGTCACCTTGTCCCGCGGTGTGAAGGTGACAGTGTGCACATGGTGTGTGTATCCTCTATGAATTGTGGTGTTTGTCTAGTACCTTCTAGGGCGCTCATAGTGACAGCGTTGGGTTAACTAGACATGGGAACGCTTACTTTAAGGAATGCCTTTTGGAGCCTTACGCAATGATTAGTGTTCGTTATCCAACCGGAGGGGGGTTAAGAGTAGCATAGTGAAGAGAAGATATTTAGTTATTCAATTATGTGATCATTGTTGAGAGTGTCCACCAGTGAAAGTAGGATCCCTAGGCCTTGTTTCCAAGCATTGAAACACCGTTTTCCGCCTTTTCTGCTACATGTTTGTTTGCTGCCATATTTATTTAGGATTGCTATTATTACTTATAACCATCCATATTACTCGCATTTCACTATCTCTTCGCCGAACTAGTGCACCTATATACCTGACAAGTATATTGGGTGTGTTGGGGACAGAAGAGATTTCTTCTATCTTAATTGCAGGGTTGCTTGAGAGGGATATCTTTGACCTCTACCTCCCTGAGTTCGATAAACCTTGGGTGATCCACTTAAGGGAAACTTGGTGCTGTTCTACAAACCTCTGCACTTGGAGGCCCAACACTTTCTATAAGAATAGAACCATGTGTAGACATCAATAAGCTCGTTAAACGTCTGCCCTCGTGGATGGGGTCGCTCCTGGCGGCCCCTGGGAGATCGGTCCTCATCAAAGCTGTTCTTACCGCTATGTCCATATACGTGTTGATGGCCCTTGATCTTCCGGGTGGAGTGATTGAGGCCCTTGAAAAAGTCTGTAGGGTTTCTTGTGGAGTGGCAAGGACTCGACGAAAGGTGGGTCTTGTCCGATTGCGTGGTGAAATGTTTGCCTCCCTACTAGGCTAGGTGGCCTTGGCATCCGAAACCTCCACGTCCTTAAAGACGCTTTGAGGATGAGATGGCTTTGGATGTGGAGAACGGACCAAGACCGACCGTGGGCAGGGATCTCCATCCCGACTTTTGGCAAATGTAGAGCCATGTTCGATGCTTCGACCAGGATTTGCTGGGCGATGGGAAACGTTGTCTCTTATGGTGTGATAAGTGGATTGGCGATAATGCCATTCGCATGGTAGCTCCCGAGCTTCTCAACTTTGTGGAGCCGAAGCACCACACCTCGCGAACGGTCGCTCAGGGTCCCACGGAGAATGCCTGGGTCCAAGACATCTAGGGTGGGCTCTCGGTGCTGGCGCTGGGGCAATTCCTCTCCCTTTGGAATTTGCTCCAGACAATCCATCTCGGGGAGGAGGTGGATACTTTTGAGTGGATTTGGACGACAAATAAAATCTTCTCGTCTCGCTCTGCCTATTTGGCCTTCTTCGAGGGCAGGACCTCCTGGCCCCTTTTTGCTCCCACTTGGAATTGCAAGGCTCCCCTCAAATACAAGTTCTTTGTGTGGAAAGCTGCTTGGGATCGGTGTTGGACGGGTCAAAGACGACTTCGACATGGCCTCGCGGACAACGACACATGTCCCATGTGTGCCTGCGGGAGTCGGAGACCATCCAACACCTTCTCATCCACTGCCCTTTTGCTCAAGTGGTGTGGTTCGAGACCTTCTCGGGCCTCGGGCGCCCCGACCTAGCCCCGTCGAGTGCCCAGGGATTGGAGGAGTGGTGGGTTGCGGCGGTTGCGCACTGGCTGCCAAGGAGGTGCCCAAGATCAGGGCGCTGATGCTTCTGGTGTTGCGCTCCATTTGGGTGGAGCGAAACAACAGGGTTTTCAGCCGGGGCTCGAAATCGGAGGCGGTTCTTCTTGACACAATCAGGGCTGAGGCTATAAGGTAGAAGACTGTAGGGTTCTTGGGAGAGTAGGTCGTTGTGTTGGAAGTGTGTGTTTGTGGTGGTTGTTGTGGACTTTGTAAATCTCTGGGTTTTTTGCCCCCCTCCTCTTAATATAAAAATACGTGCTCTCTCGCGCGCTCCAAAAAAAAGTTTTAAAAGACTTTGTAATTCCGTTATGGTCAGTAATGGAAAGGGGAGTTGCCCAAGTGGGAAACAAAATTGTACGCGGGCTACAGTTTCCATGTCCCATGGCGGCCCGTGACCTCTGGCCCGGCGCTGACGAGGTACAGTAGAGCCGTAGCAGCCTAGTACGGAACATCGCCGCGGCAGGGAGAATCAGGAGTAAGATAAAAGCAGGGCGCCAGCGAGCCAAACCATCACCGTCCTAGGGCTGCCGACCTGCCCTGCCGTGTCGTGCCCGTGCCCTGACCTGGTGGCCGACTCATCATGTGCTGTCCCGTCCCATGTCACAGGATCGGGACTGACGTGCGCTTTGCTTGTGTGATCCGAGTTGAATGTCGCCGCCACTTTTCAGCCGTGGGGGCGTGCGTGAAGCGCCGCTGGCTGATGGATATGACCTGCCGTTGCGTGCATCGCCTCGCCTGCAGATCTACCCGTTCCATTCGCTCGTACGGCGATCTGGCACGTGCCATGCAGCGCAGGCAGGTCGGTTGGTGCGAGGGGCCACTGCGAATTCGGTCGGCGTATAGCCCGAATACGAAAACAGTTCGAGATGGAGAGGAGTGAGCCCATCTAGCTAGGACGCGTGCATCACTGCATGGTAGGGCAATCCGGCAATGCCTGGTCAGTTCGCCAAAGTGACGCAGAATCACCTCCATCCACAATTAAGACTGCGCGTGTACGGACACTATTAGTGCTTTTGACCTGACATGATACAACACCTGAATGCATGCACGAGCACTCGACCGACGCAGCATCCTCTCCCCCTCCCCGGGCCGGCATGTACGGACAGCACCGACGTATTATACGCATAATATTTGACGGTGGATACATCAATAAGTACATGAGATGTCCCAGCATGACAAACCAGGGAACCGAAGGGCCGACGAGAATCACGATCGAGATGACGTGTATGTTGCGAGATGGTTTCTACTTTCCTCTATGAATGGTTTCACTCATAGGCATCGTTTGACTTGTACGCCATTTCATTCTTCGCTAGGTTTGATCTAGGTGCTCGTTTCAGCATAGTAGAAATTGTATACATACCGCTTCAAATCGGCGTGCTTAATTTTTGACGACATACAAACATATTTCGAACGGAGTGAGTACTACTTGTCCTGTTAAGCCATGGTTAGCCGATCGTGAGCCGCCTCTAGAAACCCATCTAGGGTTTCGCAACTCTCGCCTGCGACGCTGCTGGTCCGCTTTGCCTCCAGCGGCCTTAGGCTATAGAGGCGTGACGGATTACGACCTCTCACCAGTGAGAGGTTTCTGTTTTTTGTTTAGATTTTTCTCCCGTGTCTTTTTCGAGATGTTGAGGCGGCGGCAACATCTTGAAGAATAGGGTTCTTCCCGTCCTATCCTCGCTCTAGTGCTGCGTGTAGCGCCCGACGGAGGGTGTATGGAGGCGTTTGTCCGGCGGATTTTCTGGGACCTAGTCCGTTTTCGTGTTCGTCAGTGTGGTTGCAGGTTTGCGATGGTTACTCCTCTGATGCGTCGATCTTTCGAGGCCTTAGCACGACGATTTTTCGTCTGTCTACTACGACAAGCTTACCCGTCTCCAGCGAGGGAGCGGTGAGATCGACAGCACGCCTTCGGCTCGTGTTCGTAGTCGTTGTTAGGTGGTCCAAAGATCTATTTGTAATTTTTATTATTTTCGGATTTTTTAATCGTTGTTGATGATCAATAAATTAGTTGGCCTTTCGGAAAAAAAATACGCGTACTGCTTAGTGTGATACAGATGAACTCCAAATTCCACTCCAGCTCTGATCACCGACCAAACTGTAGCGCATAATATTTTCTTTTTTGCCGTATTTAGTTAGTTCCTAAATAAAGTGCCTATGTTCCAAAACTAGATCTACAGAACAGAGACATTCTTATGGAATCAGAAGAAATTATTTGGCCCACGCCTTACCTAGCTAGAAGATTCTGAAGTTAATCTGACGGTTTGACGTATGCGAATGCAAATGCAACACCCACGCGCAGGCCCATTAGGTAGGGAAAAGAAAAGGAATGCTTACTGGACCTATCGAAAGGACAGATAGGAATTAAGTAAACTCGTTTTAGTCCCATATCGGGGAGCTTAGGGAATGGGAACCTTCTTATAAGAGGGCCTGAACAGGTAGAATGCGTGCCCGAATGGACGCACACCCAACACATGAGCAGCAAGCTCGTGTCGTGGCGGTGACATGTGCGGTATGCACATTTAGCAGTAAAAACGTAGAATTGACCAAAGCCGCCTTCAAGTGACTGTGATAGCGCATGATACATACGCTTGGCTATCTCACCAAACTGTTTTAGGCCTGGAATCGCTGATTTAGCAATCTCATTTCCCACATCTCATTTTTTTTTGTATAGATCTGAAAAAAAATTCACTCCACTGCACTTATTTTTCCAAACAATATAGTGTTGCCAGGCTGTTAAAAGCATATTTCTCGACCAACTTTACAAAATTTGGACATACTGATCTAAAAAAATATTCATATTGCTTGTTGTAACCATATAAGTGCACTAAAAATAATTCTTCCGAGAGTTTGTAAGGTTATTAAAAAACCATTACAAAATTCTTACATCAATTATAGGAATGGACGATCCGAAAAAATTTATTACTCGCAAATATTTCTTATTCATTTCCAGTTGCCTCGGGAACCATACAATTGTCACAACTAGAGGATAACATGGAATGTACACTCAAAATTCAGTGTCGCATCTATTTTCTTTTCATATTATACCTCTTAGCTATGTAACCTCATGACAAATTCTAGAGCAAATTTCACTTTCTTTCGCCCAGTAGTTCATTTGACATCATTTACCCCATCTAATAAAAAGCCCTCTGGATTATCTCCATCGAGGAAACACTGAACTCTCTTTCTCTTATGTGTGTCCATTGGGCAAGGCATGAGATGATGATCAAGGTTCGAGTATATCACAAGAACGACCAGGAATGTAACAGAAGTAGAAGAGAAAGTTGAGCATGATCGTCGATTACTTACTCTAAGCTTTAAACATATTTATCACACCACATCGATCTAACATGTTGGTCCTATCTAAAATAACATGCAAAATTCTAAAATAGGGTAAAATCGAGTTATTTCTAGGTGGGTTCTTTCGGTAGAATTCTCACTAAAAATGGGGCAATACGTACGAAAATGCACACCTTGGGGTAAACGGTGGAATTCACTCCAAATTTTACCCATATCATGTTATTTTTCTTAAAATGGCTACTTGGACCCTCATGACATATATTTGAATGATTTTAGTGCCACTGTTGATAACGAAGATTTAATCACCTCCAGGTGTTCTTTTTTTAGGTGAGTGTAAGGATAAAAATATTTAATTATACATGATATGCATTTTTATAGTTTGAGAAACTCCTTCATAATTAACTGGAGTTTTTTTTAGCTCCAAATCCATGACATAGCCTCCACTTTTAGATTAATCTTTGCTCTTACTGGCCCTGGCGCTTCTGTGTTGTGAGATGAAGGGGAGTTGATCCTCGTCTCTCATCCACCTTTGAAACGATTTCTTTTGTTTGAGTTTGGTGTCACGGTGATGTCGCTCAGACATTGATGGTGTCATCTTGAGTAAATGTCTCGCCCACTCAAATTGCATCCCACTAACATTTGGTTTGGCTTTGTCGAGGAGTTTGGAAGTTTAGCGGTTTTCATGGACGGGTTGTTTCTTGTTGTTGTCTTGGTGTGAGTCCATAGGCATCGTCAGCAACGATATCATCTTAAAGAATCTCTGATTTTGAGCCTTTCCAGGTAAGATCTTATTTTTGGTGATGCTAGCGCGGTCGGTTGCATGGATTGGTTTTCATATGCGACAGTCTACAATTGTGGTGACTTAACAAGATGTGATCCTCTACGGGTATTTGCATGTTGCAATTACTTTGGTGCGTAATTTTTTCTTCGATGTTGTCAATCGTTGACGAGACCGATAGCGATGACGAGTTCTTCTATGGCTTCGTGAAAATTTTAGGCTTATAATTTTGATTGTATTTTCCAATTATTTATATTTCCGTGGGTTCAGTTACACATTATCTGGTTGCAAACAATGTTCTCGCTACCGAATGTAAATCATACTTAATTTGGGAAGATAGAGCTTCTATACAATATTTTTGCGGTAAAAATGGGTTATCCACTATCTTTCATCTTGATTTAAACTAGTGTGCTTGATTGTTTCTCCCAGTTGTACATTTGGTAGTCGGGCTCGCCTACATAGATCTTACCACTCTTTGTATTCACAAAGTCGTTTAACGAAAAGCGAATATTTTTTTTGCTGGTGTAAAAAAGATAAAATTTGATGCTAAAATAAGTTTCTTCACGAGACATATTTTTGCATCTTTTCGTGAAACGGCTTTGTGCACGCATTTTATGTTACGAGATATGTACGAATATTTTTTTTTTCGAAATTTCTGATATTTAAAATATGTTTATTATATATGTGTACATATACACCCGAGAGCCAAAATGGATTTCTGAATACTTTTGTGCTGCACCAGTTGATCCGGCGTTTGTTGCTTTGTAGCTGCACTCCATACTGTAGCCAGTTTATATATCTTTTCTGTAGTGACACGCCAACAGACCAACAGATAATATGACTGCTCTGCCCTGTAGAAAGGAGATTCGAGAACAAGTGGGAAAACCACAGCTCATTATACCATAATAAGAACATACAATCAAATTAGTGCAGTATTATAATCCTTCGGGCACGCCAGCATCCTGTCAAAAATCTGGCCGATATGACTCCCTCGATCGCGCGCTTTGGCGGAAGCTCTGACTTTGTGTTCTCGTCTTGCCTCACCAGGCGACTTTAATTTCTGAAACAAAAAAACTAAAATAAAATGGTACTACTACTACTAGTAACACCGGCTCCTCCAATTATTGGGCATTATATGAGAGCACTGTTCTCCTCCACGATTCCTTCTTACGGTATGACACTTGCACAGTTGTTTGCTGAAAGATTCAGCCATGCACGGAGAGACACCGAGACAGCCGTAGGTGACGACAAGCAAGAGACTCGGAGCTGACTTTGGGGAACCGATGTCGACTCGATCGGCGAATGAATTCGGGGGCGCACCGTGCACTCCAAGGTAACTCGTACCGTCAAACGAGGGAGAATTACTTTCACATCGGCAGTGGTAAAAAAATGGTTTGCACGCACGTAACCAAGCTGATCGATCGACCGAGGGTTGAATGCGCGCGGTTGACGACGCTTTCGAACCAAGTCACCATCTGCAACATGACTGAATTAGTCACTGTAAAAATTGGTCAGCAGATGGACCGATTTTTACCCAACTCTAACCACCCTTTTGGATTATCACAGTTATTATAATGACGCACGCGTCACAGGCGTTACGGGGTACGGTCACCGATCACCTGGACAGGTAAAGATAATGCGGCCGGTTTAATTAGGTGTCCCTACCCTGGATCTAGCAGCATCAGCATTGATTTGATCTGATTGGCACCCGCTCTCGTGTCGCGAACCTCTTGTTCCGTCGACGATTTGGACTCGCGGCTCCAGCCAGCGAGCGATCATGCAGGAGGAGGAGGAGCATTATTATTTTTCCCCTGCGCCCTGTCATGTCTTGTGCATTACTCCACATAGCAGGCAGCTCCCGTTGCATGAGTCGACGGGAAAGGGTCCCCGGCCGGCCGGCCGTGGCGAAAAGGAAAAGGCGGAGCTTTCTGATGATCATGCACGCCTTTCGCGCGGGGCACCGGCCCGCCGGACACGCTGATCGGATCCTCGCTGTAGTGGCCACCGCCGGCGTGACTCACCCGACCCACCGTCTGCGTATGCATGTGCCGCGCGCGCGTTTGCGTGTACGGTTGTTTTGTGATGGCAAAAACAGGGTGTTTTACACTGCAGGAGGATTGGTCTACTGATATCTTCTCTCTTTTCTACGCCAAGCTAGGAGGTTCTACCGCGACCACGCAGCTGTTTTCTTTGGATTCAGTGGTTCAGTGAAGACACTGATCAGTTCGACTATGTTACAACTAACAGTGGCGCAGAACTACTATCAGCCAGAGTAACTAATTAAGATCTCCATCAAGATGTGCACACGTTTCTACCAACCAAACATACTACGTGTACCACTCAGCCAGGCTGAACTATTGGGGGCAGAACCAATGACCTTATATTAGTAGTGCTTTAATGCAGGTGGTTACTTGCCAAATTCGTACTGTATTCCAACAAAGATAATAGACATGGCCCACCTCTCAGTGACCAGTGCATACATAATGCATTCTAATCACAACAGCAGACACTAACAGTGCAACACATTTTTCTCCAAAAAAAAGTAAAGTAAGGAAAAGGGTCGTAGGGTACAGCACAAGACATGCAGCAGCACTGCACCACCCACATGCAGATGCAGGCCATAATACCATGTGTAGTATAAACTAAACAGCAGCGGCATTAAACCCTTAATGAACTGCTAATCGTGCCGAAATCACCAATTCATTATTGTTGGTGCAAAGCTGCTGCTAGTCCCAGCACATGCAGCATATACCGACACACGAAACGAAAACCCGCCCGGAAGTCCTTAATTAATTACAGCGTCATGTCACCAAATCCAGCCCCAAAGCACATTCCTATAGTAGTACGTACGATCGAGCACACACCCACCCGAGAATTACGCTCAGCGCGCGCGCACGGAGACCAAACCCCTCTACGTACAGTATACAGATTGATGATGGGCCTCGGCGCGCCGGCCTAGGCGGGGACGCGTCGGCGCGGCTGCGGAGGCGGGCCGCCGGCGGCGAGGCAGTCGCGGGACCTGGTGCATGACCGGTAGAGGCTCAGCACGGCGAGCCAGTCGGCCAGGGCGTCCGTCACCGCCGGCCACCGTCGCCGCTGCCCGCCGCGCCTTCTGGCCTTCTCGGAGTAGGTGACGCCGGCGAACGGGTACTCGGCGACCACCTTGTTGTTGGAGAAGAGCGACGGCGGGAGGGGCAGCGGCGGCGCCTTGCCGCTGGCGCCGAGTTTGCTGCTGCGGGTGCTGGGCCCGCGCGCGGGCGTCTTGGGGATGCCCGGGCGGTGCTCCCAGGAGAAGGGCACCGTGGAGGCGCGGAGCGGGGAGAGGAAGCGGTGGTGGAACGGCGACGGCGCCGGGGACGGGAACGAGAAGGAGGCGCACGACGACGTGGAGGAAGCCGACGAAGAAGAGGACGCGGCCGCGGACGATGGGTTCGGGGAGGCGAGGAGGCGCCGGCGCCGTCGGCTTGCTGCTGCGGCGGGCGGTGGTGGCTGGAGCGGCGACGGCGAGGGCGGGTTGGGCATCGCGACGGTGTGACCTGTGGATGGTGTGGGGAGTGCGGGGAGGTGAAATTCGGGTGGGGCTTGTGGGCTTTTATGGTTGGGTCATGGCGTCGGCGCGGGCGCGAATGGCGCCGTGGCGTGATATTGGTGCGCGGCAAAGCCTCCTCTGTGTACACATCGGCAGAGGAGTCAACTGTATCTAGCCAGTAGGAGTACTTATTTTCAGGTTGTCGTGCGGATTTGGCACGTCTAGCATAATACAGGGCAGATTCACAGCCCTCATATACACGATTTTTCTAAGTTTTTTTTTTGAAAGTACAAGTGAACCAAATATATATTTTTTTGAAGAAAAAAATTAACCCGACCATGACCGATCACCCGAAATCCCGTAAGGTGGAGAGACCAAAACTTTCGGTACCTTCTCTTTCTATACATTCCATCTACATTCTCTATCTAACACACGCCACCATAATGTATACTGTACCTTTCATTTTTTTTTTCCCGCTGCGTCTCGTACGTCATCATGTAGCCATGTCAAGCACTTTGTCCATCATCGAACGGCGCCTTCTCCTTGGCAAGCACAACCGCAATAATTTATCTTTTCTAAATTACATTGCTTGTGCTTCTTTTGATCTAAAAAGTTATCCTCCATTAGTTCTCTATAAACTTGTCATGCTGCACTTGCACACGGTCTCGAAAACACAACTTCAACCACTAGTTTATACTTTGTGAAATGCAATAAAGTATGAAGCATTTTTTAATATAAATTTACGCGCATGCTTTTCAGATATCTAATCTAAATAAATTCTTTCGCAAGACGACCTAAATATATTCAAAGACACGGGTAGTTACAGGTTTGCAAAGCATTCCTGGAAAAAAGTTTTGAGAACTCGAATCTGTTTATGCCCAAAAGAGCTCTTACTCAAGTAGATGGAGAAGATAATAGCATACGACTATCGCTTTTAGCGTCAAATTTCAAATTACTATCACTTTACGTTTGAATCGTAAAAATCTAACTCATTTTTTTTGTAATCACTAGCAAACATGCCCATGCGTTGCAACGGGAGAGAAAAAAAATTATACCACAAGACTACAAAATAACTGACCACACAGGTCTCTAGCCTAATTTGTTACATCTTATTCTTTTTAAAAACACTGATATGTTTAGCTATTTCTATAAACAACTACACGGCTGACACAATTTTTCAGTCACCAAATAGTATTTTGCTTTCAACCTTCTACCATTATCATGTCTTGACTGCCTATTACATTTTCTTCCCAAAAAAATCAGAGAGTCAATGTGAAAGAATTTTTCATATTCAAGTAGGCACCCAAATGACCATACAAACTTTCAATCACGTGTGTATACGAACTATTTGAAGTATGCACAATATATCAAGTAATCGCTTTGCTTGTATGCTAGAATTGAGGTAGCTTAGAATCTGGATCTGTACCCATAAAAACTACCGGTGGAGAATCTCTGAAGGTGCAAGAGAGATGATATTTTGTCTATTTTTAGTGTATGTATGTAGATGAACTATTTAGATTCATTTTTCATAAAGGTTACACCGGAAGAAATTATCATGATTTGCACAAAAAATAGTGATCTCATGCTATGTGATTCTTCAGATAAATGATATTTTTCTGTACATGCATAACAGCGTGACCTGACTGAATTTTTGTGATGGAAAACAGCAGAAGGAGCAGCATTTGGACCAAATATGTCCTTCCGGTATTTGTGATACAAAACCGCATGAGTTTTAGTCCAGGTGGAAGTGTTATCTGCCTTGGATTTGTAACTATATGATGGCTTTGGAAGTCTGACCCTCGTTCAACTCTGCTGCACGGCGGGGCCTGTGCACCAAGGATGCCCCCGGCATCTGAGAGCTCTTGCCGGTCATCTGTTGCATGACGGACTTGAAGTTTGCGACGTCGGAGCTGACGAACTGCGCCTTGATAAACTTGACCATCACGCCGGCGACAGCATCGTCATTATTGGGCCTTGCAACATGCAGCTCCATGACCAATGCACGACCACTCTAGATCGTTTTACCTCTGATCCGCCGCAAAGCAGGGCATGGCGCTCGTCAATGCCCTCATCTCAATGTTGTGGCACGCTGTCTCTAATGCCATGTCTCAGGCAGCGATAGAGGACACGAACAGACTTGCAAGCTCGCCTCTATACTTCGGGCAGTGCTTTGATAGCGGCCAAAGCGAGAGGTGACTCGCGTCCACTGCGGCATCCGGCGAGAGCTCCACCACCGCGTTCATAGTAAAGTCGGGTGAAACAGAACAACGGGAACATAGATCCAACTCTCCCTTGACGCCGGCAGCGTTCTCTCGCCTGGCCAACTCAGAAGGGTCGACGGCATGGCCTCTGTAGGTGGCCCAGTCACGTTCATGCTCCTCTAGGTCGTACAAGGCCCTCTGCCCGCATGATCCATGTTGTGGCCGCCCAGGTGGGCGTCGAACTGGCGGTAGGGGTTCGTTAAGGTTCGTCGCGGAGGAACTTGTAGGACCTAGCGAGGCTCTTGGGAGCTGGCGTTAGCGTGGGTTTTCCCTCTTCGACGGAGAATTATACATGGGTGACGAGGAATCTAGAAATCGCATTGGTGGTCGAGGGCGATAGTGGTGAGGCGAGCTTTAGGCGTGCGTCCGAGCAGATTTTATTGGAGCTATCGAGGTACGCCATGAATTTCTTGATGAACTCGGCTCAGAATCCGGCCCAAGCGGATAACAGGAAGAGATAGACTCGGAATCACAAGGATGGTGCTTAGGACGGGGCAAACAACATACGAGACGGAAGACGACCAACGAGACGTACCGTCGCCTGGTAAAATTATTTAGTAGAGATAGAAATAGAGATCTCGGTGGAAGGGCAAAACAGTAAAACACCAGGTCGGACCGGAAGAAGCCTTCCTCTCTTTATTATTAGGTTAAGATTCGCAACATACATTAAGCCGTGTGTGACAACAAATTGAAACCCAATCTAACGAGTGTGACCCACATGTCATTGGCATTACCGGTATAAAATAAACCCCGAAAAAGAAAATAAAAGTCCGCTCATGCAGACGCCATCACCCCGCCATGGTACCCTCGCTTTCTGCATGTGAGGGTGCGCCCGTGGGAGGAGGTGTACACATGGTGGTGGTGGTGGTGCGTCATCACCCTGCCGCATGGACTATTGGACGCCTCGACGAGTCGCTGAAAGGCTTACCGACGGTGTGCGCCAAAGCGGCATAGGAAACGAGGCGACATGGACAATGCTGTTTTCACTCGCTTATGGGATGGGACCACCGGCGGAATATGCGCATAATTTTCTTTGGCGATGTTTTCCGGCCCCCCGACGCCCCGATCGCTCCTAGCGCGATGGGTTTGGTCTGAGTCCGCCGGATGTATTTTCGGCTCAATCCGACAAAAATAGTCTCCTGAGCGAAATTGTTTGCGCGGGCGGAAGAAAAGCATCGTTGGGCGGCTAGAGATGGTCTCAGCAAGAGCTCCCCTGCGTCTCGTATGTCATCATGCAGCCGTGTCAACCACTACAGGAATCGGCCTATATGCCGACGGCCAAATTCTATGCCGACGGCAATTTGTCGGGGCCGTCGGCATAGGTCGAGTGAGAAAATCTCAAACTGCGGAGAAAAAATTGCTATGCCGACGGCAATGCCGTCGGTCTTTTGTTTTTTGTTTTTTTTTTGAGCTACGCCGACGGCTGCCGTCGGCATAGACCCTAAGAGGGAATCCTGGATTGCAAAATTTGAGCTATGCCGACGGCAAAGCCGTAGGCATAGCCAAGCTCAATTTTTTTTTGACTTAATCACCGTTTTGATCATAACTTTTGCATTCCAACTCGGATTTTGACGTTCTTTAGCTCGTTTCGAAGAGGAGAAACATATCTAAATTATCATGCATATTGTTAAAACTAAATAATTAGAAAAAAATCATGAGAAATAACGCAACTAACAATAATGGGTTAACAGTTTCGTCTGAGAGGGTTGTGGGGCGTCTGAATCCAACCAAAATCTAGGTGGACCTAAAAATCATGAGAAATAGGTAGTTGTGTACCTAAAAATGATTTTTTTCAAAAATCATGAGCAAACTAGGAGGCACCTGTAGTTCAAATTTGCCCCGTTTCCAGCTGAATCGGCAGAAACTTGTGTTCTTCAAAAGAGGTGGATGAAAACCTTTTCAGAGGAAAATAATTGGTTATTTGTGAATATAACATGGTCTAGTATATTCAAAAAATGCATCTCCCAGGTTTTGCAACATATTTGTGGTTGATGCTTCACAAAAAAAACCATTTTTCACAGTCGGAGAATAGAAAATGGTTTTTTTATTCAACGAAAAGCAAAACTTTCTTCGGGAACATTGTCCGTGCTTCCAATATGCATGTTTGTGTGGAATATGGGCATATTTAAACAAACTATGCCATGGATTTGGCCATTACACCCGTCATTTGGCCCGAAACCCTAGAATGTTCGTAGGAGATAGCTCATTTATGTGAACATATTTTCAACACAACCGTCGTATTCCAAGTTTATTATTTTTGTTGTATACTAGGACATACATAATGACACCACGCGAAGGTTTTGCATCATTTTGGGGTTTTTTAAATTTTCTGGAATTTTCTAAGTCGGTTTCGGGAAAAAGTCAAGACGGCGGGCATGACCGTTCGTATCTAGGGCTTGAATATTGAGAAACTCTTGGTGTATCTCTGATGAAATAGGTAGTTGTGTACCTAAAAATGATTTTTCCCAAAAATCATGAGCAAACTAGGAGGCACCTGTAGTTCAAATTTGACCCGTTTCCAGCTGAATCGGCAGAAACTTGTGTTCTTCAAAAGAGGTGGATAAAAACCTTTTCAGAGGAAAATAATTGGTTATTTGTGAATATAACATGGTCTAGTATATTCAAAAAATGCATCTCCTAGGTTTTGCAACATATTTGTGGTTGATGCTTCACAAAAAAAGCCATTTTTCACGCTCGGAGGATGGAAAATGATTTTTTTATTCAATGAAAAGCAAAACTTTCTTCGGGAACATTCCCCGTGCTTCCAATATGCATGTTTGTGTGGAATATGGGCATATTTAAACAAACTATGCCATGGATTTGGCCATTACACCCGTCATTTGGCATGTTTCCACCTTAATCGGCAGAAACTGTCAAAATGGCCACCATGGCTATTTATCAAAAGAGATTAATTTTTTTAAAACTATCGATGTTTTTATGATATGGATGTCATATTTGAATTTCTCTAATTTTTCTAATCGATTTAGACATTTTATTTGTCAAATTTCGATTTACGGATTTAAAGATATAAATTATTGTATATTAAATAATTTATTCACAAAATAAAGTAATTTATAACATTATATTGTTATTTAGTCAATAAAGATAATTATAAAATCATTGTTATTTGTTCAAATACTGTTTTAAATTTATACAATAGAAAAATTTAACATCATTCCCCACAGGTTAATATGATTGATATGATAGTAATATCAGTAAGTTCTAACATCTCATATGGAATCTAGTTTGGAAGGACCTCAAAGGTTAAGCGTGCTTGTGCTGGAGCAATTTTAGGATGGGTGACCGAACGGGAAGTTTGACTAAGTTAAGTATGTTGACTAGATTAATTGTGTAATTAGAGATTAGAGATTAAATATGTGGCTAAGTGAAAAATTCTGGAATAGAAATTCAAAAAAGTTCAAATTTTTTTTTCCAAAATTCGAATTTTGGAAATATTGTGCCGACGGCAGCTTAGTGTGCCGACGGCTTTCCCGTCGGCATAGCCTACGCCGACGGTTTTTTATGTGCCGACGGCCATTTGACCATGTGCCGACGCCGGATAGGCCGACGGCAAGGTGTCGACGGCGGCCGTCGGCACAGCCTGTGCCGACGGCTTTTTAGCCTGTGCCGACGGGTTATGGCCGTCGGCATATGGAGCGTTTCCTGCGCACCTTGTCCATCATCAAATGCTTGTTAGCAAGAGCTCCCCTGCTCACGTAGCTGCATCTCCACAACCGCAATAATTTATCTTGTTTAAATTACATTGATTGTGCTTATTTTGATCTAAAAAGGTGTCCTCCATTAGCTCCCTACACTTTTCATGCCGCGCTTGCACACGGTCTCCAAAAGACAACTTCCACCACAAATTTATTTATCCTTTGTGAAATGCAATAAAGTATGAACGTAATTTTTATATAAATTTACGCGCATGCTTTTCAGATATGTACTAATCTAAATGAATTCTTTTACGAGGCAGTCTAAATATGTTCAAAGACACCGGTATAGTTAAAGGTTTTGAAAAGCATCCCTCGGAAAAAAGTTTTGAGAAGTGGAATCTGTTTACGCCCCCCGCTTGGATGAGCGGATTTTAGGCAAAACGGCCGTAAATCTGGGATCCGTAACTGCTCGCCGGACTGAGCGCTTGGTTCACCGTATTTTCTCTCGCTCCGTTTTTTTGCCATGCGCATTTACTTGGCGTTTACTCGGAAACTTTCACGGACCTCCGCAGGTCCCGGTCAAAATACGGCCGTATCCGTGGGCACAACAAAACGGGACACTAGATCTTTCCGGAGCGTATATTTAACAGATAATCCAAGCGGGGCCTAAATATATCCAGAGACACCGGTGGTCAAGTAGCAGATGGAGTACGCGGGAAGCGAGGTTACGACGGAATCAAGGAAGAGGCCACACTCGCTCGCTAGTCAGTAGCGAGCGTTTTCTTTCTCTTTTTGCACAAAGCGCGCGAGTTGCCAACTCTTTTTCTGATTCTTTGGTTCAAGCCGACTCCTTTTGCGATTCTTTGAGTCAACTTGCAACGGCATGCATTCCTTGAGGAAAAAGACTTGAAACGGTGGAGCCGATGGACCCAGATCACGCAGTCATTGTGGCTTTGACCGTTCTCGCCTCGAGACCTGGACACGCTACTAACCAGAGAGAAATTGACTCCTGGCCCGTTGCCACCGTCGCGTGCTGGGGCTGCAGGTGCGAGCCAAACAAAAGGGTTGCACTAATTGCGTGATCAGCCGGATCATACGAGTACAGCTGGAGCTAATCAGCTAGTGTAACAACCAGCCATTTTCGTGATTACGTTCACGGGGTCCACTGGTTCGTGAATCGTGAGAAACATGCTCGAAAACCCTGGATGGATCTCTGCGGTCGCGCGTCGCATTTCTTCAATCAATTGGAGGATAAACGACACGCGGCAGCTCAGGTACGTAATACCCGATGGACATGGCGGAATTAGCGAATGCCGCGCGCACTAGCTTGCGATCTACCGCCACTACACGCACTCTAGCAATCGAGTACGCTAGCAACATACTGAAAGGAGCGTGCATGGTTATATGCAGTTGGTTGCCGTGTCAGAGTGTCACCGTACGTTCGGCTTTGCGCACAGCACAGTGCGTGCACTAGAACCGCCGCACGCATCTGCTCCTTGAACTCTCTCGTCTCTGCACAAGCTAGCCTAGCCGTGCAGTATCTGCATACGGATCGACGATAGCTTGCGCGCGACCATGCTTGCGATCCCTGTTTCTTTTTCATCTGGTGACCGGAGAGAATGGTGCCCGGCCGGTCACCGGTCGCGCGCGACGCATCCATCTCGCACGCATGCGCCCGTCGCGTTCCTCTGTTCGTATGCGGAGGGGCCGGAGAGAATTACCCGGACGCCAAAGCGACGGCTTCCGCTTCCACACTTGAACTTGACTTGCACACACGTCTAGCGAACTGCCTCCCCGGACGGCCGGGGAAAGGAAAGAAAACGACCGAGGGAAAGTTGCATGGGATGCGGTCAGTGGCGAGGGCAAGTACATTGTTTCTTTCTCCCTTTCCCCGACGTTTCTTCTCCGGAATCATTGCTGCTTTGCCCACTGCCGGCCAGGACGCTTTGTCCACTGGGGTTGCACTGACATTTTTGTTGCCACCAAAGGAAGAGGCTTTTCTCTGTGACAGTGTGCTGAATTCTAGGCAAATTATTGTGTTCCCAGAACTTAGCATGATACTACTCTCAAGTTATTATGAGCTGTACAATACTTCATATATTTTCTGCAAGGGTATATGCTGGAGTATTATTATTTGTCCCTTCTTTTTTCTAGGAAAGCAGGATACGATGGACGACCGGCAAGGCGGGGAGACATGCGGTTGTTGTCCGATGAAGAAATGTTACTACTCGTGGACAAGTACAGTAGTTCTGTTTCAGCGCTTTACACGTAAGTACTGCTGGCGTGCACTCATGGACAATGCTGTGACGCCCGAAAAGGAGGGAGTGGAAGTAGATAGAATTAACAAAAGCGGTGAGGTAATCCCTGCTCTCGAACTAGGCTTTCGCCCCGCTTTATAAATAAAGCAACCACAACATCCAAAGATAGTAGCGATTACAACACGAACCAAAGAAAATACCACATGCTGGGGCAGCAGCACACACAATGCCCAAAGGGAGGAAATGAAAACTAGAAGGGGCAAAAAAAGCAAGAAAGGGGCGGGGGGGGGGGGGGGGGGGGGGGAGGGGGTGGTGTGGGTAGACAAGCTAGAGAGCCTCCGGGGAGGGGGGGGCGCCTCAAGATGGCGACGAGGCGGCGATGCGGTGGGCGGCGGCGAGAAGTCTGTCGATGATGTCGTCAAGCCGCTCCCTGTCCCGCTGTCTACAGAGCGGGGACCACTGCTGCACCAAAGCCAAGCATTTAAATAAGGCGTCAGACGCACGACGCAGAAAAATCTTCTCAATCACCATTTTATTGCGGGTCGTCCACAGGGACCACATCAAAGCCGCGAACACCAACCAGAAGAGGCGAACACCCCCTCCGGCCTGGTGCGCCTGGTCTTCTAGGAACTCCCCAAGGTCCGAGGCCTGCCACAAAGGCCCCAGAGCCTCATGGGCGAAATTCCACAAAAACCGGGCCGCCGGGCACACAAAGAAAATGTGTGTGTTGGACTCCGGACACCTACACAGCGGACAAGC
Source organism: Alopecurus myosuroides (assembly GCA_028641055.1). NCBI lineage: Eukaryota > Viridiplantae > Streptophyta > Magnoliopsida > Poales > Poaceae > Alopecurus > Alopecurus myosuroides. The sequence continues at coordinate 233,106,983 of CM054059.1, forward strand.
CCCATCCCCCGGACCATGGCGCTTGGCCACTTCCACTCCGGAGGGCAATCTATCGCGAAGAAGTTGCCAAACGAAAATCTTAATCTTCAGCGGGATTGGGGCTTTCCACAGGTGTGTAGCCCACGCTCTAACTGGCCTAGAGAATTGGGCCCTATACGCCGACTTGACCGAAAACACTCCCGACGGGGTCAACGTCCAGGCCACCTGGTCCACCCCTCCAGGAAGGGACTCGGGCAAGTCGCCCCTGAGAGCCTCCCACTCAGCAGCCTCAGCCGGCCCAAAAGAGCGTCAGAACAGGATGTTCCAAAACCCATTCTGGAACGCTGCGGCCACTAGCTGGGAGGGCTCCGAGCAAATCGCGAAAAGTCTAGGATACTCTAGCTGGAGAGGCCGCTCCCGAAGCCAAGGGTCCAACCAAAACATGGTCCCTCGACCGTCTCCTATGCCAAACCTCACCCCCTTCCGGATCTCCTGTTTAAGCGACTGGATGGACCTCCAAACGAGCGACCCATCCTGACGTTCACAGGTCAGAAGCGGGCGTTCCTGAAGGTACTTGGCTTTAATAAGCTGGAACCATAGTCCCCCCTCCTCCCGTAGAATGCGCCACACCCACTTGAGCATTAGGGCCACATTCATCTTCCGGGAGGCAAGGATACCTATGCCCCCTAAGTCTTTGGGGGCGCAAACATCCGCCCATTTGACCATATGATACTTTTGTTTCCCTGATGCATCTTGCCAGAAGAACCTCGACAATTCCTTGTCAAACGCTGCGTGGACTCCCTCCGGGAGAGAATAAATCCCCATCAAATATGATGGGACACTAGATAGGCATGACCCGATTAGGATGGACTTGCTCCCCTTGGAGGTAAACCGTCCACGCCAGGGTTCAGCCTTATTCCTCACCCTACCCACCGTAGGCTCCAGATCCCGGATCAAAATCCTGGAGTCGCTCAGCGGCACTCCCAGGTAGTTTACCGGGAAGGTGGTCAACCTGCAGTTGAGATTGTCCGCTATCCGTTGTTGATCCTCAGGGGAGTATCCAAGTACCACAACCTCACTCTTGTCGAAGTTGATTTTGAGGCCCGACATGGCCTCAAAACACAACAACAAAAACTTGAGGTTGACGATGTCTAACTTCGAGCCCTCAACCATAATCATAGTGTCATCTGCATACTGCAGGTGGGTAATGCCTCCACCCGGAATGAGATGACCAACCACACCAGAGATGTGGCCGGCACCCCTGGCCTTATCCAGGATAGTAGCCAGGGCATCTACCGCCAGGTCAAAGAGGATGGGGGTGTCGTGGGATAATCACGGCAGACGTTACCGGGGGTAACGAATCTTGGGGCAAGACGTCACAGGCGTTTGGGAGAGGGTTTCGCTCAGAGGAAAACATGATGGAACTCGATCTGGTAGCCGGCAATCAAGTCGTCGAGTCTCCGATCTCAAGATATTAACTCAACTCTCGTGTTACACTGGATACTTGATACCAAACGATATTGCTAGGGTTCTTAGATCTCTCTCAACTAAACCTAGGGGTCGGTTTATAAAGCACCCGTACCCTCTGGCTTGTCCTCCAAGACGCACCCTGGATCCTACCCGGACACCACATACAAACCCTAACTTTCCTTTACCGTAACCCACAATCCGGGTTACGAGACCTACAAACTTGGGCCTTCCAGAAGGTTCTATATCCTTAGCCAGATCTTGCGCAGCGCCCTTTGGGCCGGGTTATACCTTGGAGCTGGCCTACCGGGTTATTATCCCTCCATCAGTAGTCCCCAGAATAGCTTGGGCTTCACAGATCCTTCCTTGAAGCGCTTGCTATTCCCTGCAAAAACATCAGATGCGCGAATGCATGAAGGCCGGGTTAAAGCGCTCTGATAAATAGCTAGGCCCAGCTCTATGGTGGCCATATAGTAACCCGGCTTCTCTCCAAACACTTAGCTTTTCGGGTCTAAGCCCTGATAAGAATGTCAAATTCCTGTGCTTTACTCGATAATTGATCTTGATATTATGAAGAATATCTCCTTCCAATTTCTGTCCGGATACCTCACCCAATATTCAAAGCGTATCTCGCAAAACTTAAACAGATAGCCGTTACTCCGTAAAATCCGGCTCCCACCCGTTGAACTGGGCTTATCCACTCACGCTATTATAAATTGGCTCTTAGGGGTAACCCTAACCCCAACAGCTCATTTCCCCCCAATCTTCTTCCTTTCTTCCTCAGTGCTCTAGCTCACAGAGTGCCACCACGGAAGCCTCGCGTGCATCACCGGAGCCCATCAGCCGTCGGCTACGCTCCGCCACGGTGCGCTCCGCACCACCGCCCAGATCCGCTGCCGGACCCCCGACCTGCCCGCCGGGAATCGCAAAGGGGCACCAGGCTTGTGCCATTTGCCTCCGTCGAGCTTCACTGCAATCCCCTCCAGTAAGCCTCTCTCATCCATTAACTAGCCTCCGCAATTTCTTGACTTTCTCCAGATTAGATCTAATCAACTCGCCGGTCCTTTTCCTGGTCACGCCGAATTAAGTTGCTCGTATTCATTCTAGCTCATCCAATGAATTGGATATAGACTTTATTTCACTTTCCTACCACCCATAGTCGTTAATTTTACCACAAATCTAGAAACGGAGTCTCCAATCTGAGCTCGGACCGCCCAAATTTTCCGCCCTTGTTTCCGCCACCCGGAAAATCTTCCCTTTTCTGGTTCTTTTTATTCGCAATAAGTACCCGCGCTACCATCCATCACCCTCAAAGGCTCTTTCAATGCATAGGCTTTCATAACTTTTATTATGATGCTTGATACCCGGATAGTTTGAACCTTACTCTGCAGATTGATACCCGGATAGTATGCAACTTCCATGTTGTCTCGATATCACTTGTCAATGCTCAAACAACTCATAGCTTCCGAGTCTTATTCCTTGTATCCTTCTACCTCGTGCTTTGCAGGTCAATCACATGGCTCCCAAGAAGCAGGGGAAAACACCGGCCAAGGCCAAGACCACCAGCTCCATATCCGCCAATTGGGCGCGATCCACGGTTACGAAGGCCAAGTTAGAAGAACTGGCCGAGTTAGGGGTTCTACCCCCTCAAAAGGAAATCCACTGGAGGGTGCCGGGCAACGAGACCCGGCCTACACCGGCGAAGGACGAGCTAATATGCTTTGTGGAACACGTGACCCGGGGCTTCCGTCCTCCGGGTCATCCTTTCTTCCGTGATATTCTAAGCCATTATGGCCTTCGCATTTTTGACATAGGGCCTAACTCCGTGTTAAATATCTCCCACTTCATCGTTCTCTCCGAGTCATACTTGTGCACTCCGCCAAGTTTGGCTCTTTTCGTCGAGCTTTTCCAGTGCAAACCGTGCCGCGAAAGCGGTGACGGGGCACTTCTCGCTTGCGGCGGGGTTTCTATCCAGCGCCGCAAGAATTCTCTGATGCCACCCCTCACTCTCAACTCCCACGTCAAACACTGGCAACTCTCGTACTTCTATTGCCGAGACACCTCCCCACCCGACCAAAAGAAACTGCCAGGTTACTCGAAGGGCCTTCTCGATATCTCCGAGTCTTTCAACGCCTTTGCCCCTGACTCGGACAGGGAGGCCATCCGGCCTTTACTAGCCAAAATCTCTGTTCTGTCGGCCCAAGGTCTCATTGGGCTTAACCTGGTGAAAACTTGGGTCGATTTCCGGATCCAACCCAACTCCATCCGCACTAAGTTAATGTGCGAGTATTCAGGGCACACTACGGACTCGCTCCGGTACTCCACCCACAACTTTGCAGCCGGAGATACCAACAAGACTATCAAGAGCTTCTTGACAGAGAAGCTGGAGGTAATCCGGAACATAGCCGGGTTAGAACCCTTCACTCGTGAGAACCCAGCCCCCAAGGTAAAAACTCGGTTTTCATACTCTTGCTTTCACACCTTCCACTCGATATGACTAATAACCCTTATTCTTATACCTTCTTCTCAGGCTGATGATCCCTTTTGGAAGATTGAAACTCCTCCTAACTCCGAAAATCCAGAGGAGCAAGAGGATGGCACTAACTCGGATGAAGGTACGTTTCGAACTTCACTTAGTTCCTTTGAGTTCGTCGTGTCCCGTTCTTCATTTTCCAACTGTGACCTTGATAACTTCCAGAGCAAGAGGACAAGGACGAAGAAGAAGAAACTGACGGCAAGGTAGAATCCGCCAGTGATGAGGAGGAAGTGGAGCCGACAATCAAAGTCGGATCTAAGAGAAAACCCCGAGGGGTCGTCCTCAAGGTTTCATATCGCCTCCTTGTATTCAATTCGTATTCCTTTGATGATATACATGAGCTAACTTGACGTTATTCCACTGGCCACATTTGAAGGAGTCGCCCATGACCAAGCGCAGAGCGACTCGAAATTACCCGGGTGATGATGCTCTTAACCCGGGTATTTCATTGTCTCCGACTCGACGCGCTAGTATTTACCTGTATTTCATTGTCTCCGACTCGGCGCGCTGGTATTTACCTTATCCTTTCTCGGACGAAACAATCTTCCTAAACCATTCCCTTACAAAATCTCGCTTGATACTTTTCAGTTTCGCCCGGGTCCAGCAGCGAATTCCCTTCGGACTTTGCAGTGAATCCCGGGTAAAGTTCCTTTCCCGACGTTCTATCACATTTTCATCACCCTTTCCTGGTTGTACACTAACTGCTCACTCATACTATCTATAGGGCCACGGTCATCATCAGCGACCAAGAGGATATGGAGACCGATGACCCGGGTAAGGGGACCCCGACTAATAATACGGCAGCCGCAGCCGGCGACGAAGGACAAGTGTCATCGATGAACCCGACCAGTCAAGGAGCCGGGTATCCGATAGCCTTGCATGCAAGCGAGAAGGAAAAAGCTGCAACTTTGGGTGCGGGGGGGGGGGGGGGGGAGTACCAGATTCCAACATTCGGATGACCCGGAGGCCATCTCCCGCTAAGAAGAAAACTCCTTCTCCGAGTTTCCGAGGACCCGGATCTTCTAACACGGGTAATGATACTTTTGACCACCTGATGAGCACTCTCCTCACTATGAAGACCTCAGAGAGCAACATTCTAGAGCGCATGGCCGCAGAGCACCAGGTAATAACACTTGATATCTCGCAGTATACATTTAGTCCCCAAGTTCCGAGCATAACTTTGTTGAAGTTATGCTTGGTACTTTATGCAATAGTCGGCTTGCCATGATACCCGACTGATACTTGTGCTCCTTGTTCTTTACAGGCACAGATGACCCGGTCTGATGAAGTTTTGCTCAAGACCGAACAACTTCTTCTTGCCGAGGTAAAGCGTAGAGAAGCCCTTGAGGATGACGTGGAAACCTTGAAGAAGGATGTTTCTAAATACAAGAAGAAGTACAATACTGCTCAAACCGCACTGAAGAAATTATCGGACCAGGTTACCGATACCTATCGTATCTTGCTTAGTAAGTTTTTGCTGCCGACTGACTTCATGCCTTTACTTTATTACATGATACTCGAGATTACTGATACGTTCTTCCTTTGTTTCAACTGCAGGTGCCAACCTTGCGGCCCCAGAGGAGGATGCCATTACAAAGGCTAAAACTTTAAAGACTGTGCTCCGGACTTTCTTTGCCGGCACGAAGTTTATACTGGACGCCGTGAAGTGGCCTACTGAAGTATATCCGGGTGAAGAAAATCTTATCCAAGCCTGCTCCACCGTGCCTGCCTGGATTGAAATCTGGAAACGCTCGGCATGCCGGATTGGTATGACCCGGGCTTTTACCCTGGCTAAGGCTTATTTTCCGAAGCTTGATCCGGCAAAGGTAATATCCGGGTTTCCAGAATTCAAAGCGGATGGCTCCAAGTTTTCACCCAAGGACTTCAAGGCCATACAGTCCGCAGTGCGTCATTCGACCACCACTTTGGCCGATAGTATGGATCTGAACACAATTATGAGTGCATACGATGCTGAAGGCAAGATCGTCACGGAGGACGCACCCCCGCCCTTTGATGTTTTGGAGAAATGGGCTGCTGACTCGGCCAGGAAGAGGGAAGAAACTGCGAAGAGAGAGGCCGAGTTAGGATCAGAGCCAACCACCTCTACACCAGCTGTTCTTCCGCCTGTCCGTCCTGTCGCGAAGAATCCGGGTGATGATGCCGGGATAGCTAAAGAACAAGTCCAGGAGCAAGACCCGGAGGGCAAGGGCAAAGATGTGGACCCTACTCAGGAAGCTGAATAGGCAAATGCCATCAAAATACTTCGATCATCTGATGCTTTTATTCCAAACAAGTATTCTTTTGACGGTGCGCCTATGCACCCTTGATACTGGTGTCGCAATTTGTAACACACTTTAATTCTGTGATACACTTCGTGCCTTTCTAGGCCTTTTGATGAACTTGATACTTGTCTATTTTTGAACTTATTCTTGATATCCGACTTTCTTTTCATTTCTTTTTATTCCCCTCTTTATTTCCGAGTATCGTGAGTTTTGACAGGTGGACTTTTCTTTAAGTCCCCAAGTCCCCACGACTCGGACATTGGGGTCTTTCGAGCTTAGCGACGAAACAACTTGACTCTGTATCGAAACCCACAGTCCCCAAGGCCCGAATTTCCGAGTCTGTGGTGTGTGGTCTTTTCGAAGAGAACAAACTTGTTGTTGCTAAGCCGAAACCCGGAATTGTTTCATATAGATAATGAAGTTACGCTTGATAAACGTTGCGTTTCTAGCTATTAGCCTTGTACTCTGCATAACTTGTGGTTTAGATGACCCTTTTGACTATCTTGTACTGTAAGCCGGCTTTCGCGTGGATACCATGTTGTTACATCTATACGAAAACAGGGTCAGACAAGTCCCATTGGGCTTCATGGCTGATTGTAATCGTAAGCGAGCAAATCATGCCACTTTAGTGCGAGTCACATCGAGCTTAAGTAAGAAAAGTCAAGAAAATTTGGCTCCTTTGTCCGGTTATAAGATTGCAGCCGTACTCGTTTGCGAGTAATCGGCCCTTATAACTCATAGGCATCAAGGCCGGGTCTTTGGGTTTGTGGCTGTGCTATTCAAGCAATCAGCCCCCGAGACCTATATATATTCAACATACTTAATGATACTGATGTATTGATAGCAATGGATACTACTCACCTGTAACCGAAGTAAAGATCGTAACAAAATAGGACTTGATAACCATCGCTTTATTGATACGAGAAAGTTTGGATCAGCAGGCCGCCTCATTAAAAACCTTCCAGTCCCCTTAGGTACCCTGGGTAGGAAAAGAGCGCGTCTGAAACCTGCTGCCCGTTACATTGTTTAGTTCTTCTTGGGAACCGGTCCCGGGCTGACGTGACCGATACACATTCTCCATTTGTTGGACTTTTTCATGATAAGTACCGGGTTTACCAGCCAACCCGGGTGAGGTGTTTCCATAACGCGGCTGGCTGTGAGCGGCCGTGCAGTTTCTTCTCCTATACCAGATTGTTTGGAGGAACCATCCTTGACAAAAGCCACCATCTTAGCATCTTGTGCTGCCTTGAACTTTGCTCTTTCGCCTTCAGTGCTCGGCCTTTTTGGTGTGGTTCTGTCCTCCGGTTCAGCTTGAGACCGGTAATGCTTGAGTTCCTCTTTTCTACAGGCTTGCTCGGCCATTGCTGCGTCTCCTTCATCGCATTCAGCTGCTATATCTCGATTTCCATGTATGGTAATGGTCTGCTTAGGACCCGGAATTTTTAGCTGTAAATACACGTAACACGGCCTAGCCATGAATTTAGCATAAGCCGGCCTTCCGAATAGCGCGTGATAAGGACTGCGCAACTTGACCACCTCAAAAGTGAGCCACTCAACTCGATAGTTATCCTTTGATTCCCCAAAAGGTACCTCCAATGCGATTTTTCCCTCGGGGCACGCTGAATGACCCGACACTATCCCATAAAAAATTGTTGAACTTTTTTGTAGCTGAGACTCCTTGAGGCCCATGCGTAAGAAGGTTTCCCAATACAGTATATTGATGCTACTTCCACCGTCCATCAAAACCTTTTTCAGCTCATACCCATTGACCTGCGGTGCGACTACTAATGCTAAGACTCCCGGGTGTTCTATTCTTTCCGGGTGATCCCTTCTGCTCCATGTTACGTCCTGTTCTGACCATCTCAGATATCTCGGGACAGCCGAAGAAACTGAGTTGACCGCTTGCTTCAGTATCTTTTTGTCCTTGTTAGAACCTCCTGTGGTATGCACGTGATATTGACCCAACTGTTTGGGGTTGGCCTGGAAACCTCCTGCTCCCCCTTGGTTATTACCTTGATTTCCAGCTGCCGGGTTACCGGCTGGGGGTGGGCCGTTGCCCGGGTTTCCACCTGGACCCGGTCCTCCTCCCCGACCTGCACCTCGCATGGCTCTGTTCACTTCCTCATTCTTCCATCTCTGTAGGTCGGCGCACTGCTCCAAGGAGTGGTTAGCTGGCCTACCGTTCCTGCTGTGCTTCGGGCATGCCATTCTGAATATGTCCCAATTATTACTCGGCCTTGGTGGCCCTTGATAGTTTCCTCCATTGTGATTTCCAGTATTGAAATTTCCTTCTGCCCTGGGTCTGGAAGATCCGGCTTCAGTATTGGCGACAAACTCGGAGCCTCCTTCAAACGGGCGTGTCGTGGTGGTGTCACGGCAGATGCCATGGGATGGCTAAAGATGTGGGGACGATGGACGCTGGAGGTGTCCGGGGAGGGATCACGCGACGAGTAGCCGCGTGAGGTGAGATCCACACAACACAAACAACACGATATATCCAGGTTCAGGGCCCTCGTGAGGAGGTAAAACCCCTACTCCTGCCTTTCTCTATGTATTACGATGTCTCTCCGAGTAGCCACAGTACAAATGGTATCGCTACCGAGTAGCCTCTCTCTCCTCTCCGAGTAGAGCTAGGTTAAGAACTTAGGGTTTCTAGGGTTTCCTATGAGCCCGTGTGAGCATGGAATGAGATCGTCTGGGAGCGTGCCTCGCGCAGGAGGCGGCGGGGCACCTTATATACATGGTGCCCAGCCGGATACGTCCAAATCTAGACAAGTGTCGACATAGTGTGCACACTGTCCTTTCTCCGAGTACCCGCTGACAGCTTTGGTCGTTGGTCTTGGCTGCTTCTGTAAAGTCGTTGGGCAAAACTAGGGGACAGACTGGTATCACTGTTCCTAGTCACAGAGTAGGCCCCCCTTATCCTGCCACCGACTGCTTCCATGCTGTCACTGTCAGGCAGGCCGTCCCCACGTGAACAGTAGTTCGAATGCTGCCAAGTACGGACCCAGGATACGCGGGATCCTGTGTCAGAACGGCTCCTTTGACTTCCTGCCCGAGTAGTTTCCCGCCAAAGGTTCCCGCCAATTGTACTCGGGCCAAACCTTCTACTCGACAGGGTAGAACTTGATTGATATCTCCTTCTGGTCATCTTGGGGTGAGACCGAGTAGCAGTCGACCGGGTAGCGAGTACCCGGTAGTCGGCTACTCGACCAAACCTCTCTTCTGTAAGCGGCCTTTACCACCTGTCTTTACCCTACTCGGGGGTAACCCCCCGACAGCAGTCCCCGAAGCTGGTTGAGTCTTGCGAACTTGTTCACTAGGCTCTGCCAGCTTAAAACCAGCCTTCGCACCTCAGCCATCGAACCTCAAGATGCCGAGTAGGTCCTCCGAGTGGCTATCCGGAAAGTATCTTGAGTCTCCTCTTTTCCGAGTAGTACTTGCTTTCTACTCTGTATCCGAGTAAAAAGACTTAGCGAAAATTCGCAAACTGAGCCTTTGCAGCGCAGAGCAACATCCAGCCCTTCACGCAGGCACTGCCTACGTGTCAAGCATCCACGACCTTGTCGTTTGGTTGCCCAGGACACGACGCCACGTGTCCAGTTTTCACGCTGTGGGCCCACCGGCCGTCATGTCCCATCACGCGCAATTACTGGCCACGATCTGATGGTGGGATCAAATGCGACCGTTACGCGCGCAGCCCGCGCTTGTGTGCGTTTCTAGCCGGCCACAGGACCCACCACACGCCACAGTCGATCCCACTACCGCGGTGGTAACGGCAATACCGCGAGGGAGATATAAATACCCCCGCGGTAACTTCCCTTTCTTCTTCCCTGCACTTTTCCCCTTCTGCCTCTTGTTCTTCTTCTCCACCGAGCCCTCCGCCGCCGCGCAAGCTTCCGCGCCGCCGCGGACTCACTCTACCGAGCAACTCCACTCGAAAACCATCCACTCCTTCCACCCGCAACGATGGCCAAGGCTAGATGGGCGGGTTCCTCCGTCACCAATGCCAATCTCGCCTGGCTCGTAACCAGCAGAAGGGTTCCCCCCGGCGTGGAGTGCCGGGCACCCGACGACGAGGTCGTGCCAACTCCACGGGACGACGAGCGGGTGGTCTTCATGTCGCACTTCGAGCGCGGCTTTGGACTGCCCGCCTCCGACTTCCTGCGCAAGTTCCTCGACCACTTCGGGCTGCAGATGCATCATCTGCCGCCCAACGCGGTCGTCTTCCTCGCCTACCATGCGGTGGTCTGCGAGGCTTTCCTCGGCATCAGGCCCACGACTGATACGTGGCTCAGGTACTTTAATCTCCGCCAACAGTCAGTCGGGAAGAAAGACGGTGCAGGCATTGGCCGCGCCACCGACACGGGCTGTGCCATGATGGTGCAGCGGACCGGGACGAACCATCCCCGCATCCAGGGGCTGGATTCCTGCCGAATGTGGCAGCAGACATTCTTCTACGTCAAGAATGTCCCCGCCACGGAAGGAGGTGTGGTTGATGATCGAATCAACCTGCCCGCTTGGAGGAATCGTGCTCCACTCGGGTCGAACTGGAAGGAGAAGCCCACCATCGACGAAATCGCCGTCGAGATAGAAGATAGACTTGGCGAGTTGAAGAAGCTGGGTCTCAAGAACGACGACCCGGTGGTGTGCTGGATCAAGCGCCGAGTGCTCCCTCTGCAGGAGCGCTGCCATCTCATGTGTTACATGGGAGGCCCGCGCGACTGCACCAGGACCACCACCATCGAAATCGACGACGCCGATGTTGCCTATCATGCCAGGAACATGCTGAAGACAAGCCTTACCGAGAAGTGGCGGTATGGTTTCGTCCCGTACAGCCGCACGCAACCGATTGCCCGGGTACGCTGTTCTTACTCTGCTTTTGCCTCTGTTTCCCGAGTAGCTAACTTCCCTTTCCGCCCCGACTAGCAATCACCTGGTGCACCGAGTAGAGTACTTAGTCGACTCGCGCTTAGGCTTAGTATGCTTTGTGTTTGCACGCCTATCCGGATAGAACACTTTGTAAAACTGCATAGGCTTAGTGTGCTTTGTGTCTGCACGCCTGTCCGAGTAGAATACCTAGAAAACTGCATAGGCTTAGTGTGCTTTGTGTCTGCACGCCTATCCGAGTAGAGTTCCATCCTGCTACTCGGTTGACTTATGATCCTTCTCTGTCTTTCAGACTCTTACTCGACAGCTGATTGAGAGTCGCGAAGTTTTTGAAGACAACTGGTTCGCCGATCGCGAGGAGGATGACATGCTGCCCTCCGATGACGCGGAACAGAGCAGCCCTGTCCCTGACAAGCGCGATGCTCTCCGCACTTGGTCGGATGAAGGCTCTCACGGTATTGTTACTTTCATCTTGTTTGTTTCTGAGAAACACCAGCCCCTTGCATTGCTGTTTCTAATTCTTCCTGCTTCTCTTTTGAATTTCTCAGATGAGGCCGCTGCGGAGAAGGGTGACGAGGATGAGGACGAAAACGAGGGCGATGCGCCCCTTGTCGTCCAACCTCTGTCTACTGCCCCTCCCGAAACCCGCAAGCGGACCGGGAGCGAAGCGCAGGCACCTCCAGCCAAGAAAAGGAAGCCCGCCGAGAAGAAGAAGAAGGTTACTGTCAAGAAACCCCGACGACAGCTTAAATCCACCACTGCGTGAGTTCTCTTCTCGTTTGCCCTCCTTCTCGCGTAGTACTGTTTTCTCCCAAATCTTCTTCCAATCCCTGATCTCTTTCTTCTCTGCAGTCCTGCCATGGATGCGAACGCAGCCCTCGGGTCCGACCAAGCCCAGAAGAAACCAGTACCTCTGGTCAACCTGGACGACGATGATGAGGACCGCGATGCCAATGCTGCTGCTGCCAATCCAGCACAAGGAGCAGCATCAGAACCAGCAGCACAAGATAGCGCCGTTCATGAAGAGAGACCCCCTTCTCCTCCGGCTAGCAACGCCGAGGAGAATCAAGAACAAGAAATGCAAGACGCCGCCGCCCTTGAGCGGCCAGAAGTAGAACGGGAGCAGCCTACCACCGAGGCTGCTGCACAAGAGAATATTACCGCCGAGCAGCTGGTGACAGACGACACCGCCCCGGATGCTACCATAGCAGATGTCTACCCACTGCCAGGCGGTGGATCTGCGGCGCCACCAACTGCGCAAGGCCCTACGCCACCAACTGCGCAAGGCCCTACACCGCCAACTTCCTCCTCGTCTCCTCAGAGCAAGGACACATCCAGCCCTCCTGGGCGAGCAGCCAAGCAACAGGCCCTTGATGCTCTGAGGGATTACTGTTCCAAGAAAGGCCTTTCTGAGAAGGAGACTGCCGATAAGGTGGCTGCTGAGGAGGCCAAGGCCAAGGAGGAAACCGCCGAGAAGATCAAAGCTGAGAAAGAAGCTGCCGAGAGAGCCAAGGCCGAGCAGAAGAAGGTCAGGGCTGAGCAGAAGAAGGCCGAGAAGCAAGCTGCCGAGAAAGCAGTCGCCGAGAAGGCAAAGGCCAAGACTGACGGGAAGAAACCCGAGGATGTCGAGAAGCAGGAAATCGAGAAGGAGCAAACGAAGAAGAGGGCCAGAGACCAAGGCGCATCCGCAGGCGGAGCACTCGTGATCCGCGGCTCCGGCCCGATTCCTGCTGCGCTCTCTGCGGACGCTCGCGCTGCTGGCCAGCCTTGCTACCCGGAGTACATGATCGAGGTTAGCCAACAGCACGCCATCGGCTTCCCTCCCCAAGATAAAGCCTTAGCTATTCAGAAGGGAAGGAAAGTTGTAGCCAGGAACACTCCTCCCTTCGATCCAGCTCAAAACAAACCCGTCAATATTGCTTCTCGGGGAGCCCAAGACAAGCCAATAACCTCCAAGGGTCTTGAGCAGGTACTGGACACTGTCGGCCACATCAGCGCCAAGTGGGACAGCAGGGTTCTCGGAGAGGAGAAGTGGCACGGCTTGACCCTTGGCTCCGTCGACCACTACCGCGTGGAGTGGAACAAGATCGACCTGGGACACCAGCCCATGTCCGTCTCCACTGATACCGCAACCCTCGCAGCCAAGATGTTCTTGCACCGCAAGAATGCCGAAGATATCGAACAGAGCTACGCAGTAAGTCTTTTTGCCTTTTCCGAGTTGAATTTTCTTCTCTTCTACTCGCCTTTCTTCTTTCTTACCATCACCCCCAGTCCCCGAGATTTGGGTCGAGTAGATGGATACTCTCCGAGTAGCCTCCTACTCGGGCCGAATCTTCTCTGCTTTGCCTAACTCATTTTCTTCTCGGTTTTCAGGATAGCGTTCTTAAGCGGACCAACTTATACCGCATCCTTCTCTGGAACCACTCCATCGCCAGGAGGCGAATTGCTGCGCTGGAGAAGGAAAAGATAGCTGCTGAGGCCGCGAGTAAAAATGCAAACGATAGCACCCAACAGCTGGCCGAAGTGCAAGGTACGCCTTTAGCCACGCGGTTTCTGCGTTTTATGTTTACGCCCGCTTCTGCTTTCTCACGCGCTAACCTTTTCTTCTCTGCAGACAAACTGAAGGCCTTGGCCGATGAGCATGAAAAATGCCGTAGCTTCGTGGAGAACGCCGAGGCCACCATAAAGAAACTTGAAGGTGAGTTTGCTGTTTACTCGGTGTGACTTTGAGTTTGGTTCTTCTCTGGCCATTTACTGACCTCATCTTATCTTTTCGCAGAAGATTATAAGTCATTTGCTGAGGCGCACCAAGACTGCGTCAAGCCAGTGGAGGTGGAGAAGCAGCTATCCGACCAGGCCATTACTCTGGTGAAGGACCACACCACCGAGATGGAGAAGCTGCAGCTCCAGCTTCAGAATGCACTCCAAGATGCCGTCAAGCTTGGCGCCGAGAGGGACAATGCCATCGCCGAGAAGGCCAAGGCCGAGACCACTTTCAAGGCCAAGGAGAGGGCCCTCGAGGCTGAGTGCGAGACTCTGAAGAAGACCAATGCTGATCTTTTTGCTCAGATGGACACCCTGCGCCAGATCCAATCAAAGCACATTGGCAACGAGGAGTCCTGGAGAACCAAGCTGCAGCAGCTGCGCCGCCAACTGATCGGTAAGTTTTCTCTACATTGCATCTTTTCTTCTCGGTCTTATTCCTTCTCGGCTTCCTTTTTTCTTTCTCGGTTTTTGATCTTGCCACTTGTTATTTCAGATATCTGGCCTCGTCTTGAGTCTACCTCTGCGCCCACGATAGCCAAGGCCCGAGCAGTTCGCCTTTCGCTGGGTGAGCCGATTGACACCAGGGCCGATATCGAGGACAGCTTGCTGGTGCTCAAAGGTTACTTCGAACAGCTGGCCGGCTGCGGGACCGATTTGATGCATGCGGGCTTTGAGCTGCACCGGCTGTTCTGGCCTCATGATCCTGAGCCAAAAAGCATGCGGGAGCTCGCCCTCAAGCTGGAGAACGTGAAGGCCGAGTTGAAAAAGTGGCGAGCCTCCGGAGCCCGTGCTGGTGCGGACGTGATGCTTCTCTGCATTGCGTCCTGGTATGAGAACCTGGATATGCAGCTCATCCGCGGGAAGCGCAATGACTCCAAGTGGGAGACTGATGCCGATAGCGTGGCCTTGCGCAAGCAGATTGCATATGATGTCGCAGAATGCGCCGAGACGGAGGTCTACATCGATGGCGTCCCCGAACCCGACACCGAGTACGAGGACGAAGAAGATGATGACGAGGAGGAAGAGCTTGGTGACTTCTTCGAATCTCCCAAGGGCAAGGCCGGGAAGGGAAAATCTGCCGTCGTCGCGAGTAGCGATGAAGACGAAGGGGCGCACATCGACAGCGAGCCACTCGACTTCGGCACCTCCTCAGGTGCTGCTCTCGACGACACGGTGCCTCCTCCAGGCCACGCCTCATGCTCCTCCTCGGCTCCAGGACCCGTCTCGGTGGCCACGGCCACTTCTGAGCAGGCGGCCACCCAGGAGGGTGCCGAGATGGAGGAATCCGCCGCCGTGCAGACGGAGGCGGATGCCGCCCACGCCAGCACCGAAGGAACATCCGCCACGACTGCCACCGAAGAAGCTGCTGCAAGGACCGCCGCCGAGGAAACATCAGCCAAGGCCAGCGCCGAGAACAACGCCTCCTCATCTTGAAGCAACCTGCAATCTTTTCTTTCACTTGAACACTTTATCAGATCCCCGGAATGCCGGGAGCAGATGTAACAGACTACCTTTATCTTGCCTGCTACTCAGTTTTTATGCCCACTCTGTTTATGTTGACATTAATCAATTTGAATGACACTGGCTTAATGCCGAGTTGTGTTTCCATGCGAGTCCCCGAGTAGCATTTCTTATTCACCCTGTCTTTTCATCTCTGCTCTACCTGCGACTTGTCGCTTGTTTGGTATTCGAGTCACAAGAATCAAGGAACAAGGCTGCAAATACTTAGCCGCTAGAAACAATCATGATAACGCAGCCCACCACTTAGCCGAGAAGACGAAAACGGGGAACAAAAAGTAACCGATAATCTACTCGGTTCCTGCACTCTTTCTTCCTTAGCGATTTTCGTGTGCTCATTGACCTTTTGCTTGTTCTCTTGCTTGCCATGAAGCCGGGTTTCGGACAGCAGCAGAGTCGAAGAGTTGGCATATAGGTTTAAACACAGTACTCAATGCACTTATGAGTTCTGAAGTGGAGCAACCGAGTAGACAAAGGAACAAACCGAGTAAGACAAACACTTAGAGCAATTTTGGACGAGGGCAGTCCCCGAGAACAATTTTAGACTGCAGAGTAGAATTTCAACTCGGATGAGAGGGTACATACACATCTTTGCTTACGAATGAAAACGACGAAGTAGAGCTACATTCCAGGGACGCTTGGTTTCCTCTCCAGCTTTATCTGCCCTGTTCGCCTGCGATGGGCGCACATCTACAAGATAGTACGCGTCATTGTGCAGCGCTTTGCTGACAATGAAAGGCCCTTCCCATGGAGGAGACAACTTGTGCATCCCGGCTGTGCGCTGCACAAGCCTAAGGACCATGTCTCCTTCTCGGAAAACCCTTGGGTTCACCTTTCGGCTATGATAGCGCCGCAGGTTTTGCTGGTAGATAGCCGAACGTGACAGAGTCAGCTCTCTTGCTTCTTCAAGCAGGTCAACGTCGTCTTCTCGAGCTTCTCTCGCCTCCACCTCAGTGTAGAGGGCTACTCGGGGGGAGTCATGCTCTAAGTCTATTGGCAACACGGCCTCAGCCCCGTATACCAAGAAGAATGGCGTGTAGCCGGTTGACCGGTTAGGGGTAGTCCTTAGACTCCACAACACCGCTGGCAACTCTTCTAGCCAACACCCAGGTGTTTTCAGCAGTGGCTCAATCAGCCTTGGCTTGATACCTGCCAGTATCATCCCATTGGCTCTCTCAACTTGCCCATTGGAGGCAGGGTGCGCGACTGACGCAACGTCTAGTCGGATATGCTTATCTCTGCAGAACCGCACCATTGCCCCCTCTGCAAAGTTGGTGCCGTTGTCGGTGATGATACTGTGCGGGTAGCCATATCTCATGATTATATCCTTCACGAACTTCACAGCTGTGACCCCATCGCACTTCCGAATAGGTTTCACCTCGATCCACTTGGTGAACTTGTCCACCATGACCAAGATATGTGTCATATTGCCCTTAGCCGGCTTGAAAGGGCCAACCATATCCAAGCACCAGACAGCAAAAGGCCATGTGATAGGGATTGTTTTTAACTCGGAAGCTGGCATGTGAATCTTACTTGCGAACATCTGGCAGCCTGTGCACTTCCTCACAATATCCTCAGCTTGCTGCAATGCAGTGAGCCAGTAGAAGCCATGCCGAAAAGCTTTCTTGACTAAAGCCCGAGAAGAGGCGTGATGCCCACATTCCCCTTGATGTATTTCCACCAGGATTTCTTCTCCTTCCTCTGGGCTCACACAGCGTTGCAGCACACCAGTGGCACTTCTCTTGTGCAGCACATCTCGGACTAAGGCGTAGCCTTTGGACCTTCTCTGAATCTGCCTCGCAGTCACCTCATCTTCAGGTAAAGTGCCATCCCTTAGAAAGGATAATATGGGCATTGCCCAACTCGGTGTCTCCCGCACGGGAAACACTGGTTCGTCCATTTCCATTGGGACAGGCTCTGGTGGTTGCACAGGAGGAGTAGGAGCGCTTCTCTGCAGCCCAGACCGATTGGCGAGAACTTCTTCAATGAATGCAACAACTTCTGGGTTGAGGGCGGCAGTCCCCGAGTAAGGAATGGCAGTCCCCGAGTAAGGAGTGGCAGTCCCCGAGTAGGGAATGGCAGTCCCCGAGTAGGGAATGGCAGTCCCCGAGTAGGGAACGGCAGTCCCCGAGTAGGGAACGGCAGTCCCCGAGTAGGGAAAGGCAGTCCCCGAGTAGGGAACGGCAGTCCCCGAGTAGGGAACGGCAGTCCCCGAGTATAGGACGGCAGTCCCCGGGTTCCCTGCAGCACTCTCCCAGTCAATCTCCATTGGGTCAGATTCCTCACTTGGCAGAGAAGGGACAAAGATGGATTCCGAGTTGGGGGAAGGCTTGATGGATGGCTTCCTCAAATGCTCCAAGGCAATCCCTGCCGGGATGGACTGCCGAGAAGATCCCAACTTGGATAGCTCGTCTGCTGCTTCGTTCTCTGCTCGGTGGATGTGCTGGAACTCACAGCCTTCGAAAAACCCAGTCATTGACTGCACCAGGAAGCGATACGATGCCATGTTGGCATCCAATGCATCCCAGGTACCTGAAACTTGCTGCACCACCAGATCTGAATCGCCATAGCATATAATGCGCTGCACACCAACTTCCTTTGCTACTCGCAAGCCATGCACCACTGCCTCGTACTCGGCTACATTGTTGGATGCCTTGAAATGGATCTGCAACACATACTTGAGCTGATCCCGCTTGGGTGATGTAAGCACAACGCCAGCACCAAGGCCTTCTTTCACCTTTGAGCCATCAAAGTGCATCTTCCAATAGTTGGAAACTGGAGCAGGAGGTTCATATTGCATCTCGGCCCAGTCCACAAGAAATTCCGCCAGTACCTGAGACTTGATTGCTTCTCTTCTCGTATACGCGGGAGCGTACGCGGCTAGCTCAATCGCCCACTTGGCTACTCTGCCACTCGCCTCCTTGTTACCCATGATGTCCGAGATGGGAGCTGAGCTCACAACTGTGATGGGATGCTCCTGGAAGTAATGTTTCAGCTTCCTGGCGCCCAGGTACACACCATATGTCATCTTCTGGTAATGTGGATAGTTTTGCTTGGAACTGGACAGCACTTCACTGAGATAGTAGACTGGGCGCTGCACACTCTTGCCTTCTTCTTCTCGCTCCACCACTATCACCACGCTGACTACTCGGTTAGTCGCGGCAATGTATAGCAGCATAGGCTCCTTGGGTAGCGGACTAGCCAAGACGGGAGCGCTAGCCAGCATTGCTTTCAGCTCATTGAATGCCACGTCCGCTTGCGGAGTCCAGACAAACTTGTCGCTTTTCTTCATCAGCTGGTACAGAGGCAAAGCCTTCTCGCCCATCCGGCCAAGAAAGCGGCTCAGAGATGCCAGACAACCCGTGAATTTCTGCACATCCTTCAATGATCTCGGCAAAGACATGCTCTCAATAGCTTTTATCTTAGACGGATTGGCTTCAATGCCCCGACTAGAAACCAGAAAACCGAGTAGCTTTCCAGCTGGTACACCAAAGGTACACTTACTCGGATTCAGCTTCATTTTGTACCTGCGCAGGTTAGCAAAGGTTTCCTCCAAGTCGGCAAGCAGAGTATGTGTTTTATTCGTTTTGATGACAATGTCATCTACGTACACCTGCACATTCTTGCCGAGCTGGTCATGCAAGCATTTCTGCATGCATCTCTGATAGGTTGCACCCGCATTCCTCAGGCCAAAACACATGACACGATAGCAATAAGCCCCGTACGGGGTAATGAAAGCAGTCTTTATTTGATCAGCAGGGTTGAGTGCAATCTGGTGGAAACCAGAGTAGGCATCTATGAAAGACAACAGTTCACAGCCGGCAGTGGAATCGATCACCTGATCGATGCGAGGTAGCGGGAAAGGATCCTTGGGGCATGCCTTGTTCAAGTCGGTGTAGTCGACGCACATGCGCCATGCGGTGGCAGCCTTGGGATCTTCCTTTTTCTTCTCGACCATGACCGGGTTGGCCAACCAGTCAGGGTGCAGCACCTCCATGATGAAGTTACTGATCAGCAGCTTGGTGATTTGATCACCGATGGCCTTCCTTCTCTCATCCCCGAAACGGCGTAAAGCCTGCTTCACGGGCTTGGCGTCAGGACGCACATGCAAAGAGTGCTCAACCAACTCCCTCGGGACTCCTGGTAGATCTTCATTGGTCCAGGCGAACACGTCCCGATTCTCACGGAGGAAGTGGATGAGCGCGCTTTCCTATTTCTCCGCCAACCCGGCACCAATAATGGCCACGCGCTCCGGGAACTCGGGGTCAACCTGGACTGTCTTGGTCTCCTTGGCAGCTTGGAAAGCAGTACCATGCTGAGTACTCGGCACACCTTGTGCGCCAGCTTGTGCGGACTGAGCCATGGCCACCACCTCGTACATCTTCTTTTTCTCGGCAGCAATCACCATCGATTCCGCCAGCTGAGAGCTAGCAGAGGCACACTCCATGGACTTCTTGTAATCTCCCGAGATGGTGATGATGCCATTGGGGCCAGGGATCTTCATCTTCAGGTAAGCCACATGAGTGGAGGCCATGAACTTGCTCAGAGCAGGCCTGCCGAGTAGAGCATGATAGGGGCTCTGATGATCCACCACCTCAAACTGCAGGCGCTCTGTGCGGCAGTTCTCCCGAGTACCGAATAGCACATCAATCCACACTCGGCCAATCGGGTTGCATGAGATCCCGGGCACAATGCCATGGAAAGTGGTCTTGCTAGGCAGCATCATGTTCTCGGCTAGGCCAAGCTTCTCGAGTGTGTCCTTGTACACGATGTTGATGCTGCTGCCGTTGTCGATCAGCACTTTGCTGAACCTCACATTCTTCTCGGGGCCCAGGAAGGTAGGATCCAGCACCAAGGCATAAGTACCCGGATTGGGCATCACCTTGGGGTGATCTGCCCGAGTCCACCTGATCTCCTGGTCACACCAATACATGTAGTGAGGGACAGCCGGAATCACTGCATTGACCTCCATGGCCCGCCTGTGCTGTGACTGCTTGTCGACTGCCTCAGAAGTGAAGATCATGTAGCTCTCATGGTGCTCTTGGTACTGGTTAGGGCCATTGCCCCCATTGTTGCCATTGTTGCCGTTGTTGTTGCCCTGATAGTTGCCGTTGCCTCTGTTGTTGTTGTTGCGGTTGTAGTTGTTGTTGTTGTTGCGGTATCTCTCGTTGTTGAAGTTCTGGTTGGCTCCTAAAGCCACCTGGTTGACATTCTCTCTTCTCGGATAAACTGGCAGCCGAGCTGCAGGAGCGCGAGTAGGCTGAACAGTAGCATTGGCAGCTGGCAGAGGAGGAGGAGGAGGCAAGCCATCACTCTTGATCACATCCCACCACTCGCACTGCCGAGTAGTGTGGTTCGCAGGCCTTGAGGGGTGGTGAGTGTGAAAGCTGCATGGACCATCCTTCATGTCATCGAAGACAAACTTCTTCGGCTGCTCGGAGTTCCCGCTACCCGACTGCGCAGTGCGGAACGGTTTCTTGTTGCCTTGGCCCTGGTTCTGGTTCTGCCCATAGGCTCCAGCAGGTTTCTGCCTTTGGCCACCACCGCCTCCGACATTTACTGCATTCACCTCTTCGGGATCATACCGAGTATCTACTCGGCGCTTGTTGCGGAACTCGTTGCGCTTGCTGCTGTTGAAGTTTCTTCTCGGCTCGGAGGAGTCCATCAATGGCTGAGTGGGATCGCCGAGTGCGTACTGATCCGCAATCTTGATGGTCTCGGCCAAGGTGTTCGGCATCTCCCTCTGCAATCTCTGCCAAAGCATGCTGCCATGTCGGCAACCCTGCGCAAACCAAGTGATGGCCTGCGCTTCATTCACACCCTCACAGGTGTTCCTCAAGGTGCTCCACCGAGTAAGGTACTCACGATCTGTCTCGTCTTCTCGCTGCCGGCAAGCCGACAACTGCTGTGGCCTATTCGGCCTCTTGTATGTACTCGTGAAGTTGCTGATAAAGGCATCCGAGAAGTCCAGCCAGCAGTTAATGCTGTTCTTGGGCAAGTTGTTGAGCCAAGTGCGAGCTGGACCCTCTAGCATCTGCGGCACATAGCGTACCGCCCATCTCCTGTTGCCATTCGCGATATGGACCGCGGTGACGTAGTCGTTGAGCCAATCTTCAGGCTTGGTGCTACCATTGTAGCTCTTGGTGCCTCTTGCGAGCTGAAAGCCCTTCACGGACGGCTCGTTCATGATGCGCGGGCCAAAGCACTCGGGGCCAGGAGGACCCGTGCTCTCAAGCCGCGCCGACAAGCTGATACGGTCCAGCTGGTGCCTCGCATCTCCAGGCGCCAACACGCGCTCACCGACACGGTCATGGATGTCATAGCCAGCCATCTCCATAGCCGAGTAGCCATCATCATACCTATCCACCTGCATAGCTGCAGGCTGCTCCACCGGGTTGGCGACTGGTGCCACTGGGCGCGGCTGCTGCCTCTGCCGAGTAGGCTGAGCTGCGGGTTGCCGAGAGGTACCCGGACGCGCGGCTTCTCGGACACGGCTCTGAGCTTGATGGGCTTGAGAGCCTGCTCTTGCAGCGTTGTGTTCCTGCCCGGGCTGCTGCGGCACAGCAATCTGTTTCGCGGCAGCAGCCGGGTCATACACCTGCATTTGCCTGTCTCTAGCCGAGCGCCCGCTGCGGCTCTTCTCGCGGCTCGGATGCGGAGATGAGGCTTGATCGTTAGATCTTGCCGCATGCGAGTGAACCACTTGCGAAGCTCCAGCTCCCGGGTTGGCCTTGCGGAACTCCTCGTTCTTCCTGGCGGCCTCCAGCACCAGCTCGCCGAGTCTCTCCTGCTGCCTGCGACGCGCCTCTCCCTCTAGGCGCGGCAACTCGGCAGCCACGGCCTGCGCAGCCCTCAGCGTCTTGGCGGGTGTGCTGTACCTTGGCCTTGTGAAGGTGTTCGCGGTAGCGGACTGCGCGGGTTCCTCCGCAACAGTCGCCATCTCGGCGCCTAGGTTGCGCCGCGTAGCACCCACTCTGCTGGGCCTCCTGGCCACCGGCGTGAAGCCGTGCGCCTTGTTGTACTCGAGCTGGTCCAAACTCAGCTCAAGCCTGATCTTCTCCAACTCCGCCTGCTCGGCGAGCAGCTCTTGGCGTTGCCGCTCGAGCTGCTCCCTTGCGGCTAGGAGCTCGACGTCGGTGGGCGTGGGCATGCCGGTTCGCGCAGCAGACGCGGGGATGACCGTAGACGTGGAAGGTGGCAGGTTGCTCTCCTTCTCGTATGGCCGGTGGGTCCTGCCACCAGCAGGCGGGTCGTCAACCTCCTCGACGACGGCCGCAGCGCCAGTAGCAGCTGCGCCAGCGTTCGCCGCCAAGCCCGTCACCATCACCTCAGCGCAGCATGCAGAACTGCGTGCGGGCCTTCCACGAGCAGCAACAACCGCGGGAGGATCCTCCGCGTCCTGCACCAGCTCGGGGTAAGCGCTGTTGGCGACGGTGGCGACGTAGACGAGGTGAGAGACGAAGGAGATCACCGAGCCGCCCTCCGGCATGGCCTTGCCGCCGAAACAGCCGGCGTTGTCGGTGACGAAGTCGAAGGAGCCGAATCTGTGGACAAGGCCACAAACTACGCGCTCCGCTGATGAAGATCCCGTCCGAACAGAAACTCCAGCCAGCGCCGCTGGTTGCCCCACGGTGGGCGCCAACTGTCGTGGTGGTGTCACGGCAGATGCCATGGGATGGCTAAAGATGTGGGGACGATGGACGCTGGAGGTGTCCGGGGAGGGATCACGCGACGAGTAGCCGCGTGAGGTGAGATCCACACAACACAAACAACACGATATATCCAGGTTCAGGGCCCTCGTGAGGAGGTAAAACCCCTACTCCTGCCTTTCTCTATGTATTACGATGTCTCTCCGAGTAGCCACAGTACAAATGGTATCGCTACCGAGTAGCCTCTCTCTCCTCTCCGAGTAGAGCTAGGTTAAGAACTTAGGGTTTCTAGGGTTTCCTATGAGCCCGTGTGAGCATGGAATGAGATCGTCTGGGAGCGTGCCTCGCGCAGGAGGCGGCGGGGCACCTTATATACATGGTGCCCAGCCGGATACGTCCAAATCTAGACAAGTGTCGACATAGTGTGCACACTGTCCTTTCTCCGAGTACCCGCTGACAGCTTTGGTCGTTGGTCTTGGCTGCTTCTGTAAAGTCGTTGGGCAAAACTAGGGGACAGACTGGTATCACTGTTCCTAGTCACAGAGTAGGCCCCCCTTATCCTGCCACCGACTGCTTCCATGCTGTCATTGTCAGGCAGGCCGTCCCCACGTGAACAGTAGTTCGAATGCTGCCAAGTACGGACCCAGGATACGCGGGATCCTGTGTCAGAACGGCTCCTTTGACTTCCTGCCCGAGTAGTTTCCCGCCAAAGGTTCCCGCCAATTGTACTCGGGCCAAACCTTCTACTCGACAGGGTAGAACTTGATTGATATCTCCTTCTGGTCATCTTGGGGTGAGACCGAGTAGCAGTCGACCGGGTAGCGAGTACCCGGTAGTCGGCTACTCGACCAAACCTCTCTTCTGTAAGCGGCCTTTACCACCTGTCTTTACCCTACTCGGGGGTAACCCCCCGACAGGGCGCTTGTTCTGGCTGTTGTTACCCGGCGCTGATCCGTTGCCGGTTCTTCCGTTATTACTTGTGTTTGCTTTTGCTTTTTTATCGTCAGTTTCCTCTTCCGTAGTGTCCGTTGCGGCATGTTTGTTGCATGCATCCATCAATTCTCCCATTGTAACCTCCGAAGCATTCCGACTAGATTTCATGCGAGTTAACTTTTGTACTAAAGGTGTGTACTTGCAGGTCTTTGCCATAGCTTGCAGCGCATCCTTGGGCTGAATATCCGTAGATGAATGAAGAATTTCCATAACCCGGCGCACCCAGCTGCGCGCCGATTCTCCCTTCTTCTGAACACATCGCTCTAGGTCATCAATAGTGAATAACTTTCTACACGTCCCGTGAAAGTGCTTGATAAACGCAGTTTTCAATTCTTCCCATGACTTAATAGATCCTTCCGGTAGATTGGCGAACCATAACTTTGCTGCTCCCTCTGACATCATTAGATACATGAATTTGGCTTGAAGATTCTCGGACGCATTGCGAATCGACATGGCCATCTCATAACTGCTCAACCATGTTTCCGGATCCATTGTTGGCTCGTAATTTACTACTTTACCCGGTTCTTTGAATTTTTCCGGGTAAGGCTCAGCCCTGATGCTATCCGAAAGACACTTAGGTCGTGCAAGAATGGTCGAAGCTGGTCTTACTCGGGAAACGTGTGATCCTGCAGGGGGTACAGCTGGACGCGGTACTGCTGGTATCCCATGTGCCGCAGACCCGGCCATGGCTCTCCTGGCTCTGGAACTGTCCACGATGGCCTGTGCTGCTGATGCTGCTGGTACTGCCTGAATGTGTGGAGGAGGCGGCATTTGCTGCTGCTCTTCCCTCCGCCGTGCCGAACTTGTTTGGATGTTTCCAGCGTTACCTTGCTGTTGGCTGACATATGGTGTCCCATGCATTCCACTTCTGTGATCCGGGTAATTAACCTGTTGCGCCACCGCGGTGCGCAACATATCTATCGCCCGCCGGGTCTCCTCTGCGTGGGGTGACTCTCTCACGGGGATTTGATTTAGTGCAAGCGTTGCCGCGTACACGTTGTCCATGGGATTGTTGTAATGACCCGCTGGTGTGCGAAAACGCGATGGTGGTGGTGGTGGTGGTGGTACAGTATTGCCGGCAGTAACTCCAGTCTGTGGTGCGGGTAACCCGGCCTGCGTGTCTACCGGTTGTACTCCTCCGGTTGTCGGCTGAGGGGCGGTTCCTTGATTTGCCGCTGGAATCGGCTGGTCCTGAGGCGTGATAAATAGTGCGGCCGGGTTTATGACTCCTCCCAATGCTGGTAATCTAGTTTGGTGCCTTTGATGTATTCTAGTCGTTTCCTCTCGGAGCCGGGTTTCCAGTGCATCCAGCTCGCGTTGTCGTGTGGCCATCCCTTGTCTTTCTGCTTCTACTTGCCTCCTCTGCTGCTCCAATGCACGACGGGCTACGTCCAAATCCCTAACACGTTCCGCCGCGTTCTCTGGAGTGATAACTAACCGTCGGATCTAGGATCAGATTGTTGTCGAACAAGGCCGGATGTTGTGGATTGGAAGGACCCGCTCCTGGTGTCCGGTTTGCTAGGAATCCGAACGTGTTCGCGTGTAACTCGTTTTCTGGCGCTTGACCGGTAACCGATGCCGACTCTCCGTCAACCTGGGCCAAAACCGTGTTTCCGTTAGCCGGCCCCTGCTGCCGGGTTAATGCTTGTGCTGACCCGGCCGCGGCCGCGGTTACGGTCTCTTGGTTGAGATTGGTCGCGGGAGCCGTGTAAACCGCAACTCGGCGTATGATGCTTGGCGCGAATTCATGCTGTTCCTCTTCGCTGTTATTCTCCTCATACCGGTTCTCCAGAAGATCCAGGATGGACTCGGTATCATCCTCTCTTTCGACCCGGTCGCGCGGGGTCCATGCCGGTTCCTCCGGCTGTTCCCACTTCGCGATGGGTTCTTCTGTCGGATATGTCGTTCCAACTGATTCTTCTTCATCTGATTGGATATAAGTGGCCTTCCCTGACACAGAATCAGATCCAAAATTGTCAGGGATCGAACCGGAAGTACATACCATACCGATGAAGACGCTGATCCGGCCGATTGTCACGACGGATCCGGATTCAAGGTGATCCGACTCTGGCCCCCAGCCGGAATCGTCCACCATCTTCTCCCCTTCGTGGTCGATGTAGATCTCGCCGACGACAAGATTCTCCATGTTCTTCCGAGCTTCTCCCGTGATGTAAACACCTTTGGACGCAGGCCCCACGGTGGGCGCCAACTGTCGTGGGATAATCACGGCAGACGTTACCGGGGGTAACGAATCTTGGGGCAAGACGTCACAGGCGTTTGGGAGAGGGTTTCGCTCAGAGGAAAACATGATGGAACTCGATCTGGTAGCCGGCAATCAAGTCGCCGAGTCTCCGATCTCAAGATATTAACTCAACTCTCGTGTTACACTGGATACTTGATACCAAACGATATTGCCAGGGTTCTTAGATCTCTCTCAACTAAACCTAGGGGTCGGTTTATAAAGCACCCGTACCCTCTGGCTTCTCCTCCAAGACGCACCCTGGATCCTACCCGGACACCACATACAAACCCTAACTTTCCTTTACCGTAACCCACAATCCGGGTTACGAGACCTACAAACTTGGGCCTTCCAGAAGTTTCTATATCCTTAGCCGGATCTTGCGCAGCGCCCTTTGGGCCGGGTTATACCTTGGAGCTGGCCTACCGGGTTATTATCCCTCCATCAGGGGGAAATAGGATCCCCCTGCCTCACCCCACACGATGACCTAAAATAGGGGCCAACGTCCCCATTAATGTTAATAGCAGTATTGCCACTCATGACAAGTTGCATAATCCACGTGATGAACCGACCATCAAAGCCTCGTCGTAGCAAGACCTGACGGAGGAAGCCCCAGTCGAGACGGTCGTAGGCTTTCTGAAAATCAAGCTTCAAAAAGACCCCTTTATGTTGTCGAACCTTGACCTCATGTACAATCTCATGAAGAGCCAGGATCCCATCATGGATAAATCTCCCCTTTAGGAAGGCAGACTGCAAGGGTTGTACGATCCGCTCAGCCACTGGTGCTAAGCGCAATGCACACACCTTGGAGAATAACCTCTGGATCACATTTATCACAGTGATGGGCCTAAACTGGCGGATATCCGTGGCCCCGACTACCTTCGGGATCAAGGTAATCACACCATAGTTTAGGCGCGACATCAGCAGAGTACCGGTATAAAATTCCTGGAACATAGGCATGATCACGCCCCGCAGAGTCTCCCAAAAGGACTAAAAAAAGGAGACCGGCAAGCCATCCGGCCCCGGGGCCGAGTTAGCTTTCATCTCCCTCAGGGCCCGCTGAACCTCCTCTGGATGGAAAGGTATCAACAGCTGCGTGTTCTCCTCCGGAGTGACACGGCTCCCAAGGGCCCAGGTCTCCTCGGCCAGCGCCACCCCCGTGCGGGGGTTAGCTGAGAATAACTCCTTATAGAAGGAGTAAATATGGGAGGACAAGGCCTCCCCCGTCTCCAGGAGAGCCCCGTCGTCCCACAGAAGTGGGATGGAGCACCTCCGGCGTCTACCATTTGCTATGGCATGGAAGTACGCCGTGTTGGAGTCCCCTTTGAGGATCCAGTTCTGGCGGCTCCGCTGGCGCCAGCACGTCTCCTCCCCCCTATAGATCCCCATAAGGGAAGCCTCCAGGGCATAGCATTGGGACCACTCCTCGGGGGTAAGCCCCCCCCCCCGCCGCATCAGCTACGATGTCTAAGGCTTGGATCTGGCCAAGGAGAGAGGCTTTATTCCTGCGTATCTCCGCGCCTAGGTTAGCTCCCCACCCACGCATGAATTGTCGGATGCTCTTGGCACAAAAATGCCACACATCCACCGCATTATATCTGCGAGGTGGGGAAGCCGCCGCCGCCACCCACTTACTTCGAACCGCATCCACAAAGCCTGGCTGCCCCAGCCAAAAATCTTCAAAGTGGAATCGGTTCTGCCTAGGAGCAACCGACCCGCCAGATGAGAAGATCAATGGTGAGTGGTCCGAGCCTACTCGTGTGATAGCTCGAAGTGCGCATAACGGAAAGGCCGCTTCCCACTCGGCTGAAACCAGCACACGGTCCAACACACTGCGGATAGGGTCCGCCTGGTTGTTGGACCAGGTGTAGCGCGCTCCTACTCTCTCAATATCAAGAAGTGCCATGTCCGCAATGAAGTCGTTGAATAGCCTCATCCTCGGGAAGTCCACATTGTCCGAACTCTTCTCCTCAGGAGATCGGATCAAATTAAAATCTCCCGCCACCACTATAGGGATAGTACACCTGTTGATCTTACCCCTGAGTTCCTCGAGGAACTCAGGGGATCTACTATGATCCGCGGGACCATAGACAACAATCACCTCCCACCGGAGGAGAGATCGTCTGTGGGTCAAGGACATGCTCAGGAAGAACTCCCCACGGTCCATATCTTCCACCTCAAAGGAGTCCTCCTTGGCACCAAGGAGTATCCCCCCGAGCGACCCGTCGCTGGAAGCCATTGCCACGCATATTTATGGCGGCTCAAGCCTTCCAGTTCCGGGATCGAGAAGTCTTGCCGAATTGTCTCCTGGATCCCGACAATATCCGAGTCCTCGTCGCGAAGATACTCCACTAACTGGCGGCGCCTCCCCTCCTGCCCGAACCCCCGCATGTTCCAAATGAAATGGCTAACACTCATTGGAACCTGACGGGGTTGTCCCCTTACGGGGGACTGATCGGGCCCTACCAGAGGTCGAGGGTCGAGACACCGAGTTGGCAGGTCTCCCGCGCTTCCTCCCAGGCAGGGGGTCGCCTCAGGAACACCCGCAGAGGTCACCGCAGGAGGGGCTCCACTGCCGGACCCCTGCATTACCTGCTCGGGTCCAGAGGGATCCAGGGGCCCTTGTCGCTCACGCTCCACCTGAGCACGGGCGGCAGCAAGGGCCCCCTCGTATACCTCTTTCGCTCTAATCGCCTCAATCTGCTCACACCGCGGGCCCTTCTCAACACGGAACACTATACGCAATCGTCGGCCACCTGAGCCAAATGCTCCAGCTGGACCGAGTCTAGAACCGAGAATCGAGAACCGGCGGATGGAGAAGGAGGAAGTGGGGGACGAGAGGAGGATAACCGGGACGTACCCGGCTCGAGATCCCGCGCCGCCCGGCGGCGAGAGGCCACCGCCTCCACCGTCGGCACCGTCAGCTCCCTACCCACCTTCGAGGCCAACCTCACAGTGGCCCTAGTGGGCGCAGGTGGAGGCGGCCTCGCACGGCGAGTGGGACGGGCCCCAGGGTCAGCCACGGGAGTGTCGGGGAAGACCGTGACCGTCTCCAGGGACCCCGCAGTCGGTGTAGCAGGAACCAGCGAGAGGGACCCCTGAGACGCGGTAGGAGGGGTCCCCGGCGAGCGGACGTAGCAGACCACCCCAGGTGAGCGCAGAGACTCGGGTGCCTGAACCACCATCCCCACGCTCGTGGAGTCCTCCTCACCCTCCGCCTCCAACAATGTCTCCTCGACATCGCCGGAGAGCTCAATGGAATCCCCAGTCGCCCCGAGGTTGGACCCGTACTGGGAGACCAAGACCCCACACTGAGCCGAAGAGTCGCCGCCGCCCAACCTCGCCGGCGCGCTCCGTGGAGACGCCAGCAGCGCCGGGGCAAACTTTCCAGGCGAAGATGCCTGAACCAGTGCGGCGACCCGAGCCTCCACCTCCCCGGCAGGCGGCGGGTGAGGGGAGGTGGGCGCCGTCGGGGCAGGAGGTACATCAGTGTCCCCCCTAGCCGGGTCCTCGATGTGGTCGTCATCTGAAGAGTCCGCGTCGTCATCCTTTGAGGGGCTGTGGTCAGCAGAGGGGTCGTGGTGTGGCGGGGGAGGGGAGATAGACCCCAGGCGCTCACCCGCACCCTCCACCTCGACCTCCAGGAGTCTCCCCTCCAAGCCGAAGAAGAACAGAGGTAGAGGGCCTGAGAGAAGGGAGCTGTCTGGAACCAGCACCCGGAGCCGGACAGGACCATCACCTGGCCGGGAGGACTCGTCTAGCTCCTGAAACACCCCCACAGCCTGGGCAATCCTCGCCAGGATCGGGCCAGATCTCACCTCTCGAGGAATACCATGAATCCTGATCCAGACCGAGGAGAGGGTGGCAACAGTGGCCGGATCCGCAGAGGACTTCGAGATCGATACCTTGATGTTGTGGACCGGTAGCGTGGTAGTCGTGGCCCAGGCTATAGCGTTGAGGAGGCCGAGGGATGGGAAGGCCACCGCGAAGACCGACGCGGAGACCTCCCGCACCACCCACGGCGCCTCGCTGTCTAGCCGGACCAGCTCCTCCCTAGTCGTCTCGCCGGTGATCTCAAAGTCGTGCTCCACCTCCTGATCCGGAAGCACCGTAATGGTCGCTAAGTGGTCCGGCGTGGCCAGCTTGATGTCCCCAATGTCGATGTAGAAGAAGCCGGCATCTATGCCCTGCCCAAGGAGCCGCAGTGCGCCGTGGCCCTCACATCCACATCCACCCCTCGCCATCTGGGGCGTGAGAGCCCCCGACGGGAGTGGGGGCGCGGCACGCGCCGGCACACCCACAGCCTCGGAAGGGATCCTCTTCTTCTTCTTGTATGTAACATCCCAAGTCTGAAAAATAGCCTTTAGAATGTTTTGCTCTCTGTTATTTTATGTTTTGCATCATGGCATCATGTTGATTGCATTTGTTTTGTTTGTTTTCCATTTGTTTTTCTCTGCTTTCATTTGTTTTCCAACTGTTTTCAGTTGTTTTCCTTTGTTTTCTATTTGAATTCCAAACCAAAATTCAAACCTTTTGTTTCATCCTTGTGATGTTACAATTTCTAAAATGATATTTCAAAATAAAACAATTATTTGTTTCCATTAAAGTGTGATTCCAAACTATTGTTTTATTTCTATAAAAATGCATCCAACCCTTTTCAAATTCAATTTGTTTTCCATTTGAAAATCCAAACCAACATCCAAATAGTTGTTTCCAAATCAAAACCTTAGTTGTTTCCAATCATCCCATAATATTCCACTAATAACATGGTGTTTTTATTTCAATTAATTAATTCCAAGTTGGTTTCAAATCCAAACCAAATCACTAAACAGCACCTCTTTTGAAATTGTGAAAAATACCAAAACAAATGTACTCCTTGTTTCCAATTAAACTCATTGGATTACCATAATTAACAATCTTGTTTTAGATAACAAATTATTAACCAAAATTCATTCAAATTCAAAGCAATTTACAACACAGCGAATAAATTTGAATTTTTCAAAAAAAAAAAAAACAAGGTTGGTATTGGTAGGTGTTGAGCTAACCAACTCACCCTAATTTTTCCTAAATTTTTACCCACCCAAAACTTTCCTTTTTCTTCCCTTTTTGTTTTCAGCAAAAAAAATAAATAAAACCAAAGCAATTAATAATAGAAAGGGAGAGAGAGAGCAGCAGGCCCAATTTTTCCTCTCCTAGCCCATCTATTTTCCCTTTGGCCTTTTCCCCTCAGGCCCATACCCCCTTGTCGTCTTCCACCTCCTGTACGAACACCATCCATGGTGTACACGTGCATCAGAGGAGCAGGGAACGGCTGTGCCTCCTTCCCCCCTCCTTAAAACCCTAGGCCGAGCCCTAGGGTTCCCCTAGCTCCCTCCATCTCTTCTCCCCCGCCTCCACTCTTCCCTCATCTCCTCTCCATCCCTCTCCTCTCTGCTTTCCTTTCCCTGTTAACTGAATTTTTCCATGGCCGGAGGAGTTGGATCACCATGGCGTCGGGGAAGGGGTAGCCGCCACGGGCTGCAAGTCGTGGGAATGGAACCGGCTCTCCACCCTCTCCAAGTTTGGTGTAGGCGTCACCGGCCGAGGCTGCCCGGAGCGCCGCCGCCGTGGCCTCCATCGCCGGCCACCTTCCCTGCCTCGACCTCCCTGTTCGCTCCCTGCTGCATCAGATCGGTCGCCTCCTCCCTGACCGCACCAAGGTGAGGTTCGACCTCCTCCCTCTACTCCTCCTCCCTCATCTCCCTTTCCCCCCTTGGCCGCCCCCTCTCCGGCGAGCAGCCGCTGGAGATCGACCATGACCTGCTCCGTCCGCTCGTACAGGTTCAGTACGTGCAGATTTTTTTGGTTCAGAAAAAACCGCGCGCAAACACACCTTTTACACCCCCGTCCTGCTATCCTATCACCAAATCGCATCCAGCCGCACTGGCAGCAGCGCGCGCAGGGAGCCAACCGATCGTGGGTTCGACTCCCCATCCCCACCCTTTTCTCTGTTCTTTTTCCAATTAAAATTCCGTGCAGTATCTGAAGCTTAAGCCCCCCGCAGCCCCCTTACTGTCAACACAGCAGCAGCTAGGCCATCTGGTTTGCTGTTCCTTGAGCACAACAGGAGGTGCAGGGATCAAATCCCACCCCCTGCACAATTAACAACCTTTTTTATTTTGCATTGTTTGGTCACAGCAATTTCAAAGAATCACAACTAGGCCCTGTTAATTAAATCTAGACCCCTGAAATAATTTTTCCTAAGTCCCTAATGGGTTAAAAATGGCAGATTTGCACTACATCTTGTAAATTGCATAATAAAATCATTTTAACTCCAAATCCAACATTTTTTATATGTTTTCAATACCAAACTAAATGTTCTACCCAAATATAAATTTTGTTTACTGTTTTGAATATTTTAAATTGGTGCAAAATTTGAAAACTTGTCAAATTCACTTAAATTTGCAAAATTCATAACTTGTTCATAAAAATTCCAAATTCCACAAACTAAATATGTTTTCCAATCAATTTTTCATGTACTTTCCAAATATAAATTTTGTTTGCTGTTTTGAATAATTTAAATTGCTGAAAACAACTGTTTCTTAATTATTGCATTTAAAATTGCCAAAATAATAACTTGCTCATTTTAAATCCAGTTTCAACAAATGAAATATGTTTTCCATGCAAAATTAAACCACATTTCCAAATATAAACTTTGTTTTCTGTTTTGAATAATTAAAATTGGTTAAATGATTTAAACCTTGTTTAAATCATTTAATATTGCTAAATTTATAACTTGATCAAAACAAATTCTTTTGGGACATATAAAATATGTTTTCAAACCATAAAAGCATAACCTTTTCAAATATGAACTTCACTCAATGTTTTGAACAAATAAAAATTCAAATAAGCTCATGTTTGAATTAAATTCATTTAATTCTTGCTTAAACTTGTTTAATTCATAAATAATTTATTTGAAATCCTTTTTCAACAAGTGAAACATGTATTCTGCCTAAAATTGTGTGCTCTTATCAAATATAAACTTTGTTATCTATCTTGAACAATTTAACTTGATGAAAACAACAAATGCTTGAGTGACACCTTTAAGTAACCAAAATTTCCTAAATTAATAAATGAATTTCTAAACTTGTTAAGCCCTATTTCCATTTGATTCTATTGTTGTTATTTTGTTGTTTTCCTCATCCATGCATCATGCTAATCCACTTTCATATAAT
This sequence comes from Alopecurus myosuroides, assembly GCA_028641055.1. Taxonomy (NCBI): domain Eukaryota; kingdom Viridiplantae; phylum Streptophyta; class Magnoliopsida; order Poales; family Poaceae; genus Alopecurus; species Alopecurus myosuroides. Next base: position 233,140,516 of record CM054059.1, read on the forward strand.
GATTAGTTGTAAAACAATTAATTCAACCATCATTCATGGGCTTTCCATATGCAACCCAATTGCATATGGGTCCATTTAATCCTGTTTCTATCTTGTCAACTAGTTTATTTTGATGCAACCATTAACTTGACATGCATCATCTTTGATTGTGCACAATGCCATGATAATGATTGTTTATCTTTCTGCCTTGTTTGTTTTGCTTCTTCTCGGATACACGACGACGTTGAGACCGACGATACTTACGACACCCCGTCTAAGGAGTTAGCTCAGTACCAGGCTACTGGGTTTTGCAGGCAAGTTATCACTCACATGAACCACTGTGTTCCTTTCAACATTGGTTACCGATACCTTCCGTTGTTCTTTTCTGCTAGCCTTAGTAGTAGTTGTTGCTGTTACGAACCCATCACATGATACCCTGAACCCTGATATTGCCTCACCTCCATACCTATAACCTTTTGGTTGAGCCCGTGTCTTACTAACATGCTTAGGTTGTTTTGCTCGAGTCTGTTACCCGTTACCTTCAGTTACTATATCGTTATTATGTTCTGGGGGCTCGATGTTTAATCAATCAATCATGCTAATGTTATTGTTAAATAATAAATTTGATGATAAGGCACCGGCAGGAGGCCCTTTGTGGTTTTGAGGCCTGCTAGTGTCGACCCTAATAGGAAAAGGGTCTTGTCTACTGATCCATGATGAGCGCACTAACCGCATGTGGGAAGCGAGTATGGGCGCCCCCCTCAACTTGACTCGATTCGCATCTCGTCCAAATCGCCTCATTTAGTTCGGGTTTTCCATTTGCTGCATGCATGATCTTGCGAGCCCTTGGATCCCGGGTGGAACTTTCGTAGTCGGCATATAGGGGGACACGGTCTTAGAGTGCTATGAGGGTCCCTTTTCTTCGGGGCTCGATTAGCCGTGCGCCCAAGGTTCTTTGGGCTTGATGCGAAGAAGAGTTGAGTTGTGTAGAGTACCCCGCTTGGTGGGAGGCATCCCATCTGGCGGGTTATTCTTGCGTGTACGGCCAAATTGGTGCAACCCTGCAGGGATAATCTTCTCGAGAAGCCGTGTTTTCCGCGGTTATGGATTACTTGGTGAAAGTACTGGCTAACAAGTACTCAGGACAACTTAAACATAATGATCAAACATGTTACACCCAATGATTAATAACTTGACTAGTAATAGGTTGATGACACAATAACTTGATTCACCTTTAATACAACTGTGTGAGTTATCCTCGGATTGCTTCTTTGGATAAGGGGCGAGATCCAGGATGGGTTTGTTTGAAGTTATCTTTCAGTTGGTTACAATCCTCGATCTTATCTCCTTTCTGTTAGCCGAAATTGGTAGAATCTCTGTAGTTGGTTAGCGCAGCCAGTTGCAGCATCCTTTATATCCCCTCTCTTCCGTTGAACCCAAGGCATCTGTGCTTGGTGTTGACGGGTTACACTTTGGTGAACTGTGAGTCTTGCTTGCCAGTACGTTTATGTACTGACCCCTTTGGGGCTGTGGTTTCCGCAGACCTACGTTTCCGAGGATCTACATGGTGGCAACTACGTGGAGTATGACGAGACTGCTGACGAGTAGATAGCGGACCCGGGCAGGATCCGAGACTTCGTGGATGGGCTCCGTCTGTTTGTTTCCGGCCTCTTAGGCCTATTCGGTTCTTGTCTGTACTCAGACATGTTGAATGCTTCCGCTGTATTGTAATGATGTATTGTTGGGGCATGTGCCCTCTGGATGATTGTATTTGCTATCTCTGCTCTAATGAGAGCCATTTGCAATTTATTTCAATCTTTTGTGTCGTAGAGATCTGTTGTGATATCACTTGTTAAACGCCGTTGACGTACCATGTGTGTATGGTTTGAAGTACGTCGACGGAAGTGCCTTTGATCTCTAGTGGATAGTTTACATCGACGATGGAATAGCAGGGCTTGTGTTGTCGCGCATAAGCGCAGGCCTACCAGGAAGCTGGGACGTGGGAGCAGTTATGCCCCATAATCCAAGCATCTGCTATCCAGTTCGTACGGTGAGTATCCCCTAGAAATCAGGGTGCGACAAATGGTATCAGAGCCTGTCTGCCTGTAGGATCCCTTTTTACTGGTCGCAGTTGAGTCTAGAAACTATTTTGTAGCTATATAGGAAAAATGAAACGTGAGAGTAGGAATTCTGTTCTTTTTCTTCTTTCCCCACCCTCCCTCCCTTTTCTGGTAAGGAAGTGCAACGTCGATTTCTCCCTTCTCATCTAAACTTTCAATTTAGGATTTCACGAATTCTGGTTTCTCTAGGATGGTTATATCTACTAGACCATAGGAATGGAGGTGGTTGTGACGTGATTTATCATGTTGCCTACTCATGATTGAGAACGGAGGCGTGTAAGCCCCGGAAACAGATCCTCTATTCCTTAAGCAGTAGATATTGATCCTCTAGAAGCCCGGATGGGTTTTCCGTAGTACCTCAGGAGTTTTGTTCTCGTTTTCCCCAATGTTGATATCCTGTTCTTCTCAACATCCTTTTTGAAGGGAATATGCCCGAGAGGCAATAATAAAATGGTTATTATCTTATTCCTTGTTTATGATGAATGTTTATTTCTCATGCTAGAATTGTATTAACCGGAAACGTTGATACATGTGTGCTTAATAAACAAACAATGGTTCCTAGTAAAGCCTCTCTTTTAACTAGCTCGTTGATTAATAGATGATCAAGGTTTCCTGATCATGAACATTGGATGTTATTAATAACGGGGTCATGTCATTAGAAGAATGATGTGATGAACATATACCCAAAGAGAATATAGCAATGCGATCAAGTCATTTAGTTTACATTGTTATATCAAACACACGAAGTAACTTATTCCTTATACCATGAGATCATGTCAATCACTGATACCGGAAGAGTGCTTTGATGGCATCAAACGTCACACCGTAACAGGGTGACTATAAAGGTGTCATTGAGTATTCGGAAAGTATTAGTTGAGGATCATGGATCAAGAGTGGGATTTGTCCATCCAAATGACGGAGAGATATACTCTGGGCCCTCTCGGTGATATCACATCGAAACCGCTTGCAAGCACGTGATATGATCACAAAGGATATTATATCACGGGAACGAGAAAAGAGTACTTGTCGGTAACGAGATTGAACAAGGTATGGTTGATACCAATGATCGAATCTCGGACAAGTAAAATATCGCGAGACAAAGGGAATAGTTCACGGCGTTGTTGGTTCACACGATCACGAGAGTCATCGTTGAATATATAGGAGTCATCACGGATCTCCAGATCCCGCTGTTGATTATTGATCGGAGAGGAGTCTCGATCATGTCTATCTTATTCGCGAATCGTAGGGTGACACACTTAAGGTTCGATGACGCATTTGAGAGGATACGGAATATCGAAGAATATTTTGGACAGCACCGAAATTGTTTCGGGGAAAATTGAAATAGTTCAAGGGGTTTTTCGTCGAATGGTTGTTAATAGAATTAACAAATGATTCGAGGTGCTATATGCAAAAGTTTGTTAATAGAATTAACAAATGCTGAAATAAAGAAATAAAAAGGTTTTATTTATTTATTAAAAGAAAACCTTTGGATTTTCCAAGTGGGAAATTATGGGAGCATGAGTGGGTGTGAGTGGAGCTTCCACTCACATGAAGAGGGAAGAGGTGGGGGCACCCCCATGGGCTGGCCGCACCCCCCTTGGGCTGCCTCCCCCCTCTCCTATAAAAGGAGGGTGAGAGCTCTCCCTCCTCCACACACTTGGCCACTTCCCTTTCCCTCCACCCGCTGCTCCATTTCATGGTCTCCGGCTTGGCGAAGCCCTGACCGTGGGATTCTTCACCACCACCACGTCGTCGTGCTGCTGGAGTTCCGAGGGATCCTCTACTTCCGCGCCCCGCTGGAACGAGGGAACGGAGGTCGTCATCAACCGTACGTGTGACCGATCACGGATGCACCGCCGGATTGCGGTGCCCATCTTCTCGCTATCGGGATCGGTGTGAGTACGACTACGCCAACAACGAGATTTGATCTCGTACCACTTTGAGTCTTCGAGGGTATGTGTTCTCCTTAACCCTCTCTTTGCCCGTTGCACTTCGTCTCCTAGATTAGATCTTGGCCTTTCGGGTGTCTCTCGCGTAGGAATTTTTTTGTTTTCTATGCAACGAACCCTTCAGTGGTATCAGAGCCGGATCTATGCGTAGATGTTTTGTACGGGTAGAACACATAGGTGTATGTGGGCGTTGATGATCATGTTATTACCTCCTTGATTATTTTATGATCTTAGTGGCATAGTGGGATGAAGCGGCCCGGACTAACCTTACATGTCCACGTACATGAGACTTGTTCCACAACTGACATGCAACTTGTATTGCATAAGTGGCTTGCGGGTGTCTGTTTCTCCTACTATAGTTAAGATCTAATCTATGAAGGGTTGTTAAAAATGTGTTTATCAACGTTGTGGTTGATGTTCGTAGGTATGAACGGTTCTATCCTCGAAAGCCCTAAGCCACGTAAAATATGCAAAAATAAATTAGAAGCGTCTAACTAGTTTTTGCTGGGCATGTGATGTGATATGGTCAATATTACAAATTTGATTATGAGATGATCTATTTTGTAAATTATTGATATACCGGAAGGTATCCATATGATTGTCTTCTTCTTGATGGACAATCAAGATTGGGTGCCATGGTACTTGGTACCACGCCGGTGGAATGATGGAGATCATACCATGATGCACATGATGGAGATCAAGTGCAAGAAGGACCATATCATATCACGTTATCCTTTCATGTGATGTCTGTGATGTTAATCCTTTTTATGCATCTTGTTTTGCTTAGATAGCGACGGTAGCATTATAAGATGATCCCTCTCACTTAATATCAAGATAATAATGTGTTCTTCCTTAAGTATGCACCGTTAAGAAAGTTCGTCGTTTCGAGACACCACGTGATGATCGGGTGTGATAGACTCAACGTTCGCATACAACGGGTGTTTTCAAGCCTAGCATGTACAGACATGGCCTTGAAACACATGCAATACTACGGTTCTACTTGGCGAGCCTAGCATGTACAGACATGGCCTCGGAACACGTAACCGAAAGGTAAAGCATGAGTCATATGGATGATATGATGAACATGTCGATGTTCGCCTTTGAAGCTACATCATCTCACGTGATGATCGGTTTTGGTGTAGTGAATTTGGTTCGTGTAATCACTAAAGACGACTAAGAGGGATGTTGTTTTTGAGTGGGAGTTCATGGTTTAATTTTTGAACTTATTTATCATGAACAACAAATCAAAGTGAATTTGCACAAATTGTAGTATTCATTGGCATCCACATAACTACCTTACACTTAGATTGTTAATTGAGATATAACTGTTATGATCTGGTAAATACCATTTAAGATTGGTACCGTATTAGTGAAATTTAAAATTAAGTCCTATTGTAGATTTTCGGTATTTCCTACCTACCTCCATGTGATTAATGACTGATTGATCTAGAGAGCAACCAATTCCTACTTAGAATCCAAAGTCATGGTTGCTTCCGTATTACTTTATCTTCAAAAGAATGTTCTGTTGATCAAAGTGATTTAGGAACCGAAAAGAATTGTTTTCAGAAACAATCAAGTGAAAGATATATTGATATCTAGAAACTTATTTGTGGCAACATGGCTGAGTATAATTTAGCGTGACAATGTATGCTTATATTATTTGAATATATGCAATGATTGAAGACGCTAGGCGTTTGAATATTCCAAGAAGTTGGGCGCTAAAAATTATCCTCTAAATCCCTTCCTTCGAGCTATAATAGCTTAATCATAAAATTGTTATGAGGGGATGGATTAGAAGTATGGGTAAAGTAGTTTACCTTACTTGGAGATTGCTAAGAGTGGAATCTAGAAGAATACTATTAATATGGTGATATTAGTAGAACAATCAAACTCAAAGTATGACTCAATGGGTGATAGTATATGACTAACACGCCAAAGAAAATGAGCTAGTAAGACTAGCATTGTTTGATGTTGAATGATTCTTCTATAAAGGAAAGGGAATATTGAAAATAGAATTACAAATAGATATATGGCAGAAAAGAAGATAACTGGAAAAGTCCAGCTCAGGAGTATATACTTGATATACAGATAGATGTATTACTAGTTAACAAAGTATTTTTGGTATTTTGATACCACATTGGTTGGTATGAGTTGTCATACAAAGCAACGCAATGAAAGAAATACAAGGGCCTAAAAGGAACTAGTAATAGATGTGGAATCGATTATGACAAGAACATAAATAAAGTGTTATTGTGTTCATTGTCGTATCGAACCAACCAGTCAAGATTTATTTGAAGAACTTAATAATTTGTTATTTTGTTCTAGTCTTTTGTGAGAACAAATGAGATTGTTCAAACTATGATCATATTCCATAATTGATGGATATGTTAATATAAATCATGTTGGTAAAGTAAACATCTATAAGACTAAATGCTAAACGTTGCAAGACGTTGAAGAGTTTCACTTAAATTGTGACACCACCATTTTAGTTCATATCGGAAAGGAAAACATGAAGGAACTCCATATTGATGGACTTCCGGAGTCATTTTATTGACGCTTGTGAGACCTCTTCCAAAAGATGACTAGAATTCCGTTCTTAGGCCAAAGTAGAATGGACGACTAATTTAGTGGAGATTATACATATTGATGTATATAGTCCATTATGTGTAGTCATGTATGGTGGATTAATTTTTCCTTCATAAAATTCTGTCGATGATTTAAGTAGATATGTGAGTATATCTATTTAAAGGGAACAGAGTTTGACATTTTGAATTGGTTCAAAAGGTTGTTAATATGAAGTTAAAATCAATGTAACAAGATAATCAAGTATTTATGATTGGATCATAAAGGATAAAGTTTGAGTTACAAGTTTAGCAAAACATCTGAGAAGTTGCAGAATTGTTCTACAACTTATACTTCTCGAATACCCCACTTTAGATTGGAGTATTCAAAAGACAAAATCAAACCCTGTTTGACATGGTAAGATTAATAAAATTGCCATTATAATTTTGTAGTTTATACATTAGTGACAACCGTTTTTCCACTGAAAAGAGCACCATCATGATCCGCTGAAATTGACAACATATAAGATATGGTTTGGGTAGTGACCCGAATTGTCACTTTCTTAAGTTTTGGTATGCATGTGTAAAATGTTTACAACCAAAATAGGATAAATATATGTTTATAAGGTTATCCCAAATAAAACATTGGGTATTTCTCCTATCACCGAACCAAAAGACAAATGTTGTTTGTCAGAAAGGGTTGATTTCTCGAGAAAGTAGTTCTTGCGAAACAAGTGAGTGGGAGCACAGTACAAACTCAACAAGGTTAGAGAATCTTCGTTATCATGTCAAGAGTAGCGCAGCACTGGAAGTTGTTCCGGGGTTTACTATTTTGACTAAGTAGAAGACACTACAAATGTTGTAGATACTTCAAATGAGTTTGCGAGCTGTACCAGAAAAGTCCAAAAAACTTTGTACTTAGAACAACTTGTGGTTTAAGTGTAAAGTGTTGTTTTGACAACAAAAGGACCTGGACCTTATAAAGGAAGCAAATGATGGGCCCTGACTTCGTAAAATTGACTATGAGTCATTATATCCGCCATAGTATCCTTGTATGAATATCAAGTATGTGACTTGGTAGTCCTTTCGATAGGCATGATGCCTAGCGATAGCAAAAGGGTCTATATAGCGACAAAGACATGGATTTTACATCTTATTAAAATTGTACTTATCGAAAAGTTGTTTTCGACGAAGTTCAAAGAGTTAACTACTACAAGATTTTGATCTTCCGTAGTGATGCTTTAGTCTTTGCGGATAGTTCTAGCAAAAGGTTACATATTATGATATGGAAGTTGAATAACAAAACCAACTCTCCTCTCGAGGAAGTTTGATCAAGGATGTGTACCTGACACAGTCTGAGAGTTTTGGAAAATTCAAAAGGTTGCTAGAAAGGTATACACACTTCAATGGTTGAAATGAGCATAACGAAGTTGAAATCTTTACCTTAATGAAGTTATCAAAAGAGTTTGATTCCATCATGAACGATAAAGATGCTTGTAAAGTTACAAGAAATTAAGTGGGAGCGCTATGACATATTTCCAATACTTTATGTAGATGACATATGGTTGATTGGAAAATATGTATTTTAAATTAACACTATTAAGATTTTCATATTGATGAAAGGCTTAGAAGATATTGGGCATCGATATCTATAAAAGATGGATTGAAGCGCCTGATATGATTGAAGCCAAATTACATAGATGAAATATTGAAGTAAGTCAATATGAAAATGATAAGAAGGAGTTCTTGTCACATGGAAAATAATTGAGCAAGATTCATGTGTTTTGACACATGATGAGCATCATTGAAATTAAGATTTCTAAGTCATGTTTCCATGCTATGTACACAACCAGATGAGTCCTATGCTATAATATGTTATAGCAGGATAATTCATATGATGATTAGACAACAGTGGGAGAGATCCTTATGTCATTTTAGAAATGCTAAGGATATGTTTTCCTATGTAGTAATGACAAAATATTAGTTGTAATATGTTACACTAATAGTCTTGTCATTTATTCAAGAAGTTTTATCTCAATTAAAATGTGTGATAAAGGGTAGCACAATAGGATGGAAGAAAGTTCCATGCTGGATTTGAAAGAGTTTCAAAATTGAAATATTGTGACAGATACTACAACAAAGGCTAAAGTATATCGTTGTGTTGACAACTGATTATAAGCGTATTTTGTGTCAAGTAGTTCTTTATTGAACTTGGTGAATTTCCAAGAATGCTGAAACTATGAAGCTACATTTTCACAATGTTAGTAACATCAGTTTAAGCTGAGGAATTAAGGTACCACCGGAACTTGGTGAATTTCCAAGAATGCTAACACTATGAAGCTACATTTTCACAATGTTAGTGACATCAGTTTAAGCTGAGGAATTAAGTTTTCACAAATTGACCATATATATACAAAGCCATCTCATTAGAGAATGAGTGATGCGTGTAGACGCAAAGAACATGCAAATACAATAGGACCTGAACAGTTCAGATCTTTTTGATAATGTTTACCACATGCGAAGCATGGTAATAACACTGGAACGCCATATGTGTTAAGTGCTTACAGACTAGATTATTGACTCTAGTGCAAGTGGGAGACTGAAGGGAATATGCCCGAGAGGCAATAATAAAATGGTTATTATCTTATTCCTTGTTTATGATGAATGTTTATTTCTCATGCTAGAATTGTATTAACCGGAAACGTTGATACATGTGTGCTTAATAAACAAACAATGGTTCCTAGTAAAGCCTCTCTTTTAACTAGCTCGTTGATTAATAGATGATCAAGGTTTCCTGATCATGAACATTGGATGTTATTAATAACGGGGTCATGTCATTAGAAGAATGATGTGATGAACATATACCCAAAGAGAATATAGCAATGCGATCAAGTCATTTAGTTTACATTGTTATATCAAACACACGAAGTAACTTATTCCTTATACCATGAGATCATGTCAATCACTGATACCGGAAGAGTGCTTTGATGGCATCAAACGTCACACCGTAACAGGGTGACTATAAAGGTGTCATTGAGTATTCGGAAAGTATTAGTTGAGGATCATGGATCAAGAGTGGGATTTGTCCATCCAAATGACGGAGAGATATACTCTGGGCCCTCTCGGTGATATCACATCGAAACCGCTTGCAAGCACGTGATATGATCACAAAGGATATTATATCACGGGAACGAGAAAAGAGTACTTGTCGGTAACGAGATTGAACAAGGTATGGTTGATACCAATGATCGAATCTCGGACAAGTAAAATATCGCGAGACAAAGGGAATAGTTCACGGCGTTGTTGGTTCACACGATCACGAGAGTCATCGTTGAATATATAGGAGTCATCACGGATCTCCAGATCCCGCTGTTGATTATTGATCGGAGAGGAGTCTCGATCATGTCTATCTTATTCGCGAATCGTAGGGTGACACACTTAAGGTTCGATGACGCATTTGAGAGGATACGGAATATCGAAGAATATTTTGGACAGCACCGAAATTGTTTCGGGGAAAATTGAAATAGTTCAAGGGGTTTTTCGTCGAATGGTTGTTAATAGAATTAACAAATGATTCGAGGTGCTATATGCAAAAGTTTGTTAATAGAATTAACAAATGCTGAAATAAAGAAATAAAAAGGTTTTATTTATTTATTAAAAGAAAACCTTTGGATTTTCCAAGTGGGAAATTATGGGAGCATGAGTGGGTGTGAGTGGAGCTTCCACTCACATGAAGAGGGAAGAGGTGGGGGCACCCCCATGGGCTGGCCGCACCCCCCTTGGGCTGCCTCCCCCCTCTCCTATAAAAGGAGGGTGAGAGCTCTCCCTCCTCCACACACTTGGCCACTTCCCTTTCCCTCCACCCGCTGCTCCATTTCATGGTCTCCGGCTTGGCGAAGCCCTGACCGTGGGATTCTTCACCACCACCACGTCGTCGTGCTGCTGGAGTTCCGAGGGATCCTCTACTTCCGCGCCCCGCTGGAACGAGGGAACGGAGGTCGTCATCAACCGTACGTGTGACCGATCACGGATGCACCGCCGGATTGCGGTGCCCATCTTCTCGCTATCGGGATCGGTGTGAGTACGACTACGCCAACAACGAGATTTGATCTCGTACCACTTTGAGTCTTCGAGGGTATGTGTTCTCCTTAACCCTCTCTTTGCCCGTTGCACTTCGTCTCCTAGATTAGATCTTGGCCTTTCGGGTGTCTCTCGCGTAGGAATTTTTTTGTTTTCTATGCAACGAACCCTTCACTTTTCGTCCGTTGAAATCTTGTTGTTGTTTTCCATTTCAATTCTTCTACCGGCGTCTAATCAAAGTTTTCCCGTTCATCTCCTAAACTCTATTCCAGCTAAAGTGTTGTTTCATACCGGAGCATCGTATTCCTTTGTGTCAACAATCTTTTCCACAACACACAACCTAATTCTGGTTCCACTAAGCAATCAAATCTCTGTTCACTTCCCGGGATCTCAAATGTTGACTTCCAAGATAAGTAAGAACAATCCAATTCTAATGGGAGGCCACATATTCCTCGTTACTCTCATGTTGAGGATTCTGACATTGATCTCATTCTTGGTGTTGGATTGATGTCAATAACTCTGTTCCACCTTTATTACAGATAGTCTATTCTCCAAATGAATCAAATTCTATTCAGCTATACACCCTTGGTACAAAAACCTCTCCCTTTACTTGAAAATGTTCCGGTGGTTTGCAAATTCCCTGACGTCTATCCAAGGTGCACGATGTGTTTCACGTGTCACAGCTCAGGAAGATCTTCCCAAGAAGTATCCGGACCTTTTCTTTTCTCAGTAGGAATCTCGGGGCGCGATTCCTTCAAGGGGGGGCGTTTTGTAACATCCCAAGTCTGAAAAATAGCCTTTAGAATGTTTTGCTCTCTGTTATTTTATGTTTTGCATCATGGCATCATGTTGATTGCATTTGTTTTGTTTGTTTTCCATTTGTTTTTCTCTGCTTTCATTTGTTTTCCAACTGTTTTCAGTTGTTTTCCTTTGTTTTCTATTTGAATTCCAAACCAAAATTCAAACCTTTTGTTTCATCCTTGTGATGTTACAATTTCTAAAATGATATTTCAAAATAAAACAATTATTTGTTTCCATTAAAGTGTGATTCCAAACTATTGTTTTATTTCTATAAAAATGCATCCAACCCTTTTCAAATTCAATTTGTTTTCCATTTGAAATTCCAAACCAACATCCAAATAGTTGTTTCCAAATCAAAACCTTAGTTGTTTCCAATCATCCCATAATGTTCCACTAATAACATGGTGTTTTTATTTCAATTAATTAATTCCAAGTTGGTTTCAAATCCAAACCAAATCACTAAACAACACCTCTTTTGAAATTGTGAAAAATACCAAAACAAATGTACTCCTTGTTTCCAATTAAACTCATTGGATTACCATAATTAACAATCTTGTTTTAGATAACAAATTATTAACCAAAATTCATTCAAATTCAAAGCAATTTACAACACAGCGAATAAATTTGAATTTTTCAAAAAAAAAAAACAAGGTTGGTATTGGTAGGTGTTGAGCTAACCAACTCACCCTAATTTTTCCTAAATTTTTACCCACCCAAAACTTTCCTTTTTCTTCCCTTTTTGTTTTCAGCAAAAAAAATAAATAAAACCAAAGCAATTAATAATAGAAAGGGAGAGAGAGAGCAGCAGGCCCAATTTTTCCTCTCCTAGCCCATCTATTTTCCCTTTGGCCTTTTCCCCTCAGGCCCATACCCCCTTGTCGTCTTCCACCTCCTGTACGAACACCATCCATGGTGTACACGTGCATCAGAGGAGCAGGGAACGGCTGTGCCTCCTTCCCCCCTCCTTAAAACCCTAGGCCGAGCCCTAGGGTTCCCCTAGCTCCCTCCATCTCTTCTCCCCCGCCTCCACTCTTCCCTCATCTCCTCTCCATCCCTCTCCTCTCTGCTTTCCTTTCCCTGTTAACTGAATTTTTCCATGGCCGGAGGAGTTGGATCACCATGGCGTCGGGGAAGGGGTAGCCGCCACGGGCTGCAAGTCGTGGGAATGGAACCGGCTCTCCACCCTCTCCAAGTTTGGTGTAGGCGTCACCGGCCGAGGCTGCCCGGAGCGCCGCCGCCGTGGCCTCCATCGCCGGCCACCTTCCCTGCCTCGACCTCCCTGTTCGCTCCCTGCTGCATCAGATCGGTCGCCTCCTCCCTGACCGCACCAAGGTGAGGTTCGACCTCCTCCCTCTACTCCTCCTCCCTCATCTCCCTTTCCCCCCTTGGCCGCCCCCTCTCCGGCGAGCAGCCGCTGGAGATCGACCATGACCTGCTCCGTCCGCTCGTACAGGTTCAGTACGTGCAGATTTTTTTGGTTCAGAAAAAACCGCGCGCAAACACACCTTTTACACCCCCGTCCTGCTATCCTATCACCAAATCGCATCCAGCCGCACTGGCAGCAGCGCGCGCAGGGAGCCAACCGATCGTGGGTTCGACTCCCCATCCCCACCCTTTTCTCTGTTCTTTTTCCAATTAAAATTCCGTGCAGTATCTGAAGCTTAAGCCCCCCGCAGCCCCCTTACTGTCAACACAGCAGCAGCTAGGCCATCTGGTTTGCTGTTCCTTGAGCACAACAGGAGGTGCAGGGATCAAATCCCACCCCCTGCACAATTAACAACCTTTTTTATTTTGCATTGTTTGGTCACAGCAATTTCAAAGAATCACAACTAGGCCCTGTTAATTAAATCTAGACCCCTGAAATAATTTTTCCTAAGTCCCTAATGGGTTAAAAATGGCAGATTTGCACTACATATTGTAAATTGCATAATAAAATCATTTTAACTCCAAATCCAACATTTTTTATATGTTTTCAATACCAAACTAAATGTTCTACCCAAATATAAATTTTGTTTACTGTTTTGAATATTTTAAATTGGTGCAAAATTTGAAAACTTGTCAAATTCACTTAAATTTGCAAAATTCATAACTTGTTCATAAAAATTCCAAATTCCACAAACTAAATATGTTTTCCAATCAATTTTTCATGTACTTTCCAAATATAAATTTTGTTTGCTGTTTTGAATAATTTAAATTGCTGAAAACAACTGTTTCTTAATTATTGCATTTAAAATTGCCAAAATAATAACTTGCTCATTTTAAATCCAGTTTCAACAAATGAAATATGTTTTCCATGCAAAATTAAACCACATTTCCAAATATAAACTTTGTTTTCTGTTTTGAATAATTAAAATTGGTTAAATGATTTAAACCTTGTTTAAATCATTTAATATTGCTAAATTTATAACTTGATCAAAACAAATTCTTTTGGGACATATAAAATATGTTTTCAAACCATAAAAGCATAACCTTTTCAAATATGAACTTCACTCAATGTTTTGAACAAATAAAAATTCAAATAAGCTCATGTTTGAATTAAATTCATTTAATTCTTGCTTAAACTTGTTTAATTCATAAATAATTTATTTGAAATCCTTTTTCAACAAGTGAAACATGTATTCTGCCTAAAATTGTGTGCTCTTATCAAATATAAACTTTGTTATCTATCTTGAACAATTTAACTTGATGAAAACAACAAATGCTTGAGTGACACCTTTAAGTAACCAAAATTTCCTAAATTAATAAATGAATTTCTAAACTTGTTAAGCCCTATTTCCATTTGATTCTATTGTTGTTATTTTGTTGTTTTCCTCATCCATGCATCATGCTAATCCACTTTCATATAATGATTAGTTGTAAAACAATTAATTCAACCATCATTCATGGGCTTTCCATATGCAACCCAATTGCATATGGGTCCATTTAATCCTGTTTCTATCTTGTCAACTAGTTTATTTTGATGCAACCATTAACTTGACATGCATCATCTTTGATTGTGCACAATGCCATGATAATGATTGTTTATCTTTCTGCCTTGTTTGTTTTGCTTCTTCTCGGATACACGACGACGTTGAGACCGACGATACTTACGACACCCCGTCTAAGGAGTTAGCTCAGTACCAGGCTACTGGGTTTTGCAGGCAAGTTATCACTCACATGAACCACTGTGTTCCTTTCAACATTGGTTACCGATACCTTCCGTTGTTCTTTTCTGCTAGCCTTAGTAGTAGTTGTTGCTGTTACGAACCCATCACATGATACCCTGAACCCTGATATTGCCTCACCTCCATACCTATAACCTTTTGGTTGAGCCCGTGTCTTACTAACATGCTTAGGTTGTTTTGCTCGAGTCTGTTACCCGTTACCTTCAGTTACTATATCGTTATTATGTTCTGGGGGCTCGATGTTTAATCAATCAATCATGCTAATGTTATTGTTAAATAATAAATTTGATGATAAGGCACCGGCAGGAGGCCCTTTGTGGTTTTGAGGCCTGCTAGTGTCGACCCTAATAGGAAAAGGGTCTTGTCTACTGATCCATGATGAGCGCACTAACCGCATGTGGGAAGCGAGTATGGGCGCCCCCCTCAACTTGACTCGATTCGCATCTCGTCCAAATCGCCTCATTTAGTTCGGGTTTTCCATTTGCTGCATGCATGATCTTGCGAGCCCTTGGATCCCGGGTGGAACTTTCGTAGTCGGCATATAGGGGGACACGGTCTTAGAGTGCTATGAGGGTCCCTTTTCTTCGGGGCTCGATTAGCCGTGCGCCCAAGGTTCTTTGGGCTTGATGCGAAGAAGAGTTGAGTTGTGTAGAGTACCCCGCTTGGTGGGAGGCATCCCATCTGGCGGGTTATTCTTGCGTGTACGGCCAAATTGGTGCAACCCTGCAGGGATAATCTTCTCGAGAAGCCGTGTTTTCCGCGGTTATAGATTACTTGGTGAAAGTACTGGCTAACAAGTACTCAGGACAACTTAAACATAATGATCAAACATGTTACACCCAATGATTAATAACTTGACTAGTAATAGGTTGAGGACACAATAACTTGATTCACCTTTAATACAACTGTGTGAGTTATCCTCGGATTGCTTCTTTGGATAAGGGGCGAGATCCAGGATGGGTTTGTTTGAAGTTATCTTTCAGTTGGTTACAATCCTCGATCTTATCTCCTTTCTGTTAGCCGGAATTGGTAGAATCTCTGTAGTTGGTTAGCGCAGCCAGTTGCAGCATCCTTTATATCCCCTCTCTTCCGTTGAACCCAAGGCATCTGTGCTTGGTGTTGACGGGTTACACTTTGGTGAACTGTGAGTCTTGCTTGCCAGTACGTTTATGTACTGACCCCTTTGGGGCTGTGGTTTCCGCAGACCTACGTTTCCGAGGATCTACATGGTGGCAACTACGTGGAGTATGACGAGACTGCTGACGAGTAGATAGCGGACCCGGGCAGGATCCGAGACTTCGTGGATGGGCTCCGTCTGTTTGTTTCCGGCCTCTTAGGCCTATTCGGTTCTTGTCTGTACTCAGACATGTTGAATGCTTCCGCTGTATTGTAATGATGTATTGTTGGGGCATGTGCCCTCTGGATGATTGTATTTGCTATCTCTGCTCTAATGAGAGCCATTTGCAATTTATTTCAATCTTTTGTGTCGTAGAGATCTGTTGTTATATCACTTGTTAAACGCCGTTGACGTACCATGTGTGTATGGTTTGAAGTACGTCGACGGAAGTGCCTTTGATCTCTAGTGGATAGTTTACATCGACGATGGAATAGCAGGGCTTGTGTTGTCGCGCATAAGCGCAGGCCTACCAGGAAGCTGGGACGTGGGAGCAGTTATGCCCCATAATCCAAGCATCTGCTATCCAGTTCGTACGGTGAGTATCCCCTAGAAATCAGGGTGCGACATTGTATTTCTTCTTCTTCTTGGTCATCGTCTCGGACCCTCCGTGTGCTTCTTGAACCACCGTGCGACGGGGCGGCGACGACCCGCGCCCCTCCGGCACTCGACCGGACGGCGGGGCCGCATGGTCATGGCCATGGCGCCACTGCCCATCTCCTGACTGCCCGCGGACGGCCTCCCGCTGCGGACGGCGCAGGAGCTCGGCGCGCACCCGCTCCTCCCGGCGGACCGCCTCCGGCGATGGGCCGCGGCGCGGGGACAGCCGGCGCGGGCTCTGCCCTGACCTGCGCGGCGAAGGCGGGCGGCGCGGGGCATTGCCTGTGCGCACCGGCCCCGGCACCTGACGGGCGCGCCTGTCCGGCGACCGCGCCGGCGAGTGGCGAGCCGGCGGCCGGTACATGGCGGCCGGGGTCGCACGGGGTGGGGAAGCCTCACAGGGCGGCGGTGATCCAGTGCTCCTGCGCGGGCGCGGGGGAGGGGGAGGGGAGGTGCGGCGGCGCTTCATGGCTGCGGCCACCGCGGCGAAGGTCCTGGACAGAGGAGGAGGCGACGGGCGGGGGATGACTCGACGCGCAGTGTTCCTGTACCGGTCGATCTGGTCCGCTCGGGCTGGAAACCCTAAGTCCAGCATCGTTGACCCTCGTCTGATCCAGATCCAGCCCCCCCCGGGCTGGGCTGCGCAAGTTGGGCCGGGGCCCAAGAGCGAAACGCCCGCCGCGGCATTGGCCCGCACGTCCTCGCAGCGCCAGCCCAAGACGGGCCGCGCGGCCCACGGCCCAAGATCCTGGCTAGGGTTCAGCCCAGGCGGTGGGGAGGCATCTTCCCCAGCCACCACGACCGCGCGCGGCGGCGGAATCCGGCCGCCACCCACCGGAACTGCGGGCGGCGCCGTCACCGTGCAAGGCTCGGCCACAGACATGCGGCCCGGGCCAGTTCGCGCAGGCCCCACGCCGGAGGCCCTAGTGGGCGGAGGACCTCGCCCCTGACGACCGCATCCCGCCCTTACCGTAGCTACCGACGGCGGCCATTTCCGCGCCGGGGATCGCCGGGCTACCTCGACGAAGTCCGCCAGTGTAGGCCGCGCCGGAGGCGAGCACAACCGCCGCAACTCCAGGCGCAGGAGCTCCTCCTCGTCGGCTTCATCCGCCACATCCGCCCACCGCCGGCCCCGCACGGACGCAGCGTCCTCCTCCGCTGAAGCGAGGACAGACCCCACCGGCGCAGCTCGCAGCGGGGAGATGAGCGCAGCCCCCACCTCCACGCCACCCGACATCGCAGCCTCGCCGATCAGCACGTCGGCGTCGCCAAGACGTCGTGAAGCCGCCGTGTCACCATGGCGTCCCTCAAGCAAGCTCCTTTTTCTCCAACTCCACTCCTCCCCCAACTCCTCTCTCATCGATCAATAGAGGAAGGCCCGAGGGAAGGAAGAAAAGCAAAAAACAAGAGGGCAAATGGAGATGAGGGAGACTACAAACAATCATTGGACCACATGATAGAGATGAGGAAAGAGATTTCTATGCAAAGAAGAGAGTTGAAGACCAAGGAAATGGAGGAGAGGAGAGAGGCCGATGAGAGGAAGTTGGTGGCCGAAGAGAGGAGAGCGGTGGCCGAGGAGAGAATGGCCGAGACCGAGGAGAAGAAGGTGGCCGCCGAGGGGATGGACAAGATCATGGAGAATGAGCAAAGGACCATGTTGATGGATCCAAGTGGTCTTGATAGAAGGCTCGAACTTATCTAGAGATAAGCCGTGACCAAATCTTGGCGTCAAAAGGGTACTATCCAAACAATGGTGGTAATGGCGGCGGTGCTATTTTTTTGAGAGAAAGATGTATGCACTTTTGGTTTGTGGAGTATATGTGATTGTATAGTATGGAAAGAATAGACAAGAAACTTGCTATACTCTGTTTTCGATTGCTATTATATTTTTTTTGAATTTGAATTTTTTTCGATTGCTATTATACAAAGGCTAGCAAAACCCAATCCCTGCTCTCCGTAACCAAAATATGTGTACTTCTAGACTTGTTCACATTTTATCAAGTGTGACCAACTTTACAGAATAACATAGCAATATTTACAATATCAAATTATTATCGCTAGATGCTTTTTTTAGACTGCAGTTTCGTAATACAGTAATTTCATGGTATAAAGCTACTAGATCTTTCTATAAAATTGACCAAACTTTTACAAGATTTGACTTAGGACAGAACTAGAAGTACACTTATGTAGTATGCAGGGACGGATAGAGTAAGCTTTAAAGTTAGTACCATCCTGTATTTCAACAAAAACCTCACGAGTCATCTTGATTTAAGAGTCCCTACGGTCGATCCTTACTGCTACATCATTCTAAATTGTTGATGTATAAGAGCATCCACAACGCAGGGACGCTAAAACTGACGCTTATTTAGTTGGTTAAAACATGCAGTAAGCGTCCACCGCTTAGTAGCACTATTTTGTACTATTTTTTTAAGCGTTGGGCTCTTATTTATGCGCCGGACTCTTATTTACCACCGGGATTAAGGCAAAACGGCCGGGATTTAATCCCTAGCGCCTGTGAATAAGCGCCCCACTGTGGATGCTCTAAGTTTTGGATTGATTTAAAAGTGCTCTAAATTCGAATACATTTATAGAAAGAAATATAAAAACCTATAATACAAGATCAATATATTCAAAATGAAATATTTTTCATGAAATCATGGTGTATACATTTGATATTGTGGATCTAGATATTTTCTCCGTAGACTAAGACAAACATGCAAAACTGGCGATAGAGTAGGTTATACTTCTTCAGCACCCAATTACATATTTCTTTGTTTGACAAAAGACAATGGTCCTCAGTTTCATTAACAAAACAAACGTTGTAAAATCACACCCCCCCTCTTGTAACTGATCTCGAGCAACCAAGTCAATGACTCATCCAGAAGACTAATGTTCACTTTCCCTCTTAGAAGATCTTCTGCTAGGCGGCTGGCTCCCATGGAAGCCCTCCGAAGATGAAGGTAGTGGTATTGGTCTTGGAGATCCAGTGTTGTGGGCCCATGAGAACTTACCGAGACATGGTTGGTCTTCGCTGATGATCTGCCCTATAGATCTTTGGTGGGGCTGAAAAAACGAGGCCATTGCAAATTAAATTTTTTCTCGACACTATTAAAAATGGCATCCTCTAGGGTCGTTTCCTTCTCGGAGGCGTCATTGTGAAACCTAGATGTCTCTCCCGTCCGCGATGTTGTGTGTCCTCCCAGTGAAACCCCAAAACCTGTTTTTCCCAATCGAGAAATAGTTGGAGACCTTGACCTTCCTTGGATATTGGCTTGTTGCCAATGGTAGCAACTAGCAAGGCGGGCACAAGGTCGGTGGTGGCGATAGGGCTATTGGGGGGGGGGGGATATGGTTGGTCGGTGTGCTAGTGAGAACGACGACAACGATGGAGTCTAGCGGGGTTGGTTCCCAGCATGGTCTTCATTGTCAATATGGCCGGGCGTGACATTTAGGTTTCTTTTGGGCACCACGCCATGCCACAGTAAACTGCAATTGTAGTGTCTTGGGGTCAACATGACAACAACAATTAAGCACAAATGAATTTTTGCGGTGGTCGACACTCTCTAGATGTTGTTGTGGATTTGTCTATGCAAGGCCTTGTCATCATGCATTGACCCACAGCTTGGCAGTGCCATCACTGGGTTTGATGTGGCCGCTAGGGATATCGATTTGTTGGTGATCTTAAGTAGTGAAGCCGGACTCGTTAAATCTAGAGCGCTGGAGCCCCTTGACAGAGAGTTTCTTTGATCGGTGCTTCTGTGCCGATGATACGTCATAAACGTATCCATAATTTCTGATGTTCCATGTTGTTTTCATGCCATATGCTACATGTTTTCTTTACACTTTATGCCATTTTTATCGGTTTTCTGGGACTAACCTATTGACAAGATGCCACGGAGCCAGTTCCTGTTTTCTGCTGTTTTTAGTTTCAGAAAAGTTCTTCTGGAAATATTCTCGGAATTGGACGATTCGAAGCCGGAAGTCTTAGAAACTTGTCACGCACACGGAGTCCAGAGGAGACCCGGAGGGGATCCACAGGGCCCCACACCATGGGTGGGCGCGCCCCCGGCCGCGCCCAAGGGTGGTGTGGACCCACTGCTCGCCCACCGACGTTGTCCTCTCACTTATATATTGGCCTCGAAGGGTTAACCCTAAAGACCCAAGCCTTTTCCACAAAAAACATCCGCAGCCGCCATCATTGTCAACCTTGTTCGGGAGGGTTCTGGAGCTCTCCCCGGCACCCTGCCGGGAGGGGGAATCATCACCGGAGGGCTCTACACCACCATGCCCGCCTCCGGAATGATGCGTGAGTAGTTCATCCTTGGACTACGGGTCCATAGAAGTAGCTAGATGGTTGTTCTCTCCTATGTATGCCTCATGTTTAGATCTTGTGAGCTGCCCTACATGATCAAGATCATCTTATTGTAATTCTACATTTTGTGTTTGCTGGGATCCGATGAATATTGAATGATATGTCTCATGATTATCAATCTATCATGTTCTTTTCATGTGTATGTTATTTATGATCTTGCATGCTCTCCATTGTTAGTAGATGATCTGGCCAAGTAGATGCTAGTAACTCCAAGAGGGTGTATTTATGCTCGATAGTGGGTTCATGCCTCCATTTCACTCATGCTCGAGTGACAGAAACGTAAACGGGTGGGGATGTTCTATTCCTATTAGGGAGAAAACAACATGCTTTGTCTAAGGATGATGTCGTTGTTTACATCACACACTTTGCTTACTGCGATTATGTGTTGCTTGCAACTTAATACCCAAGGTTTGCTCGAATGGCATTCTGGGGTGGATTATTAGTCATAGATGCAGTTGAATGACGATCTATGTACCTTGTTGTAATGACCTCATGAATCACATAGTAATCATCATGTCATGCATATACACTACGGTGCAGCCTTTATATCTGTCAGTTGCCCAGCTGTAATTTGTTTACCACACATGTTATCTATCTGTCTTGGGAGAGACACCTCTAGTGAACTGTGGACTGATACGTCCAAAACGTATCTCCTTTTACGAACACTTTTGCTCTTGTTTCCCTCTAAAGTTATGAGTTTTGGATACAACTAACACGGACTAACGTTGTTTTCAGCAGAATTACCTTGGTGCCTTGTTTTTGTGCAGAAAAAATCAACTTTCAGGAAATTGCCCATAAAAGATCCCAGAGACCTTATTTCACCCGAAGACCCCCGGAGCCAGAAGGAGACCTAGAGGGGGCAAGGAGGGGGCCACATCACCCCTGGACGCCCCCCTAGGCCGCACCACCAGGTGGTGTGGGGCCCCCAGGCACCCCCTCGGGCTCCCCTTTCGACTACATATCCCCCGTAACCCTAAAACAACAGGGGGTTCATCATATTTCAGAGAAACACCACAGAGCGCCACCGCCACCTCGAAACTCAATTCGGTGATCAGAAGTTCCTGTTCTGGCACCCTGCCGGGACGGGGATTCAGGGGAGATCATCGCCATCGTCACCGCCACCACTTCACCATCAACCATCCATGGTTCCCCCGTCCATGTGTGAGTAAACTCCGCTGTAGGATGAGAGGGATTGGATGATATTGATCATGTAATAATGCCAAATTGTTAGAGCATAGTGCCTAGTATCCATTGTTAGTGTTTTCTACCGTTGTTGCAACTTGTTATGCTTGATGCTTGTCACTAGGGCCCGAGTTCCATGATCTTAGATCTGAACATGTTGTTGTTTCATGAGTATAATTATGTTTCTTGATCATATCTGCAAGTTGTTTACACATGTCATTGTCCGGAACCCGAGGCCCCAAAGTGACAGAAATTGGGACAACCGGAGGGGATGGTTGTGATATGAGGATCACATGTGTTCACGGAGTGTTAATGCTTTGCTCTGATGCTTTATTAAAAGGAGCACCTTAATTACCAGTAGTTTCCATTGAGGCCCTGCTGCAAACGGGCTGGTAGGACAAAAGATGTTGTGCAAGTTTCTCATTGCAACCACGTATGACTATATTGGAACACATGCCTATGGTTTGCCTAGAACTTGGATGCTTTATTATTATTATCTGCAATGCCCATGTTTTGATTATTACATGAACTATCTTATCCATGCAATGTCGGTTCATCCATTCCCTATGCCTACGGTATTTTCATCATGTTGTTTTCACGATTGCTACTATTGTTACTATTTTACTCATGCTGTTATTTTACTACTACTGCTGCTATAAACTGTTACCACTGATAAACTGTTGCGAGCAAGTCTACTTTCAGGTGCAGTTAAATTGACAACGCGGTTGTTAAGGCTTATAAATATTCTTTGGCTACCCTTGTGTCAAATCAATAAATTTGGGTTTTACTTCCCTCGAAGACTGTTGCGATGCCCTATACTTGTGGGTCATCAAGACTATTTTCTGGCGCCGTTGCCGGGGAGCATAACTTTATTTATTTTCTCACTTGAACATGATATTGTTTGCTACGAGCCTTTCATCATGGGTAAGACTCGTGATGGAAAAGTTCCTATATTACCATCCACTACAAGGAGAGGTACAACTCTTAACACCTTTGTTTCTCTTGATTCATAGTCTGTTATGAGTAAGCTTCTTACTCCACCACATGCTACACACTTTTACTTCTGCTGAGTCTGAAAGTGCTTCTGATACTTTTGATGATGCTTCTACTGTGCTTGATGATACTGGTTCACTAGGTCCTTTCCTAGATGCTACAGTTGCTAGAGCTAAGCAAATTGAAAACAATGAAATTCCTGTTGAAAATGTTGGTACACCTGTTAATTCAGCCGAGTCTATTGATGATATTGATGAAACCTACATTGAACTTAATGATGACTTTATTAAAGAAGCTCAAGATACTACTGGTGCAAGTGCTCTTAAGAGTCTTCTTGCAAGACATGCTCTTAAATATAAATCTTCTCTTGATGCTAAGTTTGGTACATCTCCCATACACATTAAAGATAAGGATTGTGATTTCTCTCTAGATTTATCTTATATATATCTATTGTTGAGAACGAAACTTTTTGTGGTACTGAAAGTAAAATTGCTATGGAACATATGAATGAGCTTTCATCTTTGAGTAGTTTATTTTCTGGTGATACTAAGTTACGTACTTACTTTGTTACCAAGATCTTCCCTTTCTCCTTGAAAGATGAAGCTAATACTTGGTTTAACAATTTGTCACCTGGATCTATTGATAGTCCTATGGTTTTGGCTAATGCTTTCTTTCAAAAATATTTTCCTCCTAGTGCTCAACATGCTGCTTTGCAGGATATCTTTAACTTTAAGCAAATTGAAGGAGAGAAAATGCCTGAATCTTGGTCAAAGTTATCTTCTATAATAAGAGCTAGCCCTGGCAATCCATTACCTAAAAATGAGCTCCTAGATATATTTTATAATGGACTAACTGTTGAATCTAATACATACCTGGATAGTTGTGTTGGTTGTGTTTTCAGGAAAAGAACTCAAGAAGAAGCTGAGGAATTATTGCTAAAATAGCCAAAAATCATGATGATTGGACTATACCTGAGCCTACACCTACACCAGAGCCAACACCAATACCAACACCCAAGAAGAGAGGAATGGTTGAATTAAATGATGAAGTGACGAGGGAAGCCAAGAAATCTCTTAAGGAGAGGGGTATTAAATCTAAAGATGTGAAGAATCTACCACCTATAGAAGAATTATGTAAGCCAATTCCTCATCCATCAACAGTTGAGGTACACTCTCTCCAATATTTTGGCAATAGAGACATTCCCTATTCTAAACCACCTGATCAATGCTTAGATGAATTTGATAATTATGTTGTTAAGCAAGATAATTTTAATATGAGAATGCAAAATCATCTTATGGAAAACTCTAGAGCTATTGATAATTTGCATGGTATTATTGAGAGAACCTCTAATGATGTTAAAATGCTTGTTAAACATTTTCATATGGTTCAAACTCAAATTCATAAACTCACTAAAGGGGAAAAAATATGCTAGCTAATGCTTCTAGAGAAAAACATGTTTGTCAAATAACTACTAGAAGTGGTGTTTCTACTCAGGACCCCTTGTATCCTGAAGGACATCCTAAAAGAATTGAACAAGATTCTCATCAACCTAAAAACAATAGTTCTCCTTCTAAGAAAAAGAAGAAGAGACATAAAACTGTTGTAGAATCTCCTGAACCTGCTAAAGATCCTAATAGTATATCTATTTTTGATGCTGAAACTGAAAGTGGTAATGATAAAAGTGATGCTTCTGATAAATAAGAAACTGTAGCTGAACCTGAAAAGCAAACTAAAATTGCAAAGTATACTAAGGAGGATTTCACTGATAATAAACATGGTAAAGAAAGAGAACCTTGGGTACAAAAAGCAATGCCTTTTCCTAAAAAGAAACATAAATAAAAGGAGGAAGGCCATTATAACAAGTTCTCTGAATGGATGGAACCTTTGTTTTTGCAAATTCCTTTGACTAATGCTATTAATCTGTCTCCTTATTCTAAATATATGAAAGATATTGTCTATAACAAAACGAAGATTCCTAATGAGGAAATTTCCACTATGCTTGCTAATTACTCTTTTAATGACAAGGTCCCAAAGAAGCTTGGAGATCCTGGTATTCCTACTATCTCTTGTTCTATTAAAAATAATTATGTTAGAACTGCTTTATGTGACTTGGGAGCAGGAGTTAATGCTATGCCTTTTTCTCTCTATAAGAGGATCTCTCTCTAGAAAAATTGATACAAATTGATATATCTTTACAAATGGCTGATAAATCTACTGCTATTCCTGTTGGTATATGTGAGAATGTTCCTGTTCAAGTGACTACTAATTATTTGATATTAACTGACTTTGTTGTGTTGGAAATGCCTGAAGATGATAATATGTCTATTATTCTTGGGAGACCTTTTATTAACACTGCAGGGGCTGTTATTGATTGCAATCAAGGAAAAGTAACTTTTAATGTTAATGATAAAGAGCACATAGTTTATTTTCCCAAGAAGATTGATAAGAGATATGGTATAAATTCAATTGAAAATATTGAGACCATCAAGATTGGAGAATTCTGTTGTCCCATTCCAATGCCACCAAAAGAATATGAAATTATTATGATTGGGACTATGTCTATCAAGGTTGAGGTAACATAATTATTTAGTGATAAGTAAAGTTTAGCTTCATATAAAAATTATTTTGGTAACAAGACTTGATCAACCTTGTTAACAAAGTGATTTTGAATGAAGAGGACAATGTTTTAACTATGTTTTCACCATGTTTTCACCTTTCTACTTTAGTATACTTATGTTTTCTATCGTCCATAGTCATGTTTTCATCTTGATTACTGTGGTTATGCATGTTTTCACCACCCATAATTTTTTTTCACCACTTCCACCTTTGTTTTCTTTGGTTATTTGCCTATTGGAGTGTCTTAGAACCTCTGTAGTTCTGGTTTTGGTTTTGTTTTCCACCTTTCCACATTTTTTCTCTGGTTTTTAATTATTCATTAAATTCTGAAAATACCTCGAAAATAAAGTTTCTCAAAAAATTCCAGAAAAATTATAATAAATTTTTACGCTAAAATGGCAGAGAGGCACCTGGTAGACCCCAGGGGGACCCACCAGGCAGGCACACCACAGGGTGGCGCCGCCAGCCCCCTGGAGACGCCAGCACATTGTGTGGGGCCCCCTGGCCCTCCACTAGCTCTCTCCCATGCCAAAGATTCCTCTCTCTCACCCCAAACTCAAAACATTTCCTGGAACCCGAGTTTTTCCTGTTCTTCCTCGAGATTTTTCGATCTCTTTGCTCAGCCCACTTTTGTTGCTAAAATTTGGTGCATTTGCTATCCGGTATGTGACTCCTTCGAGTATCCAAGTAGAATTTTATTTGGTGGAGTATTTCTTGAGTATTTTGGTACTATAGGTGACAACTTATGTGAGTTTTCATGCTTGATTTAAGTTGAAACAATATAGTTTTGATGCATATTTAGCTATCCTATAAGTCTCTATAGTAGTTTCCACCATATAGTTGCTTGAAACCAATTTTTGTGATGATTGTTAAAAATTTCAGAAATGGACAACTTCAACTTTGGAGAGATTTTTAGAAGTGATGCCCCTAGGAAGACAAGGCCCTCACGTTCATCTACTCTATTGAGACCATCCTACAATGAGGACCTTATTGCACCAAGTGTAACACCCCTGTTTTGCTACATTAGCGTGTTGGTGTGTTTTTGGCATCTCATACATGCATGAAAACATGGGTTAAAATTTTGCATTTGAATAACAAAATGATTTGACCAAAAACCACTTAAAGTGGTCAACCAAAATTTGTTTTTAAAAGAATTTCAAAATTGGAAAGCAAAGACATGGTGAGTTTGCATTTTTGACAAGCTTTCCAAATATTATTTTTGCTACTTTTTCTGTTTGCAAAAAGGCCCTCAAAATGATGTTTTATGTTCTGTTTTAAAAGAGAGAAGGACCTCTTGGTGTTTCTCCCAAAGTCCTAGGGGGTTTTCGCAAAAATTCCCTGTTTTATCGTCTTCCTCCTCCCGCCAGAAGGAGAGCCGCGCGCCGACGGCTCCGTGTGCCACCTCCTGCTTCTTCGCGTGGATAAGGAGCGTGAGGAGGCGTCCTCGACCCTCTTCCTCTCACCCGAGCCCTCCACTCTCCCTCGCAGCTCCCTCCCTCTGTGCATTTTTCTCTCTGGAAACGGAACCCTAGCCGGGGGCGGCCGCCGGCGAGCGTCGTGGCCTCGAGCTACCCCGTGGCTTACCGTTTGCCCCACGAGCTCCGCACGGCCGTCCTCTACATCCTCATCGAACCACGCTTGCCGGGAGCGCTTCAATCGACCGAATCGAGCAGGTCTTCCCCGCCTCCGGCCATCGACCTCCGCCGCCGATTCGCCGTCGTCCGGCATCGCCATGCCTCCCCGAGCACACCATCAAGCACCCGGTGAGCTCACGGTCTCCATGGACCCCTCCCATCCTCCCCTAACCATCTGGTTCTCGCTGTTGCCGCCGGCCGGCAACCGCCGCCGCGCCCGAGCTCGCCGGCGCGAGCTCCGGCAACCAATCGGCCAACCGAGACCACCCCTGGAACGCCCTCGCTCTCCTCTGCCTCATGGTGCCTTTTGATTTCTGAAATTTCGCGCGGATTCGTCAATTGCATCGAGTCTGTGAGGATTTGGCCACGGGTGACGTCACCACGATGTCATGCTCCTGTCATCGGGCTGTTTTCTGTTTATTTTCTTTTAAATGGAAATGCACTGACACGTGGACCCCACCTTTGTTTAACAATTCCAGAAAAATGGTCTATTTTAGAAAATCAATAACTACTGTTTTATTAATCAGAAAAATGAAATAAAAATATGGAAATGTTTAGAAAAATAAACTCTACCCAATTATGTCATTTTCACACATGTTTGACAAAGTCCAAAAATGAGTATTTATTTAATGTTGTTTAATCATTTGAAATAAAGAAAATAAGTTTTTATTCAAGAAAATTAGAAAATTAAAAGTTATATACCATTTTGCTCAAAATGACAAATGCAACCTATTCATGATGTTTTCAAACCCATTTGAGTAATAAAAATTGTACTCACTTCTAAGATCGCCCGAAACCCCCTCCGGGGTCTATTTTCGGGTTAATTTCAGTAAAATTGCATATCTGCCATACGAACCCTAGCAACCCAACGAACATGTCTAGGGCTTTATTTCAATGCATTAACTTGATCATGCATACATATTGCGCATTGCATCGATGCCATGTTTGATTGTTGTTCTTCTTTTCGGTGTTGTTCCCCCTCGGTAGAACGCGACTCCGAAGTGAAGGCCAGCAACTCCATGGTGAATACTTGATCCTAACCGACAAGTCAAGCACTTATTCCCGAAGACTTTCTCTGGTTTTCTTGAAGCAAGGCAAGCATAACCTCTTATCTGCCCATATATGATTTCGAAAGACTTTTCGTTCTCGTACAAATGCATTCGATTCCAATGTATCTTGAGTCAATAGATAGAGTTATCCTATTTATTTGCATAACCCAGATATCATGATTCAATGCTCCTAGCAGACATAGGATTTGTTTGTGTGTATCGCCAGAGCCTCAAATATGCCATGCTTAGTCATACATGTCTTTTGATCTCTGCTCCATCCGGTTGATGAATCAGAGTTGCGAATGAATCTAGTATGGTAGGATGTTGTGGAAATTTAAGAGAATTTGATTAACATGATTTAAAGGTGTGGATGACGAGACCACGGAGGGTCTGTGGTGGTTGTCTCGTTCATGCCCCTAGGAGCGAGTTCTCATCTTCGAGCCAAGACTGAGCGTGCATCCACACGGGGCTTAGATTCCCCTCGATCTCAACTTGCCTAGTTTGTTCCATGAGTTGCCTAGTTCGGGCTTTCCATTTGGATTTGCGGGGATATCAAAACACTTTCAAAACTAGGATGTGGGGATGTATCGGCGCTCTGCGGGTAGGTAACCGTCGAGCATCGCGCACAACGATAGAGACCCGGCAGGATATGGCCGCTCCCTATTGGCGGTCCATCTCTACTCGGAGCGACTCATGGAACAGGCGAAGTAAGGGAAAGGTCGTGGTCAACCACCCTCTGCCGGCACTTCCCGGACTAGTGCTAACCCGGTGGCACTAAGAGTCGGTTGATACGTGTGGTTAAAGTTGTACACCCCTGCAGGGTTAAATCTTTTCGAAAAGCCGTGTCCGCGGTTAAGGACGACTTGGTGACGGATTCTGTGATCATAGATAACTTTAACGGAATGACTAAAACTTGTTGATAACGAATGAAGGATGCCTCCTCGGAGATGCCGAGAGGGGTTACCTTGTAGCATGAGGTAGTGGAACAACTTGAGGAGGTGATCTTTGAAGCACGAGGTGCTGATATGAGTTGGTGGATTAAAAAGATGATGATTTCAGTAGTTGAATAGCTTTCTCATCTGTTTTCAAAATATTCCATGAGACGTGCTACCCCTTCCTCAATTTGGAAAACAAAGATGGCTTTACGCAAAACAACCTTCATAACTCTTTCTAAAAGAAGCAGATAAATAATAGGTTAACTAAGTCTTGTTGAGTACCTCCCGTACTCATGTTTGCTTCAACTTGGTTCAGGTGGAGTTCCTCAGCTCGGTGGTGTTTCAACGTGGACATCGACGAGTAGTTTGGGGTTCCCAGGTAGCAGCCTGGAATCTATGGGCTGGGTCGTTGCCTTATGTTGCGGCCTCTTAGGCCTTTTTGATTCTTGTTGATTAGCAACATAATTTGCTTTCCGTTGTCTGATGTAATGTTGGGTCGTGTGACCTCTGCTTGTAAGCTATACTCTAGTAACACCTGTTTAATAAAGCTTCATGTTTAGAGTACTGCTTTGATCGGTTGTTGGTTTCGAGCTCATTGTTATACAGTTTTGGCTATGCCTGCATAGTTGTCGCAGTCGAGGGGTTGTGGAGCCGATGATCCATATCCGAGCCCGCCTGTCGATATGATCGGCCTGGGGCGAGGTAACCCCAGTAACCCTCGATTCTTGTTGCCCTTTCTGGACACATAGCAGCTCTGTATAACTTTGGTCCCGTTCCTTCAGTTTCATCCGACTCGTGGACGCTCGGGTATGCATAGTTGGTTATGACTAGCATGGATACAAGGAGTAGTAGACCGGGGATCCGGACTACGTGCCGATGAATCCGGTCTGCCTGCCGTTGTTTGTTGCGTCCGGGGCTGGTAACCCTGAAGCCCTTGTGAGTCCATGGCTAGGAGCACATAACAGTATGTATATCTATGGGTCCGGGGTCTGACAAGTCTTGGTATCAGAGCAGGACTGCCTGTAGGAAAACCTTACTGCTTGGTCGATGTCGAGTTTAGTGTTTGTGAAAACTACTTGAAACTTCAAATGATTGTGAAAATCCTTCTTAGGATTCTTTTTACTCCTTATCTGGTATCGCTCTAACTCTGGGTCATCTTACCTGTTTTGATTTGAAAAGGTTTTGCTATCTCTCCCAGTCATTCAAAACCTAGGTGCCTTCTTTGGCAATGACGTTTTTATTCCAGCTGACCTAGTGTTAAGTTTCTAGAGTCGTGTGTGTTCCAAAGTCCGTTATATCTTAAACTGGGAGGTTTCCTTTCTATCGTAATCTTTCAAAGTTGTGTGGATTCCACATTCCTACATGTTTCAGAGTTCTAAATCCTGAACCTCGAGATCTTCTTTCCATCTTGTATGTGTCTGTTATCCTCTGCTCAAAATTCTTCTGGAGCTATGTTTTTATTTTGAAAGCTACCTCGTAATTGCTATTCGTAGTGTCCTTCAAGGCACTAAGATAGTAGTTAATCCTTTTCAATGTTTTCAACCTTGGACTTGAACCGAAGGTCCCGGAATGTGCTGAATTGCGGTGGGTTGAATCGTGTGGTTTCTCAACTATATGATGCTCACGCTATCAGTACAGGATGCTGACCTTTAACCCAAGTTCTGTTTCTTTGAATCCTGAGGAATCAGTTTTACCTCAGGGTGGCTAGGTAATCTCAGCTCCAATAGCCATAGGTTTTCTCTAGGAATCAAAAGGATCACGACAAGAGTGTTCTGATGATTCTCATATCTTTGTTCGTGGTTCAGCTATGCTAACCTTTTGGCATGGGTTCTACACATGAGTATCACCCTGTGCATTCCACATGATCTCTGGATTCTCCGGAGCATGTTCCTACCTTCCAGTTGCACTCAAATATCCATCCGTTCTTTTGAAACCAAGTTGCATTTGTGTGTTGGATTGATCCAATGCATTTGCTCTTGTTTTCCGTCAAAACATCCCACCTTGGAATGTCAGGAGAAATAAACTCCAGTACCTCGTTCATCTCTAGGACCAGGTCAAAGTTTTGTAATCCGCAGATCAAAGAAGTTTCATCAACTTCCGATCTGTTCTACCTTTGAGTATCGCACTCCTTTATGTCAAGAGGTCGTGATGAGTTTCATGGCCTTAATGATGAAGTGATGCTCTTACACCTCTTCACTCACCCTCCCTCCAAGCTTGAATGCTTGAGAAGGATGGGTATGTTCATCGACATGTGTACCAGATATTCCTAGCAATCTTTATTTCTTTGAACATCTAAGAAAACATATGCATCCTTCTCAGCACTTCTGGTCACTCAACCTCTGTTAAAAGTTGACTGTGTTACCAAATCTGTTCATTCTGGTGCACATTCCTAGTCAACGAGTTAGGTTCACACCAAAGCTCTCAAGACCATATCGGTTGCTTTGACAAGCAAGATTCCTGTTCGAACTTCAAGCCATACCGGTAGGTTGTGATATTCTGGTTGTCCTTCTAGAAGTATCACTAGGTGGTTACCTGACCGTGATGTCTAACTGAGGGGTAGTTTGAATCCCTCCTTTCTCCAAGAAACCTTGCTGGATACCCTGGACTAGTTGGTTGAGCTTAAACAACAACTTGGAGAGTTGAAAGACACCAACTATTTCCAACTTGTTCCTTTGATAAGGGATGTCTACCTCTCATGCTGTTGAAACAGGATAGTAGCTCCTCTGCGGAAATGCTATCACCCTACCTCTTGATTTGATTTGGGCTATCGTCAAATCGAGAAAGGATCCAAGGACTATCTTGATGGTGTTTCACTCATGGTGTTTTGTCGAGTACACCTTCATGTCCTCTAGTCTGACCAATACCTTGCCTCGTTCATGTATCATATAAATCCCTCTTCTTGGAGTAATTAGATAAGCGTGTTATCGAGCCCATTGACGACATTCCTATTTCTCCAAGTTGCAAGAGGTTCATGTTGAACAAATGGCAACAATGTTGGAAACTTTCGAGAACCATCTTTGTGTTATCACGAAGTTGTGTTCTAGATGTTCGAAGTGACTTTCTCGGGTTCGTGTGCTTATGGTGAAAGTTGTCGCCATGGGCCCGAGTATAGTTTTCTTGTTCCTTCAGAAATAATCCCGAGTTGGTCATGCATGTGTGGAGTATTCTTGATATGGTGGGTTGTTACCACCATTTATTTGAAGAACTTTGCATCCACACCAAGCCACTCACCATTCGTGAAAGAGAAGAAGTCCAAGATCTTCATGATCTTTGTTACTATCTTTCCAACAATGACTCATATGTGTTTCGTTGTAAGTAAACCATGTAGGTGCAACCGTCTTCCACAAGTTGCTAATACATGAGTTTTGCAATCTCTCCCATCTTCTCGAGCTTGACATCGTAGTCTATACCTTGAGAATCCAGTAAATCTATCTCAGTTGTAACCGGTGCAATTCCGCTAATCATACATACTGAGTCTCAATTATCAACCCACTACCCAGAGCTGAGTCTCAAGCAACAACGATGGTTGGTGTTTCCTCAAGGATATTGATCTAGGTCTATTTGAAAATCCGGCATGGTTGATGTTGTGGTTGACACAATTAGCCGGAAGGCCTAATGTCATATCTCCTTGAATCCGTAAGAACAACCATTCTCCATGAGAATTCTTGTGTGGCTCGTTCTCAACAAGTTTCCCTCCCCGTTCTTCCAAACCGGAGTTTTAGTTCCACTTGATGACCTATAGAAGGCTTGTCGTGAGCCTGCTGTCGGTATTTAGAACATCAAGGATAACCTGGAAGTTGATATTTCCAATGTCTCTCCGTCAACCCTCCAAACCTTTGTTTCAGTGGAAACAAGTTCCTCGTGAAAAACATCTCGTGGTGTTTTGTGACCGCCATTGATCAACTCCCTTTTTCAAGTGGTTGGTACTTGAAGCTCTGTTTTCTCACACATTGTGTGAATTTGTCAGTCACTTCAGCCATGGGATCTTAACCATGTGGTAAACGTATTGCTACGTCAAATCCACAATAGCAAAAAGATTCCTTACTCTTTCCTGTATTCTAATCCCCGTTGGTTAACCATTCTTATGGTGTGATCAAGAATTCCTCCTTTGTTACGGTGTTTCCACATCTTTCGGTTATTCATCTTCTGTTGCGAAGTAACATTCCGATCTTTGACAAAGTTTTGACGAAGTGAAAGTTCCGTCATCTTCCGTGTCCACTCCGAAGAGTGAACATGGTCCTGTATCAATTTCTCTCCGACTCACGATTACAGTGTTTTCTCGTGATTTCCCTCGTCTACGGATATTATGTCGTGGTATCCAATACCATCTTTTTCACCTTGGTTATCTGTTTGAAGAAACCTCGATATCATCAATTGTTCCACCTTACTTTTCCAAAAGGATTTAAAGTCTGGTGCAAATCTCACATTCTAAATCCTTTCAAGACCAATCGTCCGAACACTTGAAACCATCTTCTATTCCCTCCGTTATCTTGATGTGTTTCATGCCTGTTAACTCAAAATTTCTTTATGAACATTCTGTCATGAGTTATCCATGAGATACTCGATCTTCGTCAAGATCAGTTCCTAAGAGTTTTCTCTTCCACCTAAGGTGTAGCCGCTGGAGATCTTCGCAAGTGCTACGGATCAACCTCTTCAAGAAGAGAACCGTAAGGTTCGACAAGATCGTTCAAAACCGGTGTCCTTCTTTCTTCTCCTTCGGGAATCTCGGGACGAGATTCTTGTAAGGGGGGTAGATTTGTAACACCCCTGTTTTGCTACATTAGGGTGTTGGTGTGTTTTTGGCATCTCATACATGCATGAAAACATGGGTTAAAATTTTGCATTTGAATAACAAAATGATTTGACCAAAAACCACTTAAAGTGGTCAACCAAAATTTGTTTTTAAAAGAATTTCAAAATTGGAAAGCAAAGACATGGTGAGTTTGCATTTTTGACAAGCTTTCCAAATATTATTTTTGCTACTTTTTCTGTTTGCAAAAAGGCCCTCAAAATGATGTTTTATGTTCTGTTTTAAAAGAGAGAAGGACCTCTTGGTGTTTCTCCCAAAGTCCCAGGGGGTTTTCGCAAAAATTCCCTGTTTTATCGTCTTCCTCCTCCCGCCAGAAGGAGAGCCGCGCGCCGACGGCTCCGTGTGCCACCTCCTGCTTCTTCGCGTGGATAAGGAGCGTGAGGAGGCGTCCTCGACCCTCTTCCTCTCACCCGAGCCCTCCACTCTCCCTCGCAGCTCCCTCCCTCTGTGCATTTTTCTCTCTGGAAACGGAACCCTAGCCGGGGGCGGCCGCCGGCGAGCGTCGTGGCCTCGAGCTACCCCGTGGCTTACCGTTTGCCCCACGAGCTCCGCACGGCCGTCCTCTACATCCTCATCGAACCACGCTTGCCGGGAGCGCTTCAATCGACCGAATCGAGCAGGTCTTCCCCGCCTCCGGCCATCGACCTCCGCCGCCGATTCGCCGTCGTCCGGCATCGCCATGCCTCCCCGAGCACACCATCAAGCACCCGGTGAGCTCACGGTCTCCATGGACCCCTCCCATCCTCCCCTAACCATCTGGTTCTCGCTGTTGCCGCCGGCCGGCAACCGCCGCCGCGCCCGAGCTCGCCGGCGCGAGCTCCGGCAACCAATCGGCCAACCGAGACCACCCCTGGAACGCCCTCGCTCTCCTCTGCCTCATGGTGCCTTTTGATTTCCGAAATTTCGCGCGGATTCGTCAATTGCATCGAGTCTGTGAGGATTTGGCCACGGGTGACGTCACCACGACGTCATGCTCCTGTCATCGGGCTGTTTTCTGTTTATTTTCTTTTAAATGGAAATGCACTGACACGTGGACCCCACCTTTGTTTAACAATTCCAGAAAAATGGTCTATTTTAGAAAATCAATAACTACTGTTTTATTAATCAGAAAAATGAAATAAAAATATGGAAATGTTTAGAAAAATAAACTCTACCCAATTATGTCATTTTCACACATGTTTGACAAAGTCCAAAAATGAGTATTTATTTAATGTTGTTTAATCATTTGAAATAAAGAAAATAAGTTTTTATTCAAGAAAATTAGAAAATTAAAAGTTATATACCATTTTGCTCAAAATGACAAATGCAACCTATTCATGATGTTTTCAAACCCATTTGAGTAATAAAAATTGTACTCACTTCTAAGATCGCCCGAAACCCCCTCCGGGGTCTATTTTCGGGTTAATTTCAGTAAAATTGCATATCTGACATACGAACCCTAGCAACCCAACGAACATGTCTAGGGCTTTATTTCAATGCATTAACTTGCTCATGCATACATATTGCGCATTGCATCGATGCCATGTTTGATTGTTGTTCTTCTTTTCGGTGTTGTTCCCCCTCGGTAGAACGCGACTCCGAAGTGAAGGCCAGCAACTCCATGGTGAATACTTGATCCTAACCGACAAGTCAAGCACTTATTCCCGAAGACTTTCTCTGGTTTTCTTGAAGCAAGGCAAGCATAACCTCTTATCTGCCCATATATGATTTCGAAAGACTTTTCGTTCTCGTACAAATGCATTCGATTCCAATGTATCTTGAGTCAATAGATAGAGTTATCCTATTTATTTGCATAACCCAGATATCATGATTCAATGCTCCTAGCAGACATAGGATTTGTTTGTGTGTATCGCCAGAGCCTCAAATATGCCATGCTTAGTCATACATGTCTTTTGATCTCTGCTCCATCCGGTTGATGAATCAGAGTTGCGAATGAATCTAGTATGGTAGGATGTTGTGGAAATTTAAGAGAATTTGATTAACATGATTTAAAGGTGTGGATGACGAGACCACAGAGGGTCTGTGGTGGTTGTCTCGTTCATGCCCCTAGGAGCGAGTTCTCGTCTTCGAGCCAAGACTGAGCGTGCATCCACACGGGGCTTAGATTCCCCTCGATCTCAACTTGCCTAGTTTGTTCCATGAGTTGCCTAGTTCGGGCTTTCCATTTGGATTTGCGGGGATATCAAAACACTTTCAAAACTAGGATGTGGGGATGTATCGGTGCTCTGCGGGTAGGTAACCGTCGAGCATCGCGCACAACGATAGAGACCCGGCAGGAGATGGCCACTCCCTATTGGCGGTCCATCTCTACTCGGAGCGACTCATGGAACAGGCGAAGTAAGGGAAAGGTCGTGGTCAACCACCCTCTGCCGGCACTTCCCGGACTAGTGCTAACCCGGTGGCACTAAGAGTCGGTTGATACGTGTGGTTAAAGTTGTACACCCCTGCAGGGTTAAATCTTTTCGAAAAGCCGTGTCCGCGGTTAAGGACGACTTGGTGACGGATTCTATGATCATAGATAACTTGAACGGAATGACTAAAACTTGTTGATAACGAATGAAGGATGCCTCCTCGGAGATGCCGAGAGGGGTTACCTTGTAGCATGAGGTAGTGGAACAACTTGAGGAGGTGATCTTTGAAGCACGAGGTGCTGATATGAGTTGGTGGATTAAAAAGATGATGATTTCAGTAGTTGAGTAGGTTTCTCATCTGTTTTCAAAATATTCCATGAGACGTGCTACCCCTTCCTCAATTTGGAAAACAAAGATGGCTTTACGCAAAACAACCTTCATAACTCTTTCTAAAAGAAGCAGATAAATAATAGGTTAACTAAGTCTTGTTGAGTACCTCCCGTACTCATGTTTGCTTCAACTTGGTTCAGGTGGAGTTCCTCAGCTCGGTGGTGTTTCAACGTGGACATCGACGAGTAGTTTGGGGTTCCCAGGTAGCAGCCTGGAATCTATGGGCTGGGACGTCGCCTTATGTTGCGGCCTCTTAGGCCTTTTTGGTTTTTGTTAATTAGCAACATAATTTGCTTTCGTTGTCTGATGTAATGTTGGGTCGTGTGACCTCTGCTTGTAAGCTATACTCTAGTAACACCTGTTTAATAAAGCTTCATGTTTAGAGTACTGCTTTGATCGGTTGTTGGTTTCGAGCTCATTGTTATACAGTTTTGGCTATGCCTGCATAGTTGTCGCAGTCGAGGGGTTGTGGAGCCGATGATCCATATCCGAGCCCGCCTGTCGATGTGATCGGCCTGGGGCGAGGTAACCCCAGTAACCCTCGATTGTTGTTGCCCTTTCTGGACACATAGCAGCTCTGTATAACTTTGGTCCCGTTCCTTCAGTTTCATCCGACTCGTGGACGCTTGGGTATGCATAGTTGGTTATGACTAGCATGGATACAAGGAGTAGTAGACCGGGGATCCGGACTACGTGCCGATGAATCCGGTCTGCCTGCCGTTGTTTGTTGCGGCCGGGGCTGGTAACCCTGAAGCCCTTGTGAGTCCATGGCTAGGAGCACATAACAGTATGTATATCTATGGGTCCGGGGTCTGACACCAAGCATCGATGATGCGGGAGACGATGGTATTGCTAATCCATCTAGTTTCCCTTGCTATACATGCTTGAGAGGTGCATGTATACTTGATGACTTCTTGATGCTGATTGATAGGGTTGGATTAACCAACTACATGAATGATGAAGGTCCCCAATATGCTATTCTGACAAAAACTTTTGTTGAGAGTTTTAGATTCCATAACTCACAATATGCTCCAACTGTTGCATTTAAGATACATGGTAGCCCTTTTTCCCTGTCCTTGAAGAATTTTTGCAGCATTATAGGTATCAACGCATCTGGGACAGCGTGTAGGACTCAGGAGAGACCCGCTGACTTGATGGAGCTCTATCGAGGAGTTACCAATGATGATGACCGCACGGCTCAGCGCGAAAAGATAAGGAATATTCAACTTCCTACTATCAGATATTTTACTTACTATCTTGCTACTAGTATCCTTGGTAGGGAGAACACTAGCAATATTTCAAACTATCATCTTGCTTTTCTTGCTGCTGCACTTAACCGTAGCGACAAGTATAACCTTGGTTCTCTCATTGCTCGCCGCCTAGCTGCTAAGAGACCCATTTATGGGGGGCATTATTGCTACATGTATAGTAACTGCTCTAGGCCTTCCTATTGCTCCCCGTAATGAATTGATAGCTCCGTGTAGAATTGATTTTGTTGCCATGAAGGCTCATCATTTTATTACTTCCGACTCTACTGCCGAACATTTAGTATATAGAGTTTTATTTACTCACATAGATGAGAGGGAAGTTACTTTGCCGCAGCCTGTTTTGTTCAAAGTTGACAGGATGCCATGGTCGCGTCCGAAGGGAGAGCTAGACGAGCAGCTGAGATTGATTGAGTTCCATAGGCATCAAATGAGGCGGAATGCGCCTTCCGAGGACTACACCACGTAGTACACCGGGGCATCCTCGAGCACATATCAGGAGGATGACTCATCCTCGACAAACTATGGGGACGCCACCTCATGGCCCGCTTGGGATTGATCTCCACTGAGGCCAAAAGCCTAAGCTTGGGGGGAGGTATACCGACGTCACACTCATCTAAATATCATGTTTCTGTCGGTTCTTTGCATATCCATGTTTTCGTTTCTTTCGTTTGTTTTCATTTCTTTTTATTGTTATTGTTTTGTTCTTGCTTTCCAAAACATAAAAGACCAAAAATATTTATGTTGTTTCTCTTTATTTGTTTCTTTAGTTTCTTTTGTTGGTTTGCTTTACTTTCTCGTTTCGGTTTAATATTCAAAAATCCAAAAATATTTTGTTTTGTTTTCTTGTTTCTTTCTGTTCTTGTTTTAATTCGAAAACCCAAAAATATTTGTTGTTCTTCTTTGGTTTTTGTAAAGTTGTAGCAGAGTTCATCAGTCTTTAGTGTCTCCATTGGAGCTTGGTTATCATTCTATATTATTCAATCCACACGAGTGAAGAGCAATAATGACGATTTACGACAATCCAAGTTGTGGTGAGAGGCTTGTATGAACTCTATTTGTTTTATTTGTGTACATATACTCATCCATGTGGACATGCTTAGTTTGTTCATGTAAGGTGTATGCTACTTAATTGATGCTTAGTAGTTCGTGCTCTCTCATGTTTAGTTCCAACTTATTAATATTAGATAGCATATCGAATAAATTTTTGCTTGCATTGTTTTATTTATAGAAGGGTACGACATTGTAATATCTCCCTCTAAATGGTTCGCTTGAATCGACTTGCACATGATCACGCATGCATAAGACTGAAAACAAAAATTCAATTAAGCCTCGATGATTTATTTTGCCTTAGAGTATTTGTATCACTTTTATGCCCCCATTAGTTTTCTTTTGTCGCAAGCATAATTATTACAGTTGTTTCTCTCTTGATTGTCCCTCCCCGTCTATTGGTAGCCTTCACCTGTACTGAGTATGAGCTCTACTCGTGCATCCAACTTCCAAAAACCAAAGTAAGCCAAATGTGTCCACCATACCTACCTATATGTGGTATTTAACCGCCACTCCAAGTAAATTTCTCATGTGCTACCTTTAAAACCTTCGAAAATTATTCCTGTTTTGTGCCCCTATTTTAGCTCATGAGGACGTAAATAGAGAATCTTTATCTCACTTGTTGATTGTACTTTGCATACCTGGACTAGTGGCTTCATCCGCTTATCCAAATGATAGAAGAGCTGACAGCGGGTGCCCAACCCCAAAATTGGTTACTATAAATTCTCTTCACTATTTTGCCCTTAATTTATCAGTCAAACCATAATTGTGTAAACAAAAGAGAAGAGGGATGACCTTCTATACCAGATGCGTCCTTCAATGGGAGCCGCTCTTGCAAGGTCTAGTTGGATTGTGACGTGTATTGCCTGTTTACCATTCGTTGACATAAGCATACACCTCTCTAAAAAAAAGTTTTCAATACCTCTGTTTAATAAAATAAAAAGCTCCAGCACA
Source organism: Alopecurus myosuroides (assembly GCA_028641055.1). NCBI lineage: Eukaryota > Viridiplantae > Streptophyta > Magnoliopsida > Poales > Poaceae > Alopecurus > Alopecurus myosuroides. The sequence goes on from CM054059.1 coordinate 233,180,545, forward strand.
TGAGTTAATCACTGCTTCCCTCTGCGAAGGGCCTTTCTTTTATTTTTATGCTAAGTCTTCACCTTCTCACTTTATGCACCTTCTTGAGAGAACGGCTGTCATTCTTAGTGTAATGTGCTTGTCCCAGAACACGGTTGATTTGGGGTATAACTTTGATGCTTGTATCTTTGACATCTTTACTTCTAGTCTTCATTTGAACTTCATAGGTTCCCTAGCATTTATATTTCGCTCCATTATTAAGGTTAAGCGAGTACACTTTATCATAACTTATTATGAGCATTGCAATCCTGCAGATTGATATATTTTATGTTGTTTATTATTAGTTCGTTGGTATCTCTTCATGGTTTGCATAACTATTAGGTGATTTTATCTTGCATACATCTTATCATGAATTGCCTAAGCACTTGATCATGTAGTGACTATATTTACATCATATGAAATAAATGTGTTCGTAAAAGTTCTTTTATCGCACTCAGTTGTCACTGAACTGCTTGAGGACAAGCAATAAGCTAAGCTTGGGGGGAGTTGATACTGTTTTGCTATTGTTTGCCTCTAAATTTGTTAGTTTTGGATACAACTAACATGAACTAACAATGTTTTTAGCAGAATTACCTCGGTGTCTTGTTTTTGTGCAGAAAAATCAACTTTCGGGAAATTGCCCAGAAAAGATCCTAGAGACCTTATTTCACCCGAAGACCCACAAAGCCATAAGGAGACCCGGAGGGGGGAAAGGAGGGGGCCACACCACCCCTGGGCGCGCCTCCTAGGTCACGCCACCAGGTGGTGTGGATCCCCCAGGCACCCCCTCGGGCTCCCCTTTCGCCTAAATATCCCCCGGAACCCTAAAACAACAGGGGGGTCGTCATATTCCAGAGAAACACCACGAAGCGCCCTCGCCACCTCGAAAATCAATTTGGGGATCAAAAGTTCCTGTTCTGGCGCCCTGCCGGGATGGAGATTCAGAGGAGATCATCACCATCGTCACCGCCACCACTTCTCCATCAACCATCCATGATTCCCCCGTCCATGTGTGAGTAAACACCGTTGTAGGCTGAGAGAGATGGAAGGGATTGGATGAGATCGATCATGTAATAATGCCAGATTGTTAGCATATTGTCTAGTATCCATTGTTAGTGTTTTCTACCGTTGTTGCAACTTGTTATGCTTAATGCTTGTCATTAGGGCCGGGGTTCCATGATCTCAGATCTGAACATGTTATTGTTTCATGAGTATATGTTTCTTGATCATATCTGCAAGTTTTTTACACATGTTATTGTCCGTAACCTGAGGCCCCAAAGTGACATAAATTGGGACAACCGGAGGGGATGGTTGTGATGTGAGGATCAGTGTGTTCACGGAGAGTTAATGCTTTGCTCCGGTGCTTTATTAACAGGAGAACCTTAATTACTAGTAGTTTCCCTTGAGGCCCTGCTGCAAACGGGCTGGTAGGACAAAAGATGTTGTGCAAGTTTCTCATTGCGAGCACGTATGACTATATTGGAACACATGCCTATGGTTTGCCTAGAACTTGGATGCTTTATTATTATTATCTGCAATGCCCATGTTTTGATCATTACATGAACTATCTTGTCCATGCAACGCCCGTTCATCCATTCCCTATGCCTACGGTACTTTCATCTTGTTGTTTTCACGATTGCTACTGTTGTTACTATTTTACTCCTGCTGTTATTTTACTACTATTTCTGCTATAAAACTGTTACCACTGATAAACTGTTGCGAGCAAGTCTACTTTCATGTGCATCTGAATTGACAACTCAGTTGTTAAGGCTTATAAATATTCTTTGGCTCCCCTTCTGTCGAATCAATAAATTTGGTCTTTATTTCCCTCGAAGGCTGTTGCGATCCCCTATACTTGTGGATCATCATGGACCCCATTCCATTTTCCTTATACTGATAATACAACCACTGCAATCTCTATTTTCATACTGCTGCTACTGTTTTCCTACTGCCATCACTGTTCTCTTTTCACCTACTGCAAACAAGTATTGTTTTCCACACCATACGTTTAACCTCTTTGTTTTCAGCAAGACCGGTGAGATTGACAACCTCACTGCTTCGTTGGGGCAAAGTGCTTTGATTGTCTTGTGTAGGTTCCACGTTGCTTCTGAACCGATAGTGCTCCCTGCCACCTCAGCTGCATCAACCTTCGGAAGTGATTTCTTTCTCCTACTGGTCCATTCAACCTTGGTTTCTTTCTGAGGGAAAACTTGCTGATGTGCTCTTCATACCTTCCTTTTGGGGTCTCCCAACGAGTGTAAGATCTGCACCATCAAGCATATTTTCGAGTGCCGTTGCCGGGGAGGAAGAGGATTTCCGCAAGGGGAGTCTCGCAACTCAAATCTCTTTACTTTGTATTTTTCTTAGTTTATTTTATTTTTTCTTGTTTGCTTCTCTTTATCAAAAACACACAAAAAATAGTTCTTATTCTAGTTGTTCTTTTTATCCTATTTTTAGTCTTGCTAAAATGAGTATTACTGAGAACACTAAGTTGTGTTACTTCACTAGCACAAACAACAATGATTTCATTAGCACACCTATTGCTCCACCTGCTCCTACTACTGATTTTTATGAGATAAATCCTGCCCTGTTAAATTTTGTTATGAGAGAGAAATTTCCTGGTGTTAGTACTGATGATGCTGTTGCCCATATTAATAATTTTGTTGAACTATGTGAGATGCAAAAATATAAATATGTAGATGGAGAAATTATTAAGCTAAAATTGTTTCCTTTCTCTTTGAGAGGAAGAGCTAAAGAATGGTTGCTAACTTTGCATAGAAATAGTATTGATTCTTGGACTAAATGTAAAGATGCTTTCATTAGAAAATATTATCCTCCTGCTAAGATTATATCTTTAAGAATTAGCATTATGAATTTTAAGAAACTTGATAATGAGAATTTTGTTAAATCTTGGGAAAGAATGAAATCTTTAGTAAATAATTGTCCCACTCATGGACTGACTACTTGGGTGATCATCCAAAACTTTTATGCAGGTCTAAATTTTTCTTCAAGAAACCTTCTAGATTCAGCTTCTGGAGGAACCTTTATGTCCATGACCTTGGGAGCAGCAACAAAGCTTCTTGATGATATGATGGTAAATTATTCTGAATGACACATTTAGAGAGCTACAATAGCTACGAAGGTAAATTATGTTGAAGAAACCTCTTCCTTAAGTGATAGGTTTGATGATGTTATGTATATGCTTGTGAATGTCCATTATCCTATTGATCCAAACAATGTTCCTTTAGCCTCTTTGGTTGCTCAAGAAGAGCATGTTGATGTGAAATTCATTAAACATAATAATTTCAACAACAATGCTTATAGGAATAATTTTGGTAGCAACAATTATAGGCCATATCCTCCTAATAATAATAATGGTTATGTCAATTCCTATGGTAATTCCTACAACAACAATAAAAGTGTACCCTCTGATCTTGAGGAACATGCTTAAGAATTTTATTAGTACTCAAAATGCTTTTAATAAATCTGTTGAGGAAAAGTTTGGCAAAATTGATGTTCTTGCTTCTAAAGTTGATAGCCTTGCTCTTGATGTTGATTTTATGAAACTAAAGGTTATTCCTCATGATGTTAAAGGAAGCAAAACTTTGAATGTCATTCAAATTCGAATTGATCACAATGTTAGGATGTTAGCTGAATTGCATGCTAGATGGGAAAGAGAAGATGAAATAGCTAGAAAGAATAATATAGACAATGCTTGCACCAATACCACCACTAGTAAAACTGAAGCTTCTTCTGCTAGTAAACCTTCTACTATTAATGGAAAAGTAATTGGTGTTGGCAATACTCCCACTTCTGCTGTTAAACGTGTGAAAATGCCTTAAATTAGTAAAATTGTTCCGGATAAAAGTGCTGAAATTTTTCGAAACATGGGAGGCAATTGTCCCATTACCTTTGATAAAAATGATCTTCACTTTTATGATTGCAATATATCTGAAGTAATTAAGTTCCTACAAAAATTTTCTAGTTGTCCTAATGCTAGTGCTATGAATATGGCTTTCACAAAACATATTACAAATGCTCTCATACAAATTAGAGAAGATGAATTAAGATGTGAAACCTCTATGCCTAGAAAGTTAGATGATGGTTGGTAACCCATCATTAAAATCAAGGTGAATGATTTTGATTATAATGCTCTATGTGATCTTGGTGCTAGTATCTCTGTTATGCGTAAGAAACTTTATGATATGCTTGATTTGCCACCTTTGGAGCACTGTTATTTGGATATTTGTCTTACTGATAATGTTAGAAAGAAACCTTTGGGGAGAGTTGATGATGTCCTTATTATGTTTAAAAATAACCTTGTCCCTGTTGATTTTTTTGTTACGAATATTGAATGCAATGCTTTTTGTCCAATTTTTTTGGGAAGACCTTTTCTTAGAATTGTTGGTGCTGTTATTGATATGAATGAAAGGAATGTTAAATATCAATTCCCACTCAAGAAAGGTATGTAACACTTTCCTAGGAAGAGAACGAAGTTGCCTTTGATTCTATTATTTGAACAAGTTAAAATTTGGATGCTTCTTCATTTTAAAACACTTGATTCTATTTTTCTGAGCCAAGCTAAAAGGCGTTAAGAAAAGCACTTCTTGGGAGATAACCCATGGTTTTATTTTTGCTTTGTTTTTCTATGTTTTCTTTGAGTCAAGGTGTTGTATACTTCTGTAGAAACTCATTTGTATCTTCATTTTCATGTATTAGTTGTGCCAAGTAAATTTTCTAGCGAAAGTTGGAGTTGGTTTTGGATTTCTGCGTAGGAAACAAATTTCTGCTGTCCATTGTAAAAAATCGCATAATTCACAGAAAAATCAAAATGCCTGAATTTTTTTGTTCTTATTCCTCATCTAATTTCGAAACTTTTTAGTTCCTTATGTTTTTCGATTTGAGCAACTTTAGTGCCCCGAAAAAATTCTTCTTTACACACTATTCTGGTTTTGACAGATTCTGCCTTTTTACTTGTATTCTCTCTTTTACTATGTCGAGTGGATTTCTTTGCTCCACGAAACATCAGTGGTTGTAGCTAACGTTTAAAAGTATCAATTATGCTTGTGTCCATGCAGAACATGTGAATTTTTATTGTGCACTAACCCTCTAATGCGAATTACATTGAGTGTGGTGTGAAGGAAGCTTTCAAGGGTCAAGAGAAGAGGGTGATATAATGTGATCAAGAAGAGTGCAAAATCAAAGCTTGGGGGTGCCCCCGTGGTTCATCCCGGAAAATTCTAAGAAGACTCAAGCATATAATCTTGGGTATGCCCAAGGCATCCCCTTCTTCATCAACAATTTATTAGGTCACTTCTAGTGAAACTATATTTTTATTCGGTCACATTATATGAATTTTACTTGGAGCGTATGTTTGTTTTTATTTTGTTTTATTTTGTTTTCCTTGTTGTAATAATATTGTTGGAACCTAGCATTCTTTGTGTGGTAGAGAGACACGCTCCGCTTTTTCATATGAATACTCGTTATGCTCGTATTCTTAGTTTTTTTTCTAGCTGCTGCAAATTCCTTTTAGCTCCTATTTTTCATGCGTCTCTTATTGAGAGATGTTAGTTCTAGTAGAGTTATGTTAGTACTCTCTTGTTTCATTGCTATATCTCTTGGATAGTTTTTGTTTATTATAAATTGTTAAGTGTTGGAAAGCAGTAGTCAAGTTTTCGTACTTATAACGGTGCAAATAGAAGCTTGTATAGACTGTGGCTAGAATTTTTCATATACTGCTAGATGTTATTTTAATTCTAAAGCCTAGTGGTTATTTTTGTAGCATGACTTGTCTCGAATAGCTGAGAGTGTTTAATGTGCCCTTGAAATAATCATGAGTTGTTGTCATATTGAAGCATAAATTTGTGGTGTTCTCCTTTGAATGTTTTATTTGGTTGACTTGGCGCATGCTTACACCATGTTTATGAATACAAACTAGTCACTTATAGCCTCTTTGACCATTTAGTTTTTGACTTGTAGTACCACTTATGCTTTCATTAATGATGTTTTTGTCGATATGCATGATTATGGCCATTATTGCTCTCTTGATTTGTCGCTCCCAGTCTTTTGCTAGCCTGCACATGTAGTGAGTATGAGCTCTACTCGTGCATCCAACTCCCAAAAACCAAAGTTTGCCAAATGTGTCCACCATATCTACCTACATGTGGTATTTAACTGCCACTCCAAAGTAAATAGCATAATTGTGTAAACAAAAGAGAAAGAGGGATGACCTTCTGACCCCAGTTGCGTCCTTCAATGGGGGCCGCTCTTGTGAAGTCTAGTTGGCGGGTGACGTATTGTATTTTCTATTTACCATTCTTTGACATAAGCATACACCTCTCTAAAAATGTTTCCAATACCTCTGTTTAATAAAATGAAATGTTCTAGCACATGAGTTAATCCCTGCTTCCCTCTGCGAATGGCCTTTCTTTTACTTTTATGTTGAGTCTCCATCTTTTATCTTTATGCACAGTTGAGAGAGCATAGTTTCCATTCCGAGTTTAATGTGCATTTGTCCCATAAACATTATTAATTTATTCATGGTGTGCTATTATTTGCTCTCAAATTATTTGTTCTAGTCATCCACTTGAACTTTGAAGGTGTCCTGGCATTTATATTTTTCCCTACTCTTAAGGACAAGGGAAATATGACTTTGCTATGTTTTCTCTATGCTCGAAACAAACGTATAACTTTCAAGTGCATTGTTATTCATGATCTTTTATTTGTGTTACTTTTCATGATGCAAGGTGATTGTTAAGTTTCATTGTTAAAATTATATCTATCATCCTGTGTTTTAAGTACTATGATCTCAGCTATACATATGCTTTTACTTTTAGATGATCAAGTTTATGTTGGTATCATGTCACCTTAGAAATTATTTGTTTTTATAGTTTACCTACTCGAGTACGAGTAGGAACTAAGCTTGGGGATGTTGATACGTCATAAACGTATCCATATTTCTGATGTTCCATGTTGTTTTCATGCCATATGCTACATGTTTTCTTTACACTTTATGCAATCTTTATCGATTTCCTGGGACTAACCTATTGACAAGATGCCACAAAGCCAGTTCATGTTTTCTGCTGTTTTTAGTTTCAGAAAAGTTCTTCTGGAAATATTCTCGGGAATTGAACGATTTGAAGCCCGGAAGTCTTAGAAAGTTTTCGTGCAAACGGAGTCCGGAGGAGACCCGGAGGGGAGCCACAGGGCCCCACACCATGGGTGGGCGCGCACCTGGCCGCGCCTAAGGGTGGTGTGGCCCCACTGCTCGCCCACCGACGTTTCCCTCTCGCCTATATATTGTCCTCGAAGGGTTAACCCTAAAGACCCGAGCCTTTTCCACCAAAAACATCCGCAGCCACCGTCATCGTCAACCCTAGTTCGGGAGGGTTCTGGATCTCTCCCCAGCACTGTCGGGGGGATACCCCTGAGTAGGGGTAAGATTGGTATAAAATGGTATCCAAGGAGTGGATACCGAGATACTGTTTACCGAGATGGAGTTATCTGAGATCCATATGGTACCAAGTTGGACGGTACCGAGATGGATCTATCTCGGTAAGAAGAGCAATGAGCGATACTGAAGAAATGAGTATTCCCCAGGTTGTCCGAGATGCACTTGGAGAAACCGGGTAGACAGAGATCTTTCCATCTCGGAGGGAGCTCAATGGAGCAGTTGGAATCCCAAAGATTAAGGGAGAGTACGAGTGTGCGGTTCAACTTACTAGGCGTGATGATGTGTACACGTACACTAGAGTAGTGCAGAGCATGGGCGAGGCTACGTCCTGTCTCTGACAAGGGGGACAGGACATGGCAGTAGAGAGCGTGCGCTACGACATAGTGTATCTCACCTAATCTTGTACGTCCACTTGGTGGCAGCCAGTATATAAGGTGGCCACACCCCTCCTGCGCGAGGGACGATCCCACACGTTGCGAAGAGGCTAGACCTTTCACTCAGAGAGAAGAGAGAGCTTCTTCTTCCTCTAGCTCTGTGAGCTTGAGGAACCACTTTGTACTCGGTTACCCACATATATTGACAGACAGACAGGAGTAGGGGTGTTACCTCCACATGAGGGCCCCGAACCTGGGTAGATCCTTGTGTTTGCGGTGTAGTGAGCGCGCCGGCTAGGCGTGCAATCCCTCCCCGGATACCCACAGTGTCCATCGGCCCCAAACTTAAGCCATTCCATGGCATCTGTCTTTACCTTACCACGACAGTTGGCGCCCACCGTGGGGCCAACAGCGGCGTTGGCTAGGGTCTCTATCCGGACGGGACCTCTTCTTTGTTCGGGCGAGCGCGTGGTTTGTGGCGTTGTCCACATATTCGTCTCCCTCGACTTCATCACCGACAATGCCGGTGATTTCGGCGGCAGTCCTGTGCCCGCAGGCGGCTTTTGTTGGAACGCGTAGAGATAAACAAAACTTTTCCTACGCGATGCTTCCAAGATCTAGCCGAGGTAGAAGGCCACGAGTATTACCACTAGACGCGCAGGTGCGGATTATCGATGTAGCGCGTCGGGGCAGTGCAGTCCCACGATCCGGTCCGGCCGATCCAATCCCTCGAACGTCGAAGTGCTGAACGTACAGCACCTCTGCCGGTATCCACACGTACGAGGAGGAGCTCCGACGGCGGACTGCTAGGTCCGGTGCGGCGGCTGGACTGAGTGGGGCTAGGGTTCCCAACACATGGGAGAGTGGACTAACGCGCCCGCTGGGCAACCTGCGCCCCTCTTTATATAGCGTATGGTAATGGGCTTCACAACACTTGTGGCCCATTCCCTCTGTGAGTCCGACTCACAAAACCAGTCCATTTCCGGTTCGGGTCCAACCCGACCAATACTTGCTCCCGCTCTTAAGTGTGCGACCCTGCAGGCTCATGGCGACTTGGACACGATTGGAGTCCTACTCTCAATCGATCAATCGGTAGCGGCTCCTAGCAGAACGTGCCGACTCCCAAGTTCCATTGAGTCATGACGGCATACCTTTCAATGTGATATTCATCTTAGTCCTTTTTGCCTCACGATATACCTTATCGAACTATAGGCGATTTATCGTCATCCCTTAAATAGTTCAACTCTCTTCTCGATCTGTGATATGCGATTCATCTGACTAACTCTTAGTCAACCGACACAGTTAACACTTAACTGAGTCGCGCATGGCCATGCTTCCTGAATCATATCACTCGAGAGGGCCCAGAGAATATCTCTCCATTAGGAGGGGCAAAATCCCATCTTGATTATCCACATCACGCAGCTTGCTTCTCATTCGACCCGAACTCTGCCTTTATAGTTTCCTTGTCACAGAACAACGTTTGACAGAACCTAAGTCGGTGATCCACAACTCGGATTGTGCGACAACCTCAGGTCTAAGGATTACATTGATTGAGACATGCAAATAACGACTTGATCGTTGCATCTCAATGTGGGTCAGTACGACTTGCTAAACTCTTTAGCCAAGTCCGTGAACGTTGGAATGGCATCACCATGCCCATGACAAGTGGAACCGTGTCATCAGCCAACACTCTCATTAGTCTAGGATGTGTGTCCAGCACAACCTTAACGACCAAGGACAATTAGTATGAACAACATGAATACATAGTTCCACAATCGAATCACATATTCAATGACATATATCAGATGTTCAAACCAAAGGACAACTTAATAACTTTATGAATACATTGGGAATTAAATCATCTATGATTGCCTCTAGGGCATATTCCCAACAGCTTTGTCATCAGTTTCGGCGCTCATATGGTGTACATCGCCACCGCGGTCATCCGCGAGTACCCCAAGGTGGTGCTCGTTGCTGAGGATCCTCCTGCCGTTCTTGTTGTACGCGGCCAGCATATCGATCGCTCTGCGGGCAACATGGAGGTGATGATGACTGGACCGGCTCCTGCAGCCGAGAAGAGTGCGACCGATGTCGCCAAGACTGCTGGCAAGTCGACTCGGCCAGCTCACAAGCCATTGGAGAAAGTTCACAACCAGCCGAGTTACAAGGCTCCCGCTACACGGACCCCAAGGCCACCTCCTTTTCCCGAGGTCATCGAGAAGCTGAGCATGCCAGTCACCGCGGATTTGGATCCGGTGGTGGTGCGGCAGCAACTCGAGGAGCAGCGCCAGGACATTTTGCTGGAGGCTGTCGAGATGTCCAAAACCAGTCCAGAGTTCGATCTCGATATGTTCGAGTACAACAAAGCTCATGGTTTTACTCCTACTGTGAACAACCCTAGTCGGTTAGGTGTTGTGTTGAACCGAGGTCGTCAACTCGGTGCCGAGATAGCTAGAGATGATAGATCTGCTAGTAAATTTGTTAGTGGCACCTCGGCTGGTGGGCCCAAATATAGTTCTCCTGCTAAGAACCTTAGAGCTGTCGAGGCAGTTGCTGCCAAGTTGCCGCACTTGACCGGTGAAGCTCGCGCTAGGCAGCAAGACCGACTTAATGAGCTTGTTATTGAGGCAAGCAAGCAAAATGAGGCTTTCCGGAAGGCCAATCCGGGAGCAGGTGTTTCTCAGGTTGTCCACTCTCATGGTGGGAAATCTAGGGGCCAAGCTTCTTCTCCCCATCTCGGTGGGGATGGACGAGCTCGGAGTGTGAACTCCAGGAAGGGCAAGCAGATCCAGGTCTATGACCCGGCTGTCGCTGGAAAACAGTTAGATGTACAGCACCAGCCCGGGCAGGGGCATGTTGCTCAAGGGGGGGGGGGGCATGCTGCCAACCGAGTTCAGGCAGCCGAGAACGACCGCAACCGAGATGGTCTTTCTCGGCAGCCTGTGGTCAACCCGGCTCAACAGCAACCCGACGCGGGGTGATACGTCATAAACGTATCCTTAATTTCTGATGTTTCATGTTGTTTTCTTATTGTTTCCCACATGTTTGCTATACACTTTATGTCATTTTATCGATTTTCTGGAGTAACCTATTGACAAGATGTCATAGAGCTAGTTCCCTGTTTTCTGATGTTTTTAGTTTCAGAAAAGTCGTTCTGGAAATATTCTTGGAATTGGAAAGTTCGAAGCCCAGAAGTCTTAGAATTCCCTAAGGTTCCATGGAGTCCCGAAGAGACCCGGAGGGGGGCCTCAGGGGGCCCACACCATAGGGCGGCGCACACCCCCTTGGTCGCGCCAGCGGATGGTGTGGGGCCCCAGGGCTTCACCGCCTTTGCCCTTTTGCCTATTTAATCCCCCCGAGACACAAACCCTAGGAGGATACCACCTTTACCCGAGAAACACCCGAGGCCATCGTCATCGTCATCCCGAGTTCGGGAGGGTTCTGGAGCTCTCCCCGACACCCTGCAGGAGGGGTAAATCATCACCGGAGAGGTCTACACGACCATGCCCTCCTCCGAAGTGATGCGTGAGTAGTTCATCCCTGGACTACGGGTCCATAGAAGTAGCTAGATGTTTGTTCTCTCCACTTTGTACCTCATGTTTAGATCTTGTGAGCTGCCTAACATGATCAAGATCATCTTTATGTAATGCTACATGTTGTGTTTGCTGGGATCTGATTAATGTTGAATGCTATGTCTTCTGATTATCTAGTAACTCCAAGAGGGAGTACTTATGCTCGATAGTGGGTTCATGCCTCCTTTTCATCTGTGCTCGAGTGACAGAAACGTGACAGATGGAGGATGTGTAGTTGTCATTAGGGAGAAAACAATGATGCTTTGTCTAATGATGATGTTATTGTTTACATTACACACTTTGCTTACTGCGATTATCTGTTGCTTCCAACTTAATACCAATGTTTGTTAGGATGATATTCGGAGGGTGGATTTTTAGTCATAGATGCAGTTGGATAACAGTCTATGTATTTTCTTGTAATGCCCGCATGAATCACATAGTAATCTTTATGTCTTGCATATGCACTGCGGTGCAGCCTTCATTTCTGTCAATTGCCCAATTGTAATTTGTTCACCACACATGTTATTTATCTTTCACGGAGAGACACCACCAGTGAACTACGGACCCTGGTCCTTTTTCCTCATACTGATAAAACACCTACGGCTTTCATACTGCTCTCATATGGTTCCTACTATTTTCCTACTTTTTTCCACACCATACGTTTAAACTCTTTGTGTTCAGCAAAACCAGTGAGGTTGACAACCTCACTGATTCGTTGGGGCAAAGTGATTTGATTGTGTTGTGTAGGTTCCACGTTGCTGCTTAACCGGTAGTGCGTCCTGCCATCTCAGCTGCATCAACCTTCCGAAGTGCTTCTTCCTCCTACTGGTCGATTCAACCTTGGTTTTGTTTCTAAGGGAAAACTTGTTGCTGCACTCTTCACACCTTGCGCTTGGGGTCTCCCAATGAGCGTGTCGAGACATCGTAGTAGGGTTCATAGACGGGGGTGACATGAGACTACGGGTAGAGACGTGGGGGGAACGTGGTAGTATGACAACCAGGGACACCAAAGTTTTACCCAGGTTCGGTACGTTGCAACTAGGCGGCGTTCCTACTCCTGCAATCTCACTAAATCAGGGCTGAAGCCTGAAGTATACAGAGTACAATGTGAGTTTGGGTTTGCTAACTCGACAAGGATCAACTTCTCGGCGAGTTGGCTTCTAGCTAATTCTCTATGTATTTCTTCTCTCCCGTCCGGCTTTATATAGATAGCCAGGTTAGGGCTTACAGAAAGGAAACCCAGAAGACTACGGTAAGCTTCTAACTTGGAAGGCAAGAATCCGCCTTCTACTCCAAGCCACACCACGTGGGCCGTGGTCCGGGTTCTTCTAGAATCCGGCTTCTGCGCGTCAGCTTACTCGGCCGCCTAATGGACTGTGATCCATTACCAATCAGGCCACCCTGGTAATCCGGCTCTTTAGGACAATGCCGGATATACCCCTAATCGGTATATATCCGACAGTAGCCCCCAAGAAGGATTGAGACTTCAATTCGCCGTCTTTCGTCAATTTCAATTATTTCCGAGAAATGTTGGCTCTTCGTCTCGATTCTTCTTTTCCTTAAATCATGCATTAACATGAAACTCGGATTTCGGGAAAAAATCCGGCCTTTTCTTCCCCGAGCTTTCGTGGAGAAGGAACTTCCTACATCAGCGATAAAAGCATGCTGACGTCAGGGACGTTTGGGTTCCAAATGTGAAACCCTGAAACGTATCTCTGACAGATTCTCGCGGGAAACGAGGAAATAGCAATAATCACCCATCACCTCATTTCCCGGATTTTCCGGCGAGTGACACGCGTTGAAGATCTAACGGTCCAAAGAGCCGTTGAAGCGCATCTCAAAGGTTTTCCGTCTATAAATAGCCTCCCTCGAGCCCTCCGGCGATTCTTCTGCTCTCACTTCACCTCCCAGCTCCCAAGCGACATAGCCCCCGAGCCAAGGTTCTTCTAGTGAGAGCAGACCCGTGCACATCCGGCACCGTTCCCAGAATTTCTTCGTCGGAAGCTCGAGACCCTCACTGCAGCGCCCGCAAATGGACACCGGTGACTCACCGCGTGCCGCAGAGGAGCACTCGGTCTCCGTCGACATCGACGAGATCATTAACACCATTGACCCGCAGCTCGACTCTCCGAGCCGCGCCGCCGCCAGCGCACCGGAGAAAACTTCCGGCGACCAGGCCCGCGATGATCTTTGTCTCGCGGCTAAGAACCTGGCCACCTCTTCCTCTGCGCCTCCTCCGCCACTCGAACCTGAAACGGCGGAAGAGAAAATCCTCCTCGTCAGGGAGGAGCTCGCCGCCGCGGCCGCCGCTGCCGGAGCCGAAGACGAGGGCGAGATGTACGGCAATTGGAGCCGGTGCAACTTGGCCCCTTCCCTTCTTCCGACAATGGAGAAGGAGGGGCTGATTATGAAGGGGAAGTGGCGACACGAGGCGGATGACTTCGAGCACTTGCCCAAAGCCGGGGAAAGGGTTCTCCTGACCTCGCATATTTCTCGAGGTATGGGAATTCCACCTTCCGCCTTATTCCTCCAAGTTCTCAACCACTATAACAATCAACCCCACAACCTGCCTCCAAACTCTATTCTATATTTAGACGGGTTCTAGGCCCTCTTCGAAGGGTATCTAGGATTAGAGCCTAGGCTAGATTTTTGGCAGTATTGCTTCGGTGTTAAGAGAAACCCCTCAGTGGGCGCACTCCCGACTTGCGGGACCATATCCTTTACCCTGCGTAGATTCAGGGAGGATTGGTTCCCCAAGATCAAAACATCAGAATCCGTCAAATTCTGGACGGGTTCCTTCTTCTAAGACCAAGACGTCCCGTTTCCTCGAAAGGAAACGGGGATTCCACCTTTCTCCAACTGCGCTGCCACTCCCCAAGATAATTGGGCAGTGGAGGCAGTTCAGACTCTGCCACCAGATTTGCTTAGGATTAAGCGGCGCATCGCCAAACTCGTCTCCTCATGGATACAGTACTATGCTGGTTAGAAAGGCGAATTCAGCCTCTCGCTCATCACGGTCCTCGACTTATGTGTGAGTACTCGGGAACCGAGGACGCCATGCGGACAACGAACAAATCTTTGACGGCGAAATATTTGAGGAAACGCGTAAACCAGTTGGTTGCAGCACGCGATCAATATGAGGAAAGCCGGCCGATGTACACGGCGACAAACCTGGCTCTAAAGGTACATCTTTTACATTCTGGCTTTGGTTTTGCGTTTCTTCTTTCTTGGATAATTTTCTTAACCCGGACTTTGTCTTTTTTGACAGATTGTCGATCTTACTGAGGCAGATCTTACGACCGACACCGAGTTGGACGCAATGCGTGCCAACTTTGCAGGCGGACAGAAACGCAAGAAGCCTTCCGCTATCCAGGAGATAATTGACCTTGACGGGGTTCCAGTCGCTACTTCCAGGTAAATCATCCGGGTTACTTCTTTCTCTGCTTTTTGTCGCAGGAATTCTAACATCTCGGATTTTATACTTCTAGCCTGGCTCCGACAACATTGTAGCCAAAAGGCCGGAAGAAAATCAAGTCTATGGCTAAAAGAGGACCACAACCTTCTCCTGCTACTGCCCTAGACACTCCGGTCACGGCCGCAGAAGGAAACACTTCTACCAGGGAAGAAGTAACCCAGCAGACCAGCCAACCTGTTGTGCCTGAAACGGACACGAGAGAAAAGGCGGCCCCGGAAATGGGTGGTCCTTCTCACATAGCTGAGGAGGAGCCCATTCCGACTTTCGATAAGGATTTCAAGGTCATCCAGGACGGCCTTAGTCACGTCGGGACTCTTTTTGCAGAGTATGCAAAAGAGTTCAACAAAAACTTGTCGGGTCTGCAGCGGATGAGCCAGGTAATATCTCTAGCCCCCATGCAATAAGTCAAATGCATAATTTTTTCTTAATGCTTTTTTCATTGTTATGCTTGTTTTTAACTTAAGCATTTTTTGTCTCTTTTCCGTGTTTCAGCAAACTGCTGAAAAATCAACTCGGAAGTTTTCAACAAACTTACCATCAAGAACAAGGAGGTGAAAACCCTTCTTTCCATTCTTGAGGATAAGGAGGCAGAACTGGCATCCACTCAGCAACAGCTGAGCGAATCAGCAGGTAAAATACTTCTCTGCTTTCAGTTGTGATATTTTCTAAGTAGTTTTCCAAGTTTTTAACTCTCCCTTTACTTGCTTTTCAGCTTCTTTGGGGAAAGCCAAAAAAATTGCTGAAGATGCCGGCAACGCCGAGAACCTCCGCCGCGAGAACCTGGATCTTCACAAGCTGACTCTAAAGCTCCAGAAGGACCTAGAGGCCAGCCAACTAGTTGTTGGCATTGCCGAGTCTAAGGCCTCCAACCAGGCCGAGAAAGATAAGGCCACCATTCGGGATCTGGAGAACACCTTGAACCAGCGCCTTGAGGAAGGCACCGAGATGGACCGGATTCTCGGTAAGTTACTTTGCCTTTTACCGGATTTTCCTTGTTTCCTCTTCTCCTGTTTTTTCTAACACCTGTGTGCTGATTGAAACAGGAGGTAGCTCCCAGCTTACCCGGATTGAAAGAATCCGGGCTTTCGGGAAAGTCTTCACCGCGATCAAGGCTGCGGGAATGTTACTTATTAATAAGTATCTTCCCGCCAAATCTGGGGAGTTCTCGGAAGTTGAAAAACTTTCGGAAGCTATCGTGGAGGTGGCGAATCGCAAGTAGTTCTTGCTCCGTTCTGCGGCTCGCGGTGGTGCACGCATGGCCCTTGGGCTCATGCGCATGCAGTGCCCTACTGCCAAATCTTGGCATGTGGTGTCCGGCATTCCTCAGGGATACACGGAAGCTCAACGGGCCAGCATCTTTTACGAAATCAAAGGTCACGCCACCAAGATTGCCAACATGGTGAACGTCTCCACCTTCTACCCCGAAGAAGCAATCCCAGCAACTCCCGATGAATCCAGCAGCGAGGAAGAGTCGGATGCCTGAAGAAGCTGCCTGGTCCTGAGTAGGAGATGGGAAAAATAGAAGCATTATTGTTCTTACAATGTAAACCTTATTGTAATGCTTTTTATTCTTTTGTATAAACAAGTACTCCGCTTTTGCAGTTAAATTATTAAGTCTTTGCAAGTTTTCCGAGTTTTTATTCCTTTATCTTCTAAGTTCTCTGGTTTATATGTCTTAACTGCCCTTGGTGTTCGAAATGGCTAGATAGTATCTAATCTTCATGCCAAGTGACTGGGTATAACCAATCAGTCGAAACTCGGAAACATGGATCATACTAAAGGAATTTTTACTTACTAGCTCCAGTGACCCAACATAAAAACAACCAGATAATACTTAGAGAAAAAAGTAAGGAATTTTGTATGAAACTCAGGCACGCATGCACAATCTGGGTTTCCTTAAGCCTCCTTAGGCTGAAAATCATTCAGTTTTTTAACTCCGAGCACGCATGCACAATTCGGGTTAACATTGAGTATTTTGAAAGATCATTGGGAAATAGATAAGGCGGACTTATGCTTTGTATGAAAACAGATAAAACAGTAATGCATGAATTCCGACAACTTTATTTCATGATCTCAAAGATGTTTACATAGAAATTGAACTAATTGTAGAAGGGACGTAACTGCTGGATGCTCCAGGGCCTTTTTGTCTCTCCTAGATCAACATCTATCTTTCTCTTTCTTTTGTGATTCGGACGCTTGGGATCATCTTCCGTGTCTCGAATATCTACAAGATAATAAGATCCATTTTTCATAGCCTTGCTAATGACAAATGGTCCCTCCCATACTGGGGCTAACTTGTGATTCTTTTCTTGCACCAATCTTAGCACTAGGTCACCTTCTTTGAAAGATCGATGCCTGATTTCCGACTATGGTAGCGTCTCAATCCTTGGTGATAAATGGCGGATCTTTGAAGCACAAGGTCTCGTTCTTCTTCTAAAAGATCGACGACATCCTGTCGAGCACATTCGGCATCTGAGTCATCGTAAGCCTGCACTCTTGGGCTATCATGGAGCATGTCCGTTGGAAGCATTGCTTCTGCGCCATAAACTAAGAAAAACGGGGTTTTTCCTATTGATCTATTTGGCGTCGTTCGAATACTCCAAAGCACGGAAGGTAATTCTTCTACCCATGCTCCAGCTACTCTATGAAGAGGAGATTCGAGTCTTGGGCGTATTCCTTGCAGGATTGAGCTATTCATTCTTTCAACCTGCCCATTCGATTGTGGGTGAGCCACCGATGCAAGGTCTAGGCGTATTCCCGTTTGTCGGCAATATTTTGCCAACTCTCCAATAGAGAAATTTGTCCTGTTGTCGGTTATTATACTGTGTGGAACGCCATATCTCATGACTACGTCAATGATGAAGTTCCTGGCAGTCACACCGTCAAGTTTTTTGATGGGTTTTGCCTCCACCCACTTGGTATACTTATCTACTGCAACGAGTAGAGTCCGCCTCTTGCAGTTTTGAATGGTCCCATCATATCTAGCCCCCAGACCGCAAATGTCCATGTGATAGGGATAGTTTTGAGTGCTTGGGCTGGCATATTCGTCTGCTTGGCATAATATTGACATCCCACACATGTGTTTACTATGTGTTCGGCGCATGTCTTGGCTGTTAACCAGAAAAATCTTGCACGGAATGCTTTCTTAACTATGCTTTTTGATTGAGCATGATGTCCGTAATCTCCTGCATGGATTTCTTGCAGTATTTCTCGGCCTTCTTCTGGCGAAATACATCGCTGAAAGATTCCGGTAGTGCTGCGTTTATACAGGGAACCATTGATTATCGTGTATCCTTTGCATCGACGTTTTATTTGTCTTTGCAAGACCTCGTCTGCTCCATCCGGGTACTTCTGATCTACAAAGAAGTTTAAATATGGAATTGTCCAATCCGGGTTAACGAGCAGGACTTCAATTGACTCGGACACAAGAGGATAATCAACATATCCACCTTTTATCGATGGTTTATGCAAATGTTGGAAAAACACACCTAGTGGTAGGGTTTTTACCCTTTCCGAGCCCATGCGGGCTAATGCATCCGCGTTCAAATTTTCTTCCCTTTTGACATGAAGTACTTCAAATCCTAGGAAGCAAATAGCAAACTCGTCCACCGTTCTCCGATATTCGTCCATGATGGGGCTTTTGGCATCCCATGTTTGGTTGAGCTGATGTTGTACCAAATCTGAGTCGCCATAGCATAATATGCGTTTGACACCTATTTCTTTTGCAATGTGCAAGCCATGAAGCAAAGCTTCGTATTCTGCCACATTATTGCTGGCGTTGAAGTGTATTTGTAATAATACTCCATAGTATCTCCTTTTGGGGATTTTAGCACTACACCAGCTCCAGCGCCTTCCTTCATCTTGGATCCATCAAAGTGCATAACCCAGTATTCTGACTCCGGCATTGGTGTGTTTTCGATTGCTTCTGTCCAATCAGCGACGAAATCTGCCAACACCTGGGATTTAATTGCAGTCCGGGGTTGGTACTTAATGTCGCACGCAGCCAGCTCGATGCCCCATTTGGCTACTCGGCCTGTTGCGTCCGCATTGTTAATTATATCCCATAGTGGTGCTTTACATACCATTATTATGGAATGTCCTTGGAAATAATGGTGGAGTTTTCGAAATGTGAAAAACACGCCATATGCCAGCTTTTGATAGTGTGGGTACCTTTGTTTGGAATCGGAAAAAAACTTCGCTTATATAATATACCGGATGTTGATCTGGTATGCTTTTCTCTTCTTTCCGCCTTTCCACAATTATCACAGTGCTAATAACCCTGTTTGTTGCTGTGAGATACAGTAACATGGGTTCTTCATCTTTTGGTGATGCCAAAATCTGAGCTTTCATCAAGGTTTCTTTTAGCTGGGTTAATGCCTTGTCTGCCTCTTCTCTCCACTCAAATTTTTCGGATTTCTTCAACAATTTGTATAATGGCAAAGATTTGTCTCCTAGTCGGCTTATAAACCTGCTGATGGCGGCTGCAAAACCCGTCAATCTTTGTACATCTTTTAAGCACGTAGGTCTTGTGATGTTTAAGATTGCCTTGATCTTTTCCGGGTTTACTTCTATTCCTCTGTGAGAAACAATAAAACCCAGAAGTTTTCCCGAGGGAACCGCGAATACGCACTTTAATGGATACAACTTCATTTGGTAAGTGCGCAAATTTTCGAAGGTTTCTCGCAAATCTTCAAGGAGTGTGTCTTTTTCCTTGGAAACGACGGCAATATCGTCCATGTAAACGTGAACATTTTTGCCAATCTGACTATGCAAACATCGTTGCATGCAACGCTGGTAAGTTGCACCTGCGTTCTTCAGGCCAAAGGGCATGGTTATATAATACTATGTTCCATATGGGGTTATGAAGTAAGTTTTGATTTGATCCTCTTCCCTCATACGTATTTGATGGTACCCAGAATAAGCATCCAAAAAGCATAAAAGCTCAGAGCCAACAGTGGCATCTATTATTTGATCGATTCGTGGTAATGCGAACCTATCTTTTGGACACAACTTGTTCAGGCCGGTGTAATCTATGCACATCCTAAGAACAGTACTATCTTTCTTCGGGACTAATACTGGGTTCGCAGACCATTCAGTATGTATAACTTCCCGGATAAAATCAGCTGCTAATAACCAGATGATTTCCTTGCCAATAGCCTTCTGTCTTCTTTCGTCAAATCGACGGAGACCTTGTTTGACGGGTTTAGATCCTGGAATCACCTTGAGTTGATGCTCACCAAGCTCCCTGGGTACATCTGGCATGTCCGCGGGACACCAGGAAAATATATCCCAGTTCTCACGGAGGAACTCGATGAGCGCACTTTCCTATTTGTCGGTCATCCCTGTACCCACTACGACAAATTTTGTCGAATCTTTGGGATCGAGGATGACCTGTCTTGTATTCTCGGAAGCTTTGAAGCTATATGTCGGCTTCCGGCTTTTTTTCCTGCCGGCATTTCTGTCAGCGATACTTCTTTTACCAGCTCTTTCAATTCCTCCTTTGTTATCACTTTTTCTACGCAAAGGGTGTTTCCTTTTTCCAGCTCGTTTGCCAATTTGAAATCTCCTGATATGGTGATTACTCCTCCTTTTTGCCCTGGCATCTTCAACTTTTTATAAATATAACAAGATCTTGCCATGAATTTGGCGAAAGCTGGACGTCCGAGAATTGCGTGGTATACACTTTCGAATGGCACGACCTCGAAAGAGATTTTTTCCTGTCGGAAGTGCTCTCTTTCTCCAAAGGTTACGTCTAGGGAAATTTCTCCTAGGGATTGTGCTTGTCTGCCAGGAATGATGCCGTGGAAACGTATGTTGCTATGATTGAGCTGGGTCTTGGAGATTCGCAGATCACGGGGGTTGATTCCACCTTTCGGCGGATGGGATCCTGTTCTGGACGCTGCATCCTTGTTATCGGGAATTTTCTTGTCCTTTGTCAGATCTCCTTTCTTCTCTTTTGAATTGCCTGAATCTCCAGGTTCTCCAGGTCCAGGTGCTCCAGCGGCGCATGTGGCTGTTTTGCATAGGGCTGAGTTGTCATGCAACTTCCCTGATCTTGACTGCCCTCGCTGCCGTTGTTGCAATGCTTTTCCTAAGAAAGCATACACCCCTTGGAGTTTTTCGTCATTGGAGTACATATCATCATTGAGGATGGCAAATGCGGCTTCCGCATTTTCTGCTGTGGTTTTGTATACAGGTTCGCCCCTGGCATCGATGCCGTTTACTTGCTGTTGCCAGGCAGGGTTTTGGAACCGTTCCTTCGGCTGCCATACTTCCGGTCTGACGATTCCGAATAACCATGTAGGTTTTATGCCAGATCTATTCATTCTCTCGTACTCCTCAATTTCTTCCTGCTTCAACTTAATGTCAGCCTGGGTTTGTAGGAGATTTTCCCGAGTTCTGAATAGATGTTGATGTTGCCTTTGGAGAGCTTGTCTCCTGGCTTCCAGTACTTCAGGGGGTTCGTGTAGTCCCACTGGTGTTTGAAGTAAATCCCGTTCGTCCTGTTCTGACATTAGTGGAACAGAGATTTCCTTCGTTTTCTTCTCCGCAGACTTGACTCCGCTTCCTCGTCCTACTTCCAGGTTTTCGTTGGCGGGATCCACCAGTTTTTTCTTCCGGGGTTTGTACTGGAGTTTCTTGGCAGCCTTGTTTCTTTTCTTGGAAGATCGAGGTTTTTTACCAGGTTCGTCTTCTGTCAATTCCTTGACATCAGGGTAAGTTGGACTGGTTTCACTGTCCTCTCTTTCCTCATCTAGCGGAGGTGTTAGAGGGTCTTCTTGACTTTCAGCATCCGTGTTTTCAGCCGGTTTTGCCCTAAGAACTTCATGGAATCCCTCTTGAAGAGATCTGACCTTTCTTTCGAAAGCATCTTCATCTTCGTCTTCGGAATCGAGCTTGTCAGATCCGGGTTCCGATTCCAATCTCGCCTCAATGGCGGCTAGCACGGAATCGGCTTCCGAGTTCATCGTTGTATCGACGGATGTCGGATCTTCCATCTCTGCCTTGGGATTGTTTTCTTCTGCCTTTTCCATGGGATAGTTTTCGTCCGTGTTTTCGGCGATCTCGGTTTGCACCATACCAATAAAGTGCGATCTCATTGCAGGCATCTCCGAAGAGGCAGCAATTTGAGCAGGATATTGGCGATCCGAGCAAAATCCGGCATCATAGTTTTCTTCAACCGGGTATAGGGCGGGTGGGATAAATCTACTTCCACCACAGAATCCCATTGCCTCTGCAATTAATCCGATAAAGATGTTTGCAGATCCAATCGGTAAAATACAGGCACTTACCAGATGATCCCGTGCTGGCATGTACGATCCATTGTCGAGGAAGCGCCCGACGTCGTTGTCGAATTCCAAGCTTCCGACAGTTATGGTACTGCTGATTCCGCCGAGTATCCCCGATCGAAAGATAATGCCTGACGTCGCTGGCCCCACGGTGGGCGCCAAGTGTCGAGACATCGTAGTAGGGTTCATAGACAGGGGTTCCATGAGCCTACGGGTAGAGACGTGGGGTGGAACGTGGTAGTATGACAACCAGGGACACCAAAGTTTTACCCAGGTTCGGTACGTCGCAACTAGGCGGCGTTCCTACTCCTGTAATCTCACTAAATCAGGGTTGAACCCTGAAGTATACAGAGTACAATGTGAGTTTGGGTTTGCTAAATCGACGAGGATCAACTTCTCGGCGAGTTGGCTTCTAGCTAATTCTCTATGTCTTTCTTCTCTCCCGTACGGCTTTATATAGATAGCCGGGTTAGGGCTTACAGAAAGGAAACCTAGAAGACTACAGTAATCTTCTAACTTGGAAGGCAAGAATCCGCCTTCTACTCCAAGCCGCACCACGTGGGCCGTGGTCCGGGTTCTTCTAGAATCCGGCTTCTACACGTCAGCTTACTGGGCCGCCTAATGGACTGTGATCCATTACCAATCAGGCCACCCTAGTAATCCGGCTCTTTAGGACAATGCCAGATATACCCCTAATCAGTATATATCCGACAGAGCGTGTGTATACACTCCATCACGGGGCGCCAAGACCGATACTATGATGGTTACTCGGCAATGGAGCAAGCCGGGTATCTGAGATACGACCACCATGCAGGTGCAGGTGCACTCGGCGCTCGAGTGGGGCCCCGAGTGCTACAGTCGAGTGATGCAAGATACAAACTTGACAGAATCTATCTATAAGAGGAGATGGAGGATCAAGGCCCTCCGGGACCGCTTTGTTTCGGTCCCCGGATCATGAATCAGCCGGTTGTGTCCAAGTTCCAGCTGGCAAGAGGAACAAAAACCTATGACGGCAGCAGCAAGCCGGAAGATTGGTTGAATGACTATATCACTGCCGTGCACATTGCCGGTGGTAACCGCCGGTGGGCGGTGAGATATGTGCCTCAAATGTTGGAGGGCCCAGCCAGGATCTGGCTGAACAACCTGCCGAGAGACAACGTCAATTGCTGGCTCGACTTCTTGGATGCCTTCATCAGCAACTTCACTAGCACCTACCGAAGGCCGAACCGACCACATCAACTCTCTGCGGGCAAGCATAGGGAAGAGGAGACCGACCGAGATTATCTTACTCGGTGGAGCACATTGAGGAACACCTGTGAAGGTGTGAATGAGTCCC
Source organism: Alopecurus myosuroides (assembly GCA_028641055.1). NCBI lineage: Eukaryota > Viridiplantae > Streptophyta > Magnoliopsida > Poales > Poaceae > Alopecurus > Alopecurus myosuroides. The sequence goes on from CM054059.1 coordinate 233,204,062, forward strand.
ATGCCATTGCTTTGTTTGCGCAAGGGTGTCGACATGGCAGTATGCTTTGGCAGAAGCTGCAGAGGGAGATGCCGAGTACATTGGCCGAGACCATCAAGATCGCCGACATGTATGCTCTCAGAGATCCCACACAACCTTTACTGGACTCGGTTGAGCCGAGTAGAAGGCATCACGATAATGATGGTTCTAGGCCTTCCAGGCGGAATGATCGCCCGGATTACCGGAACAAGAGGCGCGACGACATGCCGGATATCCGCTATGGCTCAAACCATGTAGCCGCGGTTGATCCGGATCAACCTGATGTAGGAAGCAGCCAGAGGCAAAAGAACACTGGGCCCCAGTATGGGCAGAACTAGAACTAGAACTACAAGAAGCAGTGGACAGACCAGAAGAAGCTCGGAGATGAACAACAATGGTTTATCTTTGAAATGATGAGAGATGGGCCGTGCAACTACCACACTCGGCATCCGAGTAGGCCGGCTAACCATACCTCCAGGCAGTGGAGCTGGTGGGACCGGATCAAGACCGAAGGTTTCGTCCAATTGCCTCCTCCCCCACCTCTGCCAGCTCTGGGTTCAAACATTTAGCCCATTCGGGCAGCAGCTCCAAGGCCTGCGGAGAATCAGAGGAGGCCCGAGAATGTGAACCAAGTAGCTCAGGGAGCCAACAACAACAACTACAAGAACGAGAACCGCAACAACTACAACAACAACAACCGCAACAACAACTACAACAACAACAACAATGCTGGCGGCAGAGGCCAAAATGATTACCAGGAGCATCACTAGAGCTATATGGTGTTCATCATCGAGCCGGATGACAAGCGGAGCTTGCGCATGCGCGCGAAGGAGGTTAATGCGGTGATGCCGGCAGTGCCAACATACATGTACTGGTGCGAGCAAGAGATTGTCTGGTCTCGGGGAGATCATCCCAAGATCATGCCTAACCCGGGCAGTTATGCGTTGGTGCTGGACCTGACCTTCATTGGGCCCGAGATCAAGGTGAAGTTCGCCAAGGTGCTGATTGACAACGGGAGCAACATCAACATCCTCTACCAAGATGCAATGGTGAAACTCGGTATTACAGAGAACATGCTGCAACCGAGTCAGACTACCTTCCACGGCATTGTGCCGGGAGTATCTTGTGCCCCTGTCGGCAAGATTTGGATCGACGTGCTTTTCGGCACCCGAGAGAACTGCCGAACTGAATGCCTGCAGTTTGAGGTGGTTGATCTTTAGAGCCCTTATCATGCTCTACTCGGCAGACCAGCTCTGTCCAATTCATGGCTTCAACTCATGCGGCCTATCTGAAGATGAAGCTCCCGTGTCCCAACGACATCTTCACCATCTCGGGTGATTACAAGTGCTCTCTGGAGTGTGCATCAGCTGGATCTCGGCTGGCCGAGTCATTGGTCATTGCGGCCGAGAAGAAGATACACGAGGTGGTGGCCATGGCTCATGCAACTCAATTCGGTATGCCCGGGATGCCCAACCCTCAGCACAGTGCCACCTTCCAAGCCTCCCAGGAGACCAAGAAGGTGTAGATCGACCCCGCGTTCCTTGAGTGTGTTGCCATCATTGGTGTCGGGTTTGAGGAAAAATAGGAAAGCGAGCTCATCCACTTCCTCCGTGAGATTCGGAATGTCTTCGCATGGTCCAATCAGGATCTGCCAGGTGTCCAGAGGGAGTTGGTTGAGCACTGTCTGCATGTGAGACTGGATGCCAAGCCGGTGAAGCAGGCTCTATGGCGCTTTGCTGCCAAAATAAAGAAAGCCATAGGTGACGAGATCACAAGGCTGCTAGCAAGTGGATTTATCATGGAGGTGTTGCACCCGGACTAGTTGGCTAACCCGGTCGTGGTGGAGAAGAAAAAATATGACCCAATGGTTGTTGTGGTGTGGCGCATGTGTGTGGACTACATCGACTTGAACAAGGCTTGTCCAAAAGATCCATTCCCGTTGCCCCGGATAGATCAAGTGATCGACTCCACGGCCGGGTGTGAGCTGTTATCCTTCATAGATGCATATTCTGGTTTTCACCAGATTCCTCTGAACCCGGTTGATCAAATAAAGACTGCCTTTATTACCCCGTACAGGGATTATTACTATCGTGTCATCTGTTTTGGTTTGAGAAATGCTGGAGCCACATATCAGAGATGCATGCAAAAGTGTTTGCACGAGCAAATCGGTAAAATTGTGCAGGTGTATGTGGATGACATAGTAATCAAGACCAAGGAGAAACACACACTCCTAGAAGATATCCGAGAAACATTCGCGAACTTGCGAAAGTATCGGATGAAGCTGAACCCGACTAAGTGCACATTTGGTGTCCCGGCAGGAAAGTTACTCGGTTTCCTCGTGTCCATCCGAGGTATCGAGGCCAACCCCTCCAAGATAAAGGCAACTGAGAGCATGTCTCTATCGAGATCATTGAAGGACATGCAGAGATTCACTGGCTGCCTGTCTTCCCTTAGTCGGTTCATTGGAAGAATGGGCGAGAAGGCTTTATGTCTGTACCATCTGATGAAGGAAAGTGACAAATTTTCTGGACACCGCAAGCCGACGTGGATTTCCGAGATCTCAAGACCATGCTGGGTACAGCTCCAGTTCTGGTGTCTCCTCTTCCTAAGGAGCCCATGCTGCTCTATATTGCAGCTACCAACCGAGTTGTTAGTGTGGTGGTGGTAGTGGAGCGAGAAGAGGAAGGTGAATCGGTGTAGAGGCCGGTATACTATCTCAGTGGGGTGATCTCCAACTCCAAGCAGAACTACCCTCACTACCATAAGATGACATATGGAGTCTATATGGCTGCCAAGAAGCTCAAGCACTCTTTTCAAGAGCATCCAATTACTGTGGTGAGTACCGCCCCCATCTCGGAGATCATGGGAAACAAGGATGCAAGTGGCCGAGTAGCCAAGTGGGCGATTGAGCTAGCTGCTTACACCCTGATGTAGGCGAGAAGAGAAGCCATCAAATCTCAAGCCCTGGCGGATTTCTTTGTTGATTGGGCCAAGATGCAATATGAGCCTCCACTGCCGGAAACAAATTACTGGCGAATGCATGTCGATGGATCCATGGTGAAAGAAGGTCTCAGTGCTGGTGTTGTGCTCACCTCACCCAAGAATGATCAACTCAAGTATGTCATGCAGATCCATTTTGCAACATCCAATAATGTGGCCGAGTATGAGGCCTTAGTCCATGGGCTAAAAGTGGCCAAGGAAATTAGTGTTCGCCAAGTAATATGCTATGGTGACTCGGACTTAGTGGTTCAGCAGTTCTTGGGGACTTGGGACGCGTTGGATGCCAACATGGCATAGTATCGGTTCCTTGTCCAGAACATCTCGGGTTTCTTTGAAGGATGTGAGTTCCACCATATCTACCGAGCTGAAAATGATGCTGCTGATGCTATGTCCAATTTGGGTTCTTCTCGGTAATCCATCCCAGCAGTAATTGCATTAGAGCATCTCAGGAAGCCATCCATCAAGCCATATCCCGAGTCGGATTCAATATTTGTCCTGGATGTGCCCGAATCAGAAGCTGTTCCAATCAAGATTGATGAGGGGTGCGTGAAAAAGAACTCGGGGACTGTCTCCTTTGTCTCAGGGACTGCCTCGCAGAACCCGGGGACTCGTTCCTATCTCGGAGCAGGTCATGTCGGCTGATCCAATGGAGGTTGATGAGCCCATGTTTCCTACTCGGGCAATACCGATTTGGACTCGGCCCATAATGTCTTATTTGGTGGATGGTACTTTACCGAGCGATGAGGTCTCGTCAAGGCAAATACAGAGAAGATCCAAAGTCTACACCATCATCAACAAAGAATTGCACAAGAGAAGTACCACAGGCGTGCTCCAGCGCTGTGTTGTGCCAGAATAGGGAGAAGAGATTCTCCGAGAGATACATCAGGGGGAATGCGGGCACCACGCCCATCTCGGGCTGTAGTCAAGAAAGCTTTTTGGCATGGCTTCTTTTGGCTCACTGCCTTGCAGCAAGAAGAAGATCTAGTAAGAAAATGCAATGGATGCCAGAGATATGCTACCAAGATCCATATACCTTCTTCCGAGTTCAAGACTATTCCTATCACTTGGCCATTTGCAGTGTGGTGCTTGGACATGGTGGGGCCCTTCAAGCCAGCTCGGGGAAACATGACTCACATCCTGGTCATGGTTGACAAGTTTACCAAGTGGATTGAGGTGAAGCCAATACGGAAATGTGATGGGCACACAGCTGTGACCTTTCCGAAGTATATTATCCTGAGATATGGCTACCCGCATGGGATCATCTCTGATAATGGAACCAATTTCGTTGAAGGAGCCTTTGCTTGGTTCTTCAAGGAGAAGAGGATTCGACTAGACGTTGCGTCAGTTGCGCATCCCGGTCCTATCCGGAATAAAGCCTCGATTGATTGAGCCATTACAGCGAACCCCGGGTTGTTGGCTGGATGAGCTACCAGCGGTGTTGTGGATTCTAAGTACTACCCCTAACCGATCTACCGGATACACACCATTCTTCCTAGTGTATGGAGCAGAGGCCGTGTTTCCCACCGACATTGAGCATGACTCACCGAGAGTGACCCTCTATACAGAGGCAAAGGCAAGAGAAGCCCGAGAAGATGTTGTTGATTTGCTAGAAGAAGCAAGAGAGTTAACTTTGTCGAGACCAGCTGTATATCAACTAAATCTGAGAAGCTATCATAGCCGGAAAATAAGCCCATAGGTATTCCGAGAAGGAGATCTAGTGCTTAGGTTGATGCAATGCACAACCGGGATGCACAAACTTTTCCCTCCATGGGAAGGGCCGTTCATTGTAAGCAAGGCTCTACACAATGATGCATAGTATCTCATTGATGCAGAGGAACCACAAAAGAACATGATGGACAAGTCCGGAGAGGAAACTAAGTGCCCCTGGAATGTAGCTCTACTCCATCATTTTCATTCCTGAAAATGCATCGTATGTATCTCCTTACCGAGTTGAATCTATGTTGGCACCCCGAGAAGGAACTCGGGGACTGCCTGTGCCTAACTTGTTCTATGTACTTGCTTCTTGCTTTCGTATGTCGGTTAATCATCTCGGCATTTCATGTGTAAGTTTAGTAGTGTGCTTAAACCTAAGGGCCAACTCTCGGACTTCGCTGCTGTCCGAAACCCGGCTTCATGGCAAGTGAGAGAACAAGCCAAGGGTCAATGATCACATGAAAAACTACTAAGGAAAGAAAGAATTAATTAACCAACATAAGTTGTCATTTCTTCCATTTTTCGGCTAAGTGTTGGAAAGTTTTCATTCCTATCTTAGAGTTCTAAATATTATAAACTTGGTTTTCGAAATCTCATGACTCGGCTGTCAAAAGGCCACAAGTGGCAGACAAGAGCAGAGAAGAAAAAAGCCGAGTGAATAAGAAAACGAACTCGGGGACTCGAATTAAAGCAATCCGGCATTTAGCCTGTCTTGCACAAACTTAAATAAAACTGAGTGGCAAACAGTAAAAGTATTTCTTACAACTGCACCCGGTATACCGGGGATCTGATGAATTTAAAAAGTGTCTGATAAAGGTTTAGGCCGTGGCCAAAGGAGTGGAGTCCGTGTCGATCCCCGCCGGGTTGCTGGACTCGGCGGTAGGCTCGGAGGCGACTGTCTCGGTGGCAAGCTCGGAGGCGACCGTCTCGGTGGCAGACGTGGAGGCGACCATCTCGCTGGCAGGCTCAGAAGTGACCATCTCGGTGGTGGCAATCTCGGCGGCTGGAGTGGTAGCTGTCTCGATGATTCTGGTCGGGTCGTTCTCGGCCTCGATCACCTCGTCGACCTCCTCGGAGTCATCATCCTCCCCAGTTCTTCTTCAATGTCGTCGCCCTCCTTGCCCTCGTCCTCATCTTCGTCCTCGCTCTTGTTGTCGGGCTCGGTGGGACCATCCACGAACTCCTTGGTGTCGGCATAGGAGGCAAGCCGGTGCGCTGTTTCCTGGCGAGCCCATACTAGATCTTCTTGAGTGGACTATATGGACTTGGTCCACATGGTCTTGAAGGCGTTGAGATCAATGGACTCGTACCAGGACAAGACAAATTGCATTGTCTCGTCTGCGCCAACCCGAGCTGCAGAAGAATGCCACTCCTTGAGGCGGGCCTTGAGTTGATCCATGCACTTGGCCAGCTCATCAATGGTCTTGGGGTGCTCCTTACCCGGCCAGAAGTACTCATAGACCCATAGCACACTTGAAAGGAGGCTGGATCCGACAGATGTAAGGGGCAGAACTCGGGCTTTGATGACCTCAACATGATCTTCAATGGTATCGCCCTCCGAGACAACATACCCAGGTTCTTCTCTTCTCTTCTTGGCCGTCTCAACGGCCTGTTGCTACACCTTGATGGTGCCTTGACGGGGAGAATTCTTGATGATGATGAATTTTAAGTCCCCGACAACGACGCTAGAAATTCTAGATGCTTGTGATGGCGTGTTGGGAACCCCAAGAGGAGGGTGTGATGAGTACAACGGTAAGAATCTCCCTCAGTTAAGAACCAAGGTTATCAATCCAGTAGGAGAAAGAGGATCTTCGGAAGGTTGATGCCACTGACGGTGGTGATGGAGCCTCACTAGTGTCAACAACAACGCGGAACCTGCACACAACACAACCAAAATACATTGTCCCAACGGTACAGTGAGGTTGTCAATCTCATCGGTCTTGCTGAAAACAAAGATTAGACGTATAGTGTGGAAAATGGTGTATGCTTGAAGTAAGTAAAGAAAGCAGGGAATTGTAGTGGTTTGTTTAACAGTGTAGGAAAAATGGACCGGGGTTCATAGGTTCACTAGTGGTGTCTCTCCATAAAAGATAGCATGTTGGGTGAACAAATAACAGCTGGGCAATTGACAAATAGAGGTTGCACCGTAGTGCACATTCATGACATGATGACTACTATGATATTTAGTGCGGGCATTACAACAATATACATAGACCATAATCCAACTCCATCTATGACAAAATAATCCACCTTCAGGTTATCATCCAAACCCTCTTAGGTATTAAGTTCAAAGGAATAGATAATCGCATTAAGAAATGTGTCTAATGTAAGCAATGATTGTGCACGCGGGCACTCACACCGCTGTTTTCTCCCTAGTGGCAACATCACATCCTCCTCCGTCACGTTTCTGTCACTCGAGCACAGGCGAAAAGGAGGCATGAACCCAACTATCGAGCATAAATACTCCCTCTTGGAGTCACTAGCAACTACTTGGCCAGAGCAACCACTAGCAACGAAAAGCATGCAAGATCACAAATAACATATGCAATAAACACTATAATCAACTTGGCATAAGTTCAATATTCATCGGATCCCAGCAAACACAACACATAGAATTACATAAGAACAATCTCAATCATCTTAGGCCGCTCACGAGATCTAAACATTGAGGCATAGGAGGAGAAGACAACCATCTAGCTACTGTTATGGACCTGTAGTCCAAGGATGAACTACTCACACATCACTCCGGAGGCAGGCATGGTGATGAAGAGGCCTCTGGTGATGATCTTCTCTCTGGAAGGGTGCCGGGAGACAGCTTCAGAACCCCCCTGATCTAGGGTTGACGACGATGGTGGCTGCGGAACTTTTCGGGGATTTTTGATCACGTACGTAGGGTTTTCCTTCGGAGGGTAATAAATAGGCGAAAGGGAGACGTCGGTGGGCCACCAGGGTGGCCTACCACCCCAGGCGCGGCCAGGGGGGCCGCGCCTGTCTATGGTGAGCCCCCCTGGTGCCCGTCTTTGACTCCTCTTCGGACTTTTGGATGCTTCCGCGAAAAAATAGGAACTTCGGGATTCATGGGGTCCAATTCCGAGAATATTTCCAGAACAACTTTTCTGAAATAAAAAACAGCAAAAAACAGGGAACTGGCACTTGGAATCTTGTCAATAGGTTAGTCCCGGAAAACGTGTAAAAAATGCTATAAAGAAGGGTGAAAACATGTAGCAATTGGCATAGTATCAACATGGAACATCAGAAATTACAGATACGTTGGAGACGTATCAAGCATCCCCAAGCTTAGTTCCTACTCGTCCTCGAGTAGGTAAACAATAAAACAAAATAATTTCTGAGGTGACATGCTACCACACAATCTTGATCATAATATGTAAAGCAGAGCATGTAAACTAGGATCAAATAAACTGAAGCTGTGATCTATATTTGATATCAACAAGTAATGCATAAACAAAGAAGAAAGAAGTAAAACTTTTAATGAATCAATACTAAAATACTATCAACCGTGCAAAGTTTATTAGAGATCATTTAAGCTTTAAGGAACAACAATATCATGCACGTCAAACGATCTTCACAACCCCTGTTAGCATCAAGTCAAGCTTTCCACACGATGCAATGCTTGAATCTTAAACTATTTGCTTACTAAAAACAAGCAAGTGTTCTGCGTTGGTCCCTGGCACCGGGATGTTATGGCAAAGAGAACATTATGGGGGGTTTGGAAGGTCAATGGAAGAAAGGCTCACAAAGCTGAAAGTGGTCATTAGACAAGAGAAAGTCTTACAACCGAAGCTATACAAGGAGTAGGGATTGCCACACAAAGGATGCACATAGAGATATAAGTGTATGAAATCTCTCCAATGGAAGTAGTGGGGGTGCATCCAACTTGCTTTCTCACGAAGACCTAGAGCTCATTTGAGGAGGCTCGTCAGTGGAATATACAAGCCAAGTTCTATAATGTAAAGTTCCCCACATAGTTATGAATGAATGATAATATGAAAACTTTCTCCAAACTGAAGCATTGGTGCTAAACATGAATCACAAGTGTGGTATAAAGAATAGTGATGCGCCCCCTCTCTCTTTATTCTCTCTTTGGCCCTTTGTTTTTCTTTTTCTTTTTGGGCTTTTTCATTTTTTTATTTTTTTATTTTATATATGCTTACCGGTAGGGGCAACATCCTATATTACAATGAATCCTCACATATTTTGTACTCATAACTCATAATGGAATATCTCTGATGTATCCAACTGCATGCTCCTGCCAGTATAGCAGTAAGCATAAATAACCATGAAGCTCATCATCAAGTAACATAATGGAGGTGGATGTTGTGCAGCAATATATCTCGGAATGGCTATGGAAATGCCATGATAGGTAGGTATGGGGGATGTTTTGAGGAAGAATATATGGGCTTATGTGTAGGAGAACAAAATCCTCCCACGGGATTTGGATGCACTGGCGAAGTTTGCACCAACTCTCAATGTGAGAAAGGGCAATGCACAGTACCGAAGAGGCTAGCAAATATGGATGGTGGAAGTGCCAGGACCCAACATAGACTCACGAGTTAAAAGGTTTCAGCAAGAAAATCATCTTTACAAGGCACAATGCAAATCAATCCAAGAGGGTCCGTGGCAGTGACAAGTCACTGTTAGCTACCCCCGACCGTAGCACGTAACAAAAGGCCGATCAGAAATGTATCACTCGTAGCAATCATATACCATTGTTTCTATCAGCTGGTAATTTTAAGTGTGGCACAGTTTCAAGTTTCTTAGACCAACCATTAAAATTTTATACTTACTAGGCCTTCCCGTTTATCCATTAAGCAAATTTATATCTCAAAACAACAGCAGTGATTCAAGTGAAGCAGTTTAATGATCTACAAGACCATGTGAATTTTTACACTATACCAACTACCACATAAGAATTTTTATTCTCAACCAAGCACATATATATGACAACAAAAACTCTCTCTAAGCATATAGCAATAAAAACTAGAGAGTACTAACATCTCTGAATAAGAGATGAATGCAAAACAGGAGCTAAATAAATGCAGCAGCCAGACAAAGATTAAGAATACAAATTATTCACATGAAAAAGCGGAGCGTGTCACTCTCCAATAAAAGAATGCTGGGATCGAACCAAGTTTATTGCAAAAAAAAACAAACTGAAAGCAAAAAATAAAAGACGCTCCAAGTAAAGCACATAAGATGTGACCGAATAAAAATATAGTTTCACTAGAAGTGACCTGATAGTTTGTCGATGAAGAAGGGGATGCCTTGGGCATCCCCAAGCTTAGACGCTTGAGTCTTCTTGGAATTTGCTGGGATGTACCACCGGGGCATCCCCAAGCTTAGTCTCTTCACTCTTCTTGATCACGTCATATCATCCTCTTCTCTTGACCCTTGAAAACTTCCTTCACACCAAACTTCTCACAATCTTCATTAGGAACGTTAGTGCAATCGAAATAATAAATTCACATGGTTCAGTTTAAACACTATCCTAACACTCATAAACACATTATCTACTATCACAACTTCTTTTAAAACTCCTTTTCTCAAGAGAACACCAAAAGAAAGAGATTAAGATGCAAATGCAATTATTGGCAGAAATCTGTCAAAACAAGACAGCAGGTAAAGATGGTTTTTTTAGAAAATATTATGTTGCTCAAATAAACAAGTGTTCAACTAAGAAAAGTTGCTTATATAGCCCAGGATTATGCACAAAAAAACTAAGGTCATTTTGAATTTTCTGTGATTTTATACGAATTTAACAGTGGACAGTAGAAATGTGTTTCCTGTGCAGAAATCCGAAATATAGTCTCAACTTTCCACTTGAGGCTTTACTTGGATCAATAAAGACACAAAAGAAAAGATACGGAGGGGTTGCTAAGGAAATAGAAAACACCCAGGTGCAAAGCACATAGAAAGAAACTACGGAAAACGGGTTGAAAACGGAGAAATAAAACGGGTTGTCTCCCGATAGCGCTTTTCTTTAACGCCTTTCAGCTAGGCATAGAAAGCAACTCAAGTATTTTCGAGTGAGGAAGCATCAAAATTAAGCTTAGAAATCTCCTCAACAATGAATTTTATTTCATCTAAAGAAGTTTTAGATGTCCCGTTATCAGCACTTTTAGGCACACTACTTTCAACAAATGGGTTTGGAGGAACAATCCAATAAAAACTCTTTTCTAGAGCTTTGTGCATTCCTACCAATTTAAAGGGTATTGGTATTTTAATTTCCTTATCATTGTCTTTACCCGGTGTGCTATTAACATCTACACATGAGCCTGACATCTCAAATCGGTTAAAAACTTTTCTAGCCTCAATGGCAACATCACCAAATTCTTTAAACAAAGTTTCTAGAATAAACTATGTTTTTTCGCTATCCTTAATGTTATCAAGGTTGAGGAACATTTGTTGTATTATGGGGTTAAGGTTAACAAACCTAGCTTCCAGCATACGAACTAGAGATGCTGCAGCGGTTTCATAATCTGGAGCAAGTTCAGCTAAGGATCTCTGCTCAAATTCTTTGTACTTACTAACATAATTAAAGAACTCTCCAATATTATCTTTCCCAATTATATCACCGCTACCTATTGGTAAGTCTTTCAAGGTAAACTTGGGTAGAATCATGATTAGAGATTAAACTAAGAGCAGAAAAGCAAAAATAACAACTCTGAAGTAAACTATTTTTTTGTGTGTTTTTGATATAAAGAAGAAAAACAAGACAAAAATAAAAACAAGACAATAAACAAAATAAAGAGGTTGAGAGTGAGAGACTCCCCTTGCAAGAAGACTTCTTTCTCCCCGGCAACAGCGCCAGAAATTCTTTGCTACGCCTTGATGGTTCCTTGACAGGGAGACTTCTCGATGATGATGAATTTTAAGTCCCCAGCAACGGCGCCAGAATTTCTTGATTCTTGTGATGGCATGTTGGGAACCCCAAGAGGAGGGTGTGATGAGTACATCGGTAAGAATTTCTCTCAGTTAAGAACCAAGGTTATCAATCCAGTAGGAGAAAGAGGATCTTCGGAAGGTTGATGCCACTGACAGTGGTGATGGAGCCTCACCGGTGTCAGCAACAACGCGGAACCTGCACACAACACAACCAAAATACTTTGTCCCAACGGTACAGTGAGGTTTTCAATCTCACCGGTCTTGCTGAAAACAAAGATTAGACGTATAGTGTGGAAAATGGTGTATGATTGCAGTAAGTAAAGAAAGCAGGGAATTGTAGTGGTTTGTTTAAAAGTGTAGGAAAATGGACCGGGGTTCATAGGTTCACTAGTGGTGTCTCTCCATAAAAGATAGCATGCTGGATGAACAAATTACAGCTGGGCAATTGACAAATAGAGGTTGCACCATAGTGCACATTCATGACATGATGACTACTATGATATTTAGTGCGGGCATTACAACAATATACATAGACTGTAATCCAACTGCATCTATGACTAATAATCCACCCTCAGGTTATCATCCGAACCCCCTTAGGTATTAAGTTGCAAGCAATAGATAATCGCATTAAGAAATGTGTGTAATGTAATGTAACACCCGGGGATTTTCCCCAATTAGTTTGTGTGTTTTTTTTTCTTTTTGCATCTTCATGACATCATGCATCATCTTGCATTTGGAAAAACATAATTGAACTTCAAAAAGCTTGTTTACAACATTTTCTGAATTTACTTTTGTGACCTCAATTATTTTTTTCTAAAAACTAGTGTGCTATTTTCTTTAATTCAATAACAAACAGCTAAATGAAAAAAGGGGGCTTTTGGTTGGCAGGCCAACCCACCAGGCCGAAACCAGCCCAACCATCCAGCCCATTTTCCTTTCCTTCCTCTTCGTCCGTACAGTACAAGAGAACGCACGCAGGAGGTGCCTCCTGTCGTTTTCCACCGCACCAGTGCACAACCACCACCAGGTCCCCCTCTCCCCTCCTTATCTACCCCGAGAGAGAGCCCCGAAACCCTAGCCTATTCTCCCCCTTCCTCCTTGCCCGACGCCGCCTTCTTCTTCTTCCTCTGTCCCCAATTTCTTCTCTGAACTTTTCTGAACCGGTGAGAGAGAGAGCCTCCATGGCCGAAACTTGGAGCGCTTGGCACCGTCGCCTCGGTCGTCGTCGGGCCGTGATCTCGGCGGGAATGGAAACGGGGCAGTCCCCTCTTCGCGCTCGCTTCCTCGCCCGGTCCGGGAAGGCACCAGGGAGGCCACGCCGTCGCTGCTTGCCGCCGCGTTTTTCAGGCCGGCGTCCACCGACAGTCTGCACTGCTTCCTCCACGAATTGGTCCGCCTCCGACCACCTCCGGCCGCCCCGAGCCTTCCCCCACGGTGAGGAACCCTCTGGGACTCGTTCCCCTTTCCCTCTTGCTATGGGAGTGGCGCCATCGAGCGCCACCTGCTTCAGGTCGCCGCCGTCCGTGAAGTCTGTCCGTCGTTTGCAGCAACACTGGCACAGGTTCAGTTTCGTCAGGGGAACACCACGCTCTCACACTCCATCTTAGTTCAGATCCGTACACTATCACACGAGCGCACACAGCACAGTGGCAGCGCATCCGGCCCATCTCCTGGGAGACCCAGGTTCGATCCCCGCGGCCGCCGAATTTCCGTTCCTTTTTCTTCCTTTAACTTCGCATCTGCCCTTTTCCCTTCATGTTGATTCAGATCTGTACCCTTACACAAACGCAGCAGCTCAGTGGCTATCCCCTCCGCCATCCGCTTGGGAGACCCGAGTTCAAATCCTGGGGAAGGCAATTCCCCATCTTTTTTACATCTTTCCAGCGTGGAACCATGGGGCCACCTGTCATCGTCTCAGGCTAGGTTACTCTTTGGTGTTCATTGTCTTGGATCCAGATCGGATCTGGACCTTTGCGTTTAGGCCCCTGTCCTTTCCATTTTTTGTACCGGAGCCCTCCCTTCTGATGTTTCCATCACGAGTACGTCCCTGCACATTTTCAGAACAGACCCCAATATTCAAATGGCTATATCTTTTGTTTTACAATTCCAAATGTTGCAAACTTTATGTCTATTTCGATCAGAAAAATGCAAGGAATATGAATATGCCATCCATGCCTTTGTTTGCATCTTTAATTTTGCAATTTAGTTGTGTTATGCATGTTCATCTAATATTTAAATATGGAATGTGTTGGGGTAATTACTTTAAATAATGCCCTATTCCATTTAATCCTGTTTAGCTCACCTATTTATTGTTCTCCATGTTAATCAACATTTAACATTGATGGTTAAATAAACAACTTGAACCAATAATTATTTTGTCCGGACTCAGGTTCCGATTAAATTGTCTAAATTGCTTTTTTGCGTTGCATCTCGCATGTCATGCATATAAAATAGGATCATGCTGGATCTTTTGCCGTAGTAGTAATTGTTGCATCTGGTGTTTGTTCTCGTTCGTTGCTTCTTCGCGGATAGGACGTTGAGATGATGTGAGCACCGACAAGTTCTTCGGATGTACCTCTGCTTGTTGGATCTCAGGCAAGTATACTCACTTGCTACCCATGTTGCCTTTCCTCACTTGTTACCGATTCTTTCCGTTGTCTTTATGCTAGCCTTATGATTCGATGCTTGTGTCTCGATCCTATCATATGTTTACCTTGCAACCATGATATAGCCTTCCTTCCACTTCCTATTAACTGTTGTTTGTTTACCTTGTTGGCCCTCGTGTCGTAGTTGCATGCTTAGTGTTGTCTGCGCTCAAGTCTTGTTGTCCGTCTTATCACCTGTTTAGTTTGATAGTTGGGTTTCAACTTAATCAACAACATGTTAATGTTTTGGGTAATAATAATTTGATGATAAGGCACCGGCAGGAGGCCCGGCGTGGTTTTGAGGCCTGCTAGTGTCGAACTTAATTAGGAAAAGGGTCTTGTCCTCCGATCCATGATGAGCGCACTAACCGCATGTGGGAAGCGTGTATGGGCGCCCCCCGCAATTCTGATTCGATTCGCATCTCGTCCAAATCGCCGCACTTAGTTCGGGCTTTCCATTTGATGCATGCATATGCAGGTGCGAACCCTTGGCGCCAGGGTGGAACTTTTGTAGTCGGCATTTAGGGCGGCGTGGTCTTAGAGTGCTATGAGGGTCCCCCTTTTCTTCGTGGGGGCTCGATTAGCCGCGCACGCACAACACGTGGTTCTTTGGGCTTGATGCGAAGAAGAGTTGGGTTGTGTTGAGTGCCTCGCTTGGTGGAAGGGCATTTCCATCTGGCGGGTCATTCTTACGTGTACGGCCAAATTGGTGCATCCCTGCAGGGTTAAATCTTCTCGAGAAGCCGTGTTGTCCGCGGTTATGGATGACTTGGTGAAAGTGCTGGCTAACAAGTACTCAGACAACTTACACTTGACTAGTAATATAGATTGCCTCCACCATAAAAATGAATGTCACCTTAATCAATAGTGTGAGTTTCCTTGGGTTGCTTCCTTAGTAGGGGGCAACACTGGATGGGTATTGTTTGGTGAGTAGTTGTAGTTGGTTCTGATACGCTCTCTTATCCCTTTCTATTAGCCGGAAGTTGTAGCGCGTCTCTTTAGTTGGTAGTGCTGCCCGCTGCCGCTTCTTTGCAATGATCCCTTCCTCCCGTTGTACCCAAAGTATTTGTATCTTGTGATGATTGGTTACGCTGGTATCTTGTGAGTATGGTTTATCCACTTGCCAGTACTTAACAGTACTGACCCACGAATCCATTTTCGTGGCTGCATATTCCACATTGCAGTCAACAGGTTTGAAGTCTGACGACGTTAGCTTGGGAATCCCTCCGGCTTGGCCTGGGCAGGGATTGGACGCCATCGGTTATCTTCAGGACTCTTAGTCCAATTTGTATCTTGTCCGTAGTCGGACACTATGTTGTTTCTTCCGCTGTTATTTGGATCTTTGTATTGTATCAGTTGTATTCTTGACTCGTTTGAGTCGTCTTGTATATATCTCTTCTGTTGTTGTGGAATATTCGTGAATTGGTGTAATGTTATCACAAGTGGCAACCTGGAATCGGTTATTATGTGGATTTTGGCGGAAATGCTAAAATCAGCATAGTGCCCGATCCCGGGGCGTCACAAATGGTATCAGAGCATGGTTACCGATTCCCAATGTTGTTTCGATACGAATGGTTATCGAAGCAACGGGTCCGCAAAGCCTGTAGGATAACCTCGCTAACGGTCGTTGTTTCTAGAGTGTCAAAAACTATTTCTGCTAAACTATTTTGGAAACATCTCAATATGATTATTGTTTTCTCCTTATCTCTATTCCATTTCTCCTCTCATCTTATTTGTTTTGGAGTCTCTCTTCTTCTCAATCTTTCAAAGTTTTAGGATCCTACGTGGGTGGACGTTTTCTGAGCCGTTAACCTCATAGGTTCGATCATCGGAAGATTCCTGGTGGGAGAAGATCGTCATCAACCCGAGCAAGATTCCCTTGTTAGTGGTGTCGAGAAACTTTTGTTAGTGGTGTCGAGAAGGAGAGATCCGCCCACTGACCCGGGAAATCAACCGCAGCACGAAGACTCCGTAGTTGACACCTCTCTTCCCCTTGCCTTGGGTGGATTGCGAGGGCGCAATCCCTTGTTAGTGGTGTCGGCTGTAACACCCGGGGATTTTCCCCAATTAGTTTGTGTGTTTTTTTTTATTTTTGCATCTTCATGACATCATGCATCATCTTGCATTTGGAAAAACATAATTGAACTTCAAAAAGCTTGTTTACAACATTTTCTGAATTTACTTTTGTGACCTCAATTATTTTTTTCGAAAAACTAGTGTGCTATTTTCTTTAATTCAATAACAAACAGCTAAAAGAAGAAAAAAGGGGGCTTTTGGTTGGCAGGCAAAGCCTATTCTCCCCCTTCCTCCTTGCCCGACGCCGCCGCCTTCTTCTTCCTCTGTCCCCAATTTCTTCTCTGAACTTTTCTGAACCGGTGAGAGAGAGAGCCTCCATGGACGAAACTTGGAGCGCTTGGCACCGTCGCCTCGGTCGTCGTCGGGCCGTGATCTCGGCAGGAATGGAAACGGGGCAGTCCCCTCTTCGCGCTCGCTTCCTCGTCCGGTCCGGGAAGGCACCAGGGAGGCCACGCCGTCGCTGCTTGCCGCCGCGTTTTTCAGGCCGGCGTCCACCGACAGTCTGCACTGCTTCCTCCACGATTTGGTCCGCCTCCGACCACCTCCGGACGCCCCGAGCCTTCCCCCACGGTGAGGAACCCTCTGGGACTCGTTCCCCTTTCCCTCTTGCTCTGGGAGTGGCGCCATCGAGCGCCACCTGCTTCAGGTCGCCGCTGTCGGATATATACCAAATAGGGGTATAGAAGATGGTGGGCCAAGTGCCGGATTACCAGGGTGGCCTAAGTGGTAGTGGGCTTAGGTCCATTAGGCGGCCCAGTAATCCGACGCGCAGAAGCCGGATTCTAGAAGAACCCGGATCACAGCCCATGTGATCTGGCTTGGAGGAGAAGACGGATTCCTTGCTTTCCAAGTTACAAGTTACCGTAGTTTTCTAGGTTTCCTATTCTGCAAGCCCTAATCCGGCTATTATATAAAGCCGGACGGGAGATAGACAAAACAACAAAGAAAACAGAGAAGCTCTACGCCAACTCGCCGAGAAGCTTATCCTCGCCGAGTGGTTTAGATCTAAAACCCTCACATTGTAACCCTGTTTACGGGCTTTAGTCCCAATTAGTGAGAAGTGCAGGAGTAGGCACGTCGTACTGTCGCGACGTACCGAACCTGGGTAAAATCCTGTGTTCTGTGTTACTACGCTATCCCGTTACCCCACGTCTCTACCGTAGTCTCATGGCACCCCCGTCTATGAAAACTACTACGATGTCTCGACAGTTGGCACCCACCGTGGGGCTAACGACGTCAGGCGTAAGATTTCGATCTGGGATACTTGGCGGCATTGGAAGATCGATCACGGTCGGAAGCTTGGAATTCGACAACGACGTCGGGCGCTTCCTCGACAACGGATCCTACATACCGGCGCAAAATCACCTGGTAAGTGCCTGCGTGTTACCGATAGGATCTGCTAACATCTTTATCGGACTAACTGCAGAAGCAATGGGGTTTTGCGGTGGAAACAAATTTATCCCACCCGCCCTATACCCAATCGAAGATGACTATGATGCCGGATTCTGCTCAGATCGCCGACACAAAAGTGATACACACTTTATCGGCATGGTGCAATCCGAAATCGCCGAAAACACGGATGATGGAAATCCCGTGCAAGAGGCAGACAACAACGCACCCTTCATGGAGACGGAAGATCAAACACCCGTCACAGAGGTGGAAGATCCGACATCCGTCAACAAGACGATGAACTCGGAAGCAGAATCCGTGCTTGCCACCATTGAGGCGAGGTTGGAGTCGGAAACCGGATCGGATAATTTCGACTCTGAAGACGGAGATGAGGACGCCTTCCTCTTCCGCGGCCGGTCGCCGGAGATCCTCACCACGCCGCCATCTCCGACCACCTCCGGCCCCTCCGAGCTTCTCCTCGTGCTCCTGGTGAGCCCACCCATCTCCTTATCCCCTCCGTTGAGTCTCTCCCACACGGAATAGACGAATCCGCCGGAGCCCGATGATCCCGCCGCCGCTCGCCGTCTTTCCCTCGTCGCCGGTGACCTATTCGGGGTGGCGCCGCCACCCTCACGTCCGCCTCGACGAGACGAACCCAACGCGCATAAGCACGTTTCCGGGGGCCGCCGGAATCGCCGCCGGCGTCCACCCTCTGCCACCGGCCGGCCACCACCGTGAGGTCACGGTGATGTCACCGTGACATCACCTGCCTACGTGGCGTGCCAAGTGGCATTCTCTGTCTCTTTTGAACTGAACAGTGGGCCCGCGGGAAAAATAGAAAAACCAGAAAATAATTAATATCTGTAAATTCAATAACTTTTATTCTATAGCTCCAAAAATTGTGAAAAAAATATGTGGGTGTTCATAAAAAATGAGAGCTATTTATTCATGTCATTTTAATACATGTTTAACCAAGTTTAAAATGAGGTCACTTCTATAGCATACATTTAATTCAATTAAATATTGAAAATAAAGTTTTTATTCAATAAAAATAGAAAAATAAGTGTAATATACCATTTTGATCAGTAAAGCAAATGCAATCCAACTATGAGGTTTACAAAGCCTTTTGAGCATCTTAGCTTGGTCATATCCCCAGTTTAGGGTTTTTCCCCCCCCTCCGGTGTTCGTCGTTCACGGCACAAAACCCTGGCTTCCTGCTCCGTCTTTTAAGCTTCATCTCATTTGCATTGTTTTACTCATGCATACATATTGTGCATTGCACGGTCATAAGGTTTTGATTGTTTGCCTTGTTTCCGGTGTTGCTCGCTATCGGTAGACCGAGATCCGGAGGTCGACCCGGCGTTCTACGACAACCCAAGCTCTACTTTCGACGAGCAAGGCAAGCACCACCTCATGGCTACCCCATGTTTTGAGTCTTTCAACCTCTTACTCATGCATTCGATTCAACTTGGTTTTGAGTCTGTTAGAGTTAACCTATCCACTGCATGACCCTTCCCCTCACATGTCACCTTCATACCTGTTTACCCTCCTAGTATGACTAGGGTTGTTTGAGTACCGTAGAGCCTTGTGTGTTATGCTTAGCCATGCTTAGTGTTCTGATCTACTTCATCCGGTTGATGATTTGGGTCACTTCGATAACCTTGTATGATGTTATATTTATGAGTACCGAGCATATGAAACTGACTAAGGCTAGCACGGGAGGCCACTTGGGTAGTGGTTATTCGTTCCGTACTCGCCAACCCTAGGATTTAAGGTCTCGCCGCGGAAGCCAAGACTGAGCGTGCAACCACACGCGGGGCCTAACTGACCGCGCTCGGCTAACTAACTTGTTTGATCAGTTCCATGGGTCACATAGTTTGAGTTTTCCATTTGCGGGTGTGTCATAAAAGGTTTTGGAGAAAACTAGGGCGTGACTGGGACCAGTGATGGACGTACACGGATCTTGTCCCGACTCACAGAACAGGTGCCGTCAGGAGGTGGCCAACTCCCTGTTGACGGGGTGGCCCTGTTTGGGTTGACTCATGGGTAGGGTTAAGCAAGGTAAAGGCCGTGGTCGACCACACTCTGCCGCGCTCTTAGAGAGGAGCGTTACCGCGTGGCGTTAAGAGTCGGTCGATACGTGTGGGTAAAGTGTACCACCCTGCAGGGATAAATCTTTCGGAAAGCCGTGTCCACGGTTATGGACAACTTGGTGAAAGTCACGGGGTCATAGATAACTCTAACGGAATGACTAAAACTTGCTAGCAATGAATGAAGGATGCCTCCTCGACTAAGTCGAGAGGGGTGATTCTTGTAGCTTAAGGTAGTCTGGGAATGAGAAAGTACTTGGTGGACTAAATAACATGATGATCTCAGTAGTTGAGTAGATTCCTCCTTTGTTTTAGAAATGCTCTGTTACACGTGCTTTCTTCCTCAACTTCGGAAAACAAAGTTGGCTTTATGCAAAGAACCTTAAAAGCCAAGTCTTGCTGAGTACCTTTTGTACTCAACCTTGCCTTGTTGTTGTTTTGTTTCAGACTTCGGTGATGCAGCTGAAGAGGGGTTCTACCTCGACATCGACGAGTAGTTAGGAGTTCCCAGGCAGCAGCCTGGTATCTGTAGTATGGGTTTGGCTACGTTGCTTATGTTTCGGACTCTTAGTCCTTTTGCTCTTGTTGTATAGCAACATATTTGCTTTCGCTGCTTGTTGTAATGTTGGGTTGCTGGACCTATGTTGGTCTTGTAACCTCTTTGTGTAAGCTACTCTAGTATGCCTTGTTTAATACAACTTTCATGTCTAGAGTACTGCTATGATCGATTGTTGGTCTCGAGCCCGTTGTTATACAGTTTTGGCTATGCCTGCATAGTTGTCGCAGTCGAGGGGTTGTGGAGCTGATGATCCATGACCGAGCCCGCCTGCCGGAGATATCCGGCCTGGGGCGAGGTAACCCCAGTAACCCTCGATTGTTGTTGCACTTTCTGGACACATAGCATCTCTGTATAACTCTGGTCCCATTCCTTCAGTTTCATCCGACTCGTGGATGCTTGGGTATACATATCTGGTTATGACTAGCATGGACACAAGGAGTAGTAGACCGGGGATCCGGACTGCGTGCCGATGAATCCGGTCTGCCTGCCGTTGTTTGTTGCGGCCTGGGCTGGTAACCCTGAAGCCCTTGTGGGTCCACTGCTTGGAGCACATGACAGTTTGTATATCTCGGGGTCCGGGGTCCGACAGGTCAGAAAGGTTAAATCCTTTCAAGAGGGATTCCATGAAGTCTTAATGGCAAAACCGGCTGATACCACGGACGCCGGCAGCCAGGAAAGCCCTAAAACCCCTCCGCCAGTGGAAGAGAGAGAAGACGGAGAAACTTTTCCGATATTCCCCAATGTCAAGGAGATGACAGAAGATGAGCCTGTCAAAAAACCTCCCTCTTCCAAGAAAAAGCACCGTGCTTCTAAAAAACTCCAATACAAAATCCGGAAGAAAAAATCAGCCGATCTCGCTGATGAAAACCTGGAAGTTGGAGATGTTAGCGGAACAAAGCCTGCGGAGAAGAAATCTAAGGAAATCACTGCTCCGCCAATGACGGAACAGGAAGAGCGAGAGCTATTGCAAACACCAGTGGGACCAGATGAACCCCCCGAGATGCTGGAAGCCAGGAGACAAGATTTCCAACGGCAGCAACAACATCTACTCAGATCTCGGCAACATCTCCAACAAACCCATAATGACATCAAAGTCATGAAGGAAGAAATAGAGGAGTACGAGAGAAAGCATAGATCCGCGTTAAAACCTACTAGGTTACCCGGAATCGCAAGACCGGAAGAACTGCCGCCAAAAGAAAGGTTCCATAACCCATCTTGGCAAAAGCAGGTAAACGGCAAAGATGCCAAGGGCGAACCAATATACAAGACCGCAGCAGAAAACGCGGAAGCAGCGTTCGCGATTCTTAACAACGATCTGTATTCCAACGGGGAAAACTCCAAGGGGTGTATGCTTTCCTAGGAAAAGCATTGCAACAACAACAGCGCGCTCAAGAGCGATCAGGGAGGCTGCATGATAACTCCGCCCTATGCAAGACAGCTACTTGCGCTGCTGGAGCACCTGGACCGGAAGAACCCGGGGATTCAGACAACTCAAAAGATAAAAAAGAGGATCCGAGAAAAGACAATAAAAACCCCGACAACCGGGATGCAGCGTCTAAAACCGGATCCCATCTCCCGAAAGATGGGTATAAACCCCATGATCGGGAAGACAAACACCGGAAAGACGGCAAAATAATGCCACCTCCGAGAAACCCAGCTGAGAAAGCTGGAAGATACGATATACCTCACAGGCGTGAGAGATCCCGGACACCGCCTAAGGACAAAGAAAGGCACAGGAGTAGAACTCCGCCTAACCCAAAAGGGCGTGAACACGGAAGAGATAGAAACAATCCCGGAAGAGCGCGTTCGCGCAACAATGGAAGAGAAAGGAGCAGATCCCCTTCCGTCCATTCAGCCGGAAGATATTCTGCACACATTGACAGAGCAGAAAAAGATGATCTATACTTTGGTCCTAAATGTTTTACTGACAGGATCCGAAGAATAACGCTGCATTCTGGCTTTGCCAAGGTCGGTCCAACGTACCAGAAATACACGGGCAGCACAAACCCGGATACCTGGCTCTCGGATTACTATACAGCCGTCCAGATCAACAACGGGACAGACCTGGAAGCTGTCAAGTTTCTTCCCCTAATGCTGCTGGATGGAGCCAGAGATTGGATCAATGGATTACCGTCACGAACAGTCGACAGCTGGGACGATATGGCTAGAGTATTTACTCAGCGTTTCCGGGGAACATACAAACGCCCGAATAGCATCAACCAGCTAAACCGTTGCACGCAATTTGAGGATGAACCATACGTGGATTTCATCTCCAGATGGACAGCAATGAAGAATAGTTGCTCTGGAGTAACTGACGTACAAGCAATGCATGCTTTCGTCAATGGCCTAAAACCCGGACTTGTACCGTTCATGGTTGGTTCCAAAAAGCACAAGGATCTCGGATCCATGCTTACAACCGCCAATGAGCATGCCGCAGCCGAAGATGACATCAGAGCAAGAGGAGGCAATATTGAATCGTTGATACTTGCCAAGAAAACCCCTCGTTCTGATAAAAAAGCCACTCCAGAAACAACGACAAAGCCCAAAGAGGTGAACATAGCCTTTGGAGGAGAAAAGGGAAATAAGTGGAAAGGACGCAACCCAGATCCAATCAATTACACTCCAGAGGAGTGGGAAAGGATTAAGTCGGAACCTTGCGTTCACCACTCGCAATTTGGGAAACCCACCCATACAAATGCGCAATGCCGGCTGAATAAGCACATGAAGGGCACTGCAGGGTCCGGAAATAAAGGGAAGGGTTCCAAGAGGAAACCCGCCAAACAAAAGCCAGAAGCTGACAAAGAAGACAGTGAATCGGACACTGACGAAAAAATCCAGGAACAACAGCGCAAAGGCGAACCCAATTTTCCGAAAGTTGATGGAGAAGCAATGTTAACTTTCTTAGCAACCCCATCAGCAAAGGTGGCAAAAAGAACACTTCGAGAAATAAACGCGGTTGTTCCGGCAACCCCGAAATTCTTGAAGTACTCTAACACACCAATAGTCTGGGATCAGTCCGATCATCCCGGAAATATCCCTGAACCCGGCACACAAGCTCTTGTTGTAAGCCCTATTGTTCAAAATACTAGGCTAAGAAGAGTGCTGATGGATGGAGGATCCAACATTAACATAATGTACCTGGATACACTGAAGCACCTGAAGATTTCCGAGTCTCAGCTCAACTACAGCAATATACGCTTCCATGGTATCGTCCCTGGCAGGCAAGCACGATCCCTAGGAGAAATTTCCCTAGATGTCACCTTCGGAGATAAAGATCACTTCCGGCAGGAAAAAGTATCCTTCGAAGTAGTGCCGTTCGAAAGCGTGTATCACGCAATACTCGGACGTCCAGCTTTCGCCAAATTCATGGCAAGATCCTGTTATATTTATAACAAGCTGAAGATGCCAGGACCCAAGGGAGGAGTAATCACTATAGCTGGTGATTTTAAGCTGGCAAATGAGTTGGAAAAAGAAAACGCCCTTTGCGCTCAGAGAGTTATAGCAAAGGAAGAACTGAAGGAATTAGCCAAGGAGGTATCGCCGTCAGAAATGCCGGCAGGAAAACAAACTCGGAAGCCAACAGACAGCTTCAAGGCATCCGAGAATACAAGACAGGTAATCCTAGATCCCAAAGATCCGACAAAATTTGTCGTCGTAGGGACTGGGATGACTGACAAATAGGAAGGCGAGCTCATCAAGTTCCTCCGTGAGAACTGGGATATTTTTGCCTGGTGTCCAGCGGACATGCCAGGTGTACCCAGGGAACTTGCTGAGCACCAACTTAAGGTTATTCCTGGATCAAAACCCGTCAAACAAGGTCTCCGTCGATTTGACGGAAGAAGACGGAAGGCTATTGGCAAGGAAATTATCCGGCTTTTAGCAGCGGATTTCATCAAGGAAGTGATCCATACTGACTGGTCCGCAAATCCGGTATTAGTACCGAAGAAAGACACTACTGCTCTTAGAATGTGTATAGATTACACAGGTTTGAACAAATTGTGTCCGAAAGATAGGTTCGCATTACCGCGAATCGATCAAATAATAGATGCCACAGCAGGCTCTGAGCTTTTGTGCTTTTTGGATGCATACTCCGGGTACCACCAAATACGCATGAAAAAGGAAGATCAAATTAAGACTTCTTTCATAACCCCATACGGGACGTATTATTACGTAACCATGCCGTTTGGCCTGAAGAACGCAGGTGCAACCTACCAGCGTTGCATGCAACGTTGTCTGCATAGTCAGATTGGAAAAAAATGTCCATGTTTATGTGGACGATATTGCTGTCGTAACCAAGGAAAAAGATACACTCCTTGAGGATTTGCGAGAAACTTTCGAAAACTTACGCACCTACAAGATGAAGTTGAATCCATCCAAGTGCGTATTCGGGGTTCCCTCAGGAAAACTTCTGGGTTTCATCGTTTCTCACAGAGGAATAGAAGTTAACCCGGAAAAGATCAAGGCAATCTTGAACATCACAAAACCTACCTGTGTCAAAGATGTCCAAAGATTGACGGGTTCCGCAGCTGCCGTTAGCAGATTTATTAGTCGGCGGGGGGCTAAAATCCTAACGCTATACAAGTTGTTGAAGAAATCCGACAAAGTCAAGTGGATAGCAAAGCTTTGGAATACATAGCAGTTATGTCTCTTCTATACTTAGTTCAATATCTATGTAAACATCTTTTGAGATCATGAAATAAAGTTGTTGGATTTCTGGTATCCATGTTTTTTACATGTTCATTATAGTAAAAGCATGTTTCCACCTTCTCTATTTCCCAATGATCTTACAAAATACTCAATGTTAACCCGAATTGTGCCTGTGTACTCGGCGTTAAGTAACTGAATGTTTTTTCAGCCTGCTAACGGCTAAAGGAAACTTGAATTGCCTGCGTGCCCAAGTTTCGGTTAAAAAGTTCCTTGTTTCTCTAAGCATTATCTGATTGCGTATGTGTTGGGTTGCTGGAACTAGTTAGTAAAAATGCCTTTAGCATGGTCCATGTTTCCGAGTTTAAACTGATTGGTTACTCCCAGTTACTCGGCATGACGATTCATATTGCTATTTGAGCCATTTCAAACACTAAGGACAGTTAAAACATATATGCCAGAGAACTTAGAAGAGAAAGGAATAATAACGTCCGAAAAACCTTGCAATTTTTTTTTCATAACTAATAATTGCAAAAGGCGGAATTTTTCATTCATACAAATAGAGGCATTACATTGCAGATTACATTAAAAGAACAGTAATGCTCCTATTGTCTATTTTTTGCCATCCAGGTCAAAGGTAGTCCTTCAAGCATCGGATTCCTCCTCGCTGCTGTCGTCTTCGGGAATTGGAGGGATCTCTTCTTCTGGATAGTTGATGGAAATATTCACCATGGAGGCAATCTGGGTGGCGTGGCCTTTGATTTCATCAAAGATGGTATTTCGCTGAGTGTCCGTGTATCCCTGAGGGACACCGGACGCCACGCGCCAGGATTTAGCACCGGGGTAGTGCATGCGCATAAGGCCGAGTGCCATACGCGCACCACCCCGTGCAGCGGAACGCAGGATAGAATCCCATGGATTCCGCCACCTCCATGATGGCTCCCGGAAGTTTTTCAACCTCCGAGAACTCCCCAGTCCTTGCGGGAAGAAACTTGTTCACCAGCTGCATTCCAGCAGCACGGATAGAAGTCCACATCTTCCCAAAGGCTTGGATCCCTTCAAGCCGGGTACCATCTGGGATATCTCCTGTTTTTTCCGACAAAATAATCAAAAGTGTTAGGCAAAAAACAGAGAAGAAAAACAAGATATGGAAAAATAAAAAAGGTAACGGAAAATTACCGAGAAGCTTGTCGATCTCGGAGATTTCCTCCAGGCGAAGGTTCAGAGCATTCTCTAAATCCTGGATGGTGGATTTATCCTTCTCCGCCTGTTCAGAAGCCTTGGAGTTGGCAACTCCAAGGGCCAAGTTGCTGGCCTCCAGATCCTTTTGAGCCTTCACAAGATGCTTGTGTAGCTCCAAATTCTCCTTTCGGAGATTCTCGGCATTGCCGGCATCTTCAGCTATTTGCTTGGCTTTAGCCAAAGCAGCTGAAAAACAAAGAAAATTCCGGATTTAGAAAATTTCTGGAATAAGTACTTAGACAAAAAATTGAATTGCAAACCTCAGAAGAATAATGTATACCTGATGTTTCCGATAAAGCGAGCTGAGACGATGCCAGTTCCGCCTCTCTTTCCTCAAGAATAGAAAGGAGATTTCTAACCTCCTTATTCTTGATGGTGAGTTTGTTGAAAACTTCCATGTTTATGGTTTCGGCGGTTTGCTGCAACATAGCAAGGAAAAGTATGGTTACAAAAAGCATCAAAGCAAAACAGGCATGCAATTTTGTTTAATGCTTGGGGGCTAGAGTTACATACCTGGCTCATTCGGTGCAAACCCGCCAAGTTTTCCTGGAACTCTTTTGCGTATTCCGCAAAAGCAGTCCCGGCCGCGCTTAGGCCGTCGTTGATAATCTTGAAGTCTTTGTCAAAGGTGGGAATCTCCTCGTCGAAAGTCCGAGAAAATTTCTCCACCTCTGGAGCCGCCCTTTCCCTCGTGTCCGGGTCCGACACAACGGGCTGGCTGGGCTCTGAGGGCTTGGTGGTGGGGGCTGCAGTTTGCTCTTCCGCCATTGTGGACGGCGTGTTCGGGGCAACGGCGGAAGAAGGTTGACCGCCTCGGCTGGAAACAACCTTGTGTTTCTTCAGCTTCTTTGGTTTTAAACTGGAGGGAGGCAGGCTAAAAGCAAAAAACCCGGAAAAGTTAAAAAACCGAGGATGGATGAAAAGTTCCCATAAAAGAAAACAGAACCCAGAAGAAAGAACCTGGAAGTGGCGACGGGGATTCCGTCAAGATCGATAATTTCTTCCGAGGAAGTTATCTTCTTGCGCTTGCGTCCACCTGTAGCGGCGGTGCGCAGCGCGTCCAGCTCAGCCTCGGATACCAAGTCCGAATCTGAAAGATCCGCGAACTGTCGGACGAACAAGATCAAAATCAGAAGCTAGAAAATCCGAGAAAAAATAAAACTGTACCCAAATGACTGAAAAATTACCTTGGGAACCGGATTGTCGGCCGTATACATTGGCCGACTCGCTTCGTATTGGTCGCGTGATGCGACCAATTGGTTGATGCGCCGTCGAAGCTCCTTTGCGGGCCAATCTTTGGTGGTTGTCCGCATCGGGTCCTTGACTCCCGTGTATTCGCACAGGAGACGGCCGCTGTGGTTGGCCAATGGCTGGATCCGCCTAATCAGCCAGCATAGAACCGTGTCCATGCCAGTTAGAGGCGGATCCATGGAGGTGAGCTTGGCGATGCGCCGCTTGATCTTTAGTAGATCTGGCGGGAGAACCTGGACGGCTTCCGTTCCCCAGTTGTCTTGGGGAACGGCGGCAGAGTTCACGAAAGGAGGAACCCCGACAGCTTCCTTAAGGAAAGGCACGTCGGGGTGATAAAAGAAGGAACCCGTCCAAAATTTGACGGATTCCGAAGTTTTTATCTTGGGGAACCAATCTTCTCGGAATCTCCGAAGAGTGAAAGATATGGTTCCGCAAGTTTGAGTGCGCCCTCCGAAGAGTTCCGCTTAACCCCGAAGCAGTAAGTCCAGAAATCTAACCTAGGTTCTAGCCCTAAGTAGCCCTCAAACAAAGCCTGGAAGCCGGCCATGTAGAGGATGGAGTTGGGAGGAAGGTTATGGGGCTGGATGTTGTAGTGAGAAAGGATTTGGAGGAAGAAGGAAGAAGGTGGAAGTCCCATACCTCGAAGAAGGTGGGAACAGAGAAGGACCCTTTCGCCATTTTTTGGCGTAGGCTCGGTCTCATCTTCTGGAAGCCGCCATTTCTTCTTAAGAACCAGGCCCTCCTTTTCCAGGTTTCGAAGGAGAGCCGGAGGAATGCTGCAGGCAATCCAGTTGCCTGCAGACTCCGTTTCTTCGTCTGCTCCGGCGGCGGCAGAGGCGGCGGCCTCCGCGGCGGCGAGTTCGTCGCCAAGGAGTTGGATTTTCTCCTCCGCCGTTTCTGGAGCTAACGGCGGGGAGGCTGCGGAGCTTGATCCCGCAACGTCCGCGGCGGCGGAAGAATTCGTGTCGCCCGCCGCGGAGGCCGTGGTCTTCTCCGGCTCGTCGCCGGTGAGCTTGGGCGATCCCAGTTGCGGATCTAGATCGCTGATAAGCTCGTTGATGGCGGCGCGGGTCGGCGATGACGGCGAGGAGGCCATCTTGGATGCCAAGAGCGCCTGGGACAAGTGCTTTGCTCTCGAGCTCGTTCGCGTCAATGGTGTGGGCAGTGGGGAGTGAGGAAAGTTTTCGTTGAGGACGAAGACGGCTATTTATAGCCGGAAAACCGTTTAGATGCGTGCCAACGGCTATTTTGACCGTTGGATGTTTGCCGCGTGTCGCTCGCCGGAAAATCCGTGAAATGAAACGACGGAGTAATGATGATTATCTCCTCGTTTCCCGCGCGAATCTGTCAGAGATACGTTTCTGAGTTTTTCCGAGTAAATCTCGAACGTCGCTTACGTCAGCTTGGTTGAGTGCGCTGACGTAGGAAATTTCTTCTCCACGAAGGATCGTGAGAGAAAAGCCGGATTTTCAGGATTCCGAGTTTCATGTCACCATCTTTTTCAAATGAAGATTAAGAAGAATCAAGACTGCTGAATCAGTATTTCTCGGACAAAGAACATTTGGCGAATAGCGGAGAATCAGAGTTTTGATCCTTCTTGGGGGCTACTGTCGGATATATACCAAATAGGGGTATAGAAGATGGTGGGACAAGTGCCGGATTACCAGGGTGGCCTAAGTGGTAGTGGGCTTAGGTCCATTAGGCGGCCCAGTAATCCGACGCGCAGAAGCCGGATTCTAGAAGAACCCGGATCACAGCCCATGTGATCTGGCTTGGAGGAGAAGACGGATTCCTTGCTTTCCAAGTTACAAGTTACCGTAGTTTTCTAGGTTTCCTATTCTGTAAGCCCTAATCCGGCTATTATATAAAGCCGGACGGGAGATAGACAAAACAACGAAGAAAACAGAGAAGCTCTACGCCAACTCGCCGAGAAGCTTATCCTCGCCGAGTGGTTTAGATCTAAAACCCTCACATTGTAACCCTGTTTATGGGCTTTAGTCCCAATTAGTGAGAAGTGCAGGAGTAGGCACGTCGTACTGTCGCGACGTACCGAACCTGGGTAAAATCCTGTGTTCTGTGTTACTACGCTATCCCGTTACCCCACGTCTCTACCGTAGTCTCATGGCACCCCCGTCTATGAAAACTACTACGATGTCTCGACAGCCGCCGTCCGTGAAGTCTGTCTGTCGTTTGCAGGAACACTGGCACAGGTTCAGTTTCGTCAGGGGAACACCATGCTCTCACACTCCATCTTAGTTCAGATCCGTACACTATCACACGAGCGCACACAGCACAGTGGCAGCGCATCCGGCCCATCTCCTGGGAGACCCAGGTTCGATCCCCGCGGCCGCCGAATTTCCGTTCCTTTTTCTTCCTTTAACTTCGCATCTGCCCTTTTCCCTTCATGTTGATTCAGATCTGTACCCTTACACAAACGCAGCAGCAGCTCAGTGGCTATCCCCTCCGCCATCCGCTTGGGAGACCCGAGTTCAAATCCTGGGGAAGGCAATTCCCCATCTTTTTTACATCTTTCCAGCGTGGAACCATGGGGCCACCTGTCATCGTCTCAGGCTAGGTTACTCTTCGTTGTTCATTGTCTTGGATCCAGATCGGATCTGGACCTTTGCGTTTAGGCCCCTGTCCTTTCCATTTTTCGTACCGGAGCCCTCCCTTCTGATGTTTCCATCACGAGTACGTCCCTGCACATTTTCAGAACAGACCCCAATATTCAAATGGCTATATCTTTTGTTTTACAATTCCAAATGTTGCATACTTTATGTCTATTTCGATCAGAAAAATGCAAGGAATATGAATATTCCATCCATGCCTTTGTTTGCATCTTTCATTTTGCAATTTAGTTGTGTTATGCATGTTCATCTAATATTTAAATATGGAATGTGTTGGGGTAATTACTTTAAATAATGCCCTATTCCATTTAATCCTGTTTAGCTCACCTATTTATTGTTCTCCATGTTAATCAACATTTAACATTGATGGTTAAATAAACAACTTGAACCAATAATTATTTTGTCCGGACTCAGGTTCCGATTAAATTGTCTAAATTGCTTTTTTGCGTTGCATCTCGCATGTCATGCATATAAAATAGGATCATGCTGGATCTTTTGCCGTAGTAGTAATTGTTGCATCCGGTGTTTGTTCTAGTTCGTTGCTTCTTCGCGGATAGGACGTTGAGATGATGTGAGCACCGACAAGTTTTTCAGATGTACCTCTACTTGCTGGATCTCAGGCAAGTATACTCACTTGCTACCCATGTTGCCTTTCCTCACTTGTTACCGATTCTTTCCGTTGTCTTTATGCTAGCCTTATGATTCGATGCTTGTGTCTCGATCCTATCATATGTTTACCTTGCAACCATGATATAGCCTTCCTTCCACTTCCTATTAACTGTTGTTTGTTTACCTTGTTGGCCCTCGTGTCGTAGTTGCATGCTTAGTGTTGTCTGCGCTCAAGTCTTGTTGTCCGTCTTATCACCTGTTTAGTTTGATAGTTGGGTTTCAACTTAATCAACAACATGTTAATGTTTTGGGTAATAATAATTTGATGATAAGGCACCGGCAGGAGGCCCGGCGTGGTTTTGAGGCCTGCTAGTGTCGAACTTAATTAGGAAAAGGGTCTTGTCCTCCGATCCATGATGAGCGCACTAACCGCATGTGGGAAGCGTGTATGGGCGCCCCCCGCAATTCTGATTCGATTCGCATCTCGTCCAAATCGCCGCACTTAGTTCGGGCTTTCCATTTGATGCATGCATATGCAGGTGCGAACCCTTGGCGCCAGGGTGGAACTTTTGTAGTCGGCATTTAGGGCGGCGTGGCCTTAGAGTGCTATGAGGGTCCCCCTTTTCTTCGTGGGGGCTCGATTAGCCGCGCACGCACAGCACGTGGTTCTTTGGGCTTGATGCGAAGAAGAGTTGGGTTGTGTTTAGTGCCTCGCTTGGTGGATGGGCATTTCCATCTGGCGGGTCATTCTTACGTGTACGGCCAAATTGGTGCATCCCTGCAGGGTTAAATCTTCTCGAGAAGCCGTGTTGTCCGCGGTTATGGATGACTTGGTGAAAGTGCTGGCTAACAAGTACTCAGACAACTTACACTTAACGATGATAACTTGACTAGTAATATAGATTACCTCCACCATAAAAATGAATGTCACCTTAATCAATAGTGTGAGTTTCCTTGGGTTGCTTCCTTAGTAGGGGGTAACACTGGATGGGTATTGTTTGGTGAGTAGTTGTAGTTGGTTCTGATACGCTCTCTTATCCCTTTCTATTAGCCGGAAGTTGTAGCGCGTCTCTTTAGTTGGTAGTGCTGCCCGCTGCCGCTTCTTTGCAATGATCCCTTCCTCCCGTTGTACCCAAAGTATTTGTATCTTGTGATGATTGGTTACGCTGGTATCTTGTGAGTATGGTTTATCCACTTGCCAGTACTTAACAATACTGACCCACGAATCTATTTTCGTGGCTGCATATTCCACATTGCAGTCAACAGGTTTGAAGTCTGACGACGTTAGCTTGGGAATCCCTCCGGCTTGGCCTGGGCAAGGATTGGACGCCATCGGTTATCTTCAGGACTCTTAGTCCAATTTGTATCTTGTCCGTAGTCGGACACTATGTTGTTTCTTCCGCTGTTATTTGGATCTTTGTATTGTATCAGTTGTATTCTTGACTCGTTTGAGTCGTCTTGTATATATCACTTCTGTTGTTGTGGAATATTCGTGAATTGGTGTAATGTTATCACAAGTGGCAACCTGGAATCGGTTATTATGTGGATTTTGGCAGAAATGCTGAAATCTGCATAGTGCCCGATCCCAGGGCGTCACATGTAAGCAATGATTGTGCACGCGGGCACTCACACCGCTGTTTTCTCCCTCGTGGCAACAACACATCCTCCCCCGTCACGTTTCTGTCACTCGAGCACAGGCGAAAAGGAGGCATGAACCCAACTATCGAGCATAAATACTCCCTCTTGGAGTCACTAGCAACTACTTGGCCAGAGCAACCACTAGCAACAGAAAGCATGCAAGATCAAAAATAACATATGCAATAAAGACTATAATCAACTTGGCATAAGTTCAATATTCATCAGATCCCAACAAACACAGCACATAGAATTACATAATAACAATCTCGATCATGTTAGGCAGCTCACGAGATCTAAGCATTGAGGCATAGGAGGAGAAGACGACCCGTAGTCCAAGGATGAACTACTCACGCATCACTCCGGAGGCAGGCATGGTGATGAAGAGGCCACCAGTGATGATCTCTTCTCCGGCAGGGTGCCAGGAGACAGCTTCAGAACCCCCCTGATCTAGGGTTGACGACGACGACGGCTGCGGAAATTTTCGGGGATTTTGGATCAGGTACGTAGGGTTTTCCTTCAGAGTGGAATAAATAGGCGAAATGGCGACGTCGGTGGGCCAACAGGGTGGCCGCACCACCCCCAGGCATGGCCAAGAGGGGCCGCGCCTGGCTATGGTGTGGGCCTCGGGTGCCCGTCTTCGACTCCTCTTCAGACTTCTGGATGCTTCCGGGGAAAATAGGAACTTCGGGATTCGTGGGGTCCAATTTCGAGAATATTTCCAGAACAACTTTTCTGAAATAAAAAACAGCAGAAAACAGGGAACTGGCACTTGGTATCTTGTTAATAGGTTAGTCCCAGAAAACGTGTAAAAATGCTATAAAGAAGGGAGAAATCATGTAGCAATTGGCATAATATCAACATGGAACATCAGGAATTATAGATACGTTGGAGACGTATCACCTGTACGGCGCTAGCTTCCAGATTAGGGAATGCTCATGTGAGATAGGCTGTCCGGGTTAAGTCAAGATCAGTTCGGCAGGTGAAATCAAGAGTTAGAGGAAGCAACGAAAGAGGAAGGCTTACTTTTCAGCTCCAGGTTGAGTGCAGAGAGCCTAGAGATCCACCTATCAGCGTCCGAGTGGCACTTGTCTAGCAGGCTGCGTGAAGATCTCACCATGGACTCGAGCTTGGTGCTCCTATCCTTGAGGTCCTTGATCTCCACATCTTGGCGGGCCTTCTCGGCAGCAGCATCCCTCTCTAGCTCGGACTTGGCCTTCTCGGCCTCGTCCTTCTGCTTCTGCATCTCGACCAGTGCCAGCTACAGCCGAGCCACCTCTGCCTTCTCGGTTTGGAGCTCGTCCTTATACTTGGCCTTGAAGTCCGTGAGCTGCATCTGCGTCTCGGCCAGAGTGAGACAATCTTGATGCTTTTCAACAAAGAGTTTGTGTGCACCTCCACAAAAAACAGTCCGGTTAGCAAGCAGTAAACTCCATGGAAACAGACCGAGAGAAAAGCAGAGAGGCTTACTCTCAAGGGCCGAGATCTTGCTTTGTGCAGACTCGACAAGGGTGGTGCAGTCCTGATGCTTCTCGGCAAATATCTTATGCTCATCTGCATTGGGGCAGCAGAGTTAGCCAGCAAAAAAAGAGCGTAAACACAAAACGCGAGATAGAGAACGGGCACACACTTTCCAGAGAAGAAATCTTGGTGATGGAGTCCATCAGCAGCGGCTCCAAGATGGCTGTTGAGAATAAAGGGAACACGAGTTAGAAAATCGGTGCACTAAAAAGCATACACGATATCTCGATGTTCTGAATGTTACCTTTGCCTCCCAGTTGCTCCTGGATGCAAAGGTTGTGCTCGGTGAGGTCCCGGTGGGCCCAGAGAAACTTTTGGTACAGCTTGGCATGGGTTTTGGTGCAAACCTGGGAAGACATAAAGGAATAATTAGTTGGAAGATTCGACCCGAGTAAACTTTAACTCGGTCGAGTGATGTCTACTCGGCCCAAATCTCGGGGACTGGATATGGGTATTGATCTCGGATTCACAATTTGCAATGTCGGAAAAACTGAAAAAGAAAAGATGTTACTTACCCGAGAAGTGATCTCGGCGTCTTCACTGGCACTGCGTAAGCAGTACATCTTGTGCGTGAGCGTGCTGCTAGAGGCCGCAACTGCCATCGATATCGGGCCAACATCGGCCTGATTCCAGTCCTGGCGGTAGTGGTCCAGCGAGCCCAATCTCTTCCCGGCATGGACCTCATCAATGTACCCGATGCGGTCTAGGATCGCCTCCAGGTCCTACTGGAGCACTCCAAGTCCCTGATGCTGCACCATCTGACTATCCGAGCTAATCGCCAGAGTTCCGGGTTTCGGCTTCCCCATCGCGGATTTCTTGTAAGGCATATAGGCCTTCTTGGACCGGGGAACTAGTGGCAACTTCACAAGGGAAGGTTGCTGCCCCTCGGGGTTTTTCTGTTTGCTACCCTCTCCAGCCGTAATGGCCTGCGAGGGTGCATACTGGACTGCTGGGCGATGCCGAGTGCAAGGAGGAGTTGCTGTTGGACCGGGTGCTGGAGTTGGTGTCGGGCCTGTGGTCGGTGCTACGGTTGGTGCTGCTTCTGGGGAAGTTGGTGTTGCTGTTGTTGCTGCTGGGGGAGTTGGTGTGGCTGTTGGTGTTGCTGCTGCTATTGCGACTGGGGTCGCAGAGGGTGCTGTTGTTGCTGTTCTCGGTGCTGCTGGTGGTGTTGGTGGTGTTGTTTCTGGTGGTGGTGGGGCTTGCTGCTGCACTACGTCATCTTGCTGTTGCTGCTGTGGCTGCTGCGCGGTGGCCGGCTTCGGGCGTTCCAGAGCCTCATTGTTTTCCATCTCGGGGCCCATGTCTCCGGCACCAAGATCTTCTGTTTTCCCTCACGGGGATCTGCATCTCGGGGATATCCGTGGCGTGGGCTTCTGTGTCCTCGGCGTCGAGGTCGACATAGCCACTCTCATCCGGAACCTCGATCACCGGAGGAGTCCTGGTACTCGGTCTCCCCGAGGTAGAGTGCTTTGGGGTCATGGTGAACTTGGGCATCTCGGTAATCTCAATGCCAAATGGATTACCGCAGGGGAAGAAAAGCAGAGAGGTAAAGAAAATACAAACATAAAGTATCTCGGGAAAAAAAGCAAAAGAGTAAAGAAAATGCAAACACAAAGCATCTCGGAACTGACTTACCCGTCCGGCTTGGGACGCGTGGTTTTTGGCTGGTCGTGGTCTTGAGCCCGGGATTCTTGTGCCTCTTGGGCGGAGGAGAAACTGCTCCACTCCCGACCCTCTTCCTCGCTTCCACGGGGGCGGCCATGGCTACGGGTCTCGCATCTACCACCTGCTCCCCCGGATCAACTGAGAGTGAGGGTAGAGGATACATAAATAAGACCAAGGAGGGGTCAGGTACCTCTAACAGAACGCAATCATCATCATCATATTCGTCATCCTCAGACCAGTCTCGGATGGAGGCTAGAACTCGGAACTTACCGGCTTGGGTGACGAGAACGGCGTCTGGGATGGGGAGATTGTCCTGATCGTCGTACTCCTTTACGTCGTCCTCGGTCCGGTCCTCTCCCTAGTTGTCCGAGGGGATCTCATTGTCCTCTTCTTTCTGGCGGGTAAAGAGCTGCACATGCAAAACACAAAGCATAAGTTTTAAGGTTGGGTGATCTCGAATAATACCGAGAGGAAGGTAACTCGGTTGCACATGCGAAACACAAAGCATAAGCTTCAAAATTGGTTGATCTCGGAAAATACCGAGATGAAAGTAACTCGGTTGAGTATTAGATACTTACTCGGGCGCCAACTTCTCTCTGCTATAAGGCTCGAGCCCCCATGCCCAATCTTCCACGAGGCCAGTCTTGGCGATGGACTTAACCCAGGTAACCACTTCCTTCTTGCTGAGCTCGAAGGTGGTGGTGCGCGTGCGATCTTGGGGTCCGCC
Source organism: Alopecurus myosuroides (assembly GCA_028641055.1). Lineage (NCBI taxonomy): Eukaryota > Viridiplantae > Streptophyta > Magnoliopsida > Poales > Poaceae > Alopecurus > Alopecurus myosuroides. The sequence continues at coordinate 233,240,376 of CM054059.1, forward strand.
CATGAAGCAAATTTTGTGGGTTCTGCGTTGGAGTTGCAGAACCCGACGGCTAACCCAAGTGACGAGTAGGTCGTCACCTCGGAGTCTATTTCGGACAAGTTGTTGGAGTCGGCTGTGGACGGTGTCCCACCTCGGGGACGATTTTCTTCGGATTGTACCCCCAGTTCACCATCTCGGTAGGGGGCTCAATGTCGAAATCGGGAAGCGTGATGAGATCCTCCTTGGGGGGATTCTTCACGTAGAAGAATCCCCGCTGCCAGTTTCGGCAAGACTCAAGACCCTGAACTCGGGGGAACTTGGATCCCGCCCGAGGGACCACCATTGCAGTGCCGCACTGCGTCATGCGTTTCGGGGCATTTGGATTTATGGTGTTGGGAAGAACTTGTTTGCGAAAATGGAATTTTTTGCTCCAGATGTCTACGGTAGGAAGGAGGCCGAGATAGGTGTTAGATCCTGGCGCAGATCTCAATAGGATTAATAGGATACTCATATCAACAAGTTGCAACTTCTTTTCCGAAATCTCATCTTGAAAGAACTCTAGTGTTAAGCGTGCTTGGACTGGAGCAATTTGAGGATGGGTGACTGACCGGGAAGTCCTTCCCGGGTGCGCATGAGTGAGGACAAAGTGCGCAGGAAAGACTAGTGTTGGTCTGTGGGGCCAGTCTAGAGATCCTAGAGAGCTACCAGGGGCGACAGCCGCCAGCTACGAGGTGGCTGGGGTGTTACATTTGGTACCAGAGCCGACCCTCGCGGTTACATGGGCGTGTGCGGGTCCGTGGGTGGACATGTGGGACATGTGCAGGCACTGGGCGCACAGACGAGTGCCAAGAGGGGAAGTTCCTGGACTGTAGGTTGACCGACGAGGGCGTCGGTCTTCTAAGGGGGGAAGGATGTGAGATCCTGGCGCAGGGCTCAATAGGATTAATAGGATACTCATATCAACAAGTTGCAACTTCTTTTCCGAAAGCTCATCTTGAAAAAACTCCAGTGTTAAGCGTGCTCGGCCTGGAGCAATTTGAGGATGGGTGACTGACCGGGAAGTCCTTCCCGGGTGCGCATGAGTGATGACAAAGTGCGCAGGAACGACTAGTGTTGGTCTGTGGGGTCAGTCTAGAGATCCTAGAGAGCTACCAGGGGTGACAGCCGCCGGCTACGAGGTGGTCAGGGTGTTACAATAGGCCTCCGAGAAGGCGACAAAGGAGGAGAGAATTGTGATTGCGTTTGTAGCAAGGTGGTGAGGCTGAAGGCCGAAATGAGGAAGAAATTTATGCATGAAGTTAGAGACAGGAAGACTGATCCCGCGCATGCAGTGGCCGAGGAAGACCACATATTCGCCTTCTTGGGGCTCGGGTTTGATCTCGGCACCTGGAGGTCGGCAGATCACGCCTGCCGGGATGCGGCGCGTGTGCATCATCCACTGGATGTCGTCTTCGTCCACCTCGGATTCAGCCCACGCTCCGCAAGTGGACGCGGGTCCCTCGAGCTCGATTTCTTCAACGGGGTCGAGATCCATCTTGCGGTTCAGGGATCTCGGCGCCACCGAGATGCTCGCGGGCCCGAGGGAGTGTTCAGGGAGTAGAGGACAGAGGAGCGCGGCGGCGTCACGGAAGATGAACGTCGTGGCGCGGTTGCCGCGGCGAAAGGCTCGGTGAAGTACGGGCGCGAGGAAGAAGATGCAGTGGCGCGGTGGCGCGTAGATCCACGGTGTTCGGTGAAGATCTTGGACGCAGCAGCGCTTCGGTGAGATGCATCGCGTGGAGGTACGGCGGTGTCCTCGGGCGCGCTGTGGTGCTCGTTGGAGTGCGGTGGAGCGATGGTGCTCTGCGTGCATGAGCGGTGGAGAGGAAGAAGAGAATGGGGGAAGTGGAGAAGGAAGCAATACGGAGGGGAAGGCCGGGGTATTTGTACTCCCTTGGCGCATTAACTGCCCGTATCTATCGTGGCTAGAATCGTGCGGGCGTGTCATTTATCTCGCCGGGAGAAACGCACGAAGCGGATTTACCGCGCGTAGCCGGCGCAGTTAATCCCATGTTCCCCGTGGCGTGCACTCAAGTGCGATGTAACGGCCGTGACAGCTGGTGGAGCCACGTAACAGTGCACGGTGTGGGCGTGGCACGTGCGCTGCTCCGCGCAAAAATCGAGGGGTCGTGGGCAGAGGTTCTGATCCACGTGGTAAATCCACAACGTGAAGAAAACGAGGCGACTCCGCCTCGCGCGGCAAACCTTGTTGAAAAACTAGATAAGTCCTGGGATCTCGGCAAAGATCAAGTGCAGCGCATGCAACTCGGATTTTGGTGGAAAATCCATAAGAGGTAGTTGCGGATTGAATCCGAGTTCGAGATGGAACTTGGCCGAGATGGATGCATCTCGGTCGAGTATTCTGAGGTTTGATTGGTTTAAGCTGGCACGGCCCAGCGTCCGAGTTCGCTGGACTATATCAGCTTCGGGGACTAATGTCGGGGGGCTACCCCCGAGTAGGGGTAAGATTGGTATAAAATGGTATCCAAGGAGTGGATACCGAGATACTGTTTACCGAGATGGAGTTATCCGAGATCCATATGGTAACGAGTTGGACGGTACCGAGATGGATCTATCTCGGTAACAAGAGCAATGAGCGATACTGAAGTAATGAGTACTCCCCGGGTTGTCCGAGATGCACTTGGAGAAACCGGGTAGACAAAGATCTTTCCATCTCGGAGGGAGGTCAACAGAGCAGTTGGAATCCCGAAGATTAAGGGAGAGTACGAGCGTGTGGTTAAACTTACTAGGCGTGATGATGTGTACACGTACACTGGAGCAGTGTAGAGCATGGGTGAAGCCACGTCCTGTCTCTAACAAGGGGGACAGGACATGGCAGCGGCCACGACAGAGAGGACTTTCGGCGTATGACAGAGAGCATGCGCTACGACATAGTGTATCTCACCTAATCTTGTACGTCCACTTGGTTGCCACCAGTATATAAGGTGGCCACATCCCTCCTGCGCGAGGGACGATCCCAGACGTTGCGAAGAGGCTAGACCTTTCACTGAGAGAGAGAAGAGAGAGCTTCTTCTTCCTCTAGCTCTGTGAGCTTGAGGAACCACTTTGTACTCGGTTACCCACATATATTGACAGACAGGCAGGAGTAGGGGTGTTACCTCCACACGAGGGTTCTGAACCTAGGTAGATCCTTATGTTTGCAGTGCAGTGAGCGCGCCGGCTAGGCGTGCAATCCCTCCCCGGATACCCACAGTGTCCATCGGACCCAAACTTAAGCCATCCAATGGCAACTGTCTTTACCTCACCACGACAGGCACCCTGTCGGGAGGGGGAATCATCACCGGAGGGCTTTACACCACCATGCCCGCCTCCGGAATGATGCGTGAGTAGTTCATCCTTGGACTACGGGTCCATAGCAGTAGCAAGATGGTTGTTGTCTCCTTTTTATGCCTCATGTTTAGATCTTGTGAGCTGCCCTACATGATCAAGATCATCCTATTGTTATGCTACATGTTGTGTTTGTTGGGATCGGATGAATATTGAATTCTATGTCTCATGATTATCAATCTATCATGTTATTTTCATGTGTATGTTATTTATAATCTTTCATGCTCTCCATTGTTAGTAGATGCTCTGGCCAAGTAGATGTTAGTAACTCCAAGAGGGAGTATTTATGCTCGATAGTGTATTCATGCCTCCCTTTCACTCACGGTCCACTGACAGAAACGTAAACGGGTGGGGGACATGCTGTTGCTATTAGGGAGAAAACAACAATGCTTTGTCTAAGGATGATGTCATTGTTTACATTACACACTTTGCTTACTGCGATTACCTGTTGCTTGCAACTTAATACCCAAGGATTGCTCGGATGACATCCCGGGGGTGGATTATTAGTCATAGATGCGGTTGGATGACGGTCTATGTATCTTGTTGTAGTGCCCGCATGAATCACATAGTAATCGTCATGCCATGCATATGCACTACGGTGCAGGCTTTGTTGGAACGCGTAGAGATAAACAAAACTTTTCCTACGCGATGCTTCCAAGATCTAGCCGGGGTAGAAGGCCACGAGTATTACCACTAGACGCGCAGGTGCGGATTATCGATGCAGCGCGTCGGGGCAGTGCAGTCCCACGATCCGGTCCGGCCGATCCAATCCCTCGAACGTCGAAGTGCTGAACGTACAACACCTCTGCCGGTATCCACACGTACGAGGAGGAGCTCCGAAGGCGGACTGCTAGGTCCGGTGCGGCGGCTGGACTGAGTGGGGCTAGGGTTCCCAACGCATGGGGGAGTGGACTAACGTGCCCGCTAGGCAACCTGCGCCCCTCTTTATATAGCGTATGGTAATGGGCTTCACAACACTTGTGGCCCATTCCCTCTGTGAGTCCGACTCACAAAACCAGTCCATTTCCGGTTCGGGTCCAACCCGACCAATACTTGCTCCCGCTCTTAAGTGTGCGGTTCGTAACACTTAGAGCATAGGAAACATCTGGCCTAGTACAAATCATGGCATACATGATGGATCCTATTGCCGAAGCATAAGGAATCACACTCATCCGACTTCGCTCATCAGTCGTTGAAGGACACTGAGTCTTGCTAAGTTTTATGCCATGGGACATCGGCAAAAATCCCTTCTTGGACTCTTGCATTTTGAATTTCTTCAAAACTTTGTCCAGATATGTACTCTGACTCAATCCAATGAGCCGCCTTGATCTATCTCTATAGATCCTGATTCCTAATATGTAAGTTGCCTCACCCAAATCCTTTATTGAGAAACTCCTTTCCAATGACTCTTTGGTTTCTTGCAACATCATGACATCATTTCCAATCAGCAATATGTCATCCACATATAAGATTAGAAAATTTACTTTGCTCCCACTAAACTTCTTGTATAAACAAGAATCATGATCGCTCTTGATGAAGCCAAACGATCGACTACCTCATCAAAGCGAATGTTCCAACTCCGAGATGCTTGCTTCAACCCATAAATTGATTTCTGAAGTTTGCATACCTTGTCAGCATTAGCTGGATCGACAAAACCTTCGGGCTGTATCATATACACGTCCTCAGTTAAATTTCCATTAAGGAAAGCCGTCTTGACATCCATCTGCCATATCTCATAGTCGAAATAGGCTGCTATGGCTAACATGATCCGAATTGATTTAAGCATCGCTACGGGCGAGAAGGTCTCGTCGTAGTCAACTCCTTGAACTTGTCGGAACCCCTTCGCGACAAGTCGTGCTTTGTAGACGGAAATATTTCCATCCATATCAATTTTCTTCTTGAAGACCCATTTGCACTCGACGGGTCTTGCACCGTCAGGCAGATCAACCAAATTCCAAACTTGGTTTTCATCCATGGACTTTAACTCTGATCTCATGGCTCCAAGCCATGACTCGGAATCAGATCCCACCATCGCTTCCGAATAAGTTGCCGGCTCATTACTGTCTAACAGTAAAACATCTCGAGCACTCTGTAATCTGGCAGATCTCCGAGGTTCAGGTGCTGTAACCGGTGTAGGTACCACGACCGGCTCAGCCTCCAAGGCCATTGCCGACTCGCCCCTAGCTGGTTCCTCTCGAATTTCTTCGAGTTGCACCGTGCTCCCACTGACTTCCCGACTGAGAAACTCTTTCTCAAGGAAGACACCATTCCGAGCGACAAACACTTTGCCCTCTTCCCGGTTGTAGAAGTAGTACCCCAAGGTTTCCCTCGGATACCCCACGAAAATACACTTATCCGACTTGGGCGTGAGCTTGTCCGACTGAAGTCGCTTGACAAATACCTCACAACCCCAAATCTTAAGAAAAGACAAACTTGGCTTTTTACCAGTCCACATCTCATGTGGTGTCTTCTCCACTGACTTTGATGGTACTCTGTTTAGTGTGAAAGCTGCAGTTTCTAGACAATAACCCCAAAATGATAAAGGTAGATCTGTCCGACTCATCATTGATCGTACCATGTCCAACAAGGTCCGATTTCTCCGTTCCGATACACCGTTTCTCTGCGGTGTACCCGGAGGAGTGAGTTGAGGAACTATTACACAACTCTTTAGATGGTCATCAAACTCATGGCTCATGTACTCGCCTCCATGGTCCGACCGTAGAAACTTTATTTTCTTGCCGAGTTGATTTTGTACCTCACTCTGGAATTCCTTGAACTTTTCAAAGGCTTCCGACTTGTGTTTCATTAAATTGATATATCCATACCTACTCAAATCATCAGTGAAGGTAATGAAGTACTCATAACCACCTCTGGCTGTCGTGCTCATTGGACCACATACATCACTATGTATTAGTTCTAACAAGTCAGACGCCCTTTCACAACTCCTTGCAAAAGGTGTCTTGGTCATTTTGCCTAGTAGGCATGATTCGCATGTCTCTAATGTCTCTAAGTCGAACGAAGTTAGAAGTCCATCATCATGGAGCTTCTTCATGCGTTTCCAACTTATATGACCAAGCCGACAGTGCCAAAAGTAAGTCATATTCAGATCATTTGGTTTCAACCTTTTAACATTTATGTTATAGATCGATTCACTATCAAGATTTAAAATAAATAACCCGTTCTGAACGGGTGCAAAGCCATGAAACATATCTTTCAAATATAAAGAACAACCATTATTCTTAATATTCGACTCATAACCTTGTCTCATCAAACATGAGGCGGAAATAATGTTTCGACTAAGCGCTGGAACATAATAACAATTATTTAGTTCCAAAATAAATCGTGAAGGTAAATGAAGTTGCATCGTGCCGACTTCCAACGCAGCGACTCTCGCCTTGTTGCCGACCCGAATGTCAACCTCTCCTCTTGCCACGCTCCTAGTTCTTACCAGTCCCTGCAACGAGTTGCATATGTGAATAACTGATCCGGTATCATATACCCAAGAACTATTAGGCGCATCAGCAAGATAAATGTCTATAACATTGCACACAAGCGTACCTGAGTTGGAAGTCACACCTCCACTCTTGGCTCTGTCAGCCAAATACTTGGTGCAGTTCCTCTTCCAGTGGCCATCTTGCTTGCAATAGAAACAGTTGGCTCCGGCTGTAGGAGAAGGTTTAGTCTTTGAGGGAGCACTCTGGACAGAGCCATGGGTGCTACCTCCTGACTTATTCTTCTTCTTCTTAGTCCAAGAACTCTTCTTCAACTTAGCCTTATTCTGCAACATCAACACTTGACTGGTGCCTTTCTTGATATCAGCCTCTGCCGTTTTGAGCATCCCATGTAATTCAGTGATACTCTTATCCATACCATGCATATGGTAGTTCGAGATGAACGAACCATACGCACTAGGAAGAGAGTTCAGAATTATATCAGTAGCGAACTCTTCGTTAATTGGGACGCCCAGCCGATCCAGAGACTGAATGTAACCAATCATCTTGATTACATGCGGACTCAGTGGATCGCCATCTTTCAGCTTACAGCCTAGCAAAGCTTGAGAGACTTGATACCTCTCGGTGTTTGCCTGAGCTTGGAACATACTTTTGAGGCTTTCGATCATATCGTAGGCCTCAACATTCTCGAACTGCTGCTGCAAGTCCGGTTCCATGTGTGCAAGCATAAGATAGCTAATTTCCGTAGACTCATCTCTAGTCTTACGGTAGACATTCGTGACAGCGATAGTCGCATCGTCATCTGGCTCTTCTGGAAGTGGAGTTTCTAGAACATGTTCTTTCTTGTCATGCTTGAGGACTATCCTTAGTTTACGATACCAGTTGGTGAAATTAGTTCCATTAAGCTTATCTTTCTCTAGGATTGACCTCAACGCAAACGCGGACAACTGAGGAAGGTTGCTAGGTGCCATTGATCTACAACAGAAAATACGCAAAAACACTTAAGACATGTATTCATAAAAGAGCAGGCATATTAAACGATTTAATACTTATGCTCCCACTAGAACCAACATCCCTCCGATGATTGCTAAGTGATTCAAGATCCTAAATAAGCAAGCCGACTAGTGAGCTTTAGCATCACCGCTAGCCGTCAAGTGATCTAGGTAGGCAACACCTTGCCAATCGTATCCAATACGACTCCTGTTAGTTGGGTGACATCACATGCCCCGGCTCCCAACCTACCTCGCCCCGAGCCCCACAACCGTTGTGATGGACTCGTCTAGATTACCAAGTGCTTCTGCTTGTAAGAGTCCGACTCAAACCCACCTAACCGGAAAGAATTGGTAGCACCTCAATTTTATGAGCCCACTACCAAGAATGTCCGACTTGTGATGGTGCAGCACTGGCGGGGCGACCGACTAGACCTTCTTTGAGGGATTAAAGAATCTACCAACTATCTAAATAGAGGTAAATAGAGACATAACAATAACACAAATAAAGCAATTATAATGTGAAATGGTATGGCTCTCTTCATGGTGATCTCCATCTCCACAAAGCTTGTAAGTCGACTCGTGCCAACTCTTGTCACGTGCCATCTTACTCCATGTAGCCGACTTGTACATCGACTTGCATGCCACCGGGTTCTCCAACAAGCTACACTAGCTAGTAAATAAAAAATTTACATAGAGAATCCGACACGCAGGTCGTTATACAATAAAATGACAGCACCTAGGCTCCAGCCGGCTGACAAGAACATGATACGCAGATCATGTATGGATTACACACATCACATGCACATAAGCCATACCATTCACAACTTCCTGCAAAAACAAGTTATGCATAGACACGATATCTACCGGCGTTGTGAAACTCGTAACGACATCTAAGGCACTACGACAGGGCGAAGCCGGCGGTCCAAGATCTTTTCCTACGCGATGCTTCCAAGATCTAGCCGAGGTAGAAGGCCACGAGTATTACCACTAGACGCGCAGGTGCGGATTATCGATGCAGCGCGTCGGGGCAGTGCAGTCCCACGATCCGGTCCGGCCGATCCAATCCCTCGAACGTCGAAGTGCTGAACGTACAGCACCTCTGCCGGTATCCACACGTACGAGGAGGAGCTCCGACGGCGGACTGCTAGGTCCGGTGCGGCGGCTGGACTGAGTGGGGCTAGGGTTCCCAACGCATGGGGGAGTGGACTAACGTGCCCGCTAGGCAACCTGCGCCCCTCTTTATATAGCGTATGGTAATGGGCTTCACAACACTTGTGGCCCATTCCCTCTGTGAGTCTGACTCACAAAACCAGTCCATTTCCGGTTCGGGTCCAACCCGACCAATACTTGCTCCCGCTCTTAAGTGTGCGACCCTGCAGGCTCATGGCGACTTGGACACGATTGGAGTCCAACTCCCAATCGATCAATCGGTAGCGGCTCCTAGCATAACGTGCCGACTCCCAAGTACCATTGAGTCATGACGACATACCTTTCAATGTGATATTCATCTTAGTCCCTTTTGCCTCACGATATACCTTGTCGAGCTATAGGCGATTTATCGTCATCCCTTGAATAGCTCAACTCTCTTCTCGATCTGTGACATGTGATTCATCTGACTAACTCTTAGTCAACCGACACAGTTAACACTTAACTGACTCGCGCATGGCCATGATTCCTGAATCATATCACTCGAGAGGGCCTAGAGAATATCTCTCCATTCGGAGGGCAAAATCCCATCTTGATTATCCACATCACGCAGCTTGCTTCTCATTCGACCCGAACTCTGCCTTTATAGTTGCCTTGTCATAGAACAACGTTTGACAGAACCTAAGTCGGTGATCCACAACTCGGATTGTGCGACAACCTCAGGTCTAAGGATTACATTGATTGAGACATGCAAATGACGACTTGATCGTTGCATCTCAATGTGGGTCAGTCCGACTTGCTAAACTCTTTAGCCAAGTCCGTGAACGTTGGAATGGCATCACCATGCCCATGACAAGTGGAACCATGTCATCAGCCAACACTCACATTAGTCTAGGGTGTGTGTCCAGCACAACCTAAATGACCAAGGACAATCTAGTATGAACAACATGAATATATAGTTCCACAATCGAATCACATATTCAATGACATATATCAGATGTTCAAAACAAGGACAACTTAATAACTTTATGAATACAGTGGGAATTACATCATACATGATTGCCTCTAGGGCATATTCCCAACAGGCTTTATATCTGTCAATTGCCCAGCTGTAATTTGTTTACCACACATGCTATCTATCTGTCTTCGGAGAGACACATCTAGTGAACTATGGATCCCAGTCCATTTTCCTCATACTGATAATACAACCACTGCAATCTCTATTTTCATACTGCTGCTACTATTTTCCTACTACCATCACTGTTTTATGTTCATCTACTGCAAACAAGTACTGTTTTCCACACCATACGTTTAACCTCTTTGTTTTCAGCAAAACCAGTGAGATTGAAAACCTCAGTGCTTCGTTGGGGCAAAGTGATTTGAGTGTGTTGTGTCTGTTCCACGTTGCTTCTGAATCGGTAGTGCGTCCTACCACCTCAGCTGCATCAACCTTCGGAAGTGATTTCTTTCTCCTACTGGTCGATTCAACCTTGGTTTTTTTTGAGGGAAAACTTGTTGTTGTGCTCTTCATACCTCCTCTTGGGGTCTCCCAACGAGTGCAAGATCTGCGCCATCAGCCGACCGAATTTGATCTTTTTAAGTAACTGCTAGGTTAGAACGACATTGGTAGCTAGGTAAACTTGTAGTGAGCCTATCTTAGCTCCAAGGTAAGGTTGGTTTTTGTGGATTCCTCTAATTAGTTGAACGGTTGTTTCTTCATAATTAATTGGTGGAAGAAAATAAACTTCCAAATAAAAAGGGAATCTAAAAACCAATCAATAAAATTATTTTTGGAAAGATCAAATGGCATTGAACAAGACCCTATCGTGGTATCTACTTAAACACACTCCAACAACGCAGGGTAAAGGGGTACTACTTACTACAAAACATACCGGAACATCATCAACTCAAGTACGCGCCACTAATGTTCATCTTGTTGCATTTCGGTGAACTTTCAGGGAGTTCCCTACTCAATCAGTTAGCAACTAGGAGTACAAATTTTTTTTGGCAATTTGATTAGTTATACTTCACCAGGTGACCGTTTCCTTGTTTGTGCATGTCTCCGTTGGGAGATTGTTTTACTTGATTTGGATGGAGACTTGCATCCTAACACCACTCGGTAGGGAAACATATTGAAGGATGTTTGTTGAGCAGATCCAGTCGTACGTCACAATGAGCAAATAAACTTGTATCATTAATATTCTCCGTTCGACAGAATCTAACACCAATGATGCCTTTCAAACTTATTAATACATGTACTTGAACCAATTTTAGAACGTCTCTCAAATGTCTGGACGAAGTTTGACTGAATGCTTTCTTATTAAGGTGGAAACACAATTAACACATGCATCAACTTACATTAAATTGTGTCTTGCTTAAGAACTAGTATATTTTCTTATCAGTTGCATGTTCGTCAACAGAAGTATGTATACCGATATGAACATGAGTGGGGGTATATCCTGAAGTCTTAGAAGAACTCTTTGAAATTAGTAAGTTTTTTTGTTCTCCGGAGCTAAGGATCCTGCAAAATACTCTCTACGTTCCAAAATAGATGAGCTCCACTTTTCCATACATGCATGTATCTAGACACTAAAACATGTCTACATACATGCATGTATGGACAAATGGAAGTCATCTATTTTGGAACGGAGGGAATAATATGGACTAAGAGTTGACCTTAAAAATGCAATATTACTGTATGTTGACTTGTCACTCTGTTGTATTTTTGTATATATAGATCGCGCTTATCCGTAAATTTAGATGAAAACTTGTCGATTCATTTTTTAATGCAATATTCATGTAGTACTACCTTTGTTAAACAACGAGGTGTGTCAAGTCGACATGATGCGCAATTGCGCATTGCGCCATAGTCAAACGTGGCATTCTGAATTGTGACATGGCATTCCGTATTGCAACTTGACATGCTTATATTAGTGAAAGCATGTTTTTTTCAATAGATTAATTTCAATACTTCAGCACATGTTTTTTGAAATTAACCACGCCATGGATGCATGGTTATGCATGAAGTGTGAAACTGACGATACATGTAGGCCAGTCACCTTCACACCAAAAACACAAATCATCACGCAATATAACTACATGGATTTATTGTATGTTGTTGTCATGAGCTAGATTGCGGAGGGGGTAGTCGTGAGAGGTGAGAGGTCTGGGACGAGGGGGTTTGGGCGCCGTGGTGCCCTAGGTATAGAACGAACATAGAGGTAAACCTACCCTTTTCTCTTTTTATTTCTTCCATACTTGATTATACGAGACTGCCCAGCTTTATAACACATCTGGCAACTAGAAAGGAAAGATCCTAGTAGAATCCTAACTTACCAAAATAACAAGACTTGGAAACCAAGAAAACACTAAACGGAGGATTGATCCCAGGGGGTGGTTCGGATAGGCCCTGGACTTTGTTGTGGCGTGACATCACTCCACCCCTCTTTGACAAGCAGCTCGTCCTCGAGCTTGAAAGAGGGGTAGTCTTTCCGCGAAGCTTAGGAATCGGTACTTGTGTCCAGGGGATCAGGTGCCTCCTCTTCGGAAGCATCCACCCAACTAGCATAAAGGCTCTTGCAGCGATGGACCGGGATGTACTTGTCGTCGCAGTTGTAGCAAAGGCCCTTGGCACGCCGCTCGTCCATCTCGGTTGGCGATAGCCACAGGAGTGGTCGCTTGTTTGGCAAAGCCGCTGCAGCCGTGGGAGGAGCCACAAGTTATGGAGTAGACGGCCTGACACCTCCACCGGCGTTTCCCTTGGACACGAGAATACTATCATTCTCTTCTTGTGTCTCACGCTCCTCGTACGCACGTGCATGATCCATGGCATCCTCTAGCGTCGTCGGGTACATGAGCTTGACATCTGTGTGAATTGACTTGTGGAGACCAGCCACAAAAAACTATACTTGGTGGGCCTTTGTGAGTCCTTAGCACCTGCACACGAGTGTTAAGAAGTTATCCTCGTAGTCATCTACAGAGCCGATTTGCCGCAGTTTCTTGATCGCTGCCAGCTTGGTGTTCCAAATTTTAGGCCCGAAACGTCGGTTCAGCAATGAACTGAACTCATCCCATGGTGGTGCGCCATGCACAAGCTTGAGACGCCAGTATCATAGTGATGCTCGTCCGTCCAGATGATAGGATGCGAGCCACACCTTACCGCTTTCCGATGTGCCCAGCCCATCAAATAATTGCTCAACACGAGTGAGCCATGGCCATATGATCCATCAAAGATGGGGAATTCTAGCTTGTGAAGTTTGGGTTTCCACTCGCCTGTACCCACCAGAACAGAGGGGGAACTGTGGTAGGGGTGGGGGCTCTGCTTTTCCTGAGTGGAATCCTCTTTGTTGAAGATTTGGCTAGAGTTTCTCTTCTCTAGGCGTGCAATGGTAACCCGGTTGGCGTCTTCCTACTCCTTGAGGCCTGCAATGGCAGCTTGATTGGTTGTTGCCTGCTCCTTCAGATCTGCAATGTCCGTCTCAATATTGTGGAGGATGGTACTCTACAGGTCATCTATGACCTCTTTTCGTGCTCCAACGAGGTTCTCATCGAGAAGCTTGGAGATGTCAGCGAGGAAAGCCATGGGTGTTGATGGTGGGGAAGATCCAAGAAGCGATTGAAAGTGCATTTCTTTATCCCTAAGGTTTTGTGTGTTACTTAACAATACTAATGGCATTATTTATCAAGGTGTTAAGTGGTGTGCAGGTGTTTATTTATCCATCCGCATCGAACACCAAAAAATAAGGTGAAGATAGATCAGCCATATTTGTCACAGAGACCAACTGGAAATTTCAACCGGATATTTCTAGTGCAACCGGGAATTCCGGTTGTGAAGATTTTATGGGAAACTATCCCCTGGAGTCACGGAAAATTTCCAGACCAACCGGATATTCCGGCTGGGGAAGATCGAGAGCAAAAACGGCTTAGGACTTGGAGTTTGTGCTCGCAAAAGTCAATGGAAATTTCCCGATGAACCGAAATTTTTGGTTGGAACCTATTTTCAACTCAGAAGCGAGCCAAAAATTCTGACCAAATTATTTGAAGAAACAGGAATTTCCGGTTGAAGTCAACTGCTTTTGAAATCCAGATCCGAAGAAGAAGTGTCGTGGTGTTGTCACGGCAAGTGTCCTCATGCGAGAACTAGATTGTGAGGCCATTTCTACTGAGCGAAACTTCGAAAGGGTTAAGGCGGAAACGAGAGACGTGAGTTTACCGAGGTTCGGCCCCTCGATTGAGGGTAAGACCTACTCCTGCCTTCTCACTATCAGGAAACAAGGTCTCGATTACAAAGGGCGATTCCGGCTCTCGATGTCTCGAGTTACCTTGCTATTGATTTAGAACTTGTCTTTCTACGTCCCAGGGTCTCGCCTTATATAGGGGACGAGACCTCCGGGTTACACCCGTTATCGGAGTCCTGATCTAATCCGGTTCTAGGTCATCCTTTGCTGGTTCACTCCCTGACCTGGTCATCTCCGTTCGGCCTTGGGCTGACCTCCAAGCATTGGGCCTTTATGCTGCTTAGCACAAACCCTGGGCCGGTCCTCTATCTTCTCCGGGTTACGAAATTGGTAGCCCAGATCTTCTTCCTTTAGAGCGACCATCATAATCCGGATCTCCCTATTATAAACCGGGCCACCAGTCTTGAGCCCCATTAAGTGGGTTCCGGTTTATATGATGGGTAGGTGAGGCTCCCCCTCACCTATTACCCCAACATTAGCCCCCAGGTTAACGTGAACATTTAAGTTTCGACTTACGACGTTCACATTAAACTTCTTGGAGCGCAAGCTAGGCAAAAAATCATTTGCCTTTATAAGATAACTTTCAAAAAGATATCCAATCCGGATTTCACGGGCTGAGCTCGTTATCTCCAAGATCATATCTTTCCGTTTCTTGGAAAGATAACTCCCGTGTTTTCATCTCCGAGATCTCTCGAACCAGAAAAAATCTGAACTTAGCCTGGACTCTTCTCCATGCAATTACTGCATTTTTTCAGAGAAAATCTCCTCCTGCGATCCAATCTCGCTGTATATTTCCCGTAAAAAAATTTAATCTTGAGGGGCCCTTGTGCAAAAATCACCACTTAACCCTAGGGTTTAGGACCCGCCTATAAATACTCAAGGGTACGGCCCCTAGGGCTCATTCGCATCCTGCGCCCCCGCTTCATCTTCTTCCTCCAGATCAAGCTCGAGAGCTCCACCTCTTCTCCTGCGCTGCCGCGGCCCGAGCATCGCCGGCGTTCATCTCAAGATGGTGAAGGAGAAAAGCTTGGTGTCCAAGACCGGCGTTGCTGGAAAGAAGAAGAAAACCGGAGGTGCTTCCGGTTCTGGAGCTGCCTGGTCTGGGAGAGGAAAAATGCAAGTCAATTGGTGCAAGTCGGAGATAACCCAAGGCCGGCTTACGGAGATGGAAGACTCCGGGTTACTGCCCAAGAACCTATCTTGGCGTGCTCCTGGGAACGAGATCCGGCCCGAACCTGTGCCGGGTGAGGTAATAGTTTTTTAAGCCCATATTCTCCATGGGTTTCGTCCACCCGGATCTCTCTTTTTTGCCGGCTCCTAAGTTATTTTGGCCTCCACCTTCAAGACCTTCCACCAAATTCTATCCTTAATGTTAGAAATTTAGTAGTCCTCTGTGAGGACTACCTCCAAGTCGAGCCCAACTTAGACCTCTTTCTCGAATACTTTTATTGCAACAAACACCTAGAAGTAGGTAGGGGTGAGCTTATTCATTGTGGGGGCGTTTCTTTTCAGAGGCGGAAAGATATCGCCTATCCGGGCATTCCTCTGGCCAGTCACCCTAAACTGTGGCAAAAATCCTACTTCTACATAAAAAAATACTTCTCCTGAAGATGAACCGGCTCTTCCGGGTTATCTTCCTGAATGTTTAGTATACACCAGTACAATGAACTCCTACGCCAAATCCTCTGATCGAGTTAAGATCCGGCCTCTCCTGAAGCGCGTAACTTCTTTGATAGTTCACGGGCTTACTGGTTTAGACTTAACCAAAACATGGGTAGAATGGCGCATCCAACCCCTCAGTATCAGGAACCGGTTGTTCCATGAATATGCCGGTTTATCAGATTCTATGCGATATTCTCAGTCTCCAGTGTCTAATTCTGTAACATCCCTGATTTTTGGAAATTGCAAAAATCACAAAAATTTGAAACTTTCTGTTTTCATGTTAAACAAGTCACCAAAAACCAAATGAGATGTAAGAAACAAAAGAAAACAATAAACATTCCTATGAAATTGGAATTAAGAATCCAAACTACCTTCTTCCTTAAACCCTAAGCCTGATTCAAATTAGTTTTCATTGTAAAGCGAAAATATTTCTTTTTAGCAAAACTCTTTAGAAACATGTTTTCAATCCCTTTATAACTATATAAAAAATTGTTTTCATACTTCCTTTCAAATATTATATCAAGTAATAACCAATAAAGTGTTTATATACATTATTTTGTTTTGAAAACAAGTAAAAGACCTTGAATACAATTTTAAAATTTACATTTGAAACCACCTCTCTAAATTTTATTAAACCCTAATTCCAATTAATTATTATTTTCTATTTAAAAATGATTTTTAGTACTATTAAGGCTTTATCTATATTTTCAAAATTCAAAATTTGAAATGTGTTGGAAACATTACAAACATGCTTCTATCTGAAGGATAAAGTTTTTACAAGTATTTATAAATTAGTTTCATATATTTTGGATTTATAAAATAAAAATTATGATTGGTTAAAGAAAACAGAAAAGAAAAAGAAAAGATAAAAAAAGGGAGAAAGGCGTCACTGGGCCGAACCCAGAACTTAACCGCCGCACGGTGCAGCGCCTGGAAGCCCAGTAGCAGCCCACCAGCCCGCGTGCCCTCCCTCTCTCTTTTCTCTCTCTGACGGGTGGGACCCGCGATGACGTGATCCCGTACGTCAGCATCTTCCACCTCCGTCCAAAAATCTCTCCCACGATCCGTGTGTTCTCCTCGCCCCGTGTGTTCCCTGGCAACCCGAGCCCCTTCCCTAAAAGCCCACGACACACTCCCCATTACCCCTCTACTCACCCTCGATTTCGTGCCCCCTGGAAACGGAATTTACTCGCCGGAGTTGGGCACAACCGCCACCGTCGATCCGCAATTCCGGCGAGGTGAGCCATCCAGAGAGCCCGCAACCGCGTGTAAACGACTCTCCGTGCTCCCGCGCCCCTTCCTAACCTCTCTCACGTTTTCTTTTCTCCCCAGGATCCACGGGAACGAATACGACTTGAAGTTCGCCGGAGTTCCGCGCCTCCGCCTGCCTGCCACCGCCCTCCCCGGAAACGACAGACGTAGAAACCGTGCCCAACGCACTCTCCGTGTCGCGCCGGTCCTTCTAGCCCCTTCCCCGACCCCGGAGATGCACCCGAGCGCCAACGCCGTTCATCACCGAGCGCAGCACCGTTGGCGATGCCATTTCCAGCGAGCCTTGCGCCGCCGAGGTAAACCTTAGGCTCTCAGCCGTTCGATCTCCATCGTGCAGCTTAGATTAGAAGTTTTATCCGAATTGGTATGGGCCAATAGGAAGCTGACAAGTGGGAGCCCCGTCATCAATGATGTAGAGGCCCCAAACCGAAAGGTTCAGAACCCCTCATATGCATACATTCACGATCCCAGGAAGATCAGTCGTGAACAACATACGAAAGCAGTACACAGATACAATATCCATTACACGAATAAAAGCAGTCTTACAAGCCAATGGTCACATGACCAAGTCTTTATTCACTGCCACGCAGGACAGGAAAAGTCATACAACATCTAAACAGCGGAAGATAAACGTAGATAGCCCATGTCAAGCTTTCACCAACAGGCTGCTGACCGGGAGCCGGGCCTAGTTCGCGTAGTCGTCGGAATAGTACTCCTCCTCGTATACCTCCTCAGGTGGTACCTCCTCAAAGTCTGGCAAGTATATACCAGGGGCGAAACCAAATGAATACGTTTGAATGTACTCAAAAAGACATCCTTCATACACTTACAAATGCATCATGCTTATATGGTAGATAGGTAGGCCATACATAGGGCTTGCTACCAATGATGTTCATGTAAGATGACATCATAGTTGCAGTCATATTAATCTGTATCTTTGTTGAAGAAGATACTTCAGAAGAAAATAATATAGTTTTCTTTCTCTTGTCGATATCGCATGTACAAGAGGTTTTGTAAACTTGTTTTACAAAAAGGAAGTTTTTTCTTTGCAAAACTTCTTGGAACAACATGTCCAAACTTTATTGGTACCTTCCGGGTACAACACTTCTGTTTTGAAAACATCTTTTGAAAACTCAGCACAATACTAGCTACATGGCCTTTCAATTGCCCATATCCGAGGGCTCGGCTATTCTGAATAGTTTTACTCTGCAGAGGTGGTACACTTTCCACTA
The DNA here is from genome assembly GCA_028641055.1 of Alopecurus myosuroides. Taxonomy (NCBI): domain Eukaryota; kingdom Viridiplantae; phylum Streptophyta; class Magnoliopsida; order Poales; family Poaceae; genus Alopecurus; species Alopecurus myosuroides. The sequence goes on from CM054059.1 coordinate 233,258,735, forward strand.
GATCCAAAACTCTACCATGGACCACCCATGGATCGACACAGCGATATGCAAGCACCAGAGAGTTGATCCTAACTGTCCACTCTGACACAAGCTAGTATATGCTTATTCCTTCAGGTGGGTTGTCTCCCCGGCATCAGGTCCCGCCTTGCCTAGTCAGGAGGCCCAGCTGTCGCATCCGGAGGGAAAATTAATCCCACACTGTGTATGTCCCGTTTCTCCCTCCTGGCGACACTTCGGTTCAGAGAATCAGCTCCTCTATAGCACTTTGGAATAAAACATACACTAACAAGTTCAAGCATCTAGATAGGCCCCATACCCATATAGAGGTAGAGTGGCAGTACATCTTGATTGTCCAGCGAAGACTAGGGTATGTGCCTTTTGTAAACATTTGAAAACACCTTCACAGTTTTTCCTTCGGTGAACAAGGTCCCGCCTTTCCACCATCATCTCCTTGTAGAACCATCTCTGTTTTGCAAAAGCACATTTTAAAGTGGTCCACTTAGGGACTCAAGATTATTGTTTAAGACGGTATTTATATACCTTATGGTGGCTAAGGGCTTGGTAACACCAAGTTGACTAATGGCAAGTGATATATAATATATATAGAGTAGTAGTAATAGTATTCACTCAATAAAATAGTTTTAGCAAACAAGTTTTGAAAACTTCAGAAGTATTTGAATGCATAAAGATATTGGGAATATAACAGCAAGCTTTAAGGATGGTTTTCCTTGGAGGTACTGAGGATCCGGGTCTTGCTCGCAACAGGAATGGTAGTAGTACCCGCCTGTCCCGACTATGTCCTCGTCGTTTTCTATCGTCGTAAAGAAAAAGTAAAGCATCCTATCAGAACCTTACCAACCAACAACTTGACTCAAACACAACATACAGAAAGCAAAAACACTCATAAAAGAATATACAAGCTCCTAAAAATATCTCACACAAACATGCATCAATAGAAGTAATATTATGCACTACTACTACCACAACTACGATAGTTGAGCTAGTTTGTTTTTCAACCAAATGGTATGGAACCAGTGGGTGTTCCACTATGTTTTCCATGCCATTTGAGAGGTGTTATGCCTCTGTTCCTTCTTGTATAAACCCAATAATTCATAGTGCAAAAATGCAACTAGCCATTCTAGTGCAAACCATTAACACTAGCAATAATAATCAAACCTATGCATGCATTCCTAAAAGGTTCAAAGTAGCTTACAGAGGGGGAATAAAGTAAATAGCAGTACCAAAATGGTACTGGACCCAAGTAAAAACATTCCTATAACTAGGATAAAAGTCTAGCAAAACATTCCAACACAAGTATTTCATGAAATGAAACTAGAGATTTCTACTATGCTCATTTTAATACTCAAACCAATACTAAACATGCATGGATTTTTGTCAAGGGCTCTCTGTGAGTAAAACTATCTAAGAACACTCAACAAACCACTTATACATGCTAGAAAACATATTGGCATAATCAAACAATGATTTACAAAATCAAACTATTCACTTTATTTTTAACAGAAACATGCATTTTTTTGATCTGTCACCAAATTAATTCTAGAGCTCAAAAATTTACACCAATCTAGGTATACATAGATCTATCTAATATCTAACATATCCAATTGGATTTGCATCAAAAGGTGTTATAAAAAAAATCCTAAAATTCATGGAACATGCTACTGGTGCTTTATCAAAATGGATACCATTTCAAAATGGTAGCTCTCCTTGGGGTGAGTTGAAGCCCTAATGGTAGATCTAGTCAAGATCTACTCTCGTAATTTTAGTTTGCTCATTTTAGACATTCCATCAAAAAGTTATGCCCTAAACATTCTCACTTACAGTCCTCAGTTCATGATTTTTCATTTGTTCATCGTTCATACAAAACCAGATCTGCTTGCTGCCATCATTCAAGATTTTGTTCAGGTACCTCTGTGAATTTTTGCACATTTTATGGTTGAGCTTAACATTTTCATTTTCGAATAAAGTAAACAGCCAGATCCTGAATAGTTTGAAAAAGAAATAAAAACCAGCGCAGTGGGCTGGTCAACGCCAGGGGCGCGGCCCAACTGCGCTCGGCGGCCCGCCTCGCTTCCGCGACGCGCGGGAACGGGCGTACCGCTTCGTCGTTCAAGCGTGGCCGCAGATCCAGAGATCTACGGCGCACAGCCACTCTCCTCTCTCTTTCCCTATTTCTATTTTTTCTCCGGCGAGGTTCACGGAAAACCGGCGGCGAGAGACGAGCGAGGCTCACCTAGGGGGGGTGCAGGGCCAAGGGAAAGGGTCGGGGAAGTCTCGCGTGGTCGATGTAGTGTAGAGGTACAGCAGCAACGACGCGGATCCACTCCAATCGACGGTGACGTGCTCGGGTGCCGCGACGGCTCCGACGAGGTTCTCGACTTCTCTGCAAACGAGGGGAGGTGGTGTGGCTTAGAGTGGGGTTACGGAGGTGGGGGAGTTCGTCTAGGGTAGTGGTGGAGGCTTCGGTGGTCTGTGGAGGGTGTATTTTCCTCGGGCTGCCGCGGTGGCCGCGGAAGAAATCCGGCGATTCACGCTATTGCGAGCAGCTCGGGAACATTGGCTGGGTTTGGGGAGTGACAGTGAGTCGAGGGGGAGATGGTGCACTGGGTTTGAGGCTCGGGGGCGGTTTATATAGAGCTGGCGACGGTGTGCACGCTCGGGCGTGTCCGTGCGCCCGCGGCGAGCTCGTGCACGCTTTGGCACGGCCAGGGTTGCTCTCTCAGGGCCCTGTGGGAGGTTCCAACTCGCCTAGGTGTGCTCGACGACCACTTGCATCGTGCCAGGGCGCGGATTTGCACGGGAGAATGCCACTGTGGCTCGGGATAGGGCGCAGCCTGTCAGGCGCCCATCCCTCCCATTTCTCTCCTCCCTGAAGTCACCTCTCTCTCTCTCCCATTAGTCAAACTCGATGCAAGTTGAGGTGCAGAGCAGGGAGTGGTTGGGGCCAGCTTCTAGAAGCCCCAATCCGTGCTCAAAAAGAATTACTGAGCTAAAAGATACAAGCATTTGAAAAAGGCTCGAGTTCACTGTTTCTGAGACCAAAATTCAGTTAAAATTTAAGTTACTGAAATTCTACTAAGTGTTAAGAAAACAGAGGGGTTAGCTGAAAGTTGGGTTGTTTTTCAGGCTTTTAAAATTATTTAAATTTGTTTTCCAAGCATGGTTCTGTTAAGCATCTTTAGTACTTTTCAAAACAGAAAAAAGATTTAAATTTGAGTAACATATGCTTGGTGAAAAATAAGTGGAAAAAGGGCTGGTTGGTTTGTTTGCACTGTTTTCCAAAAGGGCATTTTTCTGTCTTATTTCTTAGCATAAAACCATCAAGAAAAACATTGTTTTTGTGATTCCACTTTTCCAACTAGGTCATCCAAATTGTAGTATACATATTCAAGATCACACTGATGACTTAAAATCTCACAATGTGGACTTTTATATTATGAACAAGGGTGCAAAACCCTTACTAGGCTTGTTTTTCAAGCTTGTTTTTATTTGAGAAATTTTGTGATTTCACTTTGATTATTTTGTTTTATTAGTTCCACTTGACTCAATATTCAAATGTAAGTTGTTTTCAACATTGCCACCTGGGTTTTGAGTTAGGGTACCAAGGATTGCAAAAATAGAAAAGAATTCAAAATGATCAGAACCTCAGAAAACAAGTGGTTTGCTTTTAAATAAAAATGCTTGCTTGCATAGATAGTCATAGATCAAATACAACATGATGGATTACACAAGGGCCATAAAAGTTTTTGTTGGTTCCAAAAATTGGATTCCTTGTGTGAAAACATGTGTGCTAAAAATGGGGTGTGACAGACCTCCCCCCCCCCCTTAAAAGAATCTCGTCCCGAGAATCGCGGGTTTAGTCTTTGAGGAAACCAGGGAATTCTTTTCTGATAAAATCTTCACGCTCCCAGGTTGCTTCCTCCTCAGAATGATTCGTCCACTGAATCTTAAGGAACTTGAAAGCATTCCTCCTGGTAGCACGAACATTCTCCTCAAGTACCCGCAGGGGTCGATCACGGTAGGTCAAATCATCGTTGAGGTCAATGGTCTTGAAGTCAATGTCTTCGTAAGTGAGGTTCTGCTCAGGTACTTGAAGACACTTCCGGAGCAATGACACGTGAAAAACATCATGAAAGGCTGACAGCTCTTCGGGTAGCTCCAGTTGATAAGATACCTCTCCTCGACCGGCTAGGATCTTAAACGGGCCAATATATCGGGGTGTGAGCTTCCCTTTGACGTGAAAACGCTGCATCCCTTTGAGTGGCGTGACACGAAGGTACACGAAATCTCCGAAAGTGAAAGAGACATCGCGACGCTTTGTGTCCACATAACTCTTCTGGCGTGATTGTGCGGCTTTAAGACGGTCACGGATTAAATGCACTTGCTCTTTTGCAGCCTTGAGAGTATCAACTCCAAAGATCTGACTGTCTCCTGTTTCAGTCCAGTTCAGAGGGGTACGGCATTTACGACCGTAAAGTGCTTCAAACGGTGCCATCTGTAGGCTTGACTGATAGCTGTTATTATAGGAGAACTCCGCGAACGGCGGACAGTCCTCCCATTTAGCTCCATAGGACAAAACACAAGCACGGAGCATGTCTTCGAAGATTTGGTTCACACGCTCTGTATGTCCATCAGTCTGTGGATGATAGGCTGTGCTAAAAGCTAGCTTGGTTCCCAAAGCTTCGTGTAACTTTTTCCAGAATCGAGATGTGAACTGTGATCCTCGATCTGACACAATCCTGCTGGGAACTCCGTGTAGGCTGACTATGCGAGAAATATAGAGATCAGCAAGCTGGTCTCCCCGATATGTGGTCTTGACAGGAATAAAGTGTGCAACTTTGGTGAGCCTGTCAACGACTACCCATATCGAATCATTTCCCCTACTGGATCGCGCCAATCCAGTAATAAAGTCCATCCCAACTTCATCCCATTTCCAAACAGGAACTTGTAGTGGCTGTAACAACCAGCGGGACGCTGATGTCCAGCCTTCACTTGCTGACAAATATGGCACTTGGCTATAAACGAGGCAATATCCCGTTTCATTCCGTGCCACCAAAACCTTCCCTTCAAATCTTGATACATTTTGGTTCCTCCAGGGTGAATAGAGTACAAAGTGTCATGAGCCTCAGTCATGATGGTTTGCTTCAACTCTGATTCAGCCGGAACAAAAATACGTTCTTTATACCATAAGACTCCATCAGAATCAATGGTAAAACCGGCAACTTCTTCTTTCTCCATGCGGGTTTTTATTCCTTCAATGCTCTTCTGGCCCTTCTGGGCTTCCTTGATTTGATCAACTAGAGTCGGTTGAACATCCATGGCTTCCAACATGCCATAGCTGACCACCTCGATACCAAGCTGGTCAAGTTCTTTCCACAACTCCGGTTGTCTGATCTGGATCATGGAATTCAGAGAGACCGGCCCTCGACTAAGAGCGTCTGCAACAACATTTGCCTTTCCAGGGTGATAGTGGATACTGAGATCATAATCCTTGATGAGTTCAATCCAACGGCGTTGCCTCATATTGAGTTCACGCTGTGTGAAGATATACTTCAAACTCTTATGATCCGTATAGATTTCACACCTTTTCCCGTTAAGGAAATGTCGCCATGATATGAGAGCATGCACAACAGCAGCAAGCTCTAAGTCATGGGTAGGATAATTCATCGCATGAGGTCTCAACTGGCGTGAGATGAATGAGATGACCTTTCCTTCTTGCATGAGAATGCTCCCAAGTCCAAGCTTAGAAGCATCACAATACACATCGAAACTCTTGGAGACATCCGGCATGATGAGTACCGGGGCTGTCACCAATCGATTCTTCAGCTCTTGAAAACTCTCAGCACATCTGTCCGTCCAAACGAACTTGCTATCTTTCTTGAGCAACTGTGTGAGTGGTCTGGCTATACTGGAAAATCCTTGAACAAACTTGCGATAATATCCGGCTAATCCCAGAAAAGATCTGACTTCAGTGTGATTAGTCGGGGCAGCCCGATTAGCGACAGACTGAACCAGAGCAGGGTCAACAGAGATTCCACCTCCGGATACCACATGTCCAAGAAATCCAACTTCCTTCAGCCAGAATTGGCACTTGCTGAACTTAGCATACAGTTGATGCTGTCGAAGTGTTCCGAGGACAATCCTCAGATGTTCTTCGTGTTCGGCTTCGCTCTTGGAGTAAATAAGAATGTCGTCAATGAAGACCACGACAAACTTGTCCAAGCATTCCATGAAAACCTTATTCATAAGATTCATGAAGTAGGCGGGGGCGTTGGTTAGACCGAACGACATCACGGTGTACTCATACAACCCGTAACGTGTGGTGAAGGCGGTCTTTGGAATATCAGTCTCACGAACCTTCAACTGATGATAACCAGTACGAAGATCGATCTTTGAGAAGATTCTTGCCCCATTTAGCTGGTCAAACATGTCTTCAATTTTGGGCAGCGGGTACTTGTTCTTGATGGTAACATCATTCAACTTACGGTAATCCACACATAGACGTGAGGAACCGTCCCGCTTGTCCACAAAAATGACAGGTGATCCCCATGGTGATGCACTAGGGCGAATCAGACCTTTCCTTAACATGTCCTCCAGCTGCTTCTTCAACTCATCAAGCTCCTTCGGGTTCATCCGGTACGGTTTTTGTGCTATAGGTCCGGTACCGGGTATCAACTCAATCACAAACTCGATATCCCGATCAGGCGGCATACCGGGTAGTTCATCAGGAAACACATCCGGGTATTCACATACTACCGGAACTTCCTCAAGTGCAGGTGTGGCTATACCAGTGTGGCAGTGGGTCTCGGACCTTGACTTGGTTGCGGCGAAGGCAACCCTTTCCCCATCACTGGCAGTCAATGATATGGACTTTCCGGTGCAATCAATCACACCTTGGTACTTGGTCATCCAATTCATGCCTAGTACCACCTCTATCCCTTGGGATCCCAGCACTATGAGGTTGGCATGAAAAGTTTTCCCTTGTATGTCCAGGGGTACCTCATTGCAAACAAGGTTGGCTTGGGTACTAGTTCCAGGTATTTGGACTAACATGGGTTGGTGCATACGGGTATGCTTCATACCACTTCTCTCAGCAAAAGGCTTGGTAACAAAGGAATGTGATGCACCCGAATCAAACAATACAGCAGCAGGTACAGAGTTGACAGGAAACGTACCCATCACCATGTCTGGCGCATCCTGAACTTCCTCAGCAGTGACGTGATTCAGATACCCCTTGGTCCTAGTCTGCTTCCTGGGTGCTGAGGCATGAGTCATCTTGGTAGCATTGTTCTGGGTTGATGCAGCCATCTTGGTTGGGCACTCCCGTGCAAAATGTCCTTCCTTGCCACAGGTGAAACAGGTTAAGCTAGGTTTGGTGCCTTGGGTTGGCTTGGCAGCATGGTTGGGTTTGTTTCCATTTCCATTCCCATTTCCACTGCCCCCAGGCTTGGGTGTTTATGTCACACGGTTGTTGTTGTTGTTGTGGTGGTTTTTGTGGCTGTTGTGGTGGTTGTGGTTGTGGCTATGGTTGTTATGGTGGTTCCTTGGCGCAAAGGTATGCGCCCTGTGGGGTGGCGGCCTGGTATAAGGGGTTGGGCGGTTTCTGGGTGCACTTGGTCCTCCTTGGAACTGCATCTTCCTCTTACGGTTCTCAAAGACATTCTGCCTCTTGTGTTCCATCATCATCGCGGCATCTGCGAGTGATTCCAGATCTTCAAAGGGGATGACCACAAGGGTACACTGCAACTCATCGTGCAGTCCATTCAGAAACCTTTCCTTCTTCTTGGCTTCAGTATTGACCTCATCTGGTGCATACCGGGCTAGCAGAGTAAACTCTTCCCAGTATTTGGAAACAGACATGCCTCCCTGTTTCAGCTTCTGGAACTTGTCCTTCATGATGCTCATCACTCCCTAGGGATGTGATACTTGCGGAAACGGACGCAGAAGTCCTCCCAGGTGAACACATAGTTAGGAGCGACGGTGTCGCAGGTGGTCTCCCACCAAGTCCTTGCTGGCCCAGCAAGAAAGTGGGTAGCAAAGAGCACCTTGTCACCTTCGTCGACTCCTGCCACCTTCAAATCGTTGGCGATGGTGCGAAGCCAGTCGTCAGCGTCCAGGGGTTCCACAATCTTTGTGAACACTGGAGGGTTCGTCTTCTGAAACACCTTCAGCTTTGATCGCCCGCCATTTCCATTGTCATCGCCATGGTTGTTGTTGTTGGCGCTGGCAGCGGCCAACTGCTGCAGGGCAGCAACTGTGGCGGCACTCTCGGCTCTAGTGGCCTGACGGTCCTCCATCAAAAGTGCCAGCGGTGCCTCCATGGTCGGTGGGGGTGGTGGCGGTGGTTCCCGACGTGGCGCCATGCTGTTTATTGAGACATGTGTAAGTCTATGCAGCAAGACTTAAGGTTTTGTTTTTAGTCATGGTAAAACTTTTTAGCAATAAAAAGGAGTGTAGGTTATGATGGGTGATTTTAATTTGCTTTGGTGATTTGTTCTTTGAGGGGGTTGAAACGATTCATCAAGTTCATAAAGACTACATCATACTAAAAGCATAGGGTTCATACATAGCACAACACTCAAACAGACATCTACCACAACTACGCTCCTCAGAGCTACATCGGGGGATTCGCCTTATGGGGTCGGCGTACATCTAGCTAGCACTACTCTATAGCTAAGAGGTGCTACGACTAGCTAAAAGTTGTCGACGTCGAAGAGGAGCTCCTCTGGGTCCTCCTCCTCAACGGCGTCGTCGTCCTCCTGCAAGCTCGCCGCGCTCATATCCATGCCCTCTGTGTCGGACTAGATGTCGTCGTCAACGAGGAGGTCCTCGTTCTCCCTGCGGAGCTCGGAGTTCTCCTCCTCTAAACCCTCGAGAGTGGAGTCTCGAGTGGCCAGCTCCTCCCTGGCGGTCCTCAGGCGGTCATGCAGGGTTGCGTTGCCCTCCTGAAGGGATCCCACCTTGGCGTGGAGACGGTCACGGGCCCGGCGGGTGGTCCGTAACTGCCTCTCCAAGGCACGGGATCGCGCAGTCGCGGTCTCTAAGTCGAGCATCGTCTGCCCAAGATGGGTACAAAGGAGACGGCACTCGGAGGCAGTGGTACGCTGCAAGATACCCATGTCGTCAAGACGACGCTGGGTGCGGTGGAGTAGGATCTCCATATCGTCCTGGTGCGCGCCAAGACCCGTCACGTCCTGAGACACGGCCATAGGTGTGCCGGTCTCGTCCCTCCTCCCGAGGAACTCATAGGCAGTCCCTATGAAACGGTAGTCTCGAAGGTTAGCCAGGCGCGCTATGGCCTCCTGGATCACGCGTACTGCTCCCTCCTGCCAGGAGCGCTCTACGGTGGCGATGAAGAACGCCTCCGCCGTAGGAGTAGTCAGTGGAGGGCGTATCACACACTCCACCAACCATTCCCCCTCTATGGGGGACCCAGTGATCACCCCTCCCCGAAGCTCGGCAATGGGGCGGTCGAGCAGCTCGGTCATCGCTACGAGTCGCCGCTCGAAGCGGAAAGGGAAGTCCCTGGCCAGTCCTAACTGGCAAGCCTCCGTGTACACGACATCCATCTACACAAAATTTTAAGTAAGGTTGACTTAGTGTCCAAGCGTGCAAAATTTTAAGGTCGAACATGATGTAATCTTAATGTAAGTATAGTTTGAGAAAATAGGGAAGATGGGTGTAAGAATCTTTTAAAACTTTAATCACTTGAGTATATTATATATATATAGTACTAGTTGACGTCCATGCTAACTAAGGGCTCCTAGGGTCAGGATAGCTCTGATACCAACTTTGTAGAGGCCCCAAACCGGAAGGTTCAGAACCCCTCATATGCATACATTCACGATCCCAGGAAGATCAGTCGTGAACAACATACGAAAGCGGTACACAGATACAATATCCATTACACGAATAAAAGCAGTCTTACAAGCCAATGGTCACATGACCAAGTCTTTATTCACTGCCACGCAGGGCAGGCAAAGTCATACAACATCTAAACAGCGGAAGATAAACGTAGATAGCCCATGTCAAGCTTTCACCAACAGGCTGCTGACCGGGAGCCAGGCCTAGTTCGCGTAGTCGTCGGAATAGTACTCCTCCTCGTATACCTCCTCAGGTGGTACCTCCTCAAAGTCTGGCAAGTATATACCAGGGGCGAAACCAAATGAGTATGTTTGAATGTACTCAACAAGACATCCTTCATACACTTACAAATGCATCATGCTTATATGGTAGATAGGTAGGCCATACATAGGGCTTGCTGCCAATGATGTTCATGTAAGATGACATCATAGTTGCAGTCATATTAATCTGTATCTTTGTTGAAGAAGATACTTCAGAAGAAAATAATATAGTTTTCTTTCTCTTGTCGATATCGCATGTACAAGAGGTTTTGTAAACTTGTTTTACAAAAAGGAAGTTTTTTCTTTGCAAAACTTCTTGGAACAACATGTCCAAACTTCATTGGTACCTTCCGGGTACAACACTTCTGTTTTGAAAACATCTTTTGAAAACTCAGCACAATACTAGCTACATGGCCTTTCAACTGCCCATATCCAAGGGCTCGGCTATTCTGAATAGTTTTACTCTGAGAGGTGGTACACTTTCCACTAGATCCAAAACTCTGCCATGGACCACCCATGGATCGACACAGCGATATGCAAGCACCAGAGAGTTGATCCTAACTGTCCACTCTGACACAAGCTAGTATATGATTATTCCTTCAGGTGGGTTGTCTCCCCGGCATCAGGTCCCGCCTTGCCTAGTCAGGAGGCCCAGTTGTCGCATCCGGAGGGAAAAATAATCCCACACTGTGTATGTCCCGTTTCTCCCTCCTGGCGACACTTCGGTTCAGAGAATCAGCTCCTCTATAGCATTTTGGAATAAAACATACACTAACAAGTTCAAGCATCTAGATAGGCCCCATACCCATATAGGGGTAGAGTGGAAGTACATCTTGGTTGTCCAGCGAAGACTAGGCTATGTGCCTTTTGTAAACATTTGAAAACACCTTCACAGTTTTTCCTTCGGTGAACAAGGTCCCGCCTTTCCACCATCATCTCCTTGTAGAACCATCTCTGTTTTGCAAAAGCACATTTTAAAGTGGTCCACTTAGGGACTCAAGATTATTGTTTAAGACGGTATTTATATACCTTATGGTGGCTAAGGGCTTGGTAACACCAAGTTGACTAATGGCAAGTGATATATAATATATATAGAGTAGTAGTAATAGTATTCACTCAATAAAATAGTTTTAGCAAACAAGTTTTGAAAACTTCAGAAGTATTTGAATGCATAAAGATATTGGGAATATAACAGCAAGCTTTAAGGATGGCTTGCCTTGGAGGTACTGAGGATCCGGGTCTTGCTCGCAACAGGAATGGTAGTAGTACCCGCCTGTCCCGACTATGTCCTCGTCGTTTTCTATCGTCGTAAAGGAAAAGTAAAGCATCCTATCAGAACCTTACCAACCAACAACTTGACTCAAACACAACATACAGCAAGCAAAAACACTCATAAAATAATATACAAGCTCCTAAAAATATCTCACACAAACATGCATCAATAGTAGTAATATTATGCACTACTACTACCACAACTACGATAGTTGAGCTAGTTTGTTTTTCAACCAAATGGTATGGAACCAGTGGGTGTTCCACTATGTTTTCCATGCCATTTGAGAGGTGTTATGCCTCTGGTCCTTCTTGTATAAACCCAATAATTCATAGTGCAAAAATGCAACTATCCATTCTAGTGCAAACCATTAACACTAGCAATAATAATCAAACCTATGCATGCATTCCTAAAAGATTCAAAGTAGCTTACAGAGGGGGAAACAAGTAAATAACAGGAACAAAATGGTACTGGACCCAAGTAAAAACATTCCTATAACTAGGATAAAAGTCTAGCAAAACATTCCAACACAAGTATTTCATGAAATGAAACTAGAGATTTCTACTATGCTCATTTTAATACTCAAACCAATACTAAACATGCATGGATTTTTTTCAAGGGCTCTATGTGAGTAAAACTATCTAAGAACACTCAACAAACCACTTATACATGCTAGAAAACATATTGGCATAATCAAACAATGATTTACAAAATCAAACTATTCACTTTATTTTTAACAGAAACATGCATTTTCTTAGATCTGTCACCAAATTAATTCTAGAGCTCAAAAATTTACACCAATCTAGGGATACATAGATCTATCTAATATCTAACAGATCCAATTGGATTTGCATCAAAAGGTGTTATAAAAAAAATCCTAAAATTCATGGAACATGCTACTGGTGCTTTATCAAAATGGATACCATTTCAAAATGGTAGCTCTCCTTGGGGTGAGGTCAAGCCCTACTGGTAGATCTAGTCAAGATCTACTCTAGGAATTTTAGTTTGATCATTTTAGACATTCCATCAAAAAGTTATGCCCTAAACATTCTCACTGACAGTCCTCAGTTAATGATTTTTCATTTGTTCATCGTTCATCCAAAACCAGATCTGCTTGCTGCCATCGTTCAAGATTTTGTTCAGGTACCTCTTTGAATTTTTGCACATTTTATGGTTGAGCTTAACATTTTCATTTTAGAATAAAGTAAACAGCCTGATCCTGAATAGTTTGAAAAAGAAATAAAAACCAGCGCAGTGGGCTGGTCAACGTCAGGGGCGCGGCCCAACTGCGCTCGGCGGCCCGCCTCCTTCCGCGATGCACGGGAACGGGCGTACCGCTTCGCCGTTTAAGCGTGGCCGCAGATCCAGAGATCTACGGCGCACAGCCACTCTCCTCTCTCTCTCCCTATTTCTATTTCTTCTCCGGCGAGGTTCACGGAAAACCGGCGGCGAGAGACGAGCGAGGCTCACCTAGGGGGGGGGTGCAGGGCCAAGGGAAAGGGTCGGGGAAGTCTCGCGTGGTCGATGCAGTGTAGAGGTACAGCAGCAACGGCGCGGATCCACTCCAATCGACGGTGACGTGCTCGGGTGCCGCGGCGGCTCCGACGAGGTTCTCGGCTTCTCTGCAAACGAGGGGAGGTGGTGTGGCTTAGGGTGGGGTTACGGAGGTGGGGGAGTTCGTCTAGGGTAGTGGTGGAGGCTGCGGTGGTCTGTGGAGGGTGTATTTCTCCTCGGGCTGCCGCGGTGGCCGCGGAAGAAATCCGGCGATTCACGCTATTGCGAGCAGCTCGGGAACATTGGCTGGGTTTGGGGAGTGACAGTGAGTCGAGGGGGAGATGGTGCACTGGGTTTGAGGCTCGGGGCGGTTTATATAGAGCTGGCGATGGTGGTGCACGCTCGGGCGTGTCCGTGCGCCCGCGGCGAGCTCGTGCACGCTCTGGCACGGCCAGGGTTGCTCTCTCCGGGCCCGTGGGAGGTTCCAACTCGCCTAGGTGTGCTCGACGACCACTTGCATCGTGCCAGGGCGCGGATTTGCACGGGAGAACGCCACTGTGGCTCGGGATAGGGCGCAGCCTGTCAGGCGCCCATCCCTCCCTCCCGTTTCTCTCCTCCCTGAAGTCACCTCCCTCTCTCTCCCATTAGTCAAACTCGATGCAAGTTGAGGTGCAGAGCAGGGAGTGGTTGGGGCCAGCTTCTAGAAGCCCCAATCCGTGCTCAAAAAGAATTACTGAGCTAAAAGATACAAGCATTTGAAAAAGGCTCGAGTTCACTGTTTCTGAGACCAAAATTCAGTTAAAATTTAAGTTACTGAAATTCTACTAAGTGTTAAGAAAAACAGAGGGGTTAGCTGAAAGTTGGGTTGTTTTTCAGGCTTTTAAAATTATTTAAATTTTGTTTTCCAAGCATGGTTCTGTTAAGCATCTTTAGTACTTTTCAAAACAGCAAAAATATTTAAATTTGAGTAACATATGCTTGGTGAAAAATAAGTGGAAAAAGGGCTAGTTGGTTTGTTTGCACTGTTTTCCAAAAGGGCATTTTTCTGCCTTATTTCTTAGCATAAAACCATCAAGCAAAACATTGTTTTTGTGATTCCAATTTTCCAACTAGGTCATCCAAATTGTAGTATACATATTCAAGATCACATTGATGACTTAAAATCTCACAATGTGGACTTTTATATTATGAAAAACAAGGGTGCAAAACCCTTACTAGGCTTGTTTTTTAAGGTTGTTTTTATTTGAGAAATTTTGTGATTTCACTTTGATTATTTTGTTTTATTAGTTCCACTTGACTCAATATTCAAATGTAAGTTGTTTTTAACATTGCCACCTGGGTTTTGAGTTAGGGTACCAAGGATTGCAAAAATAGAAAAGAATTCAAAATGATCAGAACCTCAGAAAACAAGTGGTTTGCTTTTAAATAAAAATGCTTGCTTGCATAGATAGTCATAGCTCAAATACAACATGATGGATTACACAAGGGCCATAAAAGTTTTTGTTGGTTCCAAAAATTGGATTCCTTGTGTGAAAACAAGTGTGCTAAAAATGGGGTGTGACAGACGAGTCAGCAGCCCAGTCAGCATTCCGAACCAATCACAGCCAGCCACGTGTTCGAACTGATTTTCTGTTTAATCCGAATAGAAAATCAATTGGCAATTTGCAGAAACAACCCTGGAACTTAGAAACCTCATAACTTTTGATCCACTTACCCAAATTTAGTAAACTTGGACTTTTTGAAATCAATACAACATGTAGAAACTTTTGGCAGTGTCCAAATTCAAATTTGACAAACTTAAATTGGTTCAGATTTAAATATGCTTGTTTGATGAATATTGGCATATTTTAAATTCTACAAATCCAAAAATTGCAAATAAAATATTTTTGGAATCCTTGGAATGTGTAATTTCATACCCTCTGTCCCAAAATAATAATTGAACCAACTAAAATAGATATTAGAATTTAAATAACCATTTAAGTATTTTGCACCTAGTTTTAATTCTATAAATAATTTTAATTAGTTTTCTTCTGGAAAATTGTTCCATTTAGTAACCTTAGACCAGAGAAACCAGTACCCAACATATTTGTGACCATAGGAACCATTCTAGGTAATTTTGTCCTATAAACCATCTATAGTAGTCAACCTTTATAAATTAACTGTTGTTTGATGAAACCCCCTTTAGGAAAATTGTGGTATGATCATTTTGATCAAAACCAACACCCATGTCATGTTGACCATATGGAAAGAAACCTTTGGACCAGAAACCATATCCCAAAACCCTTTGTGAATTTACAAGTCATATTGTAAATTGATTGAAACCCTAGTATAAAAAGCAATGGAATAAATCATGTTTGTCATGGTTTTGATTTCTAAAACCCTTAAGTCCTAAACCTTATCACATACACTTCTTTTGTATATTGAGTGAAGTTATATTCCTTGACCAACCCATGCCCTAGTAGCTAGGCCTGAGCCCTTTTACCATAATTCTTTTTGTAAATTGAATTATTGTGATAAACTTGAACTTGACCATACAAGACCAAACAATAACCATCTCATCAGAATTCTTTTCTCATATTGAATTGTGTCAAATCCTTGTCCATGTTAACACCAATCAAGCTGAATAACTTGTTATGCTTCTGTATTTTATTTTGTTGTATTTGTTTGTATGTTTGTGAATTGCTTGTTTATTGTTATTTATTTGTATTGTTTAGATTGTATGGAGAGCAACGTTCTATTTGTAAAGAGAGTGTCTCTATACCAACTTCCACAGGGCAAGTGATACTCATGTCCCACTTTTGTTTCCAATTGCATTAGTGTTTTCAGTAGTATCACCATAGGTGATTTTAATTATTTTCCAAGTATATGCTATGCTCAAAAAACCTAGTAGTGTGTAGCCAACCTGAAACCCCTGCTAGGTACTAGTTTAGCAATACTAGAATGTTATCACAACTATTGTTGTTGCTTGTTGGGTTGTGATGATTTGAAAATTGAAAAGTAAGAACCCAATGAAACACCTGGGTGGATTCGTACGAATGGATTATATTGAGTGGCTACTCAGGGCCATGTTCATGGTGGATTTAGCCATGGATGTGGTGGTTATCACCTGAGGGTACACTTGTGGATTGCCACCCAGGATTAAACAGATTTCTAGGTCTTCACTATATAGTTAGCTTCTAGTGCAGCCTTGAGGTAATATGGGCTCAGCCAAGATTAAGTAAGTTGTGGGGGTTCATCCTGTTGTATGACATTGGGTGGTAGAATTTTACGAGCGTCGAGTCATGCTGGTATGGTTGAACCCCTCTTCCCAAAGATCTTGTCTCATTCTTCCCTCGGGGAGGATGAGTCTCAAGGTGAAAGTGCACAACCTCTCTAGAGTTAAAAACTAAGATCTTAGCCGTGTCCCCGGTTATGGGCCAGTTGAGCAGCTAGACAAAGTTGGTGCTGAAGGATCTCCTCATCTTTTCTGAATGAAACAAAATATGGTAGAAACCCTTTTAGGGAACATGGTGGATTTAGCCATGATGCCACAATCAAACCTCATGGTGGATTCAGCCATGATGATTTACCAAACTTCATGGTGGATTTAGCCATGACGATTTTCAAACTTCATGGTGGGTTTAGCCATGATGATTTATCAAACTTCATGGTGGATTTAGCCATGATGAACTGTCGACCTTCATGGTGGATTTAACCATGATGGTTGTACTAAAGTCTTCATTTTTATTAAAATGATTTATCAAATATAGGACAAAACTGGCTTTATGCAAATAGCCCAGACTCCACCAGCCAAATATCATGTAGCTAGTTTATTCCTCAAAACTGTCACCATACAAGTGTCACTTGCCAGTACATTGTTTGTACTCACTTCCTCCCCCGTGGGGGCTGCATATTCCAACGTGCAGATAAATCTGAAGACGGGTGAGGATTTCGTTTAGGATATCGAGTCTATCGCCAACATGTTCTGCCTATGGCGCATGAAGATGAAGAAGGATCATTGAT
This sequence comes from Alopecurus myosuroides, assembly GCA_028641055.1. NCBI lineage: Eukaryota > Viridiplantae > Streptophyta > Magnoliopsida > Poales > Poaceae > Alopecurus > Alopecurus myosuroides. Next base: position 233,275,643 of record CM054059.1, read on the forward strand.
GAATTGTTTCCGCTGTGTTTACTTTGAAACTTGGTTATTTGGGCTAGTCCATGTTGACTGTGCCATTCATAAGACTATTTATTTCTTATCCACTGGATCAACGATGTAGAATGATGCTATTGCAATGAATATTTCGTTTTGTCATGTGTATGCTATCAGAGATCCCGGGAATAGCAGGATACACAAGTGTTCTATCATTATCAAAAGGTAGGGCGCTACAAAATTGTATCAGAGCATAATGTTGCCTGTAGGATCGAGACCCTAAGTTTGGATTAGAACTAGGAAAACACGCTAGGATTCAAAATCTACTTTCTTTAAACCTATAGAAACAGAGCATCACATTTTAATCTTTCTCATATCCTCTCATCTATTATCCACCTTCAAAATATTCTTCTATTGTTATAGATGACCTACCTCTTGTTTTTCATCAAGACAAGGTTGGTGAAAAATCATGGAGTGAAAGGAATAGTTTTCAGCTGACCTTTTGGTTTCAACATGAAGATCTACACTCAAGACCATTGAAGAAACTTGGAGTTATACCCATACTTCATAACAATCATAAACACCTCAAGACATTGATAATAAGTATTTGAAGAAACTCAAGAAGAGATAGATGAGACCACCAATCTAGTTACCTTGTTAGAACAACGTTAACGTGTTAGTGTATTGATCATACAAATTGTGTGTGTTATGACAATACTAGGTTTTTTGTTAAACCTTGATGATTGGAGTGATGAATGTTTGTTATATGCTTGTTTGATGTTGTTTGTCTGATGAATTGCCTTGCTCTGCTTTGTTTGGGTAGGAACCTTCTTTAGTCTCTTTCTAAATTTCTACTCATCCATGCTAAACCAAACCAAACCAAACCAAACCCAACACCATACCCCTGTACCAACCATAGTTATTTTCTAAATTGGTGTGCAACAACTGATTCGACACCCAAGAGCACCTTTTGAGACAACCATCCAATTGAGGAATACCAAAGATCTCAGGATTATGTTCATCTGCGTGAAGGCACAATCACATCCATGATCAAGACACCTCTATCCTAAGGAGCTACAAGTTTATCAACTAATGATAATGAACAATGGAGGCTGATTCAAAGGAGCTAAGTTTTTGTAAAACTACCTACACTATGAGAAGGACATATGAAGAAGATGCAACTGTTCAACTGGAGGTGAGAAGAGTTTACGCAATCCCACTAGTTGGAGAAACAATAGTTTAGTTCAGGTTTGTCTTACTGTCGGGGGGTTACCCCCGAGTAGGGTAAAGACAGGTGGTAAAGGCAGCTTACAGAAGAGAGGTTTGGTCGAGTAGCCGACTACCTGGTACTCGCTACCCGGTCCACTGCTACTCGGTCTCACCTCAAGATGACCAGAAGGAGATATCAATCAAGTTCTACCCTGTCGAGTAGAAGGTTTGGCCCGAGTACAATTGGCGGGAACAATTGGCGGGAACCTACTCGGGCCAGAAAGTCAAAGGAGCCGTTCTGACACAGGATCCCGCGTATCCTGGGTCCGTACTTGGCAGCATTCGAACTACTGTTCACCTGGGACCGGCCTGCCTGACAGTGACAGCATGGAAGCAGGCCGTGGCAGGATAAGGGGGGCCTACTCTGTGCCTAGGTACAGTGATACCAGACTGTCCCCTAGTTTTGCCCAACGACTTTACAGAAGCAGCCAAGGTTAGGAACCAAAGCTGTCAGCGGGTACTCGGAGAAAGGACGATGTGCACACTATGTCGACACTTGTCTAGATTTGGACGTATCCGGCTGGGCACCGTGTATATAAGGTGCCCCGCCGCCTCCTGCGTGGGGCACGCTAACAGATGCTCATAGTGAACCCTAGAAACCCTAAGTTCTTGACCTAGCTCTACTCGGAGAGGAGAGAGAGGCTACTCGGTAGAGATACCATTTGTACTGTGGCTACTCGGAGAGACATCGTAATACATAGAGAAAGGCAGGAGTAGGGGTCTTACCTCCTCACGAGGGCCCTGAACCTGGGTACATCGTGTTGTTTGTGTTGTGTGGATCTTACCTCACGCGGCTACTCGTCGCGTGATCCCTCCCCGGACACCTCCAGCGTCCATCGTCCCCACATCTTTAGCCATCCTATGGCATCTGCCGTGACACCACCACGACAGTTGGCGCCCACCGTGGGGCAACCAGCGGCGCTGGCTGGAGTTTCTGTTCGGACGGGATCTTCACCAGCGGAGCGCGTAGTTTGTGGCCTTGTCCACAGATTCGGCTCCTTCGACTTCGTCACCGACAACGCCGGCTGTTTCGGCGGCATGGCCATGCCCGAGGGCGGCTCGGTGATCTCCTTCGGCTCGCATCTCGTCTACGTCGCCACCGTCGCCAACAGCGCCTACCCCGAGCTGGTGCATGACGCGGAGGATCCTCCTGCGGTGGTTGCTGCTCGCGGAAGGCCTGCATGCAGCTCAGCATGCTGCGCTGAGGTGATGGTGACGGGCTTGGCGGCGAACACTGGCGCAGCTGCTACTGGCGCTGCGGCCGTCGTCGAGGAGGTTGACGACCCGCCTGCTGGTGGCAGGAACCACCGGCCCTACGAGAAGGAGAGCAACCTGCCACCTTCCACGTCTACGGTCATCCCCGCGTCTGCTGCGCGAACCGGCATGCCCACTCCCACCGACATCGAGCTCCTAGCCGCGAGGGAGCAACTCGAGCGGCAGCGCCAGGAGCTGCTTGCCGAGCAGGCGGAGTTGGAGAAGATCAGGCTTGAGCTGAGTCTAGACCAGCTCGAGTACAACAAGGCTCACGGCTTCACGCCGGTCGCCAGGAGGCCCAGCAGAGTAGGCGCTACGCGGCGCAACCTGGGTGCCGAGATGGCGACAGTTGCGGAGGAGCCCGCGCAGTCCGCCACCGCGAACACCTTCACAAGGCCAAGGTACAGCACGCCCGCCAAGACGCTCAGAGCCGCACAGGCCGTGGCTGCCGAGTTGCCGCGCCTAGATGGAGAGGCGCGTCTCAGGCAGCAGGAGAGGCTCAACGAGTTGGTGTTGGAGGCCGCTAGGCAGAACGAGGAGTTCCAGAAGGCCAACCCGGGAGCTGGAGCTTCGCAAGTGGTTCACTCGCACGCGGCTAGATCTAACGATCAAGCCTCGTCTCCGCATCCCAGCCGCGAGAAGAGCCGCAGCGGGCGCTCGGGTAGAGACAGGCAAATGCAGGTGTATGACCCGGCTGCTGCCGCGAAACAGGTTGCTGTGCCGCAGCAGCCCGGGCAGGAACACAATGCTGCAAAAGCAGGCTCTCAAGCCCATCAAGCTCAAAGCCGTGCCCGAGAAGCCGCGCGTCCGGGTACTTCTCGGCAACCCGCAGCTCAGCCTACTCGGCAGAGGCAGCAGCCGCGCCCAGTGGCACCAGTCGCCAACCCGGTGGAGCAGCCTGCAGCTATGCAGGTGGATAGGTATGATGATGGCTACTCGGCTATGGAGATGGCTGGCTATGACATCCATGACCGTGTTGGTGAGCGTGTGTTGGCGCCTGGAGATGCAAGGCACCAGTTGGACCGTATCAGCTTGTCGGCGCGGCTTGAGAGCACGGGTCCTCCCGGCCCCGAGTGCTTTGGCCCGCGCATCATGAACGAGCCTTCCGTGAAGGGCTTCCAGCTCGCAAGAGGCACCAAGAGCTACAATGGTAGCACCAAGCCCGAAGATTGGCTCAATGACTACGTCACCGCAGTCCACATTGCAGGTGGCAACAGGAGATGGGCAGTGCGGTACGTCCCGCAGATGCTAGAGGGTCCAGCTCGCACTTGGCTCAACAACTTGCCCAAGCACAGCATAAATTGCTGGCTGGATTTCTCGGACGCCTTCGTCAGCAACTTCACGAGTACATACAAGAGGCCGAATAGGCCACAGCAGCTGTCGGCTTGCAGGCAGCGAGAAGATGAGACGGACCGCGAGTACCTTACTCGGTGGAGCACCTTGAGGAACACTTGTGAGGGTGTGAATGAAGCACAGGCCATCACTTGGTTTGCGCAGGGTTGCCGACATGGCAGCATGCTTTGGCAGAGATTCAGAGGGAAATGCCGAGCACACTGGCCGAGACCATCAAGATTGCGGATCAGTACGCACTCGGTGATCCTACTCAGCCACTGATGGACTCCTCTGAGCCGAGAAGAAACTTCAACAGCAGCAAGCGCAACGAGTTCCGCAACAAGCGCCGAGTAGATACTCGGTATGATCCCGAAGAGGTGAATGCAGTGAATGTTGGAGGCGGTGGTGGCCAAAGGCAGAAACCTGCTGGAGCCTACGGGCAGAACCAGAACCAGGGCCAGGGCAACAAGAAGCCATTTCGCGCCTCTCAGTCGGGTAGCGGGAACTCCGAGCAGCCGAAGAAGTTTGTCTTCGATGACATGAAGGATGGCCCGTGTAGCTTTCACACTCACCACCCCTCAAGGCCTGCGAACCACACTACTCGGCAGTGCGAGTGGTGGGATGTGATCAAGAGTGATGGCTTGCCTCCTCCTCCTCCTCTGCCAGCCGCCAATGCTACTGTTCAGCCTACTCGCGCACCTGCAGCTCGGCCGCCAGTGTACCCGAGAAGAGAGAATGTCAACCAGGTGGCTTTAGGAGCCAACCGGAACTTCAACAACGAGAGATACCGCAACAACAACAACAACTACAACCGCAACAACAACAACAACAGGGGCAACAACAATGGCAACAATGGCAACAATGGGGGCAATGGCTCCAACCAGTACCAAGAGCACCATGAGAGCTATATGATCTTCACTTCTGAGGCAGTCGACAAGCAGTCACAGCACAGGCGGGCCATGGAGGTCAATGCAGTGATTCCGGCTGTTCCTCACTACATGTATTGGTGTGACCAGGAGATCAGGTGGACTCGGGCAGATCACCCCAAGGTGATGCCCAATCCGGGTACCTATGCCTTGGTGCTGGATCCTACCTTCCTGGGCCCCGAGAAGAATGTGAGGTTCAGCAAGGTGCTAATCGACAACGGCAGCAACATCAACATTGTGTACAAGGACACACTCGAGAAGCTTGGCCTGGCCGAGAACATGATGTTGCCCAGCAAGACCACTTTCCATGGCATTGTGCCCGGGATCTCATGCAACCCGATTGGCCGAGTGTGGATTGATGTGCTATTCGGTACTCGGGAGAACTGCCGCACAGAGCGCCTGCAGTTTGAAGTGGTGGATCATCAGAGCCCCTATCATGCTCTACTCGGCAGGCCTGCTCTGAGCAAGTTCATGGCCTCTACACATGTGGCTTATCTGAAGATGAAGATCCCCGGTCCCAATGGCATCATCACCATCTCGGGAGATTACAAGAAGTCCATGGAGTGTGCCTCTGCTAGCTCCCAGCTGGCGGAATCGATGGTGATTGCTGCCGAGAAGAAGAAGATGTACGAGGTGGTGGCCATGGCTCAGTCCGCACAAGCTGGCGCACAAGGTGTGCCGAGTACTCAGCATGGTACTGCTTTCCAAGCTGCCAAGGAGACCAAGACAGTCCAGGTTGACCCCGAGTTCCCGGAGCGCGTGGCCATCATTGGTGCCGGGTTGGCGGAGAAATAGGAAAGCGCGCTCATCCACTTCCTCCGTGAGAATCGGGATGTGTTCGCCTGGACCAATGAAGATCTACCAGGAGTCCCGAGGGAATTGGTTGAGCACTCTTTGCATGTGCGTCCTGACGCTAAGCCCGTGAAGCAGGCTTTGCGCCGTTTCGGAGATGAGAGAAGGAAGGCCATCGGTGATCAAATCACCAAGCTGCTGATCAGTAACTTCATCATGGAAGTGCTGCACCCGGACTGGTTAGCCAACCCGGTCATGGTCGAGAAGAAAAAGGAAGATCCCAAGGCTGCCACTGCATGGCGCATGTGTGTCGACTACACCGACTTGAACAAGGCATGCCCCAAGGATCCTTTCCCGCTACCTCGCATCGATCAGGTGATCGATTCCACTGTCGGCTGTGAACTGTTGTCTTTCATAGATGCCTACTCTGGTTTCCACCAGATTGCACTCAACCCTGCAGATCAAATAAAGACTGCTTTCATTACCCCGTACGGGGCATATTGCTATCGTGTCATGTGTTTTGGCCTGAGGAATGCGGGTGCAACCTATCAGAGATGCATGCAGAAATGCTTGCATGACCAGCTCGGCAAGAATGTGCAGGTGTACGTAGATGACATTGTCATCAAAACGAATAAAACACATACTCTGCTTGCCGACCTGGAGGAAACCTTTGCTAACCTACGCAGGTACAAAATGAAACTGAATCCGAGTAAGTGTACCTTTGGTGTACCAGCTGGAAAGCTACTCGGTTTTCTGGTTTCTAGTCGGGGCATTGAAGCCAATCCTTCTAAGATAAAAGCTATTGAGAGCATGTCTTTGCCGAGATCATTGAAGGATGTGCAGAAGTTCACGGGTTGTCTGGCATCTTTGAGCCGTTTTCTGGGCCGAATGGGCGAGAAGGCTCTGCCTCTGTACCAGCTGATGAAGAAAAGCGACAAGTTTGTCTGGACTCCGCAAGCGGACGTGGCATTCAATGAGCTAAAAGCAATGCTGGCTAGCGCTCCCGTCTTGGCTAGTCCGCTACCCAAGGAGCCTATGCTGCTGTACATTGCTGCGACTAACCGAGTAGTCAGCGTGGTGATAGTGGTAGAGCGAGAAGAAGAAGGCAAGAGTGTGCAGCGCCCAGTCTATTATCTCAGTGAAGTGCTGTCCAGTTCCAAGCAAAATTATCCGCACTACCAGAAGATGACATATGGTGTGTACCTGGGCGCCAGGAAGCTGAAACATTATTTCCAGGAGCACCCCATCACGGTTGTAAGTTCTGCTCCCATCTCGGATATCATGGGTAACAAGGAGGCGAGTGGTAGAGTAGCCAAGTGGGCAATCGAGCTGGCCGCGTACGCTCCCGGGTCCGCGAGAAGAGAAGCAATCAAGTCTCAGGTCCTGGCGGAGTTTCTCGTGGACTGGGCCGAGATGCAGTATGAACCTCCCGCTCCGGTTTCCAACTATTGGAAAATGCACTTTGATGGCTCAAAGGTGAAAGAAGGCCTTGGTGCTGGCGTTGTGCTTACATCACCCAAGCGGGATCAACTCAAGTACGTGCTGCAGATTCATTTCAAGGCATCCAACAATGTAGCCGAGTACGAGGCAGTGGTGCATGGTTTGCGAGTAGCAAAGGAGGTTGGTGTGCAGCGCATTATATGCTATGGCGATTCAGATCTAGTGGTGCAGCAAGTCTCAGGTACCTGGGATGCTTTGGATGCCAACATGGCATCGTATCGCTTCCTGGTGCAGTCAATGACTGGGTTTTTCGAAGGCTGTGAGTTCCAGCACATTCATCGAGCAGAAAACGAAGCGGCAGACGAGCTATCCAAGTTGGGATCTTCTCGGCAGTCCATCCCGGCAGGGATTGCCTTGGAGCATTTGAGGAAGCCATCCATCAAGCCTTCCCCCAACTCGGAATCCATCTTTGTTCCTTCTCTGCCAAGTGAAGAATCTGACCCAATGGAGATTGACTGGGAGAGTGCTGCAGGGAACCCGGGGACTGCCGTCCTCTACTCGGGGACTGCCATTCCCTACTCGGGGACTGCCATTCCCTACTCGGGGACTGCCATTCCCTACTCGGGGACTGCCATTCCCTACTCGGGGACTGCCATTCCCTACTCGGGGACTGCCGTTTCCTACTCGGGGACTGCCATTCCTTACTCGGGGACTGCCTTTCCCTACTCGGGGACTGCCACTCCTTACTCGGGGACTGCCACTCCGTACTCGGGGACTGCCACCCTCAACCCAGAGGCTGTCGCATTCATTGAAGAAGTTCTCGCCAATCGGTCTGGGCTGCAAAGAAGCGCTCCTACTCCTCCTATGCAACCACAAGAGCCTGCCCCAATGGAACTGGACGAACCAGTGTTTCCCATACGGGAGACACCGAGTTGGGCTATGCCCATACTATCCTTTCTAAGGGACGGCACTTTACCTGAAGATGAGGTGACTGCGAGGCAGATTCAGAGGAGGTCCAAGGGCTACACCATAGTCCGAGATGTGCTGCACAAGAGAAGCGCCACTGGTGTGCTGCAACGCTGTGTGAGCCCGGAAGAGGGAGAAGAAATCCTGGTGGAGATACATCAAGGGGAATGTGGGCATCACGCCTCATCTCGGGCTTTGGTCAAGAAAGCTTTTCGGCATGGCTTCCACTGGCTCACTGCACTGCAGCAAGCTGAAGATATTGTGAGGAAGTGCACCGGATGCCAGATGTTCGCAAGTAAGATTCACATGCCTGCTTCCGAGTTGAAAACAATTCCTATCACATGGCCATTTGCTGTTTGGTGCTTGGATATGGTTGGTCCTTTCAAGCCGGCTAAAGGCAATATGACACATATCTTGATCATGGTGGACAAGTTCACCAAGTGGATCGAGGTGAAACCTATTCGGAAGTGTGATGGGGTCACAGCTGTGAAGTTTGTGAAGGATGTGATCATGAGATATGGCTACCCGCACAGTATCATCACCGACAACGGCACCAACTTTGCAGAGGGGGCAATGGTGCGATTCTGCAGAGATAAGCATATCCGACTAGACGTTGCGTCAGTCGCGCACCCTGCCTCCAATGGACAAGTTGAGAGAGCCAATGGAATGGTACTGGCAGGAATCAAGCCAAGGCTGATTGAGCCATTGCTGAAAACACCTGGGTGTTGGCTAGAAGAGTTGCCAGCGGTGTTGTGGAGTCTAAGGACTACCCCTAACCGGTCAACCGGCTACACGCCATTCTTCTTGGTATACGGGGCTGAGGCCGTGTTGCCAATAGACTTAGAGCATGACTCCCCCCGAGTAGCCCTCTACACTGAGGTGGAGGCGAGAGAAGCTCGAGAAGACGACGTTGACCTGCTTGAAGAAGCAAGAGAGCTGACTCTGTCACGTTCGGCTATCTACCAGCAAAACCTGCGGCGCTATCATAGCCGAAAGGTGAACCCAAGGGTTTTCCGAGAAGGAGACATGGTCCTTAGGCTGGTGCAGCGCACAGCCGGGATGCACAAGTTGTCTCCTCCTTGGGAAGGGCCTTTCATTGTGAGCAAAGCGCTGCACAATGATGCGTACTATCTTGTAGATGTGCGCCCATCGCAAGCGAACAGGGCAGATAAAGCTGGAGAGGAAACCAAGCGCCCTTGGAATGTAGCCCTACTTCGTCGTTTTCATTCGTGAGCAAAGATGTGTATGTACCCTCTTATCCGAGTTGAAATTCTACTCTGCAATCTGAAATTGTTCTCGGGGACTGCCCTCGTCCAAATTTGCTCTAAGTGTTTTTACTCGGCTTGTTCCTTTGTCTATTCGGTTGCTCCACTTCAGAACTCATAAGTGCATTGAGTACTGTGTTTAAACCTATATGCCAACTCTTCGACTTTGCTGCTGTCCGAAACCCGGCTTCATGGCAAGCAAGAGAACAAGCAAAAGGTCAATGAGCACACGAAAATCGCTAAGGAAGAAAAAGTGCAGGAACCGAGTAGATTGTTTGTTACTTTTGTTCCCTGTTTTCGTCTTCTCGGCTAAGTGGTGGGCTGTGTTACCATGATTGTTTCTAGCGGCTAAGTATTTGCAGCCCTACTACTTGATTCTTGTGACTCGAATACCAAACAAGCGACAAGTCGCGGGTAGAGCAGAGATGAAAAGATAGGGTGAATAAGAAATGCAACTCGGGGACTCGCATGGAAACGCAACCCGGCATTGAGCCAGTGTTGTTCAAATTGATTAATGTCGAAATAAACAGAGTGGGCATAAAAACTGAGTAGCAAGCAAAACAAAGATAGTCTATTACATCTGCTCCCGGCATCCCGGGGATCTGACAAGTGTTCGAGTTGAAAGAGATTGCAGGTTGCTTCAAGATGAGGAGGCAGTGTTCTCGGCGCTGGCCTTGGCTGCTGTTTCTTCGGCGGCGGTCTTGGCAGCAGTTTCCTCGGTGGCGGTCGTGGCAGCCGTTCCTTCGGTGCTGGCATGGGTGGCATCCGTTTCCGTCTGGACGGTGGCGGATTCCTTCATCTCGGCATCATCCTGGGTGGCCGCCTGCTCAGAAGTGGCCGTGGCCACCGAGACGGGTCCTGGAGCCGAAGAGGAGCCTGAGGCTTGGCCAGGAGGGGGCACCGTGTCGTCGAGAGCAGCACCTGAGGAGGTGCCAAAGTCGAGTGCGGCGGTATCGATGTGGGCGTACTCGTCCTCATCGCTACTCGCGACGGCGACGTTCTTCCCCTTCCCGGCCTTGCCCTCAGGAGAATCGAAGTGGCCTTCCAAGTCGGATTCCACTTCGTCGTCCTCCTCCTCGTCCTCCTCGTACTCGGTGTCGGGTTCGGGGAGGCCATCGATGAAGATCTCTGTCTCGGCACACTCCGCGACCTCGTAGGCGATCTGCTTGCGTGTAGCCACGCAGTCGGGATCTACCTCCCACTTGGAATTATTGCGCTTCCCGCGGATGAGCTGCATGTTGAGGTTTTCATACCAGGATGCTATGCAGAGAAGCATCACGTCTGCACCAGCACGGGCGCCCGAGGCACGCCACTTCTTCAACTCTTTCTTCACATTCTTCAGCTTGAAGGCTAGGCCCTTCATGGTGGTTGGACGATCATCATGAGGCCAAAACAGCCTGTGGAGCTCAAAGCCCTCGTGCACCAAGTCAGTTCCGACGCCAGCCAGCTGTTCGAAATAGTCCTTGAGCACCAGCAAGCTGTCCTCGATCCCGGCTCTGGTATCTGCTGCCTCACCTTTTGCAAGGCGAGCTGCTTGGGCCTTGGCCACCTTAGGCGCAGAAGGGGAATCAAGATGAGGCCAGATCTCTGAAATAGCATGTGGTAACTTCAGAACCGGGAAGAGAAGAACCGAGTAGAGGAAACCCGAGAAGAAATACGACCGAGAAGAAAAGAAGCAGCGAAGAAAAGACTTACCGGACAGTTCGTTGCGCAGCCGCTGCAGCTGGGTCCTCCAGGACTCCTCGTTGGAAATGTGCTTTTCTTGGATCAGACGCAAGCTATCCATCTGAGCGAAGAGATCAGCGTTGGTCTTCTTCAAGGTTTCGCATTCCTGCTCAAGGGCCCTCTCCTTGGCCTTGAAAGTGGTCTCGGCCTTGGCCTTCTCGGCGATTGCCTTGTCCCTCTCGGCGCCAATCTTGACGGCATCCTGGAGTGCCTTTTGCAACTGGAGTTGCAGCTTCTCGGTCTCCGTGGTGTGGTCCTTCAACAGCTCAACGGCCTGATCGGACAGCTGCTTCTGCACCTCTGCGGGCTTGACGCAATCTTGGTGTGCCTCAGCAAACAACTTGTAATCTTCTGCGAAGAGATAGATGAGGTTAGCAGAGGAGCAGAGAAGAAACAGACTCAAAGTCAAACCGAGTAAACAACAAGCTTACCTTCTAGCCTTTTGATGGTGGCCTCGGAGTTCTCCACGAAGCTGCGGCACTTCTCGTGTTCGTCTGCTAAGGCCTTCAGTTTTTCTGCAGAGAAGGAGAGGTTAGCGCATAAGAAAGCATAAGCGAGCGTAGACAAAAACGCATGAATCGCACAGCTAAAAGCGTACCCTGCACTTCAGTCAGCTGCTGGGTGCTGTCCTTGGCGGTCTTGCTGGCTGCCTCCGCAGCTGCCTTTTCCTTCTCTAAAGCAGCAATTCGCCTCCTGGCGATGGAGTGGTTCCAGAGAAGATGGCGGTACAGGTTGGTCCGCTTCAGGACGCTATCCTGAGAAGCGAGAAGAAGCAAGTTAGAAAAAGCAGGGTAGATTCAACCCGAGTAGGAGGCTACTCGGAGAGCATCCGCCTACTCGGCTAGAATCTCGGGGAGTGGGAGTGATGGAAAGGAACAGAAAGGCGAATAGAAGAGAAGAAAATTCAACTCGAAAAGATAAGGAAAACTTACTGCGTAGGACTGCTCGATGTCCTCGGCATTCTTGCGATGCAAGAACATCTTGGCTGCGAGTGTCGCGGTCTCGGTGGAGACGGACATGGGATTGCGTCCCAGGTCAACCTTGTTCCAGTCCACGCGCATGTGGTCGATGCCGCCAAGGCTAAGACCGTGCCACTTCTCCACGCCGAGAACCTTGCTATCCCATTTGGCGTCGATGAAGCCAATGGTGTCCAGTACCTGCTCAAGGCCTTTGGAGGTTATTGGTTTATCTTGGACTCCACGAGAAGCGATGTTGACAGATTGGGGTTGGCTTGGATCTGGAGGAGGGGAGTTCACGGCTACAACTTTCCTTCCCCTCTGGATAGCTAAAGCTTTGTCCTTGGGAGGGAAGCCGATTGAGTGCTGATGGCTAACCTCAATCATGTACTCCGGGTAGCAAGGCTGGCCAGCAGCGCGAGCATCGGCTGAGATCGCGGCGGGAATCGGGCCAGACTCATGGATCACTAGTGCTCCACCTGAGGCTGGTAGCGGCACTTGGTCTCTGGACCGCTTCTTCGTCCTTTCCTTCTCGGGATCTTGAGTTTTCTTCCCGTCAGCTTTGGCTTTCGCCTTCTCGGCCGCTTCCTTCTCGGCCTTGGTTCTCTCGGCAGCTTCCTTCTCAGCCTTGGCCTTCTCGGCGGCTTCCTCCTCGGCCTTGGCCTTCTCAGCAGCTTCCTTCTCTGCTGCCCTTCTGTCAACCTCACCCCTAAGAGCATCCAGGGCTCGTTGCCTGGTTACTCGCCCGGCAGGAGGGCTGGATGTATCCTTGGTTTTCGGCGGCGAGGAGGAGGTTGGCGGTGTAGGGCCTTGCGCAGTTGGCGGTGTAGGGCCTTGCGCAGTTGGAGGTGTAGGGCCTTGCGCAGTTGGTGGTGTAGGGCCTTGTGCAGTTGGTGGCGCCGCAGATCCGTCGCCTTGTGCAGCTCCTGGCTGGGCGCTACTCGGTGTCACGCCCGGTTGCACGCTGCTCAATGGATAAGCAGTGGCATCCGTGGCGGTGCTGTCTTCTACTCGCTGCGCGGCAGCGAGGCTCTCTTGTGCAGTAGCACCTGTGGTGGGCTGCTCTTGCTCTGCTTCAGGCCGCTCGGCGGCGGTGTTGTCTTGCATCTCTCGATCTTGGTTCTCCTCGGCATTGCTAGCCGGAGGAGAAGGGGGTCTCTCATCGTGGACGGCAGTGTCCTGTGCTGCTGGTTCTGACGCTGCTCCTTGTGCTGGATTGGCAGCAGCAGCATTGGCGGTGTGGTCCTCATCATCATCGTCCAGATTGACCAGAGGTACTGGTTTTTCCTTAGTATGGTCAGACGCGAGAGCTGCGTTTGCGTCCATAGGAGGTCTGCAGAGAAAGGGAAACCAGAAATTAGAAGGAATTTGGGGAAAATAGCACAACGCGAGAAGGGAGGCGACCGAGAAGAGGGCTTACGCGGTGGTGCACTTGAGCTCTCGTCTGGACCTCTTCACGACCACTTTCTTCTCGGCGGGCTTCTTCTTCTTGGCAGGGGGCGCTGGTGCTCCGCTACCAGCCCGTTTGCGGGTCTCAGGAGCGGCGATGGACAGGGGCTTGACGACTAGGGGCGCATCGCCCTCGTTCTCGTCTTCGTCCTCGTCGTCCTTGTCCGCGGCAACTTCATCTGGGAATCAAAGAGAAAAGAGGAAAGAATCAAAAACAGCAAACGAGGAATTGATGCTTCTCGGAAGCAAACGGAATGGAAGTATAATTACCGTCAAAGTCCTCATCAGACCAAGTGCGGAGAGCATCGCGCTTGTCGGTAGTGGGGGAGCGAGTAGGGTTGGTCTGCTCCGTGGCATCGAAAGAGGGCACATCATCCTCCTCACGATCAGGAAACCAGTTGCCCTCAAAAACCTCGCAGCTCTCGATTATCTGGCGAGTAAGGACCTGAAAAGCAGAGAAGGATCACAGACTAACCGAGTACCAGGAAGGAATTCTACTCGGATAGGCGTGCAGGTACAAAGCATACAAAGCCTAGGCAGTTTACTAAGCATTCTACCCGGATAGGCGTGCAAACACAAAGCATACTAAGCCTAAGCATATTCGCTAGGAGGTATTATTCGGAAGGGCGTGCAGGTATAAAGCACATCAAGCCTAAGAATCATTCTCGAGTAGGCTACCCGGCAAGGCGTGCAAACACAAAGCATACTAAGCCTAAGGCGATTCGGCTAGATGTCCTACTCGGAACGCAGGGCAATTGCTAGTTGATGCAAGAAGGAGAAGTTATCTACTCGGAAAGTGTATGCAGAGAGCAAAGTAAGAAAGGCGTACCCGCTCAATTGGCTTGGTACGGCTGTACGGGACGAACCCGTACTGCCAGTGATCGCCAAGGCTTGTCGTCAGGATGTTCCTTGCGTGCCAGGGGACATCGATGTTGTCGATCTCGATGGTGGTTGTTCTGGTGCAGTCGCGGGGCCCTCCCATGTAACACATGAGATGGCACCGCTCCTGCAAGGGCAGTACTCGGCGCTGGATCCAGCAGGCCACCGGGTCGTCGTTCTTGAGGCCCTGCGCCTTCAGCCAGCCGAGTCGATTCTCCATCTCGATGGCGTCGTCGTCGTTGACGGGCTTGTCCTTCCAGTACATCCCGATTGGAGCACGATTGCACCAAACGGGCAAGTTGATTCTATCGTTCACCGGGGCTCCTTCCGCGGCGGCAACGTTCCTGACGTAGAGGAACGTCTTTTGCCATAGCTTGACGGAGTCCAGCCCCTTGATGCGGGGGTGGTTCGTCCCGGACCGCTGCACCATCATGGCGCAGCCGGTGTCGGTGGCGCGGGCGACGCCCGCGGAGTCCTTCTTCCCGGTGGATTGCTGGCGCAGGTGGAAATACCTGAGCCACGTCTCCCACGTGGGCCGGATGCCGAGGAAGGCCTCGCAGACCACGGCGTGGTAGGCGAGGAAGACGACGGCGTTGGGCGGCAGATGGTGCATCTGGATGCCGAAGTGGTTGAGGAACTTCCTCATGAAATCGGAGGCGGGTAGTCCGAACCCGCGCTCGAAATGCGCCAGGAAGACGACGCGCTCTCCCTCCCGCGGGGACGGCACGATTTCACCGTCCGGCGCCCGGCACTCCACGCCGGGAGGGACTCGCCTGGTATTGACGAGCCAGGCGCAATCTTCCGCTGTGACCGAGGAGCCGGCCCAGCCAGATTTGGCCATTGTTGCGAGTAGGGAAGGTGGAAGATTTCGAGGGGAGTTGGTTGGTGGATTGAATCCGCGGCGGCGCGAGAGCTTGCGCGGCGGCGGAGAGCTCGGTGGCGGAGAAGAGCAGGAGACGAAGAAGGAATAGTGCGAAGGAAGGGGAAAAGGAAGTTACCGGCGGGGGTATTTATATCCCCTCCGTGAGTTTACCGTTACCGTCGTGGGAGTGGGATCGATTGTGCCGTGTGGTGGATCCTGTGGCCGGCTAGAAACGCACACAAGCGCCGGTTGCGCGCGTAATGGCCACTGATGGGGGGATAGTAACCCGGTAGGCCCACGTCAAGATATAATCCGGCCCGAGGTGTGCTGAGTGATATCCGGCTTGGGGTAAAGAGATTACCGGAAGGCCCAAAGGCTTGTAAGATTTGTAACCCGGATTGTGGGCTGCGGTAAGGGAAGTTAGGGTTTGTATGTGGAGTTCGAGTAGGACTCAAGATGTGCCTTGGAGGGCAAGTTAGGGGTGTACGGGTGCTTTATAAACCGGCCCCTAGGTTTAGTTTGCCAGAGATTCAAGTCATAGTTGTAACACCTGTTATCGAGTATCCAGCATAATTCATATTGAGATCCGGCGAGTTATTTTCCGGTTCTTAGATTGCTTTCCGCCATGTCTTCCTTCGAGCTAAACCCTCTCCCGAATACCTGTGTCGATTTGCCCCAAGATCAGTTACCCCCGGTAACATCTGCCGTGATTATCCCACGACAGTTGGCGCCCACCGTGGGGCCTGCGTCCAAAGGTGTTTACATCACGGGAGAAGCTCGGAAGAACATGAAGAACTTTGTTGTCGGCGAGATCTACTCCAATGACGAAGGAAAAAGGATAATGGACAATTCCGGGTGGGAGTTGGAGCCGGAGCACCTCGAATCCGGATCCGTGGTATCGATTGGCCAAATCAGTATCTTCATCGGTATGGTACGTACGCTCAATTTAAAAGGACAATATCATGTGCATGTTACAGGGACTTCCAACAGGGACAAAAAGGCGTTAAAACAGACAGAGAATTCAGTTTCCTCGGCCACTCCGGGGTACTTGAGATGGGCAGAGCAAGAGGTAACATGGAGCAGAAGGGATCATCCGGAAGGAATAGAGCACCCCGGAACCCTGGCGTTAGTAGTCTCGCCACAGGTCAATGGTTATGAATTGAGAAAGGTATTGATGGACGGAGGGAGCAAGCCTTGGAAAGGTCAGCCATATATCAGCAGGACTTGCGAAGATATCATAGCCGGCGGGTGAAAAGCCGGGTCTTCCAGGAGGGAGACTTGGTCCTGCGCTTGGTTCAGACAAACGAGGGAAAGCACAAACTATCGCCACCATGGGAAGGACCTTTCATCGTAAGCCGGAGTCTGCATAATGGGTCATATTACTTGATAGATGCAAGAGAAGAATCGGCCACAATCAACGACACTGCTCACACTATTGCACCTATGCAAGAGAGAGATAGACCATGGAACGTGGCTCAGCTACGTCCGTACTATACTTAGCAGAAAACGATGTAACAGGCAGCAGGTTTCAGACGCACTCTTTTCCTATCCGGGGCACCCTTGGGGACTGGATGGGTTTTTAATGAGGCGGCTTGCTGACCTAATTTTCTCATATCAAATAAAAAGGAGGTTATCAGGAAAAGAGGCAATTGTCATTTATACGGTGTGCATATTTAGGTCTTGAGGGCTGGTTGCTCCTATAAGCACAGCTGTAAACTCAAAAAAGACCCGGCCTTGATGCCAATGAGTTATAGGGGCCGTCACTCGAAAAAACGAGTGCGGCTACAATCTTATAACCGGACAAAGAAGTCCAAATTTCTCGGCTATTCTTACTTAAGCTCGATGTGACTCGCAACAAAGTGGCATGATTCGTTCGCTTACGATTAATGTCGGTCATGAGGCCCAAACGGGACTTGCTTGACCCCGTTTTCGTATTGATGTAACAACATGGTATCCACGCGGAAGCCGGCTTATAGTACAAGGTAGTCGAAAGGGTCATCTAAACCACAAGTTATGCAGAGTATAAGGCTAGCAGCCGGAAACTCAACGATTATCAAGCATAACTTCAAACGTCATAAAAAGCTGTCCTGAAGTCTTGGGCATTTAGCGACAGGCAATTCGTTTCCTTGAAAAGAAACAATCACGTGTCCCAGACGCGGAAACCCGGACTGGGGGACTTGGGAGCTCTGAAGAAGAAACAGTGTAATCCAGCCGATAAAATTCCAACGAACCATGCATCCGGGTCTCGGGGGCTTAGGGATCCGGGTGAAAGCCCATTCCCCAGATGTCAACGAAACCCGGAGGTTGGGTCTCGCCAAGGAAAGCATAAAAAAAAAAGGGGAGGCAAAGGTACAAGGTATCAAGAATAAAGTAGGTGGGTATCAAGAACAAGCGGGTGCAAAGACACATTAATCAAAAGCCCAAAGGGGCGCAAAGTGCATCGGGAGTATAAGAAAAAATATTACAAAAACCCTAAAGTATCAAAAGAGCACAGGCGCTCCGCTTAAAACAAATAATAAAGCTGTTTTGACGACGCTTTGCCGACTAACGCATATGGAATGACAGGCGATATTCATTACTTCAAGCTGCAGGATCCATCTTGGCCTTGCCCTTGTTGCCGCTGGTGGTGGCGGCGCCACTCGGATTAGTAGCAGTTCCGGGTTGCGAAGCTGCAGGAGCAGAGTCGGCATCGGCCTTCTTGGCAGCTTCGTCCCTTATCTTGAGTGCCTCCTCCCTCCAGCGGGCAAGCATATCGAACGGCTGGGGGCGGTTCGCCTTGACAACCTTGTCATTAGAATCATAAGCAGGGAGAATCACATCAATCTCTAAGCTGTCAGCGATAACGCTAGCCGGATGACGGACTTCTTTCTGAATAGCCTTGAAGTCCTTTGGCAAAAACTTGGACCCATCCAAGTTGAACTCTGGAAATCCGCTCATAAGTTTGGCCAGCTCTAGCTTGGGAGCGTAGGCTTTAGCCAATGCGAGCCCCCGGGTTACCCCAAATCGGCAGGAGGACCGTTTCCAGTGCCAAATCCACTCGGGGATCGTGGAGCAGAATTCCAGTAATCTCTTCATATTATCTGGCTTGACATCCGGCAGTCGCAACTCATCAAGTATCCAGCTAACTCCGCCGCAAAGTTGGCGAAGAGTATTTTTGATGGTTTTTAGCTTAGCAGCGTCATCTTCTTCGGGGGCAGCATCACTTGGGCCTGCTAAAGGGGCAAAAGGAGCAAAGATAATAAGTAAGCAAGCACAGTGGCTCATATCAAAGAGATCCGGGTCATAGAAAAGGTGAAATTTAAAAATCTCACCGGTCGCGGTACGATAAACGTCGGCAATTTGCACGGAAAGTGTTGTCAGTTTGTCCTTAGCCTTGTGAGCCCTTTTCCTGTACCTTTTCGTCATTTTTTGGCACCTGCGAGCTTCAGTCTCCGCAGCTTCACGAAGGGCCGTTTCTTTTTCAATACGCTTGGTGGACTTGGCCAGTTTCTTCTCCAACTATGAAACATAGTCCTGTAAGGAAGCATGAAGAGGGATTAGCCAGAAACATTATACAAAAGTTCCAAGCAAGTTACTTAGTAATTTACTCGGAACTTGGGGACTATGTGTGGAAACAATTGGTATTACTCGGGATTACCTCGTGCTTGGTTATTAAGGCGTCCAGTATGTTTTCTTCATCACCCTTCAAGGTATGGAGGGCATCTAGCATTTGCGCAAAGGTCATGTCTTCAGGGCGAAGTCGAGAAGGGCCGGAAGATTGGTCTTCCTGTTGAAGGGTTGCTCCGGGTCTGGGGGTCGAAACCCGGACCGTTTGAGTGTCCGGGTTAGGAGAACCCGACTTGGTCTCCAAAATGATATCTTCGTCCACCTCCTCAGAGGGCTGGGGTGATGCAGTTTTTGGTGGAGGTGGGTCCTTAAAAGGGTCTTCTTTATTTCCGTCCTCGGCCTCGTCCTCAACCTCAATGTCCATGTTATTACTCGGCTTCTCCTCTCCCTGCCTTTCTGCTTCAGGAATATCCGGGTCACTCAGCGTAACTGTGGCGCTGAAAGGAGAAAAGGAGACATTGATTAGTGGAATGTATGGAAAAAAGAAAGATAACAAGTACGAGAGAATGTAAGCAAAGGTAGTTTACCCGGTGTTCACAGCATAGTCCGGGGGAAGCTCGCAGCTGGAGGCGGATGACGTTGGTAAAAGCACTGGCTGCGGTACGCGAAATTGCCCGGCAAGTGGATGACTAGGAGATGGATGACGTTGAGGAGATTGGGAAGGTTGAGCTGGAGGGGTGCTGGCTCGACGAGCGGGTGAGGTGGAGATACCCGGGTTAAGGGGATCATCCCCCGGAGAACTCCGGGTCACCCTACGTTTAGTCGGGAGAGGGTCCTTCAAGAAGGATGAATGTGATAATCGCACATTAAGTTCACGCATAGTGGCAAAGGAGTAAGGCGCACAAGACATGGAAGAGAAGGGAACCTTTTCAACTACCCCTCTAGCTTTCCTTTTGTTTCCAACTAGGGGTTCTTGGTCAGACTCGGTGGCTTCCGGGTCATTTTCTTCTTCCTCCTCTTCGTCCTCTGACCCTGAAAGCCGAGTAAGTATCAGATAAGAAAGGACGAGTGGTAAGAAAGGTGGCACAGATGAAAGGCAGATGTAAAGGTTATGAAAGAGTACCCTCGTCGTCATCAATGGACTCGTGTTCCCCTTCGGGGTCTTGGGAGGGAGGAGAGTTCTCGACCTTCCAGAAGGGATCGTCAGCCTGTGAACAAGTAAATGCAGGTAGTGATTAGAGACTATAGCGGGTAAAAGTGCTGAAACAAGAAAAAGGGGGTCAGATCTTACCGCTGGAGCGGGATTCTCCCGAGTAAACGGGGGCAACCCGGTAGCGTTCTTTATAACATCTAGCCTCTCCATCAGAAAACCCTTGATGGTCTTGTTGGTGTTGCCAGCAGGGAAGTTCTTGGTGGAGTAGCGGAGGGAGTCCGTGATGTGACCCGAGTACTCGTGTAGCAACTTCGAACGAATGGAGTTGGGCTGAACCCGGAAATCTACCCAAGTCTTTATTAGATTAAGCCCGAGAAGGCCATGGGCTGATAGGGCTGCTAGTTTGGCCAAAAGGGGCTGAATGGCTTCCCTATCAGGCTCGGGTGCAAAAGCGCTAAAAGACTCGGAGGGTTCAAGGAGGCTCTCCGAGTAACCCGACAATTTCCTCTCACCATCTGGAGAAGTGTCATGGCAATAGAAGAAAGATAGTTGCCAGTTGTTGACGTGGGAGTTCAAGTTAAGAGGTGGCATTAGTGAGTGCTTGCGGCGCTGGATAGATACCCCGCCACAGGTAAGAAGAGCTCCGTCATCGCTCTCGCAACATAGCTCGCATTGGAATAACTCAATAAAAAGATCCAGGCTTGGTGGAATGCATAAGTAAGATTCGGACAGGACTATGAAATGGGTAATATTCAACATAGAGTTAGGCCCTATGTCGAACACCCGGAGGCCGTAGTGGCTCAAGATTTCCCGGAAGAAAGGGTGACCCGGAGGACGGAATCCCCGGGTCACGTGCTCGGTAAAACAGATTACCTCATTCCCGGCAGGAGTAGGACGGGTCTCATCGTCAGGAGCTCTCCAATGTATCTCCTTTTGAGAGGGAAGAATTCCTAACTCGGCCATTCCTTCCAGCTTGGCCTTCGTCGTTGAAGACCGGCCCCAGTTGGCAGAAGTGGTTTGAGGGGTCTTGGTCGGAGCCGGGTGCCTTCCCTGTCTTTTCGGAGCCATGGAGTTAACCTGCAAGGGACAAGAGATGTAGGGAGTAAGATTCGGAATATCAGATTATCCGAGTCTGGGAATATCGAGACAATGCGAAGGCTAAAATAATACCCGGATAATGCGCTACGATGTTAAGTGTGGAGGATTTTCCGGGTTACAGATGAGGTTGAGTAAATTGTTAATTACTTACGTATGGAGGTGGGTTGGGCGAACATGGATGGTTGCCCATACCTTTATTGCGAAGAAAATAGCTGGAAAAAGAGGGTTTCTCGGATGTTAATGAGACGAGCGGAAAAAACAAGGTGGAACGGATCTAGGTCGAAAAGCTTGCGAGCGATCTTATATAAAGTTGATGGTTGAAAAAGGTGCGGGGATGAATTGCGACTATGCATCAGGTGCTTAAAGGAGCTGAGGACTACCGAAGCGGCTTGATTTGACGATGCCGGAAAGGTAATTTACGGGTTGATCCAGATCCGATCCAAGTCAAATTGAAAAAATTGCGAGGTTCAATTGGACGATTGAGAGAGGCTTACCGAAGAGATTGATGTCCGAAATGAGGGTGATGCGAGGTGCGGCTTGAGTATTGTTCCGCCGCCCTCGATGAGAGAAACGAAGGTGCGACGACAATGCGCGATGGCGGCGCGGGATGGCTCGAGGTCGAGTGCGGCCGGCAGTGGTCTTATCTGTTGTAGTGTGCGTGAGCTCCGGCGGCGGAAGCTGCGAGGGAGCGAGGATAAAGGGTATGATGAGGTGAGGTGAAAGGCTTAGGGTTACCTTCGATTGATATTTATAAGGAAGGTGGTGGGCTCACCCCCGCGACTGGATAACCGGAAGTTACGGGACAGTAATTATCCATGCGGATTTGGTGGTGCGCGCGCCTGGAATGGAGTAAGATGTTCCGTTGGCGGAGGAAGTGTAACCTACCCCGGGATATCTGGGACCGGTATCGTGAGTAGAATCTTGGTATTTTGGGGTTCAGATTTGGAAAGGCGTGTTAGGCACTCGGGGGGGGAATCGAGTCATCATGTGGCCGTCATGGAGCTGCGCCTAACCATCTATCGAAGCAATTTAACTCGGTCCCCATGAACTTGGGTGTTTCATATCTTTTTCAGGGAATAGCGAGCGCTTCAAGGATGAATCCGTGAAACCCGCGCTATCCTGGGGACTACTGATGGGGGGATAGTAACCCGGTAGGCCCACGTCAAGATATAATCCGGCCCGAGGTGTGCTGAGTGATATCCGGCTTGGGGTAAAGAGATTACCGGAAGGCCCAAAGGCTTGTAAGATTTGTAACCCGGATTGTGGGCTGCGGTAAGGGAAGTTAGGGTTTGTATGTGGAGTTCGAGTAGGACTCAAGATGTGCCTTGGAGGGCAAGTTAGGGGTGTACGGGTGCTTTATAAACCGGCCCCTAGGTTTAGTTTGCCAGAGATTCAAGTCATAGTTGTAACACCTGTTATCGAGTATCCAGCATAATTCATATTGAGATCCGGCGAGTTATTTTCCGGTTCTTAGATTGCTTTCCGCCATGTCTTCCTTCGAGCTAAACCCTCTCCCGAATACCTGTGTCGACTTGCCCCAAGATCAGTTACCCCCGGTAACATCTGCCGTGATTATCCCACGACAGCCACAGTTGATCTCACCACCGAATCGTGGCCTATAACTACACTTGATGGGACATGACGGCCGGTGGGCCCATTGCGTGAAAACTGGACGCGTGGCAGGTCGTGTCCTGGGCAACGAAACGACAAGGTCGTGGATGCTTGACACGTGTGCAGTTGCTGCGCGAAGGGCTGGATTGTGCTCCGTGCTACGGAGGATCAATCTGAGAAATTTCTCTAAGTCTTTTTACTCGGTTACAGAGTAGAAAGCAAGTGCTACTCGGAAGAGAGGAAACTCAAGGTACTTTCCAGATAGCTACTCGGAGGACCTACTCGGCATCTTGAGGTTCAAGGGCGGAGATGCAAAGGCTGGTTTTAAGCTGGCAGAGCCTAGTGAACAAGTTCGCAAGACTCAACCAGCTTCGGGGACTGCTGTCGGGGGGTTACCCCCGAGTAGGGTAAAGACAGGTGGTAAAGGCAGCTTACAGAAGAGAGGTTTGGTCGAGTAGCCGACTACCTGGTACTCGCTACCCGGTCGACTGCTACTCGGTCTCACCTCAAGATGACCAGAAGGAGATATCAATCAAGTTCTACCCTGTCGAGTAGAAGGTTTGGCCCGAGTACAATTGGCGGGAACAATTGGCGGGAACCTACTCGGGCCAGAAAGTCAAAGGAGCCGTTCTGACACAGGATCCCGCGTATCCTGGGTCCGTACTTGGCAGCATTCGAACTACTGTTCACCTGGGACCGGCCTGCCTGACAGTGACAGCATGGAAGCAGGCCGTGGCAGGATAAGGGGGGCCTACTCTGTGCCTAGGTACAGTGATACCAGACTGTCCCCTAGTTTTGCCCAACGACTTTACAGAAGCAGCCAAGGTTAGGAACCAAATCTCAGCGGGTACTCGGAGAAAGGACGATGTGCACACTATGTCGACACTTGTCTAGATTTGGACGTATCCGGCTGGGCACCGTGTATATAAGGTGCCCCGCCGCCTCCTGCGCGGGGCACGCTAACAGATGCTCATAGTGAACCCTAGAAACCCTAAGTTCTTGACCTAGATCTACTCGGAGAGGAGAGAGAGGCTACTCGGTAGAGATACCATTTGTACTGTGGCTACTCGGAGAGACATCGTAATACATAGAGAAAGGCAGGAGTAGGGGTCTTACCTCCTCACGAGGGCCCTGAACCTGGGTACATCGTGTTGTTTGTGTTGTGTGGATCTTACCTCACGCGGCTACTCGCCGCGTGATCCCTCCCCGGACACCTCCAGCGTCCATCGTCCCCACATCTTTAGCCATCCTATGGCATCTGCCGTGACACCACCACGACACTTACATATTTGTTGCTATCTGTCAGACAAGTTAGAATGACCGAGTGTTAGATCACGTAGTTCATCAATCTACATGTGGAAAATGATATGGGTGCAGGATGGACTGATCACCATTCCTACTACTCATGTTATTCACCCTTACTATGTTGGGTTGAAGGAACTATGTTTGCCTTGAGCCTTAGTCGAGTGATGATGATATTAAACCAAAACCATAGAAGGGTTAGATGTAATAATATCCCTATGTTAGGCAAGTGTTGCCGAAACGTGCTAAACTTCGGTGAGGACAAAGCCAATCTTGGAGGAATCACAATTGAAGACATTGCCTACCATGAGATTTTTGTTAGAAATAGCATGGTGTTTGCATTTAAGAGATACAACAGCATGATGAAAGATCGCCAAGGAAATGAGAACAAATTTGGTATGGACTTATAACAGGATTATCTCGAACCGAATCAGGGTATGATTCTATATGGGAAGTGGTTGATCGTCGGGCAAAGATAGCACATTTTGTGCCAGTAAAGACCACTTACACCAGTGCTAAGTTGGCTGATATATACACGAAGAAGATTGTCTTCCTTATTATGTTCCAAAGAGTATTGTGTCTGATAGAGGTACCCAGTTTAGTCCACACTATTGGAAGGAGCTACATGAGCCCCTAGGAACCGGACTGTAATTCAGGATAGTGTTTCAATTCTCAAAACAGATGGCCAAACTAAGAGAGTGAATCAGATTCTAGAGGATATGCTGAGAGCGTGTATCTTAGACTATGGATCTACTTGGGATGACAACTTACCATATGCAGAATCTTTCCTACAAAAACAGTTATCAAGCTAGTAATGAGATGGCACATTTGAAGCTTTGTTTGGGAAGAAAATGCACCACACCTTTGTTGCGGAGTAGCCTAGGAGAAAAAAATTCTTTGGTCCTGACAACATCCAAGAAGCTTGAGAGAAGGTTAGAATGACCAAGGAATTCTAATTGACCCAAAGAGTGACCCCTCAGTGTCAAAGGTAACTCAACAGACTTATGTTCATCTGGATCTCTATTGCAAAGGAAATTTCTACTCAAGCCATCTAGAGTAAAGCTCCACTTAAAACCATGAGAATAGACACATCCTATTGGAATTGGATTTAGACACAAAGAATCCTAAAGGTTATATACATGGATTCAAGATCCCAAATACCTAGAAGGAATTGATACATTCTATGTAAGAATTATTATTGGATGATGAAGAAAGACTTCAGCTTCAGATATAGTAGACCCAGCAGCCAGTTGGACAAGAGAGTTTATGCTGCCTACAAAAATTTCTTTTAAGGGTGGTAGCCACCCAGTTGTTTTAAACCTAGTTACCCAAACCTATCTTCCTTTCTAGCCTTCCCAAATCTAGGGACGCGATTTTTTTGTAAGGGTGGTAGTCTGTATCGTCCCTGATTTTTGGAAATTGCAAAAATCACAAAAAATTGAAACTTTTTGTTTTCATGTTAAACAAGTCACCAAAAACCAAATGAGATGTAAGAAACAAAAGAAACAATAAACATTCCTATGAAATTGGAATTAAGAATCCAAACTACCTTCTTCCTTAAACCCTAAGCGCGATTCAAATTAGTTTTCATTGTAAAGATAAAATATTTCTTGTTAGCAAAACTCTTAACAAACATGTTTTCAATCCCTTTATAACTATAAAAAAATTGTTTTCATACTTCCGTTCAAATATTATATCAAGTAATAACCAATAAAGTGTTTATATACATTATTTTGTTTTAAAAACAAGTAAAAGACCTTGAATACCAATATTTACATTTGAAACCACCTCTCTAAATTTTATTAATTTCTAATTCCAATTAATTATTATTTTCTATTTAAAAATGATTTTTAGTACTATTAAGGCTTTATCTATATTTTCAAAATTCAAATTTTGAAATGTGTTGGAAACATTACAAACATGCTTCTATCCGAAGGATAAAGTTTTTACAAGTATTTATAAATTAGTTTCATACATTTTGGATTTATGAAATAAAAATTATGATTGGTTAAAGAAAACAGAAAAGAAAAAGAAAATATAAAAAAAGGGAGAAAGGCGTCACTGGGCCGAACCCAGGACTTAACCGCCGCACGGTGCAGCGCCTGAAAGTCCAGTAGCAGCCCACCAGCCCACGTGCCCTCCCTCTCTCTTTTCTCTCTCTGGCGGGCGGGACCCTTGATGGTACGTCAGCATCTTCCACCTCCGTCCGAAAATCTCACCCACGATCTGGCCGAAAATGGCCAAGCCACGTTCTCCTCGCCCCGTGTGTTCCCTGGCAACCCGAGCACCTTCCCTAAAAGCGCATCACACAATCCCCATTTCCCCTCTACTCACCCTCGATTTCGTGCCCCCTGGACACCCAATTTACTCGCCGGAGTTGGGCACAACCGCCACCGTCGATCCGCAATTTCGGCGAGGTGGAGCCATCCACAGAGCCCGCAACTGCGTGTAAACGACTCTCCATGCTCTCGCGCCCCTTACTAACCCCTCTCGCGTTTTCTTTTCACCTCAGGATCCACGGGAACGAACACGACCCGAAGTTCGCCGGATTTCCGCGCCTCCGCCTGCCTGCTGCCGCCCTCCCCGGAAACGACAAACGTAGAAACCGTGCCCAACGCACTCTCCATGTCGCGCCGGTCCTTCTAGCCCCTTCCCCGAGCCCGGAGACGCACCCGAGCGCCAACGCCGTTCATCACCGAGCGCAACGCCACCGTCGACGCCATTTCCGGCGAGTCTTGCGCCGCCGAGGTAAACCCTAGGCTCTCAGCCGTTCGATCTCCATCGTGCGGCTTAGATTAGAAGTTTTATCCGAATCGGTATGGGCCAATAGGAAGCAGACAAGTGGCAGCCTCTTCATCGATGAGTCAGCAGCACGGCCAGCATTCCGAACCAATCACAGCCAGCCACGTGTTCCAACTGATTTTCTGTTTAATCCGAATAGAAAATCAATTGGCAATTTGTAGAAAAACAACCCTAGAACTTAGAAACCACATAACTTTTGATCCACTTACCCAAATTTATTAAACTTGGACTTTTTGAAATCAGCACAAAATGTAGAAACTTTTGGCACTTTCCAAATTCAAATTTGACAAACTTAAATTGGTTCTAATTTAAATATGCTTGTTTGATGAATATTGGCATATTTTAAATTCTACAAATCCAAAAATCGCAAATAAAATATTTTTGGAATCCTTGGAATGTGTAATTTCATACCCTCTGTCCCAAAATAATAATTGAACCAATTAAAATGGATATTAGAATTTAAATAACCATTTAAGTATTTTGCACCTAGTTTTAATTCTATAAATAATTTTAATTAGTTTTCTTCTGAAAAATTGTTCCATTTAGTAACCTTAGACCAAAGAAACCAGTACCCAACCTATTTGTGACCATAGGAACCATTACAGGTATTTTTGTTTCCTATAAACCATCTATAGTAGTCAACCTTTATAAATTAACTGTTGTTTGATGAAAACCCCCTTTAGGAAAATTGTGGTATGATCATTTTGATCAAAACCAACACCCATGTCATGTTGACCATATGGAAAGTAACCTTTGGACCAGAAACCAACAACCCAAAACCCTTTGTAAATTTACAAGTCATATTGTAAATTGCTTGAAACCCTAGTACCCAAAGCCATGGAATAAATCATGTTTGTCATGGTTTTGATTTCTAAAACCCTTAAGCCCTAAACCTTATCACATCCACTTCTTTTGTATATTGAGTGAAGTGATATTCCTTGACCAACCCATACCCTAGTAGCTAGGCCTGAACCCTTTTACCATAATTCTTTTTGTAAATTGAAATATTATGATAAACTTGAACTTGTCCATACAATACCAAACAATAACCATCTCATCATAATTATTTTTTCATATTGAATTATGTGTCAAATCCTTGTCCATGTTAACACCAATCAAGTTGAATAACTTGTTATGCTTCTGTATTGTATTTTGTTGTATTTGTTTGTATGTTTGTGAATTGCTTGTTTATTGTTATTTATTTGTATTGTTTAGATTGTACAGAGAGGAACGTCCTCTTTGTGAAGAGAGTGTCTTTATACCAACTTCCACAAGGCAAGTGATACTCATGTCCCACTTTTGTTTCCAATTGCATTAGTGTTTTCAGTAGTATGCATCATAGGTGATTTTAATTATTTTCCAAGTATATGCCATGCTCAGAAAACCTAGTAGTGTGTAGCCAACCTGAAACCCCTGCTAGGTACTAGTTTAGCAATACTAGAATGCTATCAAAACTATTGTTGTTGCTTGTTGGGTTGTGATGATTTGAAAGTTGAAAAGTAAGAACCCAATGAAACACCTGGGTGGATTGGTATGAATGGATTATGTTGAGTGGCTACTCAGGGCCATGTTCATGGTGGAGTTAGCCATGGATGTGGTGGTTATCACCTGAGGGTACACTTGTGGATTGCCACCCAGGATTAAAGAGATTTCTAGGTCTTCAGTGTATAGTTAGCTTCCAGTGCACCCTTGAGGTAATATGGGCTCTACCAAGATTAAGTAAGTTGTGGGGGTTCATCCTGTTGTATGACATTGGGTGGTAGAAGTATAGGAGCGTCGAGTCATGCTGATATGGTTGAATCCCTCTTCCCAAAGATCTTGTCTCATTCTTCCCTCGGGGAGGATGAGTCTCAAGGTGAAAGTGCACAACCTCTGCAGAGTTAAAAACTAAGATCTTAGCCGTGTCCCCGGTTATGGGCCAGTTGAGCAGCTAGACAGAGTTGGTGCCGAAGGATATCCTCATATTTTCTGAATGAAATAAAATATGGTAGAAACCCTTTTAGGGAACATGGTGTCTTTAGCCATGATGCCACAATCAAACCTCATGGTGGATTTAGCCATGATGATTTACCAAACTTCATGGTGGATTTAGCCATGAAGATTTTCAAACTTCATGGTGGGTTTAGCCATGATGATTTATCAAACTTCATGGTGGATTTAGCCATGATGAACTGTCAACATTCATGGTGGATTTAGCCATGATGGTTGTACTAAAGTCTTCATTTTTATTAAAATGATTTATCAAATATAGGACAAAATTGGCTTTATGCAAATAGCCCAGACTCCACCAGCCAAATATCATGTAGCTAGTTTATTCCTCAAAACTGCCACCATACAAGTGTCACTTGCCAGTACATTGTTTGTACTCACTTCCTCCCCCGTGGGGGCTGCATATTCCAACGTGCAGATTCATCTAAAGACGGGTGAGGATTTCGTTTAGGATCTCGATTTTATCACCAACATGTTCTGCCTGTGGCGCATGAAGATGATGAAGGCTCATTGATGAATTGTTTCCGTTGTGTTTACTTTGAAACCTGGTTATTTGGGCTAGTCCATGTTGACTATGCCATTAGTAAGACTATTTATTTTTTATCCACTGGATCAACGATGTAGAATGATGCTATTGCAATGAATATTTCATTTTGTCATGTGTATGCTATCAGAGATCCCGGGAATAGCCGGATACACAGGTGTTCTATCTTTATCAAAAGGTAGGGCGCTACAAAGTAGGATATGGTAACCTCCTTAAAGCTCCTGGTTGGAGTAAAGCAAGATAAATTCTTTGATGTTGGCCTGGAACCCTACATCTCTTCCAACCCGGCTCCTCCCGTAAGTTTCTTTTTTCTATAAGTAATTTTCTCCTTTCGGAACTTCACATAATCTAACCTTGATTTTGTCCGGTTTATAGCTCACAGACCCCTTCTGGGTTACCACCGAAGACCCAGCCTCTCCTCCTGAGTTCGATGACTCGAAGGAGCCAAGTGACGAAGAGGAAGAGGTTTATAAATTTGACTCCCCCGGTCACTTGCACAATCAATTAGCTGACGCTGGTTACTCGTAGGATGAACCGGCAGAGCAGGAGGACGCCAGGTTAGGCCAAGGTCGGGCCAATGATGAAGCGTCGGATCTGGATTCTCCGGTTCGCAATGCTCCGGAGCTCAACCCTTCTACTCCCATCACAGGTTCCAACATGGTGGTTGAGAAAGATTCCCCCGCAGGCCAAAAGAGGACCCGGCAAGCAGTTGCAAAGGTGCCTATCTCTAGATTGTCAAAAAATCCCTTGAAACCAACCTCACATATAGAGAAAACGCAGGATGATGAGGAGGGCAGCAAAAGAAGGAGGTCCTGGAGCTCCGGCTCAAGTGAGTTAGAAACAGGTTTGCCTGAGAAAACTCCTCTTCGCCGGGTCTCCAAAGTTCGGGTTTCACCCACTGCTTCGCATCCCATGGCTAGACAAATAAGGCCTGGGCTGAGTCGTCCTTTTCATTCAGATTCTCCAAACTGAGACTCATCTCATTTTAGCGGGGCTAGTGAGTTCTCCATTAACTCTGGGTAAGCTAGCTTTTCCATCTCTTGTTTTATTACTGTTAATATCTTAATCATGCAATCTAACTTATGGTTTTCTTTTTGCTGTAGAGCTCAAGCTGTACTGAAAACAAACCCTGTCTCATCTGCTGCTCCCTCTGTGAACCTTGAAGAGAGAGTCCTTGGAGAAGAAAATGATGAACCGGCTGCTCCATCGCGGGGTCATATGGATGTTATGGTTGAAGTACATGAAGAAGAGGTGAACATGGTTGATAATATCCCGGGTAATGATCCTCCGATTGAAGAGGTGGCTGTTCAAGACCCGGATGTGGTCATAACCGGATCTCAGGCTGCCCAGGTTACTGGGCCTTCCACAGTGCTCTCCAAAATTATTGAAGACATGAAGGTGAATCCGGAAGAAAAGAGAGCTACTCCTAGCCTGAATATTCAAGGCCAGGACTTTGATATGCTAACTCAAGAACTCTCTGAGAACCGGCGCCGCGCTGATGGTATTATAGAATTTCTGAAACAGAAATATGAGGTTACCTCGATATGTATAACCTGTAGCCCTCAATCTTCTAGTTTATATTTTTAATATATACTTGGAGATTTATCACTGAATAGTTGTAGACTGGATAGTTGTAGCCCCTAAGTGCCGGTTTATAATTCCATTGTAAACCGGGACTTATTCTGCTTTTGTTCTTAACCACTGGAACTAAGATTGAAATAGTGTAGCCCCCAAGTGCCGGTGCGAGCCTGCAGCTGGCCGGGACTTAGTCATAACTTATAACTCAATGCTTGAACCTGAAATAATGTAGCCCCCAAGTGCCGAGTTTGCCAGCCTACGGCTACTCGGGACTTTTAACCTTATTCTTGAAAATGCTATAAGTTTGCCAGTTTCCGGGTTATGCTATTATAAGCCGGATTTTCCTCAAGTTATGTCTGTAACCTGTTGATAACTTTATTCTGTTGGAACCACTGAATTTGCAGAGTCTTGAATCTTTCTCGCAAAAGGAGGTTTCAAATTAGAAGAACCTGCTCGCACAAGAGGACAAGAAAACTGAAGAAGCCAGGAACCGGCAGAAGGAGCTGGAAGATCAAATAACTGAGGTAGCCAAGACTTGGTCTGTTCTCCAGCAAGACTTTGAGACCCGGGAAAAGGCTCTTATAACTAGACCAGAAACTACTGAGAAGGACTTGGAGGAAACCCGAACCAGCTTTACCAAGGTCAAAGATGTGCTAAGAGATATCACCTGCAGTGTGTTTGGTAAGTTTGTCCAGTTTATTATCCCTTGTGTCAATGCATTACTTTTCCAATTCAGTATTTCCTTTGCCTTGTTATCAACAGCTTGAGTCTGATCAAAAAAAATCTTTTAACCTGTAGGCAGAATGCATGGCAATAACCTTCAACTTCCAGGCCTGAAACTGAAGGCTTTGTTCACCTTGATCCGGCAGCTATACGTTGGAGGTGGAGAATGTATTAAAGCTGTCCGGAACTGGGACACTCCTCCTAAAAGGCTTAGTGAGATGCTTGTGGAGCTAACTCAGGTCCCTCAGTGGATAGAAGAGCATAAGCTATCATCATGCCGCCGCGGAGCCATCAAGGTTATGTCCCTGGCGAAAGCCTATCACCCGGAATTGAATCCGGATCTTCTTGTGAAGGGCTTCCCAGAATATAAAGCGGATATGTCCAAGTATGACAGAAAAGACTTCACCAGGATTGAGAAGGAGTGCCGATTTCAGGCTTGCACTATTGCTAAAAAGGTTAAGCTGAAGGATATGTGTCCGGGTTATAACTCGTCGGATGAGCGTAAAATGTCGTTTACTCCTCTAGTTGTGGCTGCTGTCCGCCAAGCCCCGCAGAAGAGTCGGCTCTCTATAGACTCTTCATCTCGTGTGCCTCAATCTGTTACTCCTTCCGTTTCTGCTCCTGCTCGCCCTTTATATGAACCGGAGAACATTACTGACGCTCTTGCTCAGCTGGAGTGGAAGTACGTTCCTTCCGACGAGGTTGAAGGAGGAGAGGCCATCCAAGTGACAGACGAGCCGGAGACTCAAGACCCGGAGCCTGAAGACCCGGCGACCCAAGACGCGGCCCAGCAGAACAGAAAATCTGTTGTGGAGTAATCATTTGATTTCTGCAAAAACAATAATTTGACCCTGATGGGTCTGTAATAGGCTAGATGAACTGCTTTATTTCTAGTCCTATTTTTTGAAAGTGCGCATGTGCAGTTATGCTACAATCTGGTGTGTAATAACTCGGTTTCCCTTTGAGGTTATGCAAAGTGTTTCCGGTTTTACTTCCTTTTTGCAACATCTTCTACTTGCATGTGAAAATTTTCTTGACTTTGTTTTTCTTTGCTTTCTAGCTCAGCCGGTTTCCGCATGACTTATTCCAGTGTGTACAACTCTGGTGAGTTTAGGGTCATAGTAACCCGGTTTTGCCGGGTTATAACATGATTGACTCAACCAGGTTTAAACATCTAGGTCATAAAATTGCGTGTAACCACTGACTGGCAGGCAAGTATAACCAATATATATTTTGGCTTATGCCAGATTCTTGAGATATAGACTATGCTCTAGCATCAGCCCCCAAGTAATCATATAGAAAAAATGTTGTGACTTTCTGTCATAATGATATGAAAACAAATCCCAATAACTCAGATGTTGTTAACTCTGCTTCTTATTGCCAAAATAACATAGTGATTACAATGATCCTATGGGTTATGTTCCATGGTCTTCCAGTTTCTTCCTCAGATGTTCGTGATTTATCGAAATCACGCATATCAATCAGGTAATAGGATCAGTTATGTAGTTTTTTACTTACCACAAATGGTCCTTCCCATGGAGGACTTAGCTTGTGCATCCCGCCCTTTTTCTTAATTAGGCATAAAACCCAAGTCCCCTTCCTGGAAACTTCGAGTCTTAACCCTGCGGCTATGATAGCGACGCAGGTCTTGCTGATATATAGCTGACCTGGATGCTGCGAGGTCACATGCTTCCTCTAAAGCATCTAGCGAGTCTTGACGAGCTATCTCATTCTGGGTTTCCACATAAGCAGTCACTCGTGGTGAATCGTGAAAAATATCACTTGGTAAAACTGCCTCTGCTTCATAAACCAGAAAAAAGGTGTATAACCTGTTGACCTGTTCAGGGTAGTTCTTATACTCCATAAAACAATAGGCAACTCTTCAACCCAACACCCAGCAGTTTTCTTCAATGGAACCTGAAGCCTAGGTTTGATACCTTTAAGTAATTCCTGGTTAGCCCGCTCTGCTTGTCCGTTAGACTGTGGATGTGCCACTGAAGCAAGGTCTAGCCGTATATGGTTCTGTTCACAAAACTTCTGCATTGCTCCTTCTGTCAAATTTGTCCCATTATCTGTTATAATACTATGTGGGTAGCCAAATCTGAAAATCAGCATTTTTAAGAACTTGACTGCTGTAACCGCATCGTATTTACTGATTGGTTCTGCTTCTACCCACTTTGTAAACTTGTCAACTGCCACCAGTAGATGAGTCTTTTTTATCGGCTGACCTTTTGAAAGGTCCTACCATGTCAAGTCCCCAAACTGCAAAAGGCCAGGTTATGGGTATCATGCGTAAATCCTGAGCTGGCACGTGATCCTGCCTTGCATATCTTTGACATCCTTCACATGTTTTTACTATATGTTCTGCATCAGCATTCGCGGTTAACCGGAAAAATCCATGTCTGAAATCTTTATTGACCAAAGATCTAGAACTTGCATGGTGGCCGCAATCTCCTGAATGGATTTCTCTTAAAATCTGACATCCTTCTTCTGGAGAGGCACATCTTTGAAAAGTTACAGCCGCACTTCGCTTGTGTAACTCACCATTTATAATTGTATATGACCTGGACCTTCTTGTAACTTGGCGAGCGATAACCTCGTTCTGCGGGAGCTCGCCTCTCATAAGATATGCCAAGTATGATTCAGTCCACTCTGGGATTATATGTAGGGCGGCTACCAATTCTGATTCTGGATCTAGATTTGCTATGCCTTCCTCTGTTGGGATTTTAACTGATGGGCTATGAATTTCATCCAGAAAAATATTAGGTGGAACTTGCTTTTTCTGGGAACCTAGACGAGCCAGTGCGTCAGCTGCTTCATTGAGACGTCGGTGATATGATCAACCTGATATCCTTGAAAATGTCCAGCCATCTGGGTAACCGCCCGTCTATATGCTGCCATAACTGGGTCTTTAGAGTCCCAGGTTCCTGTAATTTATTGAGAGACAAGATCGGAATCACCCAGACATCGAATCCGGGTTATTCTCATTTCTTTCGCAATTCGAAGCCCATGGAGCAAAGCTTCATACTCTGCTGCATTATTAGTGCATTTGAATGAAATCTGCAAGACATAGCGAAACTTATCTCCTCTTGGGGATATTAACACCACACCAGCTCCTAAACCTTCCAGTTGTCGAGACCCATCGAAATGCATAGTCCAGTATTTAGTATCTGGTTTATATGGTGGAACCTGTAACTGTGTCCAGTCATTTATGAACTCGATCAAGGCTTGGGACTTTATTGCAGTCCTTGGTTCATATTTGATATGATATGGCCCCATCTCAATAGCCCACTTAGCAACTCTCCCAGTTGCTTCTCTGTTTTGAATAATATCAGACAAACGTGCTGAACTAAACACGGTAATAGGATGTTCTTGAAAATAATCTTTCAGCTTACGACTAGCCATGAATACTCCAAAAACTAGCTTTTGCCAATGTGGTTAATGTTGTTTAGACTCTGTCAGGACCTTGCTCACATAATAAACCGGCCATTGAACAAGGCCTTCTTTACCTTCCAGCTTACGCTCCACAACTACCACCGCACTCACCACCCTGTTATTTGCCGCTATGTATAGTAACATGGGCTCTTTCTTCTCAGGCGCAACCAATATAGGTGCGTTGGAAAGTTGTTTTTTTAGGGCCTCCAATGCCTCATTAGCCTCTTGATTCCATGTAAAGGTGTCAGTTTTCTTCAATAGTCGGTATAAAGGTATAGCCTTTTCGCCTAGTCTGCTTATAAACCGGCTCAAGGCAGCAACGCAACCTGTCAGCTTCTGAACGTCCTTCCGGCAAACCGGCCTTTTCAGGTTATGTATGGCCTGAATTTTTTTCGGGTTTGCTTTAATGCCTCTCTATGAAATAATGAAACCCAATAACTTCCCAGCTGGTACTCCAAAGACACATTTTGTTGGATTAAGCTTCATCTGGTACTTGCGCAAACTGGCGAACGTCTCTTCCAGGTCTGAGATCAAAGTGTCACCTTTTGGGATTTGACTACTATGTCATCCACATGAGCGTGCACGCTTCGCCCAATCTGACTTTCCAAGCAATTCTGGATACACCTTTGATAAGTTGCCCCTGCATTTTTCAAACCGAAGGGCATTGACGTATAACAAAATGCTCCAATGGGAGTAATGAATGAGGTCTTTTCTTGATCCTCTTCCTTCATTTTGATTTGATGATAACCTGAGTAGGCATCCAGGAAACATGGCAATTCGCAACCAGCCGTAGAGTCTATAATCTGATCGATACGGGGTAACACGAACGGGTCTTTAGGACATGCTTTGTTCAAATCTGTGTAGTCTATGCACATTCTCCCGGTTCCGTTTTTCTTGAGAACAAGAACTGGATTGGCTAACCACTTTGGATGGAATACTTCTACTATGAACCCTGCTGCAAGTAACCTGGCAATCTCTTCTCCAATCGCTTTCCTTCTCTCATCATTGAAACGGCGGAGGAACTGACAAATAGGTTTCTATTTAGGATCCACATTTAAACTGTGCTCAGCAAGTTCCCTTGGGACACCTGGCATGTCAGAAGGTTTCCATGCGAAGATATCCCCATTATCACGGAGGAACTTGATGAGCGCACTTTCCTATTTTTCTGTCATGTGAGCCCCCACGTTGAACTGCTTAGATGAGTCACCGGGGGTAAAGTCCACCAGCTTGGTGTCTTGAGCAGACTTAAATTTTAACTTAGACTCAACTGTTGGTTTTTTGAGCGAGGTCATGTCTTCTGGATCCACTTGTAGTTTATACAATTTCAACTCCTCTTCTGCACAAGCAGTCTCTGCGTATGTTGCATCACCTTCCTCACACTCCAAAGCTATGTCTCTGTCACCATTGACAGTAATATTTCCATTGGGACCTGGCATCTTCAGCTTGAGGTAAACATAGCAGGGTATGGCCATAAATTTGGCATAAGATGGCCGTCCGAACAGAGCATGGTATGGACTTTTGAACTTGACCACTTCAAATGCTAGCATCTCTGTCCTGTAATTTTCAAATACTCCAAAAGCTACTTCAAGGAATATTTTCCGATAGGTTGTGCAGACTTACCAGGTACAATCCCATGAAACACAATTGATGATGGCTGAAACTGTTTCTCTTGCAGGTTCATTCTTTTGAACGTGTCGTAGTAAAGTATGTTTATACTGCTTCCTCCATCCATCAATATTTTGTCTAACTTATATCCTCCAACTTGTGGAGCCACAACCAGAGCCACTCCTCCTGGATTATCAACTCGCGGAGGATGATCAGCCCGAATCCACGTTATGGGTTGTTCTGACCAGTTAAGCCATATAGGAACAGCAGGAGCCACTATATTGACAGCGCGTTTCTGCACCTTGCGTTCTCTCCTACATGAACTGGTAGTGAATACATGATATTGGCCTGAGCTTAACTGCTTCGGATTTGTTTGAAAACCAGAATTTCCTCCTTGGTGACTACCACCCGGGTCAGTTCCCTGGTTACCCTGACCGTGATGACCCGGATTATGATTTCCGGGTCCAGAGCTGCCAGCTCCCGGATGTCCACCTCCCATATTTCCTGGGTTGCCTCGTCCACTGTTTCCTATTTCATAGTTGTTACTCCCGCTAGGTCTAAAACCCTGCATTATGAAACAGTTTTCCCAAGAATGATTTGCTAACTTTTCTTTTTTGTTGTGTCGAGGACATGTGCCCTTCAGAGCCTTCTTAGCCTGTGCAAAGTTGTTTGGTCGAAAATTTTGATTTCCTCTGAAATTGTTGCCCTGACGTTGGTTTCTGTAACCTGTATT
Organism: Alopecurus myosuroides; assembly: GCA_028641055.1. NCBI lineage: Eukaryota > Viridiplantae > Streptophyta > Magnoliopsida > Poales > Poaceae > Alopecurus > Alopecurus myosuroides. The sequence goes on from CM054059.1 coordinate 233,312,859, forward strand.
CGTGTTTGCCACCAAATCCGAAGTCCCATCTCCATTTTTACGCTTGTTATTATTCTGGTTCTGAGGGTTGTTGTTGCTCTTATTAGGGTTCTGGCTACCCTTGGTCCCAGTTTCTTTCCCTTCGCGGACTTCTCATCGTTCGAGTCTGCGTCCTTTGTTTTGTCAGATTCCGCATACTTGGTCATGGCATCCATCAACTCGCTCATATCACTTACGTATTGCTTAATGCGTCCCAGCTTATGCTTCAGAGGGTCAAACATGTAATTTCTTTCCAATGCGATGACTGCTTGTTGAGCGGTGAGTCTGATAGATGAATGTATGATTTCCGCAACGCGTCGAGACCAATTCTAGGCAGACTCCCCTTCCTTCTGAACAGTTTTCCAGGTCTGTAATAGTCGTCGGTCGCTTACATGTTCCCTAATTTTTTTTTATGAACTAGTCCTTCAGCTCCTGCCAGCTATTAATTGAATTTGCGGGCAAGTTCTTTAACCGGGATTTCGAAGGTCCTTCTAACATCACGCTTAGGTACCGTGCGCATACTGCGTCGCTTACTTCCAATATTTCCATTGCCATCTCATAACCTTCTATCCAATCTGCGGGCTCCATGTCTAGCGTATAGTTTACAACTCTACGAGGTCCTTTAAAATCAGTCGGTATCCTCTCATTCCTGATTGCCGTACCAAGAAACTGGATGCCAATCCTGCGAGACCTAGTTGGGGGAAGGGTAGAGGCTATGTTCTAAACTGGTGGTTGAACATGACCTGGATTCCTGTTTTCTGGTTCCGCAACTCTATGTCCTGCATTTATAACTCCAGGTGCATAAGATACGGTCTGCCTAGGTGGGTTTGGGTGCTGTCGGTTTGCATTTCTAGAGCCGACCGGAACCGGTGAATTTCCATGGTGACTTCCCGGCAAGGAATTCCTGCTATTGTAAGGAGTTGAGTGTATCCTATCCTGATTACTGTAATTCGTCTTCTGAACCACTGCTGTTTGTAACATCTCAATTGCCCTCCGAGCTTCAATTTCAATAGGATCATTGGGGTTGACTGGAATACGTGCCAGACTGTTTGTTGCTGCCCAAATGTTATCCATCGGATTGTTGAAATGACCTGGTGGCGTATGAAACCTTTCCAGTGGAGGTTGTTCTGGGACCGGGACATGATTCGGTTTACCAGGAAGCTGGATAGGTGGCTGAAAACGTGTCAGATGAACTGGAACTGGAGCAACTGGCGGGTTCATGGCGTGAACCGGCTGGGCGGGGTTAGGTGCCCCGGGCATCCCGACCGGGGACGCGAATAAGTTCTGTAGGTTGGTAGGTCCTAGTCCTGCGCCGAATTTGTTGTTCAGCCGGGTATGATAACGCTTGTTCTGTATTGAAGCTAACTCCCTCTGTCTGAAGTTTAGATGGATCCCTTCTCTCTCCAGACGTGTTGCTTCCTCCAGGACTTCTGACCGAGCTTTGTTTATACATGTTACCTCTTTCTCGATCTCCTGACGGGCGCGAGTTATTTTCTGTCGAAGCCTTTCGATCTCTGCGTTACGCTGCACCATCTTCTCCGGGGTAATCGGAGTAGCCAAGACTTCATTTGATGAATCCATTGCAGCCATCAGCTCGGGCCTTGGGTTATATGACGGGGGCGCTGTTAAGTCAATCATTGTCTCAGCTAGCCCAGAGTTAGTCGGGCCGGGTCCTATTGGGCGCGGTTCTGTTGGTCCGACTGGGGCTACCGTTGGGCCCGGTTAGGATGTTCCTGCACCTCCCGGTCCTCCTGGAACTGGATTCAAAGTTTAAACAATGTCTGTAATTAGATTGCCAGTAGCGTCACACCTGGGCTCCGTAGGTCGCGTTGGTCCAGCCATGTAAACAATTGTGTGATGAGTTGTTTCCCTTACACTCTGCAGATCTGGCTCAAGGTCTCCTTCTAACCTGTCTTCAAAGAGCTGGTGGATGGATCTTGTTTCATCACGATCATCATTGTTTCCGACTGAAGATTCACCATCAGAGTATATCATCGTAGCCTCCTCCGAGACTGAGTCTGACTGCTGGTCTGGGTCTGTTGCTCCGACAAAGCCAACAAAGACGTGGATACCACCGAAGGGGACTCGAAATCCTGACTCCAACGATGCGAACTCTGGACCCCATGTGTCATGGTTGTAGTAGTTTCCACGCTGGCTCCTCCTGTGCCGGCCTATCGTGAGCTTCTCGATCCCTGGTAAGGCTCCTTCCGAAAAGACGACGCTTCTGCGAGCAGGCCCCATGGTGGGCGCCAACTGTCGTGGTGTTGTCACGGCAAGTGTCCTCATCCGAGAACTAGATTGCGAGGCCATTGCTACTGAGTGAATCTTCGAAAGGGTTAAGGCGGAAACGGGAGACACGAGTTTACCCAGGTTCGTCCCCTCGATTGAGGGTAAGACCTACTCATGCCTTCTTACTATCAGGAAACAAGGTCTCGATTACAAAGGGCGATTCCGGCTCTCGATGTCTCGAGTTACCTTGCTATTGACTTAGAACTTGTATTTCTATGTCTGAGGGTCTCGCCTTATATAGGGGACGAGACCTCCGGGTTACAAAGGATCCGGGTTACACCCGTTATCAGAGTCCTGATCTAATCCGGTTCTAGGTCATCCTTTGCTGGTTCACTCCGTGACCTGGTCATCTCCGTCCGGCCTTGGGCCGACCTCCAGGCCTTGGGCCTTTATGCTGCTTAGCACATACCCTGGGCCGGTCCTCTATCTTCTCAGGGTTACAGAATTGGTAACCCGGACCTTCTTCCTTTAGAGCGACCATCATAATCCGGATCTCCGTATTATGAATCGGACCACCGGTCTTGAGCCCCATTAAGTGGGTTCCGGTTTATATAAGGGGTAGGTGAGGCTCCCCCTCACCTATTCCCCCAACAAGAAGACTAACTGGAATTTTCGGTTCAAGTTTGAACCGGAATTTCCGGGTCCAATTTTCTACTCCAACGGCCCCATTTGTGGAGGGGGTATAAATACCCCTCCTTCTCCTCCAAGTGAGCTAGTTTGTCCAATCCATTAATGTGCATTTATTGAGCTCACCAAAATTTAGATTTCTCCCAATCCTCCCCCCAAACTCGTTGATCTTTGAAGGATTGAAGGAGAAGCCCCCGATCTATATCTTCACCAACCGGTTTTCATTTCCCCTCTCGTTTGCTGGAGGGATTCGAGTCTAGGGTTTCTTTGTGGAAAGCCTAGACTCCATTTCTACTATCTTGGTGATTGTTGGTGATTCTTGGGAGCCCCCAATTTGGTTGTGGGTGTGTGCCTCAATCTCATTGTAAAGGACTCAATTTCCGCCTCAAAGGGAATCAATAGTGGAAAGTGAACAAGGCCTTTGTGGCGAGGTACATCGGAGAATAGGGTGAGGCCTTTGTGGTATTGAGTAGGCCTTCATAGCGAAACTCACACCCCTCCAACAAGACGTACTCCCCTGAAAAGGAGGAACTCGAGATTACATCATTGTCTCTGCGTGCTTTCGTTATCGGTTACCTCAATCTCTCTCCTTTACTTTGTGTTTGTATCTTGTACATTGTTGTGTTTTTCATATAGGTAAATTCACCGTAGTTGCATATCTAGACAATTTACCTTTGTGTGAAGCCTTAATTTTAAGAAATATTAAAATTGGTCGTAGCACCTATTCACCCCCCCCCCCCTCTAGGTGCCCATACTATCCGTTCAATTGGTATTAGAGCCTCAGCTCTTTCATTGGGCTTAACCGCCTAAGAGTTATAGTATGGTCAACGGAAAGGATGCCCCCGAGGCCACGAAACATGTCACTATGGATGATCTCAAGGAATTGAAAGATTCCTTGACCTCATCCATGGATGTCAAAATGACGGAGTTGCGAGATCTAATGTTGCAACTCTTGAATGCCAAGGACCCGGAATCTTCTACTTCATCTCCCTCCGGAGAAATCCTGGAGGAGAAAGGTTCGGATGAGAAGGGAGATTACCACAATGTCGAAGGATGGTACTCTCTGATCCTCCTATCCCACATCCTCATATTAACCCTAGAGGCGAACCTCCTAAAATTGATGCACATAATTTTGATCAATGGCAATATTATATGGAAACTCACTTGAGCTCTTCTTGTATTGAGCTTTGGAGGGTCACACAAGAAGGATAAAAGCCTCATGACCCCAATAACTTGACAAGAAGAGAAGTGGTAGATTGCCAACTCAACTACATGGCCTTGTTGACGATTCAACAAGTCATAGCAATGAAAGCATGCAAAGGAATAGGTATGATACCTTGTGCAATGAGGCTAAAGGGTTCTATATGCTCGATGGTGAGAGTCATGACTACATGTACCAAATACTCAAGACCTTAGCTACCTCTATTAGTGGTCTTGGTGCTAAGTATGTGGATGATGCTTGGATCAAGAGGAAGTACATTAATGCTCTATTTCCATTTGAGCCCATGGACGTGAAGAGACTTCAAGAAAAACATAGATTTTCCTCCATGTCCTCAACCAAGGTGATGAAAGATATGGTCTCCTATAAATTGCAAACTAATCTTGCCCATGACACTCGTGCTCGTACTATTGGAATGCACAAAGGAGCCTCCGTTGCTTTGAAGGCCAAGGTGGTGACCAAGGTAGTGGATCAACATGAAGATATTTCTTTGGAAGAAAATTTGTCCCCGCTCAAAGATCAAGAATATGATCCCGTGCTTAAGGATTATGTTGCTCTTGCGGTGCAAAAGTTTTGGAAGAACCCTCCCAAGGCCAAGGCATATATTGAGGAGAAGATCAAGTCAAGCTATGGCAAAGAAGGGACTCAAAAAGTGAAGGCTTGTTTCAATTGCATATCTTTTTGTATAGTGATAAATTCTTTAAGCATGTTATCAAGATTAGAGGTGGAACTTTTAGGATTTTGATAAGAATTTCCATAAGAATTCCCCGAATTACCATTACATTAGGATATGGTCTATAGTTGTTACCACCAAAGCTATTCTTGTAGGCATTGTTGTTGAATTTTTTTATAGCAATATAATTCACATCAATTTGATCATTTTAATTAGCAACCAGAGAGTTCAAGGGAACATTATTAGGATCTATAGGTACTTGTTTCGCTAGCAAAGAAGCAAGCATATCAGGCTTATCACTCAAAGAAGAGACCTCCTCAACAGAATTTACCTTTTTACATGTTGGACCCTTTTTGTGTGCCATTGGGAATAGTTTTCCATTAAATAATCCAATAACTTGTTTAATGCACCTAAAGTGAGGTTCATAAAGGTTCCTCCTGCAAACAAATCGAATATATTCGTTGAAAATCCTGGATAAAAAGTTTGGACAATCATCCACGTAGTTAGTCCGTGTGTGGGACAATTCTTAACCATAGTTTTCATTCTTTCCCAAGTTTGAGAAACTTGTTCATTATCATTTTGTTTAAAGTTTGTAATGTTACTCCTCAGTTGTATACTTTTTGCAGGTGGATAATACTTCCCAATAAAAATATCTTTGCATTTAGTCCAGGAATCAATGTTATTTTTAGGCAAAGACAATAACCATTCCTTAGCTCTTCCTCTTAATGAGAAAGGGAACAATCTTAATTTCACAATATCACCATCTACCTCTTTATTTTTTTGCAAGTCACATAACTCATAAAATTTATTTAAATGAGAGGAAACATCTTCTATAATACCAGAAAATTGATCTTTCATGACAAGAATCAACAATGCATGTTTAATTTCATAAGAATTTGCGGTAGCAGAAGGTGGAGAAATTGGTGTGCATATGAAATAATTATTATTGGTACTAGTAAAGTCACAAATCTTGGTGGTATCATTGGTACCCATGCTTGCAAGATAACACAAAATAAACTAACAACACAAATAAAAAACTAGAAACTAGAGAACTCATTTTTTGGGTTTATGATAAAGACAAAACAAGACTATACAAAAGTAAACTAAGAAAGAAGAAAAAAAGGAAAGAGAGTGGAAGTGTGAGAATCCCCTTGCAGCAAGTTAGAAGGCCACGACAACGCCGCAAGAAAAAAATACTTAATGCTGACGTGATCCCAAGCGGAAGGTATGATGTAGTCTAGCGGAAATTTCCCCCAATTAAAGGAACAAGGGTCTATCGAACCAGTAGGACTTCATAGTCTTGGATAAGGTTGCTTGTTGTCTGGTGCGTCAACAAGCGTGGAACCTGCACACAAACAAAAACTGTCTCTTGCCCCAATTAAACGTATAGAGTCTTGAAAGATAATCAAATTAAAAACGGAACATCAAGGAAACAATTATGAAAGTGCCTAAAAGAAGGTTGCAAATTTGAGAAAAATCAGACCAGGGCATAGGTTCACTAGTGGTGTCTCTCCAAAGAAAAAAAACATGCCGGATGAAAAAGTTATAGCTGGGCAATTCACAAATCATGAGCGTATAACAATACTATTATGGCGAGATATAGTTCACGGGTTCTAACATTGTAGGCATTACGTATGGCATATGGACCACTATCTAGCATGCATCCATATCTAAAAGTCCACCTCAAGAAAGCTATCTAGAAAATCTCTCTGGTATTAAGTTGCAGCAACAAAGTGATTGCTTTGTGTGCAACAGACAAATGTATTAAGAACAATACGTAATATAAGTAGTGGTCCTCGTATGTAGACAATAGCACAACTGTTTTCTCCCTAGTAGCAACAAAACATCCCCCATCTGTCACGTTTATGTCACTTGAGCACAGATGTAAGGGAGGCATGAACCTACCATCTATCATATAAACCCTCTCCTAGAGGTGAAAACAACTACGTGGCCAAGGTAATCATAAACACTAGTGTCGCGGGATAATCACGGCAGACGTTACCAGGGGTAACTTATCTTGGGGCAATTCGAGTCTGGTGTTTGGGAGAGGGTTTAGCTCAGGGGAAATCATGCTATCAATCGATCTGGTAGCTCTGGCAATCAAGTCGCCGAGTCTCCGATTGTCGCACCCGGACTTCTAAAGGATACTCGCCGTTCCTTTGAACAGTAGTAGATTGGATTACGGGGCTTACCGGCACCCGCGTCCTCTTACGAGTAGGCCAACACCCGTATGTGTGACAACCAACCCCTATCTGTTCAGCGTCGACGTAAACTATCCCATAGAAATCAGGATACTACCATTGGCGTACTTCATACCATACACACATGGTACGTCAACGGCGTTGAACAAAATGATAGCACAACATATCCCTAAGACACAAAAGATGGAAATAAGTTGCAAATGGCTCTCATTAGAGCAGAGATAGCAAATACAATCATCCAGAGGACACATGTCCCAACATATCATCATTACACCACAGCGGAAGCATTCAACAGGTATGAGTACAGACAAAATCCAAATAGGCTCAAGAAGCCGGAAACGAAAAGACGGAGCCCATCCACGAAGTCTCGGATCCTGCCCGGGTCCGCTATCTACTCGTCAGCAGCCTCGTCGTACTCCACGTAGTAGCCACCATGGGGATCCTCGGAATCGTAGTCTGCGGAAACCACAGCCCCAAAGGGGTCAGTACATAAACGTACTGGCAAGCAAGACTCACATTTCACCAAAATGTAACCCGTCAACACCAAGCACAGATGCTTTGGGTTCAACGGAAGAAAGGGGATATAAAAGATGCTGCAACTGGCTGCTCTAACCAACAGAGTTACTACCACTTCCGGCTAACAGAAAGAAGATAAGATAGCGTATCGTAACCAACTATAACTAACCACCAAACAAACCCATCCTGGATCTCGCCCCTTATCCAAAGAAGCAATCCGAGGATAACTCACACAGTTGGATTAATGATGATTCAGGTTATTGTGTCAATAAACCTATTAATAGTCAAGTTATCATTAGTTAGGTGTAAGTTGTCTGAGTACTTGTTAGCCAGTACTTTCACCAAGTCGTCACATAACCGCGGACAACACGGCTTCTCGAGAAGATTCATCCCTGCAGGGTGTGCTCCAGTACCCGTACACACTCAAGCCACCAACTAAAACTCAGGTTGGCTTGACACGACTCGAACCATCACTACAGCCTGTCCTAGGAGCCACAGAGCTATAAGGTCCCAGCCACGCAGCCGAATACTCAGCGCAAGTGTGCAAAACTCCCGCAGGACGCAACACCCCCGGCAATACAGGCCTCGCCCTATATGTGTGCGTCATCATCATCATCAGTAACCATGGGAGCGACCCATTCATGCGTATGAGCCAAATGGAACACCCGAACTAAGTGTGGCTCTTCGGACAAACTGCGGATCAGATCAAAGTCGAGGGGGGTTCCATACCACCACCTGGATGCGGTGAGCACGCTCATCATGGATCAGTAGACAAGACCCTTTTCCTAATTAGGGTCGACACTAGCAGGCCTCAAAACCACGCCGGGCCTCCTGCCGGTGCCTTAACATCAAATTATTATTATTACCCAAGCATTAACAGGTTGTTGTTTAAACATCGAGCCCATAGAACATAATAGAAATATAGTAACAGAATTAACGGGTAACAGACTCGAGCAGAAACAACCCTAAGCATGCTAGTAAGACACGGGCACAAGCAACGGGGTTATAGGTGTGGAGTTGAGGCAATATCAGGGTTAAGGGATTCATGTGATAGGTTCGGAGAACAAGCAACAATACATATGGCTAGCAGAAATAGACAACGGAAAGTATCGGTATCCAATGTTGAAAGGAACACGATGGTTCATGTGAGTGAATACTTGCCTGCAAGCTCAGTAGCCTCGTACTGGGCTAACTCCTCAGAAGGGGTGCTGTAAAGATCGTCGGTCTCAACGTCGTCGTCTATCAGAGAAGAAGCAACCAAACAATACATGAAGATAAACAATCAATATCATGGCATAGTGCACAATCATGGGATGATGCATGTCAATTTAATGGATGCATCAAAATAACCTAGTTGACATGGTAACACAATTTAAATGGGCACATATGCAATTTTGAGTTGCATATGAATAGCCCATGAATTTTTAGGTTGGACAATTGTTTTACAACTAATCAACAGGTGAAAGTGGATTAGCATGATGCATGGATGATGAAAACATAAAAATAACAACAATAGAAACAAGTTGAAATAAGGTTTAACAAATTTGGAATTTTATTTATTAAGTTATGGAATTTTGGCTACTTAAAGGTGTCACACAAGTATTTGTTGTTTTCACCAATTTTAATTGTTCAAAACAAATAACAAAATTCATATTTGGAAAATACACAAAATTTTAGGTGGAATACATGTTTCACTTGTTGAATTTGGATTTAAAATGAGCAAGTTATTAATTTGGCAATTTTAATTGCATTAAATAAGAAACAGTTGTTTTCAGCAATTTAAATTATTCAAAATAGAAAACAAAGTTGATATTTGCAAAGTTCATGAAAAATGGGATGTAAAACATATTTTACATGTTGGAATTGGATTTGAATTGCTCAAGTTATGAATTTAGCAGTTTTAAATGAATTAAACAAGGTTTAAATTATTTAACCAATTTTAATTATTCAAATCATGAAACAAAATTTATATTTGGTTAGGTGGTTTAAAATGGCATGGAAAACATATTTTATTTGAGTTATTTGGATTAATATTGAATTAGTTATGGAATTTAGCAAATGTGAAAGGAATAGTTTGAATTTGAAATTTGAAATTATTTGCAATGGTCAAAACAGAAAACAAATGGCTTAATTAGATAGAGAATTTAATTTGGTTCCGAAAACATATTTCATTTACATTAGTTGGAGTTGGGAGTCAAAAGTTATTTAAGTTTTTAGTTTAGGGACTAAACTGTAATATTAGCTGGACTGGGATTAAAAGAAAAAGGCAGAAAAAAATAAAGGCACCGCGCAGTGGCCAGCCCCGGCCACTGACAGTGGGGCCAGCGCCACTGTGGCGCTTAGGTGGCTGGGCTAGGAGGTGATGTGGCCTCCAGGGCCCATGACACGCGGGGCCCAGCGCGCGCGTGAGGGAAAAGAATTGGGGGCGAAAATCGCCCCCCGCGGGACTCGATCCCGGGTGCTAGCGCTTGGGCGCACGGGGCGGTTGCCAGTGCGGTAGGTTCAGATTTCTTGTCAGGTAACGTAGCGAAGGGGGAATAAGGTGTGTTTCGCGGTAAGTTTTTTAACTGAACAGAACAGGTGCAGTTTCAGGTTGCTGCACTGCAACTCGACGGAGGCGATGGCGCCCGCCGGCGATCGTGGCCCGCCGCGCGGTGGCTGCTGCCGCGCTTGTGCGTGCGGTGGCTGCCGTGCGGACCGTGTGCGGGCTGAGAGGGACGGGAGAGGGAACGAGGGGCTCACAGCGAGGAGTTGGAGGAGGAAACGATCGGTGCAGGGAGGGGTGCGGCCGGCGGCGAACTTGGGGATGGCGGCGGAGCTCCGGGGGGCCTCGGGGGAGTCGGAGGGGATGGCGAGGACGAGGGAGCCGGGACGGTTCCGTTCCCGGCCCAAGCTCGGTCGGGCGGGCACCGTGGCACCGGCGATGGTCGGAGGAAGGCGACGGTGGTGGAGGACCTCGGTGGGTTCAGAGAAGGGAGGCCGGAGGGAGAGAAGAAGGGAGAGTGGCGGCGCTCGAGGGGAAAAAGGAGGAGGAGGGATTAGGGCGACGAGGGGGAGCTCGAGGCAGGTCTTAAGGGCGAGGGGTGGAGCTCGATCACCGTCTGATCCACCTCCTGCTAACGTGGCCGATGGAGATGTACGCCGTACGGAGGTAGAAGACAACAGGTGGGGGGTACGGGCCAGGGGCAGTTGGGCTAGCCCAAAATGGGCTGGCTGCCTTCCCCCCCCCCCCCTCTTCTTTATTCTTTTTCCTCTTTTTTTTGCAGATTTGGAAAAGAGAGAGAAGTGAGAGGTTTTGGGATAGATAAGATTTTGGAAAAAATTGTATTGTTTTGTTTTGGTCACAACATCATAAAACAAACCTTGTTTTCCAAAATAAATTTAATTTAGTTGATGTTTGGTAATTAAATGAATTGAGCAATGTTGGTATAAAAAGAATAAATGCCACTTAACCAATTTAAAGTTTTTGAATCCAAGTTTTAGGGGAACAATTTGTTTGTTTGTTTTGTAGTTTTTATTTGACACATTGTAACATAACAAGTATGACAAATAATTTTAATGTTTTGTTTGGAATTCAAAATAGAAAACAGATGGAAACAAATCAATTCAAATGCAAAACAAATGCAAACAAAAGCAATGGTTATGATGACATGATGCAAAACAAAAATAAACAAGAAACAAACATCTAGGGGGAGATTTTCATACTTGGGATGTTACATCGATCTAGGTTTACAATTACCAACTCTCGTGTTACAGGGATACTCGAATATCTGGTGAAGCTCTCTTCTCCTAACCCTAGGAGCCGGCTTATATCTTACCCGGCCCCCTGGCTTCCTATACAAGATACACTCGGAATCCTACCTAGAAACCAAACACAAACCCTAAGTTTCCTAATAGTAACCCCAAAGCCGGGTTACGAGGCCTATGCTCCTTCTTGGGCCTTCTAGAAACTCCTTTTCCTTATCCGGGTCTTGCACGATTTCCTTTGGGCGGGGTTACACCTTGACGTTAGCCTACTAGGTTGCCATCCCTCCATCAGTAGTCCCCAGAATAGCTTGGGCTTCGCAGGATTAACCATGAAGCGCATGCTATTCCCTGCAAAAATAATAAACACACAAGTCCATAAAGTACCGGGTTAAAATGCTTTGATAATAGCTAGGCCTTGCTCTGTAGGTGGTCCATATAATAACCCGGCCTTCCCGAATCAAATACCATTTTCCCGGGTCAACACTTCGAGGAAAACGTAACAAGACCCGGATTCACACCGTCGCCAATCAGCCCGAATATCATGCTCGCAATCCATTTCAATCCCTTTCCGCATATCTCGCAACGGGCGTTTTCATGCTTATCCCAAAATATCCGGACGGGCGATATTTTTCCGAAAATTTGGCTCCCGCCGCCTAGACCTAGGGCGCTCCCACCCTGCACCTATAAATAGGTGTCCAAGGGGTAACCCTAGATCTAACACTCATTCCTCATCTTCCTCCTCTCTCCACTTCACTCCTGCGTGCGCGAGCCTGAGCTCAAGCCCGTGCCCAGCAGGTCCACGCCGCCGGTCGCGAGAACGCCGCTGGAGCCGCGCCGCCGCTGTCTATCCGCCACGCCTGTACCCATGACGCCGCCGCGCCCTCGAGCAACCCGCCGGAAATCCCAAGGAGCTGCCGCCGTCGAGCCGTTCGCCGCTGCCACACTCCCATCTCAATCCAGCCGGTAAATTCCTCAATCCCTTGGATCTAGATTCTGATTCCTCGAACATAGATTGGATCTAATCTTTCTCAAATGCTCCACCATTTCTCATTAGCTAGATACGCCGTAATCTCCCTTTTTTCACGACTAGTACTGGAATAGATCCAAGCGCGCATCTCCCAGCATATCCTCACCAACTGCAATCGTAAATTTTCCCTTTATATGGTTTTGACTAGATCCAATCTGCTAAATTTTCCGCAAGTACTTCTCGCTAAGTCGGATAATTATGGTTTCCGGGTCTCTTGATATTTACACTCTGCATTTGCCTCTTTTTTAGATCCACTCCTATGGCTCCTAAAGCCAGCGCTAAGCTGAAGGGGAAACACCCGGCCGGCATGTCAAAGTCGAGTCAAGCGATCTCTGCCAACTGGGCAAGGTCGACTGTGACAAAAGCTAAGCTCTACGAGCTCGCGGAGTCGGGTGTTCTGCCCACCCTGGAGGAGATCCACTGGAGGATACCCGGAGAGGAAACTCGGCCATCTCCGGGTCTCGACGAAGTGGTAGTTTTCGTTGAACATGTGATCCGGGGTTTCCGCCCCCCGGGTCACCCTTTCTTCCGTGAGCTTCTGGACCACTACAAGCTCCGGGTATTTGACATTGGCCCCAACTCTATGCTCAACATTACTCACTTCATAGTTTTGTGTGAATCATACCTATGCATCCCGCCAAATTTAGCTCTTTTCCTTGAACTTTTTCAATGCAAGCCGTGCCGAGAGAGCGGCGATGGGGCCCTCCTAGTCTGTGGAGGGGTCTCCATCCAGAGGCGGAAAAATTCCCTCATGCCGACTCTGAACCTCAGTTCCCACGTCAAACATTGGCAGAAAACTTATTTTTATTGCCAAGACACCTCTTCATCCGGGGAAAAGCCATTGCTGGGTTTCACCGATAACCTCCTCGAGCTTTCCGATAATCCCAATTCTTTCGCCTCTGAGGCCGAGAGGCAGTCTATCCAGCCTCTCCTAAATAAACTTGCTATACTCTCGGCCCAAGGTCTTCTTGGGCTCAATCTAATGAAAACCTGGGTAAGTTGCCGAATCCAACCCAATAGCATCCGGCCCAAGATCATGTGCAGCTATTCTGGGCACGTTACCGATTCTCTCCGTTACTCGGAGAAGAATTACCCGGCCTCGGACGCAAATAAGATCATGAAAAATTTCTTGGCCGAGAAGCTGGAGGTGATCCAGAACATAGCCGGCTTGGACCCTTTCACACGCGATAACCCGGCCCCAGCAATAAGAACCGGCTATCACTCCTTTACCCGACTGACACTTTTCTTGCACAATCACTAACTTCTATCACTGTATTTTTCTCTCAGGAAGATAACGCTTTCTGGAAGATAGATACCCCTCCTCCTTCCGAAAACTCGGAAGAGGACGAGGAGCCGGCTGATACTGATGAAGGTAATATCCGAGTCTCGCTCATTCCTTTTTTGTTATCTTATCTAGACCAAGTTTTTCCTCTTTACCAACAATGTACCTTGCTTGCTAGAGCTAGAGGATAAAGAAGATACACAATCGGATGAGAGCGAAGCTAAGCCAGAAGTGGAGGTCGGGGCAAAGAGGAAGACCCGGGGAGTTGTCTTCAAGGTGCCTTACTCCTCTATTGCCTCCAAACCATACTCGTACGCTAACATGTGCGAACTTAACCAACGTTTGATCGATTCACCACACTTGAAGGAACCCGCCCCAGTCAAGCGTAGGGTAACTTGGAACTCTCCGGGTGACGATCCCCTTCACCCGGGCATCCCTTCGTCTCCCGCTCGCCGAGCCGGTATTCCCCAAACTCGTTCTACCCACCTTCCTCGAAGATGTCCCTCTCCAAATCATCCACTAGCCGGACAAATCCGGGTCTCACTTTCCAATTCTTTGTCACCTTCTTTCGGGTCTAGCAACGATCTCCCACCAGATTTCGTCGTGAACACCAGGTGAGTTACTTTTCTTGCTACTCAATACACTAGCTTTTTCCGTATCTTTCATTCACCATATACTGGCTATTTATTTCTCTATCTCAGGGCCAAGGTCACGATTAGTGACCCGGAGGACATGGACGTGGATAACCCGGCTACGAAGGATCCGGAAGACGTTGCGAAGACCGCGGCTGGCGGTGTAGAAGAAGAAGAAAAGGACTTGCTGAAAGATCCGGCCGAGCAGGAGGCCGAGTTTCCCATGCCAACGCACACACCCGGGGACGAGGATGCCGAGATCCTGGGATCGCGGAGGAGTGATCCCACTCCTAACACTCAGGCCACCCGGATAACCTCTCCCAAGCAGGAAAGGACCCCGCCTCCGGGTGATCAGGACCCCAGCTCCTCTAGGCCAAGACTCGGCGATCTGGATTTTGAAGGAATGCTAGATGCGCTCTTCTCCCTGAAGACTAATGAGAAGGACATTCTGGAAGCCATGGCAGCTAAGCACCAGTTAATATAAACAATGTTGCTTGTATATTCACATAGTCCCCAAGTTCCGAGTGAACTATGCATAGTTTTCTCGGTACTTTATAACTGTATAATTTACCATACCCGGATGTATCTTTTATCCGACTAACTTTTCCTTTTCTTTTCTCACAGGCATACGTGACCCGGTCTGAGGAGGTGTTGGCAAAAACCAACAAGCTCCTCGAGGTCGAGACAAAGTTACGTGAAGAGCTGGAAGTTGATGTGAAGAATCTTGACAAAGATGTGAAAAAGTATAAGAAAAGGGCCCAAACTGTTGAGGTTGCACTGAAGAAAATTTCGGCCCAGATTGCCAATACTTACCGCACTCTACTTGGTAAGAATTTCTAACTTACTAATTATAACCCAGATTTCTCATTCTGTAAGGTTTATCATCCGGATTTCATTGCTTTACCTTTTTCTGTTACTCTGCAGGTCCGGGTGAAGAGGCCCCAGATGAAGATGATATTGAGAAATTGAAGACGCTGAAGGCCGTAATCCGGCAACTTACTGTCGGCACCAAGTGGATTTTGGAGGCTGTGAAGTGGCCGGGTAAGGGTTACTGTGGTTTGAACGATTTGCTTGATGCATGTTCTACCATCCCCGCCTGGATCGACCACTAGAAGCGTTCATCGTGTCGGGTTGGGGTAACCCGTGGGCTTGCTCTGGCCAAGGCCTATTTTCCTAGGCTTGAGCCGGCAAAGCTCGTAGGCGGGTTTCCCGAGTTTAACAACGACGGCTCCAAGTTCACTGGTAAGGATTATAAGGCTATTCATGCCCAGGTGCGTCACTCGGCGAGCTTGATCGCCGACAAACTGGACGTAAGCAAGATCACTCCACCTTATGATGCCAATGACAAGCCAATTCAGTCGGATCTGCCTAAGCCCTTTGACATGCTGGAACGGTGGAAGGCAGAAGCTGCCAAGAAGAAAGTCGAGGCCAATACTGTGCCTTCCTCCTCAACTCCGGTTGTCCCTCCTCCAGCCCGTGCCGATACTGCGGCTAACCCGGACGCAAGAGCGGAGAAGACCACCGATGAGCACTCCACAAACCCGGCCGCCAAGGACAACGTCGATGACTCGGCTATGGATGCCGAGTAAAGTTTCCCTATTTATTGCCTCGAACACTTATTCGGCCAATGGGCATTATGTAATATGCCTGATACAATTATTCTTTTAATAGTGCGCCTGTGCACTTTTCGATACAATTTCCTTGGTTTGTAATACGTTAAAACCTTAATAGCTTTTGATGGCCCTTCTGGCCCCTCATCGTGATATGTTATTCCCTAGCCTTGAACTTTGTTGTTGCTTTTCTGATTTTCGCTCTTTTTCCTTTTGTGAGGCTCGGTTTCCGGGTCTCGGTGATTTTGACAAGTGGACTTTATTTCCTAAGTCCCCAAGTCCCCAAGACTCGGATTTTTGGGTTTTTAAGCTTAACAGCTAAACAATTTGTTGCTTTTCTCAAATTCCCAAGTCCCCAAGGCCCGAATTTCCGAGTCTAGGGGTTTGCAGTTTTCAGAAAAGCAAATTGTTTGTGCTAAGGCTCTAAACATAGAGTTACTCAAGTGGGTTTGAGGTTAAGCTTGATATTTTGTGAGTTTCCGGCTGTTAACCTTGTACTCTACATAACATGTGGCTTGGATGACCCTTTTGATCCTCTCTGTTGTAAGCCGGCTTTCGCGTGGATATTCAATGCTGCTATAACTTTGTAAAAACAGGGTCAGGCAAGTCCCGTTGGGCATCATGACTGATTGTGATTACACGTTAGCAAAGCATGCCACATTTTTGCGAGTCACGTCAAGCTTAAACAAGAGAAATCAAGAAAATTTGGCTCTATTGTCCGGTTATAAGATTGTAATCGTGCTCATTACAAGTAATCGGTCCTTATAACTTAATGGCATCGTGGCCGAGTCTTTGAGTTTGCAACTGTGCTATTCAAGCAATCAGCCCCCCAGACCTATATATGCAATCTTAGGAAAAAAAATATAGAACTGGTGTACTATAAAACAAATAAGTAATACTTACCTGATAAAATAGAAAACAGAAAGTAAAAACAGAAAGATCAAAACTTAACAGAGATAAATAAGAAAGAAGCAATATCATAGTTTAACCATCTCTTTATTGATATGAGAAAAGTTAGGTCAGCAGGCCGCCTCATTAAAAACCCTCCAGTCCCCTTAGGTACCCTGGATAGGAAAAGAGTGCGTCTGAAACCTGCTTCCTGTTACATCGTGTAATTCAACTTTGTAAACCTATCCTATGCTAAGTATAATAGGGACGTAGCTGAGCCACGTTCCATGGTCTTTCCCTCTCTTGCATAGATGAAGTGGTATGAGCGGTATCATTGACAGTATCCGACTCTTCCCGTGCGTCTATCAAGTAATATGATCCATTATGCAAATTCCGGCTTATGATGAACGGTCCTTCCCATGGTGGAGATAACTTGTGCTTTCCTTCCTTTGATTGTACCAAGCGCAATACCAGATCCCCTTCCTGGAAGACCCGGGTTTTGTCTCGCCGGCTATGGTATCTCCTCAAGTCTTGCTGATATATGGCTGATCTCTCCAGGGCTTGCTCCCTGTGTTCTTCTAGAATATCCACGGCATCTTTCCGGGTCTTCTCATTCTCCACCTCGACATAAGCCGACACTCGGGGCGAGTCATGAATAATGTCACTCGGCAACATTGCCTCTGCACCATAAACCATGAAAAACGGGCTCATCTGAGTAGATCTGTTAGGTGTAGTGTTAATTCCCCAAACTACTGATGGTAGCTCTTCAACCCATGCTCCAGCAGCTCTGATGCACGGGACTCGCAGCCGTGGTTTTAACCCACGAAGTAACTCCTGATTTCCCCTTTCCACCTGTCCATTAGCTTGTGGATGGGCTACCGAGGCTACGTCAAGCCGGATACCATTGTTCCCGCAACATTTCTCCATCTCACCTAAGGACATGTTGGTTCCATTGTCTGTTATTATGCTATGAGGGTATCCAAACCGGTAGATGATCCTTTTCAGGAACTTGACTGCTGTGATTGCTTCGCAATTGGTAACTGGCATAACCTCAACCCACTTAGTAAACTTATCAATAGCTACCAAGAGATGAGTCTTTTTGCAAGGTGACATGTGGAAGGGGCCCACCATATCCATACCCCAAACAGTAAACGGCCAGGTCAGCGGGATTGTTTGCAACTCCATAGCCGGCACATGGGTTTGGCGAGCGTACCTTTGATATTCATCACACCTTGCCACCAAGCGCTCCGCGTCTGATAAGGTCGTGAGCCAAAAGAAACCGTGTCGATATGCTTTGGCCACAAGGGATCTTGTGGAGGCATGATGCCCACAATCACCTTCATGGATCTCCTTCAAAATCTGCCGGCCTTCTTCTGGTGCTACACAGCGCAAAAAGACTCCTGCTGCACTTCTTTTATACAACTCTCCATTGATAATAGAATAGCCCTTTGCTCGTCTCAGAATTTGCCTTGCTAAAACTTCCTGTGGTGGTAACACGCCTCGCGATAGGTAGGCCAAAAACGGCTCTGTGCACTCGGGAATAGCACGTACTGTGGACACGAGCTCCAAATCCGGGTCTTGGTTAGCCACCTCTTCCTCAGACTCGGTTTTAACAGATGGCCGCCATAACTCGTCCAGGAAAACATTAGGTGGAACCGGCTCTCTGCGAGCCGAGTCTTGCAAGCGCATCTGCTGCCTCATTCTTTCGCCTGTCAATATGTTCCACCTCATGCTGAAATTCGGATGGACCTATAGGCCCATTAGCAAATTTCCACTTAATCCCAAAGGCCCATGCTGCCATAGCAAATGGTGGTAGTTTAGTCCCACATTGCTAGTTGGGAGAGTTTTGCACCAGTTTATAAGGTGAGCTCTCTCCCCACTAGTGTGAGTTGGTATGAAGAGAGAGGAGTAGTGGAGGTGTTCCACACGCGCTTCTCCTCCTCCGCCGCCCGCCTCGCCACGCCTCGCCTCGTCACGACGCGCCGCGGGTTGCGGGAATGAGCCGAGCCGATGCCTTTATTTTGGCAGTCGGAAACGGGGAGTCAACAGACACGGCAATAAATATGAGACGTCATGATTATTGTTGTCTAAATGCGGGCACATTTATATTGGTAACAGCCGTATTGATCGCGTGTGATAACTGCGCGCAGTAAAACGTCGCCTTTATCACGTGGTAACGGCTGTAGTAAACGCCAATTAAATTGACCGTTCTCCTACTCGGCCGTGCCTATAAATTGGAGGCCCAGGCGGACGCAGAATACACATCTCAAACACGCCGCCTCTTTGCGCCCACTGTCGTTCCACCTCCTGTTGCTGCCGCCGGTGATCCCATCCCGTCTACCGCGTACACGGCCGACGGGAGAGCAGGCCTCCGAAACCCCGCCTCTCCAGATCCTGTACGGGATAGGGGCGATTAGGTTTTTGGGGAGCGTCTACTACGCGACTGCTCGCTGCTGCTGTACATCTACTTCGTCTACTACCGCGTCGCCCTCGTCGTCAACATGGCCACAGAAGTCGATCGAGCTGCTGCCGCCGCCGCTGCTGCCACCGAGGCTGCTGCTGCTGCTGAGGCCGCCAACGCTGCTGCTGCCGCCGCCGCGGCCGCTGCCTCTGCTACGACTACTGCCAATTGGCCAACTGCAGGGTATAACACGTTCATCCCTGCCCTTGTTATTTCCATGTGTGCGATACTAGTAGTTTGCGTAGATGTGTCTACTGTCAATCTAGTATGCATGAGTATGGTTAATTATCAGTATGTTTACGTCATGCTCGTGATTTATACTTGGATTAATTTAATCTGTAAATTGCCTAAATTCTTAACAATCCAAAACCTAATATGTGTAGGCAATTTTCGATTCATGGTTTTGCTACTGCACTGAAACCGGACCCGTTTACGGGGACGTACTTTAAGCGTTGGCAGACCAAAACCTTCTTACGGCTCACGGCTATGAACGTGTTCTGGTTCGTCGGTGTCACTCCCACGGAAACGATTACTCCTGATCAGGAGAAGGCGTTTAGGGATGCAACCGTCGTCTTTGTTGGATGCGTTCTAAGCGTGATCGGAGAGAAGTTTGTTGACGCATATTTACATGTGCGGGTTGCCAAGGACTTGTGGGAGGCGCTCGAATCTAAATTCGGCGCAACCGATGCTGGCAGCGAGATGTACAGTATAGAGCAGTTCCATGACTACAGAATGGTCGAAAACCGTTCTGTTTTGGAGCAGGCTCATGAGATACAGTGCATCGCTAAGGAGCTTGAAATTCTCAAGTGCTTGTTACCGGGCAAGTATGTCGCGGGATGCATAATCGCCAAGCTGCCTAATTCCTGGAGGAGCTTTGCCACTACTCTGAAACATCAGAGGCGTGAATTCTCAGTAGAGGATGTCATCGGCCATCTGAGTGTTGAGCAGAATTCGAGGGCAAAGGACTCGCATGGAAAAGGGAATGAAGGGACTTCTGCGGCCAATATGGTACAGAAGAACTACAACTCCCACAAGAACAAGGCGAGGACTGGTGTCCAGCAGAATACCGACTTCAAGAAGAAGGCTAAGAAAACCTTCAAGAAGGATAAGAAGAAAGATGGCTGCTTCACTTGTGGTTCACTGGAACACTGGGCTGGGAAGTGCCCAAAGAAGTATGTGAAGCCAGGACAGGATTCCAAGGCTGTCAACATGATCGTGAGCAACAATGAGAATGGGGCATCTGGGTATGGTAATTTGTTTACTATATTTTCAGTTTGTCAGTCTACTGATTGGTGGATTGACACAGGTGCAAACATTCATGTGTGTGCTGACATCTCATTGTTTTCTTCTTATCAGGTCACAAGGAACGGGTCCGTATTGATGGGGAACGGCGCCAGTGCTTCTGTACTTGGTGTTGGCACGGTCGATCTGAAGTTTACTTCGGGAAGGATCGTGCAGCTCAAGAACGTGCAGCATGTCCCCGCCATCAAGAAGAATCTCGTTAGTGGCTCCCTTCTATGTAGAGAAGGATTCAAGTTGGTTTTCGAGTCCAATAAAGTAGTTGTAACGAAATATGGACTGTTTGTTGGAAAAGGGTATGAGTGCGGAGGTCTGTTCCGCTTTTCCCTCGCTGATTTTTGTAATAAAGTCGTGAACAATATTCATTCGAGTGTTAATGAAACAGAAATTTGGCATTCACGTCTTTGTCACGTTGGTTTCAGTTGCATGACGCGGTTAGCAAAACTAAATTTAATTCCAAGATTCACTTTAGCCAAAGGTTCTAAGTGCCATTCGTGTGTACAAGCAAAGCAACCTCGCAAGCCACACAAGGCTGCGGAGGAGAGACACTTGGCGCCATTAGAACTCATACATTCTGATCTCTGTGAGATGAATGGTGTGTTGACTAAAGGTGGAAAGAGATACTTCATGACGTTAATAGATGATTCCACTAGGTTTTGTTATGTATATCTGTTAAACACTAAAGATGAGGCTCTATACTACTTTAAAATCTATAAGGCAGAAGTTGAGAATCAACTTGAAAAGAAAATTAAACGAATCCGGTCAGATCGTGGTGGAGAGTATTTTTCTAATGAGTTTGACTCTTTCTGTGCGGAACATGGCATTATTCACGAGAGGACGCCTCCCTATTCACCCCAGTCAAATGGGGTTGCCGAAAGGAAAAACCGTACTCTAACAGATTTGGTTAACGCCATGTTAGATACATCGGGTTTATCCAAGGCATGGTGGGGGGAGGCTATATTGACATCATGTCATGTCCTGAATAAAGTTCCAACGAAAGACAATGAGGTCACTCCCTATGAGCAATGGGAGAAGAGAAAAACAACACTCTCGTACTTACGTAGTTGGGGCTGTTTGGCAAAAGTCAATGTGCCGATCCCCAAAAAGCGTAAACTTGGACCAAAGACCGTGGATTGCGTTAATTTGGGATACGCTAAGAATAGTGTTGGCTATAGATTTCTAGTAGTGAAATCTGAGGTACCTGACGTGAAGGTCGGTACGATTTTGGATTCTAAAGATGCTACATTCTTTGAGGATATTTTTCCTATGAGAGATATGCAAAGCACTTCTAGACAGGAATCAGAGGAGACTCCTGAACCTGCCATTCCTATGGAATATTATGAACAAACACATGATGAGAATCCTGAGAAGGATGACGAGGAAACCCTTGGTAGGGGCAAGAGACAGAGGACTGCAAAGTCCTTTGGTGATGATTTCCTTGTGTACCTTGTGGATGATACTCCCACTTCTATTTCAGAAGCTTATGCATCTCCAGATGCTGACTACTGGAGAGAAGCGGTCCGTAGCGAGATGGATTCCATCATGGCTAATGGAACGTGGGAGATCACTGAACGTCCTTATGGTTGTAAACCATTAGGATGTAAGTGGGTGTTCAAAAAGAAGCTTAGGCCTGATGGTACAATTGAAAAGTACAAGGCTAGACTTGTGGCCAAGGGTTATTCCCAGAAAGAAGATGAAGATTTCTTTGATACTTATTCACCTGTGGCTAGACTGACCACTATTCGAGTATTACTCTCGTTGGCGGCCTCGCATGGTCTTCTCGTCCATCAGATGGATGTTAAGACGGCTTTCCTAAATGGAGAGTTAGACGAGGAAATCTATATGCAACAGCCACATGGCTTTGTGTTAGATGGTCAAGAAGGAAAGGTGTGTAAGTTACTGAAATCTTTATATGGGCTGAAACAAGCACCTAAGCAATGGCATGAGAAGTTCAATACAACTTTAACATCTGTTGGCTTTGTTGTTAATGAAGCTGACAAATGTGTATACTATTGCCATGGTGGGGGCGAAGGAGTTATTTTGTGTTTGTATGTTGATGACATACTGATATTTGGGACCAACCTCAAAGTAATCAATGAGGTTAAGTCATTTCTATCCCAGAACTTTGAGATGAAAGATCTTGGTGTGGCTGATGTTATCTTGAACATCAAGCTATTGAGAGACAATGAGGGTGGGATTACACTTCTGCAATCCCATTATGTTGAGAAGGTTTTGAGTCGTTTTGGATATTCGGACTGCAAAATTTCTCCAACACCATATGATCCTAGTGTGCGGATTCGAAAGTTCGAAGGCGCAGCTAAGGATCAGCTGAGGTACTCTCAAGTAATTGGTTCACTCATGTATCTAGCAAGCGCTACGAGGCCTGACATCATGTTTGCTGTGTGCAAACTAAGCCGGTTTGTTTCCAATCCGGGTGATGTGCATTGGCATGCTGTAGAAAGAATTATGCGCTATCTGAAAGGTACCGTGAACCATGGACTTCACTACAGTGGATATCCTTCGGTACTTGAAGGGTATTGTGATGCGAATTGGATCTCTGATGCTGATGAGATGAAAGCCACAACGGGGTATGTGTTTACCCTTGGAGGTGGTGCTGTTTCCTGGAAGTCTTGCAAGCAAACGATCTTAACGAGATCGACAATGGAAGCAGAATTAACAGCATTAGACACGTCTAGTGTCGAAGCAGGATGGCTTCGAGATCTTTTGATGGACTTGCCTGTGGTTGAAAAGCCAGTACCGGCTATCCTTATGAACTGTGACAATCAAACAGTAATTGTCAAGGTGAAGAGTTCAAAGGACAATGCACAGTCCACAAAGCACATAAAAATGAGATTAAAAGCTGTCAGACATTTAAGAAACTCCGGAGTGATAGCGGTGGATTATATCCAGTCGGCTAAGAATCTGGCAGATCCCTTTACTAAAGGGCTATCACGTGTTGTGATAGAAAGTGCATCGAGGGAGATGGGTATGAGACCCACATGAGTTGCCATGGCAGTAACCCAACCAATGTGATCGGAGATCCCGTGAAGTGGGACCTGGGAAAACAAGCTAGTGGTTAACTGAGGAGAGTAATTTTTACTAACCCACTCCACTGGAGATGCAGTACTCTCAAAAACTGTATGGCAGGTTGACTTTTGTCTTAATGTGTTCCAAGGCTTGTATAAGCAAGATGCTATCCTACAGAGCGATCTTTGGAGGAACACACCTATATGATCCTGACTGCTGGTCACAGTCTATGAGATTGGGTGATCTCTAATAAGTTCATGAATAGGCCAGGAGTATGACTAATATGCTCCACCCGAGGGGTCAGCCTTCGGCAGCCTAGTACTGGCAAGACTTTTAGTGAAACTATTTTACGCCAAACTGACAATTCAAGGCATAGTCCATTGTTCAGTTGTAATATAGTGTAGCTACTTGTTCTAGGTGGATGTTCAACCTTAACGGGTCTCCACTGAAAATGCCAGTATATAAAAACAGTGAATGGAACAGAGGACAACACTATGGGTCTTCGGGATCTGGTGGGGGATTGCTGAAATTCGGATGGACCTATAGGCCCATTAGCAAATTTCCACTTAATCCCAAAGGCCCATGCTGCCATAGCAAATGGTGGGAGTTTAGTCCCACATTGCTAGTTGGGAGAGTTTTGCACCAGTTTATAAGGTGAGCTCTCTCCCCACTAGTGTGAGGTTGTATGAAGAGAGAGGAGTAGTGGAGGTGTTCCACACGCGCGCTCCTCCTCCTCCGCCGCCCGCCTCGCCACGCCTCGCCTCGTCACGACGCGCCGCGGGTTGCGGGAATGAGCCGAGCCGATGCCTTTATTTTGGCAGTCAGAAACGGGGAGTCAACAGACAAGGCAATAAATATGAGACGTCATGATTATTGTTGTCTAAATGCGTCACATTTATATTGGTAACAGCCGTATTGATCGCGTGTGATAACTGCGCGCAGTAAAACGTCGCTTTTATCACGTGGTAACGGCTGTAGTAAACGCCAATTAAATTGACCGTTCTCCTACTCGGCTGTGCCTATAAATTGGAGGCCCAGGCGGACGCAGAATACACATCTCACACACGCCGCCTCTTTGCGCCCACTGTCGTTCCACCTCCTGTTGCTGCCGCCGGTGATCCCATCCCGTCTACCGCGTACACGGCCGACGGGAGAGCAGGCCTCCGAAACCCCGCCTCTCCAGATCCTGTACGGGAGAGGGGCGATTAGGTTTTTGGGGAGCGTCTACTACGCGACTGCTCGCTGCTGCTGTACATCTACTTCGTCTACTACCGCGTCGCCCTCGTCGTCAACATGGCCACAGAAGTCGATCGAGCTGCTGCCGCCGCCGCTGCTGCCACCGAGGCTGCTGCTGCTGCTGAGGCCGCCAACGCTGCTGCTGCCGCCGCCGCGGCCGCTGCCTCTGCTACGACTACTGCCAATTGGCCAACTGCAGGGTATAACACGTTCATCCCTGCCCTTGTTATTTCCATGTGTGCGATACTATTAGTTTGCGTAGATGTGTCTACTGTCAATCTAGTATGCATGAGTATGGTTAATTATCAGTATGTTTACGTCATGCTCGTGATTTATACTTGGATTAATTTAATCTGTAAATTGCCTAAATTCTTAACACCTCATACCCGGAAAAAGACCCGGCAACCCTGTCCACCTCTCTGCGATATGCTGTCATTGTTGCATCTTTTCTATCCCAAGTTCCTGAGACCTGCTGTACCACGAGATCCGAATCTCCGTAGCACCGTATTCGCCTAATGTTCATCTCCTTTGCTATTCTCAATCCATGTAACAATGCCTCATACTCGGCCACATTGTTGGAGCAATCGAAATGAATCTGCAATACGTAGCTCAATTTGTCTCCTTTGGGTTAGGTGAGTACCACCCCAGCTCCTGACCCCTCATACTGCTTAGAACCATCAAAGTGCATCACCCAAGACTCGGAACTTGGCATCATTGTGGGCATGCTTGTGTGAGTCCAATCATTGATAAAATCAGCTAAAGCTTGAGATTTGATTGCAGACCTGGGCTCGTAGTTGATGTGATAATCTCCCATCTCAATGGCCCACTTGGCTATTCTACCTGTCGCGTCTGAATTTCTGATAATATCTGCCATTGGTATAGAGCTAACCACTGTTATGGGGTGTTCCTGAAAATATGGTTTCAATTTCCGGCTGGCCATGAAGACCCCGAAAACTAGTTTTTGCCAATGTGGGTAACGCTGCTTTGCTTCCGATAGTACTTCACTCACATAATAAACCGGCCTTTGTACCGGGTGATCTTTTGCATCCTCTTTGCGCTCGACAACGACCATGGCACTAACCGCGCGGGGCCCGGCCGCAACGTATAACAGCATGGGCTCTTTAGGACCTGGTGCCGCCAGAATCGGTGCCTCAGATAATTGCTTTTTCAGAGCTTCGAACGCCTCGTCCGCCTCTTGGTCCCAAACAAATTTGTCGGTTTTCCTCAAGAGCCGGTGTAAAGGTATTGCCTTATCTCCAAGCCTAGATATAAATCGTCTTAACGCTGCTACACACCCTGTAAGCTTTTGAACATGCTTCAGTCCTTCCGGCTTTTTCAGATTCTGAATAGCTTTGATCTTATCCGGGTTTGCCTCAATTGCTCTCTCGGAAACAATGAAACCGAGTAACTTTCCTGCTGGCACTCCAAACACACACTTTGTGGGGTTAAGCTTCATCTGATACCTTCTCAAATTCCTGAACGTTTCCTTTAGCTCCTCAATGAATGTTTCTGCCTTCCTGGTTTTAATCACCACATCATCGACATAAGCATGAACGTTGCGTCCAATTTGATCCTCGAAACACTTCTGAATGCACCGTTGGTATGTTGCGCCAGCGTTATTTAGCCCAAAAGTCATGGTTTTGTAACAGAAAGCTCCAAAGGGGGTTATGAACGATGTTTTCTCCCAATCTTCCTTCTTGATCTTGATCTGGTGATACCCGGAATAAGCATCCAGGAAACACAATAGGTCACTTCCAGCCACTGCGTCTATAATCTGATCTATCCTTGGAAGGGCAAACGGATCTTTTGGGAAATCTTTGTTGAGACTCGTGTAATCTATGCACATCCTCCACTCGTTGTTTTTCTTCATCACCAGAACCGGATTTGCCAACCAATCCGGGTGAAAAACCTCCATGATAAAGCCGGCTGCAAGGAGCCGGGCTATCTCCGCTCCTATAGCCTTTCTTCTTTCCTCGTTCATTTTTCTCAGGCCCTGCTTCACAGGTCGGGACTTGGGATCAACATGCAAACTGTGCTCAGCTAACTCGGTTGGGATACTCGGCATATCACTAGGCGTCCAAGCGAAAACATCCTGATTACCATGAATAAACTCGATAAGTGCTTCTTCCTGCTTACTATCTAGGTTAGATCCTATAGCAAATTGCTTCGAGGGATCGCCCTCGACGAAAGCCACCATCTTTGTGTCATGTGCTGCTTTGAATTTTGCTCTCTCATCTTCCGTATTCGGTCTTTTCAACGTTGTTCTATCATCCGGGTCTACCTGAGACCGGTAGTACTTGAGCTCTTCCTTTCTGCACGCCTGTTCTACCATTGCCGCGTCTCCCTCATCACACTCAGCTGCTATAACCCGGTTTCCGTGTATAGTAATGGTTCGCTTGGGACCCGGGATCTTTAGCTGTAGGTACATGTAACACGGCCTGGCCATGAACTTGGCGTAAGCCGGCCTTCCGAACAGCGTGTGATAAGGACTGCGCAGTTTTACCACCTCGAACGTGAGCCACTCCACTCGGAATTTGTCCTTCGATTCTCCAAAAGCAACCTCTAGAGTGATTTTTCCTTCTGGGCATGCTGAATGACCCGGCACGATCCCATGAAAAACTGTAGAACTTTTCTGCAACTGAGACTCCTTGAGCCCCATGCGTAGGAAAGTTTCCCAATATAAGATATTGATTCTACTCCCACCATCCATCAGAATCTTTTTCAGCTCGTAACCATTGACCTGTGGTGCAACTACCAAAGCCAGCACACCCGGATGCTCTATTGTTTCCGGGTGATCCCTCCTGCTCCATGTGACCTCTTGGTCTGACCATCTCAAGTATCTCGGAACAGCTGAAGAAACCGAGTTTACTGCTCTTTTGAGTATCTTTCTATCTTTATTGGAAGTCCCTGTAGTATGGACTGCCCTAGCTGCTTGGGGTTGGCTTGGAAACCTCCAGCGCCTCCTTGGTTGTTTCCCGGATTACCACCTCCTACGTTGCCAGCCGGGGGTGGGCCATTGCCCAGGTTTCCACCCGGACCCGGTCCTGCTCCCCGGCCTGCACCCCACATTGCCTTCTGTATTTCTTCGTTCTTCCATCTCTGTAAATCTACGCACTGCTCCAATGAATGATAGCCGGCCTACCGTTCCTGCTATGACGCGGACAGGGCATCCTGAAGGCCTCTATATGATTAGCCGGCCTTGGTGGTCCTTGATAATTTCCTCCATTGAAGTTTCCTCCGTTGAAATTTCCCTCAGCTCTGGGTCTCGCAAACCCGGCTTATGTACTGGCGACAAACTCGGAGTTTCTGGGCGCTTGTGCTGGTTGTTTCCGTTGTTTCCTCCATTATTACCCGGTGCAACTCCATTGCCGGGTCTTCCACTATTACCCGCGTTGGCCTTTGCTTTCTTATCATCAACGTCCTCCTCTATGGTATCGGTGGCGGCGTGCTTGTTGCATGCATCCATCAACTCTCCCATCGTAACCTCTAAAGCGTGACGGCTAGACTTCATGCGTGTCAGTTTTTGCACTAAGGGTATGTATTTGCACATTTTTGCCATAGTTTGTAACGCATCCTTTCGCTGGATATCAGTGGACGAGTGGAGAATTTCCATAACCCGGCGCACCCAACTGCGTGCCGACTCTCCCTTCTTCTGAACACATCGCTCTAAATCATCAATCGTAAACAACTTCCTACATGTTCCATGAAAGTGCTTGATAAAGGCAGTTTTCAGCTCGCCCCACGAATTGACGGATTTCTCGGGTAGATTATTGAACCACAACTTTGCTGCTCCTTCTGACATCATTAGGTACATGAATTTTGCTTGAAGATTCTCAGATGCGTTGCGGATTGACATGGCCATCTCATAACTACTCAACCAGGTTTCTAGATCCATGGTCGGCTCATAATTAACCACTTTACCCGATTCCTTGAACTTATCCGGGTAAGGCTCAGCCCGGATGGTATCCGACAAACACTTAGGCCCGGCAAGGTTTGTCGGCACTGGCATCACTCAGGAAACGTGTGACGCCGCAGCGGGTATGGCGGGAGGTGCAACTGCTACCGGTCCCCGTACCACAGACCCGGCCGATGCTCGCCTGGCTCGGGAACTGTCCACAATGGCTTGCGCCGCTGATACCGCAGGCGTTGCCGGCCTACGGGGAGGAGGCGGCATTTGCTGCTGCTCTGCCCTCCGCCGCGCCGAACTCGACTGGATATTGCCGGTATTTCCGTTCTACCGGCTCACATATGGTGTTCCGTGCATTCCACTCCTGTTGTCCGGGTAATTGGCCTGCTGAACTATTGCCGTGCGCAGCAAATCTATTGCCCGTCGGGTCTCCGCTGCGTGGGGTGACTCTCCTACGGGGATGCGATCAAGTGCCAATGTTGCTGCATACACGTTATCCATGGGGTTGTTGAAGTGACCTGGTGGAGTATGAAATCGTGGCGGTGCTGGTGGTGGCGCTGCATTGCCAGTTATAATCCCTGTTTGCAACGTGGGTAACCCGGCTTGCACGTTTGCCGGCTGTCCTCCCAGGGTTGCAGCTTGATGTTCGGTTTCCTGATTCACAACCGGAATTGGTTGATCCTGAGGAGTAATAAACAGTGCGGCCGGTTGCAGGTTCCCTCCTACAGCCGGTAATCTCGTCTGGTGCCTCTGACTGTAGATCCTAGTCGACTGGACCTGTAGCCGGTTCTCCAATTCTTCCAGCTCGCGCTGGCGCGCAGCTATCCCTTGCTTTTCAGCTTCAACATCTCTCCTTTGCTGATCCAACGCACGGAGGGATACATCCAGGTCTCGGGCGCGCTCCGCCGCGTTTTCTGGGGTTATCACCGTTGCTAGCACCGTGGGATCTAAAATCAGGTTGTTGTTGAACAGAGACGGGTTTCGCGGGTTCGAAGGTCCCGCTCCTGGTGTTCTGTTCGCCATAAACCCGAACATGTTTCTCTGTCGTTCGCTTTCCCCGGTACGGCTGGTGACTGAAGCCGATTCTCCGTCAACCCAGGCTATGACCGGGTTTCCATCAGTCGGAACTTGATGCTGGGCCAGCGCTCGCGCCGCTCCGACCACGGCCGTCGTCACATCTCCCTGATTAAGATTGGTTGCAGGGACTGTGTAGACCGCGACCTGGCGCGTGATGCCTGGCGAAGACTCGTATTCTTCCTCATCACAGCTATCATCCTCGTATCGATCTTCCAGCAGGTGCAGGATGGACTCGGTATCATCTTCTCTCACGACCCGGCCACGCGGGGTCCATACCGGCTCCTCCGGCTGTTCCCTCTTCGTGGTGGGCTCTTCTACCGGATCTGCCGTCCTGACCGATTCTTCTCCGTCCGATTGAACGCAGGTCGCTTCTCCTGACACAGAATCATACTCAATATCGTCAGGAATTGAACCGGACGTACGTACCATGCCGACGAAGACGTTGACCCGGCCGATCGTGACGACAGATCCGGCTTCTAGCAGATCCGACTCTGGTCCCCAACCAAAGTCATCTACCATCTTCTCTCCTTCGGGGTTGGTGTAGATCTCACCGATGACGAGGTTCTTCATGCTTTCCCGAGCTTCTCCCGTGATGTAAACACCTTTGGACGTAGGCCCCACGGTGGGCGCCAACTGTCGCGGGATAATCACGGCAGACATTACCAGGGGTAACTTATCTTGGGGCAATTCGACTCTGGTGTTTGGGAGAGGGTTTAGATCAGGGGAAATCATGCTATCAATCGATCTGGTAGCTCTGGAAATCAAGTCGCCGAGTCTCCGATCTAGGTTTACAATTACCAACTCTCGTGTTACAGGGATACTCGAATATCTGGTGAAGCTCTCTTCTCCTAACCCTAGGAGCCAGCTTATATCTTACCCGGCCCCCTGGCTTCCTATACAAGACACACTCGGAATCCTACCTAGAAACCGCACACAAACCCTAAGTTTCCTAATAGTAACCCCAAAGCCGGGTTACGAGGCCTATGCTCCTTCTTGGGCCTTCTAGAAACTCCTTTTCCTTATCCGGGTCTTGCACGATTTCCTTTGGGCCGGGTTACACCTTGACGTTAGCCTACCGGGTTGCCATCCCTCCATCAACTAGAGAGCATTGCAAGACAAGATTAAAACTCTCTACGAATATAAGTGAAGCATCTCCGATTGACATGAACAAAATAATCATAATCTTAGGGTTCATTGGATCCCAGCAAACACAACATGCACAATTACATAACGGTGGTCTCGATCATGTGAGGCAGCTGACGATACTCTAAACATGGAGGCATAGCGGAGAGAAGAACCATCTAGCTACTGCTACGGACCTGTAGTCCCAAGATGAACTACTCGCACATTTGTCCAGAGGCGATCATGGCGATGTAGAGGCCTCCGATGACGATTCCCCCCTCCAGCAGGGTGCCGGAACAGGGTTCCAAAAGCCCTAGATTGGACCTTTGAGGTGACGGCGCCTCTATGTATGTTTCGTGGAAAATAACTCTGTCCCCGATGTTTTTAGGGTTGAAGGCAATTTACGGGCCAAAAGGCGACGAGAGGCGGTGGTCAGGGCGCCCAGGGGCCCACCAAGAGCGGACTAGGGTGGGGCCGCGCTTGCACCCCCTTGGGGGACCCCTGGCCCTCCGACTATTCTTTGGACTCCATCTTCGTTCCGGGTAAAAAAAGATCTACGTGGATTTTCAGCCCTTTAGGAGAATATTTCTTTAAGAACTTTTCTGAAATAGAAAAATAGCATAAAACAACAACTCACCTGGGGCATATCATTAATAGATTAGTCAATGAAAACATCCGGAAAATGAAGAAAACGATAGAAAACAAAAGATATTGGGTAGAAAACAAGCATCGACCATAAAAAATTATACTCCCTCCGATCCATAAAAAGTGTCGCACATTTTGTACTAAGTTAGTGCAAACTTTATACTAAGTGGATGGTACTTTTTATGGACCATAGAGAGTAGATAAGTTTCCAACGTATCAACATCTTCACACTCACTCCGCGTCATCATTTATGCCTCTGACGGCCTCCGTGCACCACAACCTGCGCTACCACTCGCACCCTCGCACCACCGGCCACTCTCCTACCCATTTCGATTCGGTCGCCGCTCGTCGTTGTCACCTAAATTGATGAATCTACGCCCATTGCCAGTGTCACTGGATTCGACGAGCCCAGGTGAAAGTACAAGGATGTCGCCTAGAGGGGGGTGAATAGGCGCTTTAAAATAATTACAGTTTAGGCTTGAATAAATGCGGAATAAAACTAACGTCTAATTTATCAAGCTCAAAACCTATACAAGCTAGATTTACCTATGTGCACCAGCAACTTATGCTAAGAAAGATATAAAACAATGTGATACCAATAGATGACTTCAAGCACGATGTCTATCACAAAGATAAATGCATAAGTAACAAGATCAAGTATAGAAATAACCGAAGCACAAGAAGACACCGATGTGATTACCGAACTTCCTTCCCAAGGGAAGTACGTCTTCGTTGGAGGGGTGTGGAGCCTCCAAGCCACTCCAACGCACGGTTTTTCTCACCCTATTCTCCTTGAGCTTCTCCAATGAGGGAGATGCTCGTTTCCACTATGAGGTCGTCTTGAAGGCGGTGACCAAACCTTACACAAGGTTGAGGATATCTCCACAACTCAATTGGAGGATCTCAACGAAGCTTCTTGGAACAAGGTGGAAGATCCAAGAACTAACCGTCTAGGGTGCTCAATTCACTCAAGAGAAACAATCTCTCCGGTGACCAAGCACCCAAGAGTAACAAGCTCACGAACTTCTATTTTACGAATTCCGTGGGGAATTCAAACCAATGCACCTAATGAAATGGCAAGAACACACAAATTGGTCAAATCCTTCTCTCCCAAATCCCACCAAAAAAACTAAAGCAATGGAGGGAGGAAGGAGGAAAA
Organism: Alopecurus myosuroides; assembly: GCA_028641055.1. NCBI lineage: Eukaryota > Viridiplantae > Streptophyta > Magnoliopsida > Poales > Poaceae > Alopecurus > Alopecurus myosuroides. The sequence continues at coordinate 233,345,521 of CM054059.1, forward strand.
ACAAGGAAAACAACTAATGAATCCCAAGATCTAGATCCAATGGATTCACCTCACTAAGAGGAGAGATTGATTGGTGGAATAGTAGATCTAGATCTTATCTCTCTTTTCCCTAAAAAAGGGCAAGAATTATTGGAGGGATTGAGATAAATCCAAGTTCTTGAAGGTCAACAATGGAGGAGAGAGACAACGGGCTAGGCGACCTCCCCTCGAGGAAGAGGAAGCCTATATATAGCTTCCCACGAAATATGGCCGTTAGAGCCATCCGGGCTGGAAATTTTCCACTTACCCCGGAAATTTCCGGCCCCCAGGGCGGAAATTTCTGGACGATCCAAGACCCCCTGGAGTGCGAGTGTCTGCTATCTAGGATGGGCTGGATATTTGCCCCGGAATTTCCGCCACCCATATGAAAACGGTCATATCTTTTGCATTTGGACTTAGTTTTTTATGTTCTTGGGCTCATTGAAATCGTAACGACGAGCACTACAAGAATATGCAGAGAAAAATCGTAGTCCAAAAAAGGAGGATAAAAACAAATGGGAAAAGTCTAGACCTCTCTATAAGTTAGGAACCGGCAAAACCTCCAATAACAAAAACACAATAAGTTTTCTATACGAAATCCATTTTTGATGAACTTGACCTTGAAACGAAGAACAAGACAATCTCTAAAATCACACATGGAGAAAACTCAAATAAGAACAAAAAATATGATGCCAAGGATGCAAAGGTTTAAGCTCTCTACGAACGATGCGATCAAGCAACTCATTCGTGAGCCCCTCTTGATAGAATCGTTAACTATCCTATAACTCGGTCTCCCTACTAATATCATGAGACCGGTAAAATAGAAAACCTATCTATGTCATAACTTTGCCTTGCGCATTCCAATTGAGCTATATGATGATGATCTTAATCACCTCAAGTTGGACCACCTTTCTTGATTGAAAATATGGGAGAGCTTCTCACATGTCCATCTTCAATTGAAAATAATATCCCATAAGATAATATGGGAGAGATTATCACATGTCCATCTTCAATTGAAAATAATCCCCATATGGGTGGAAATCATCAAGCATATGAACTCTTCTCGATTCTCATCTTGAACTTGCACTTCAACTTGATCAACCAATTATCTTCTCTTTATTCTTGATGATGATGTCTTGAAGGTAAACATGAATGTTCACACAATCTCCTTCTTCAATACATACTTGCAATATGATCAATAATAGCATGAAAATTATTCTTCTTGATCATATCAAATATATTCATTATAAGCAATGATCTTGATAGCATCCAACCTTGAATCCAACACATGGAGTTCAAGTGGTGCCAATGGACAAACCTACAAGGATATCTTAGTGAAAATATTAGTCCATAAGGATTGTCATTCATTACCAAAACCACACACGGGGGCACCATGCACTTTCAATCTCCCCCATTTTGGTAATTGATGACAATCCCTTTTACGAGGGTTTATATAATGAATTCAACAAACATGAAAAGCAATACCCATGGATGCATGAGCATGAAAGGAAAAAAGGCTTAAGAACAACACCAAAGTATTAAACCAAATTCCCTTAAAACCTCTAAATCTCTCCCTCATTGGCATCCATTGCCGAAATGGGCGGAAAATTTAGACGTCCAATATAGTACCCCCATAATTTAGGCATTTATCATAATAAGAGTGAAATAAAATGCATATTCAATGAAGAATAGCTGTGGGGATATCAAGCTATATTGATGATCCAAAAGATTGCAAATAA